>CM039675.1:268419967-269104811 GCA_022496015.1 Hordeum marinum | reverse complement strand
GGCTTCATGATGGCGCTTAGGCGTTGGCGTGCGTCTCCTTCAGCGCGGTCCAGAGCAGGAACATGCTCTTAAAGTCCGGGAAGAAGGTGGAGAACTTCAGGCACTGTTGGGTCTTCCTGGATCTCATGAGTGTCAACCCTCGCCTTGATCTTCCAAAGGGAATGCCCTAGAAGACCCCCGCGTCGAGCTCCGCGAAGCTTTCCAACCCCCGGGGCAGGCCCGTACTGGAGCGGATCTCTCATGATATCAGCGCAAAGAAGCTTACCGGGGGCATGATAGTGAAGGAGTTGTTGACGCAGCATCTGGCGTCTCTTCGGTTGTACTCGAGGCCCTTGTGGAACTATGAGGGCAGTGGCAATGACCTCGGGCTTCGGTCCGTGCGCATGACCCCCGGGGAGCTGAGCAAGGCTGTGATGACCCTGCTCAATAGCGTCCCCGGAGACCTTCCTGACACATCTCCAATGTATCTATAATTTTTGATTGTTCCATGCTAATATATTATCTATTTTGGATGTTTTATATGCATTAATATGCTATTTTATATTACTTTTTGGGACTAACTTATTAATCTAGAGCCTAGTGTCAATTTCTATTTTTTCCATGTTTTTGAGAATTGCACATAAGGAATATTAAACAGAGACCGAATGGAATAAAATCTTCGGAATATTTTTTCTTCGACCAGAAGCAACCCAGAAGAATTAGAGATGAAGCCGGGAGAGCCACCGTGTGGCCACAAGCCACAAGGGCATGCCTAGGGGGTAGGGCGTGCACCCATGCTTGTGGGCTCACGACAGCTCTGCTAACCCTATTTCTCGACCTATAAATTCACAAATATTCCCTATATACCAGTGGGAGCCACAAAATCACTTTTCTGTCGCCTGAAGCCTCCGTTCCCGAGAGATCCAATCTTGGAGCCTTTTTTGGTAATCTGTCTGAGGGGGATTCGATCACGTAGGGCATCTACATCAACTCCATTGCCCCTCCGATGATGCATGAGTAGTTCATCACGGACCTACAGGTCCATAGCTAGTAGCTAGATGGCTTCTTCTGTCTCTTTGCTCTTCAATACCATGTTCTTCATGGAGATCTATCCGATGTAATACTCTTTTGCGGTGTGCTTGTCGAGATCCGATGAATTGTGGGTTTATGTTAAGATTATCTATGAATATTATTTGAGTCTTTTCTGAATTCTTATATGCATGATTTCATATCTTTGCAAGTCTCTTCGAGTTATTTTTTTAGTTTGGCCAACTAGATTGGTAATTCTTGCAATGGGGGAAGTGCTTAGTTTTGGGTTCAATCTTGCGGTGTCCTCACCTAGTGACATAGTAGGGGTAGCGAGGCACATATTGTATTGTTGCCATCAAGGAAAAAAGATGGGGTTTTCATCATATTGCTTGAGTTTATCCCTCTACATCATGTCATCTTACCTAATGCGTTACTCTGTTCTTTATGAACTTAATGCTCTAGATGCAGGCAGGAGTCGATCGATGTGTGGAGTAATAGTAGTAGATGCAGAATCGTTTCAGTCTACTTGACACGGACGTGATGCCTATATGCGAAAGCACATTTGCTCCCTTGGTGGTTTTGGTAATTAATAACAACATATAAGTCATTGAACTAATGTTTCCACCAAGTATATTTCAGGCAATGATAGGATTGGCAAAAGGAGATTGTGGACATACCCCAAGATGCAAGGAAATAGATTGGCCAAGCTTCAAGAAAGAGGACTCTACATTTTATATTTGTGAGAAATCACTTTGAGTCCATACGAAAGACAATACTATTAAAAGGGGGTAAGGTTTTGTTGGTGAACAATATGCTCATACGTGCACAAGTGATAGTCGCCAAAAACATCCACAAACTCTTCCACTAAAGTCTGTTCTATACCTAACACTCAGAATCGGTGAAACCAACTTTCCCATACCGGTGTCACGGATTCCAGAACCTAGACAGACTCAGCCAAACCCTAGCCACTTCGGTACAACCGATTCCATACCGGTGCCACCGAGTTTAGGTTGCCAACTTTTTGTTACACAAATTCACATTATCGATACCATCGAGAATGTTGGATCAGCGTCACCGAGATTAGAAATCGGACCGTTGGTCACCTTATCGGTGAAACCGAGTTTCCTATATCGGTCTCATCGAGATTCAAAAGTTTCCACCTTTTGATCACTTCGGTACCACCGAAATTACACATCGGTGTCACCGAGTTGGTCATTTTGTGTGTAACGGTTGGATTTTTGGGGATGCCTATATATACCCCTTCACCGCCACCTACTCGAAAGAGAAGCACTCAGAACTATTCCATGCCTATCCTATCAGTTTTCTGAGAGAGAACCACCTACCCTTGTGTTGAGGTCAAGATCTTCCACTCCAATCATATGGATCTTGATCTCTAACCTCCCCAAGTAGCTTTCCACCAATCCCATCTCTTCCACCATGCCAAATCTGTGAGAGAGTGATTGGATGCTGAGGAGTCTATCATCTTGAAGCACAAGAGCAAGGAGTTCATCATCATTACCGAGCCTATTACCTTTTGGAGGGTGGTGCCTCCTAGATTGGTTAGGTGTCTCTTGGGAGGCTCCTACTTCATGTTGAGGAGTGAACCAAGAAGATTGTAAGGGCAAGGAGATTTCCTACTTCGTGAAGATCTACCCATAGTGAGGCTAGTCCTTCGTGGACGGAAGACGTTATGGAATAGTCAAGGTTGCTACTTCGTGGACCCTTTTGGGTGGAGCCCTCCATGGACTCTCACGGCCGTTACCCTCCGTGGGTTGAAGACTCCATAAACGTGGATGTACGATAGCGCCACCTATCGGAACCACGGGAAAAATCATCGTTTCTACAACTGCGTTTGATCTTCCTACCCTATCCCTTCTATACATGCTTGTTGTTACTTTGTGCTGCTATATACTCTTAGACTTGCATGTGTAGGGTGTTCTTGACTTGCCATGAAATGCCAAAAATTGTCAACCCTAAAACTTGGTAGAGACAAAACTCCTATTTGGTCAAGTAGTCTAATCACCCCCCCCTCTAGACATACTTTCATTCCTACAATATCCATAATCATTTCCTTGGATATCTTCATAATTATTTGCTTTTCTATCAATTGCTCGACAGTAATTTGTTCACCCACCGTAATACTTGCCATCATGAGAGAATCCTCTAGTGAAACCTATGCCCCCCGGGTCTACTTTCCATAATTTATTTTTAGATCTGTAAAACAAAATTACCAAAAATACTTTGCTACAATTTATTTACCTTTTACTTTCCGTTCCCGTTTACATCTATCTCTATCGGATCTAATCCTTGCAAATAACCGTGAAGGGATTGACAACCCCTTTATAGCGTTGGGTGCAAGAGTTTGATTATTTGTGTAGGTACATCCATTGGTAACTTGCTTGTTTCTCCTAATGGATTGATACCTTGGTTCTCAACAACTGAGGGAAATACTTATCTACTTTGCTGCATCACCCTTTCCTCTTCAAGGGAAACCAACGCATGCTCAAGAGGTAGCAACAAGGATTTCTGGCGCAATTGCCGGGGAGGATGCACATCAAGCCTACCAAGTACCCATCACAAACTTATCTGTTGCATTTAATTTATTTGCCATTTTCCTCTTGTTTTCCTCTCCCCCACTTCTAAAACGATTTTCAAAAAATACCAAAAATATTTGCCTTTTTATTCGCCCTTATTTCGTTTGCCTTTTGCTTGCTTGTGTGCTAAATCGGTTGGTCGTCTTTATGGCTTGACCCAAAGGCTTTGATCCTTATCTTAGAAAGTTGTAAGATATTGAGGATAACGTTAAAAGTTTAATGTCTCTTAAATATGATCATAATAACTTCTTTAGGAATGAGCTTAAAGAACAAAAGACTATGTGGGAGTACATGAATAAGGAAATTGATGATATGTCTAAAGAGTTCTATGGTTTGAAATCTCAATTTGCTCACCTTGAAAACTTACTGAGCCAAATTTCTGACAAACAAGCTACCTCGGTCAATAAAATGGCCGCGAACCAGAATATTTGAATATTGATGAAGATCTTAAACCGATTGATGTGACTCCTATTGAATCCTTGTTTTCTAATGTGAATCTTGATAAAGATGGTACTGGAGATGAGTCAAATTTAGTTAAAAGACTTCCCAATGATTCGGAGTTTATAAATATTAATGCTAAGAATGATAAAAGTGGGATTGAAGAGGTCAAAACTTTAAATATAAATGAACCCACTCTTTTTGATTTGAAGGACTTTAATTATGAAAGTTGCTCTTTGATTGATTTTATTTCCTTGTTGCAATCCATGTTGAATTCTCCTCATGCTTATAATCAAAACAAAGCTTTTACTAAACATATTGTTGATGCTATGATGAAATCTTTTGAAGAAAAACTTGAGTTGGAAGTTTCTATACCTACAAAGCTTTATGATGAGTGGGAACCTACTATTAATATTAAAATTAAAGATTATGAGTGCCATTCTTTGTGTGATTTGGGTGCCAGTGTTTCCACGATTCCAAAAGCTCTATGTGATGTGCTAGGTTTCCATGAATTTGATGATTGTTCCTTAAATTTGCATCTTGCGGATTCCACTATAAAGAAACCTATTGGAAGGATTAATGATGTTCTTATGTTGCAAATAGGAACTATGTGCCCGTCGATTTCATTGTTCTTGATATAGATAGCAATCCTACATGTCCTATTATTCTTGGTAGACGTTTCCTTAGAACGATTGGTGCAACTATTGATATGAAGGAAGGAAATATTAGATTCCAATTACCATTAAGTAAAGGCATGGAACACTTTCCTAGAAATAAAATATAATTACCTTATGAATCTATTATGAGTGCTACTTATGGATTGCATTCCTAAGATGACAATACCTTGATCTATTGTGATTTGCCTAGCTAGGGGCGTTAAACAATAGCGCTTGTTGGGAGGTAACCCAATTTTATTTTGCTTTATGTTTTTTATGTTTTGGTGTTTCGCACATTATTACTTCTGTAATAACGTTGTTTTATTTTTTAAATTAGTGTTTGAGCCAAGTAAAACCTTTGGGGTGATCTATGGTAGTTGTTGATTTGATCTTGCTGAAAAAAACAAACTTTTGCGCTCAGTCCAGGAATTATCTAATTTTTGCAGAGCATCTAATTGATCTAAAATTTCTACAAAATATTTATATACATATTTCGCTGATTTTCCTAATTTTGTAGAAGTTTTAGAGTTACATAAGTATTCGAAGTCTACAGATTTCTACAGACTGTTTTGTTTTTGACAGGTTCTGTTTTCTTTGTGTTGTGTGCTTATTTTGATGTATCTATGGGTTGTATCGGGGGTATGAACCACGTATAAGTTGAAATACAGTAGGTATTACACAAATATAATAAAGAATGAGTTCACAGTAGTACCTAAGTGGTGATTTATTTTCCTTATATTAACGGATCTCATGAGTTTTCTCTTGAGTTTTGTGTTGTGAAGTTTTCAAGTTTTGGGTGAAGATTTGATGGACTATGTGTTGGGAGACGTAGTAGTAAATCAAAATTTTCCTACGTTCACCAAGATCTATCTATGGAGAAACCAGCAACGAGAGGGGAGAGATTGCATCTTCATACCTTTGAAGATCGCTAAGCGGAAGCGTTACAAGAACGCGGTTGATGGAGTCGTACTCGCAGCGATTCAGATCGCGGTAGATCCGATCAAGTGCCGAACGGACGGCACCTCCGCGTTCAACACACGTGCAGCCCGGTGACGTCTCCAACACCTTGATCCAGCAAGGAGGAAGGAGAGGTTGGGGAAGGGCTCCAACAGCAGCACGACGGCGTGGTGGTGGTGGAGTAGCAAGGTATTCCGACAGGGCTTCGCCTAAGCGCTGCGGAGGAGGAAGAAGAGAGGTAGGGCTTCGCCGTGAGAGAGAGAGATCAAATCTTGTCTCAAAACATCCAAAACCTCAAGTATATATAGGAGGAGGGACGTGGAGGGCTGGCTTGGCCTCTACTCCAAAGAGGAGATGCCCGGCCGAATTAAAGGGAGAGTCCACCTCCCACAAGGGAGGTGGATCTCCTCCTTTTAAATCCTTTTTGCCTTATCTCCTTATCTCCAGCCGCATGGGCCTTTAGCAAAAGTCTTGCCCAGCCCAATAAGGGCTGGCACACTTTATCTAACAGCCCATGTGGTCCTTTGGTCGTCACACCCCTCCCGGGGGTCCTCCGGCACCCTCCCGGCACTCCCGGTACACTACCGATGAGCCCGAAAACTTTCCGGTGACCAAAACTGGACTTCCTATATATCAATCTTTACCTCCGGACCATTCCGGAGCTCCTCGTGACGTCCGGGATCTCATCCGGGACTCCGAACAACCTTCAGTAATCACGTATACCTTTTCCCTATAACCCTATCGTCATCGAACCTTAAGTGTGTAGACCCTACGGGTTCGGGAGACACGTAGACATGACCGAGACACCTCTCCGGTCAATAACCAACAGCGGGATCTGGATACCCATGTTGGCTCCCACGTACTCCACGATGATCTCATCGGATGAACCACGATGTCAAGGATTCAATCAATCCCGTATACAATTCCCTTTGTCTATCGGTATGATACTTGCCCGAGATTCGATCGTCGGTATCCCCATACCTTGTTCAATCTCGTTACTGGCAAGTCTCTTTACTCGTTCCGTAATACATCATCCCGTGGCTAACTCCTTAGTCACATTGAGCTCATTATGATGATGTCTTACCGAGTGGGCCCAGAGATACCTCTCCATCACACGGAGTGACAAATCCCAGTCTCGATTCGTGCCAACCCAACAGATACTTTCGGAGATACCCGTAGCGTACCTTTATAGCCACCCAGTTACGTTGTGACGTTTGGCACACCCAAAGTATTCCTATGGTATCCGGGAGTTACACAATCTCATGGTCTAAGGAAATGACACTTGACATTGAAAAGCTTTAGCAAACGAACTACACGATCTTTGTGCTATGCTTAGGATTGGGTCTTGTCCATCACATCATTCTCCTAATGATGTGATCCCGTTATCAACGACATCCAATGTCCATGGCCATGAAACTGTGACCATCTATTGATCAACGAGCTAGTCAACTAGAGGCTCACTAGGGACATGTTGTGGTCTATGTATTCACACATGTATTATGGTTTCCGGTTAATACAATTATAGCATGAACAATAGACAATTATCATGAACAAGGAAATACAATAATAACCATTTTATTATTGCCTCTAGGGCATATTTCCAACAGTCTCCCACTTGCACTAGAGTCAATAATCTAGTTCACATCACCATGTGATTAACACTTACATCACCATGTGATCATATCATCATGTGATTAACACCCAATAAGTTCTGGGGTTTGTTCATGTTCTGCTCGTGAAAGAGGTTTTTAGTCAGCGGGTCTGCTACATTCAGATCCGTGTGTACCTTTGCAAACTTTCCATTTCATATTTGTAGATACTGCTCCCACGCTCCACTTGGAGCTATTCCAAATGGCTGCTCCACTATACGTAGCCAGATTTCTACTAAGAGTCATCCGGATTGGAGTTAAAGCTTGCATCATCGTAACCCTTTACGATGAACTCTTTATCACCTCCATAATCGAGAAATATTTCCTTAGTTCTCAAGTTACTAAGGATAACTTTGACCGTTGTCCAGTGATCCACTCTTGGATTAGTCTTGTACCCCTTGACAGACTCATGGCAAGGCACACACAGGTGCGGTACACAACATGGCATACTATATAGAGCCTATGGCTAAAGCATAGGAGATGACATTCATCTTTTCTTTATCTTCTGCCGTGGTCGGGTATTGAGTCTTACTCAATTTCACACCTTACAATACAGTCAAGAACTCCTTCTTTGACCCATCTATTTTGAACTCCTTCAAAAACTTGTCAAGGTATGTCTTCGTCGAAAAACTTATCAAGCGAATAGATCTATCCCTATAGATCTTGATGCTTAATAAAATAGTAGCTTTATCTGGGTCTTCCTTTGAAAAAAAACTTTTCAAACAACCCTTCATGCTCTTCCAGAAATTCTACATCATTTCCGATCAATAATATGTCAACTACATATTCTTATAAGAAATTCCATAGTGCTCCCACTCACTTTCTTGCAAATACAAGTTTCTCATAAACATTGTATAAACTTAAACACTTTGATCACCTCATCAAAGCATATATTCCAACTCCGAGATGCTTGCTCCAGTCCATAGAAGGATCGCTGGAGTTTGCATATTATTAGCATCCTTAGGATTGACAAAACCTTCTGGTTGTATCACATACAACTCTTCCTCACAGAACCCATTACGGAAACCTTGTTTTGTCATCCATCTGCCAGATTTCATAATCGAAAAATGCAGCAACTGCTAACAAAATTTTAATAGACTTTTAGCATCGCTACAGATGAGACAATCTCATTGCAGTCAACTCCTTGAACTTGGCGGAAACTTCTTTGCGACAAGTCGAGCTTTATAAACGGTGACATTTCACCATTAGCGTCTATGTTTATCTCAAAGGTCCATTTGTACTCAATGACCCGCCATTCAACAGGCAAGTCTACCAAAGTCCATACTTGGTTTTCATACATGGATCCTTTCTCGGATTTCATGGCTCCTAGCCATTTGTTGGAATCCGGGCCCACCATCGCTTCTCCATAGTTCGTAGGTTCATCGTTGTCCAACAACATGATTTCCAAGACAGGGTTGTCGTACTACTCAGGAGCAGTACGCGTCCTTGTCGACCTACGAGGTTCGATAGTGACTTGATCCGAAGCTTCATGATCATCATCATTAACTTCCTTTTCAATTGAGTAGGCTCTACAGAAACATCTTTCTGTGTTGCGCTATTCTCTGGATGAAACAAAGGTTCAACAACCTTATCAAGTTCTATCTTCCTCCCACTCAATTCTTTCGAGAGAAACTCTTTCTCAAGAAAGGACCCGTTCTTAGCTACAAATACATTTTGCGCTTGGATCTGAGATAGAAGGTATACCCAATGTCTCATTAGGGTATTCTATGAAGATGCATTTGTCTACTTTGGGTTCGAGCTCGCTAGGTGAAAAACCCATTTTCACATAAGCGTCGCAGCCCCAAACATTAAGAAATGACAGCTTAGGCTTCTATCAAACCATAATTCTCACGGTGTCATCTCAACAGACTTAGATGGTGCCCTGTTAAAGTGAATGGATTTGTCTTTAATGCATAACCCCATAACGATAGTGGTAAAACGATAAGAGACATCGTAGTACTCACTATATCCAATAGAGCACGACTACGACGTTCGAACACACCATCACACTATGGTGTTCCAGGAGGCGTGAGCTGTGAAACAATTTCCACATTGTCTAAAATTGCATACCAAACTCGTAACTTAGATATTCACCTCCATGATCATATCATAGACATTTATCTTCTTGTCACGATGATCTTTAACTTCACTCTGAAACTCCTTGAACCTTTCAAACATTTCAGATTCGTGTTTCATTAAGTAAATATCCCCATATTTACTCAAATCATCAGTGAAGGTAAAGAAAAACAACGATATCCACTGTGTGTTTCAACACTCATTGGACCACATACATCAACATGTATTATTTCCAATAAGCCACTTGCCCGCTCCATCATATTGGATGACGGGGTCTCAGTCATCTTGCCCAAGAGGCATGGCTCGCATGTCTCAACCGATTCGAAATCGAGTGAGTCAAAAATCCATCATCATGGAGTTTCTTCATGCGATTTATACCAATATGACATTTAGCGGCAGTGCCACAAGTATGTGGTACTATCATTATTAACTTTATATCTTTTGGTACCAATGTTATGAATATGTGTACTACTACGATCATGATTCAATAAACCATTCCGAGTGGGTGCATGACCATTGAAGGCGTTATCCATGTAAACAGAATAACCATTATTCTCTAACTTATATGAATAACCGTATCGCACTAATCATGATCTAATCACGTTCATGCTCAACGCAAACACCAAATAACATTTATTTAGGTTTATCACAAATCCTGAAGGTAGAGAGAGCGTGCGATGGTGATCACATCAATCTTGGAAATACTTCCAACACACATCGTCACCTTTCACCTAGCTAGTCTCCATTTACTCCGTAGCTTTTATTTCGAGTTGCTAACACTTAGCAACCGAACCGGTATCCAATACCCAGGTGCTACTACGAGTAACAGCAAGGTACACATCACTAACACGTATATCAAATATACTTCCATTGACATTACCAGCCTTCTTATCTACCAATCATCTAGGGTTTTTCCGCTTCAGCGAACATTCTCCTCATAACAGAAGCACTTAGTCTTGGGTTCGGGCTCAACCTTGGGTTTCTTCACTAGAGCAACAACTGGCTTGCCATTCCTGAAGTTTTTCCCTTCTTGCCCTTGCCCCTTTTGAAACTAGTGGTTTTCACTTAACCATCAACACTTGATGCTCCTTATTGATTTCTACCTTCGTGGTGTCAAACATCACGAACAACTCAGGGATCATCTTATCCATCCCTGGCATGTTATAGTTCATCATGAAGCTCTAGTAGCTTGGTGGCAGTGACTTGGAGAACTGCATTAATCACTATCTCGTCTGGAAGATTAACTCCCACTTGATTCAAGTGATTGTAGCACCCAGACAATCTGAGAACACGCTCACCGATTAAGCTATTCTCCTTTATCTTGCAGGCAAAGAATCTTGTTGGAGGTCTCATACCTCTCAACATAGGCACGAGCTTGAGATCACAATCTCAGCTCCTAGAACATCTCATATGTTCTGTGACGTTCAAAACATTTTGAAGCCTCAATTCTAAGCCGTAATGCATGACGCACTGAACTATCACGTAGTCATCAAAAAGTGCCTGTCATATGTTCACAACATCTACAGACAACACTTGAGGGAGTGGTGCAGTTAGCGGTACAGCAAAAACATAAGCTTTCTGTGCAGCAATGAGGACAATCCTCAGATCACGGACCCTGTCCGCATTATTGCTACCATCAACTTTCAACTTACTTTTCTCTAGGATTGTATCAATAAAACTGTGGAGCTACAGCGCGAGCTATCTACGACATAATTTGCAAGGACATTTTTAGACTAAGTTCATGATAATTAAGTTCACTTAATCAAATTATTAATGAACTCCCACTTAGATAGACATCTCTCTAGTCTTCCAAGTGATACATGATCCATGTCAACTAGCCCGTGTCCGATCATCACGTGAGACGGACTAGTCATCCATGGTGAACATCTCTATGTTGATCGTATCTTCTATACGACTCATGTTCGACCTTTCGGTCTTCCGTGTTCCGAGGCCATGTCTGTACATGCTAGGCTCGTCAAGTCAACCTAAGTGTTTCGCATGTGTAAATCTGGCTTACACCCGTTGTATGCGAACGTTAGAACCTATCACACCCGATCATCACGTGGTGCTTCGGAACGACGATCCTTAGCAACGGTGCACAGTTAGGGTGAACACCTTTCTTGAAATTTTATTGAGAGATCATCTTATTTACTACCGTCGTTCTATGCAAATAAGATGTAAACATGATAAACATCACATGCAATCAATATAGTGACATGATATGGCCAATATCATCTTGCTCCTTCGATCTCCATCTTCGGGGCACCATGATCATCACTGTCACCGGCACGACACCATGATCTCCATCATCATGATCTCCATCATTGTGTCTTCATGAAGTTGTCTCGCCAACTATTACTTCTACTACTACAGCTAACGTTTAGCAATAAAGTAAAGCAATTACATGGCGTTTATGATTGACACGCAGGTCATACAATAATATAAGACAACTCCTATGGCTCCTGCCGGTTGTCATAGTCATCGACATGCAAGTCGTGAACCCTATTACAAGAACATGATCAATCTCATACATCACAATGCATCACATCACATCCTTTTGGCCATATCACATCACACGGCATATGCTGCAAAAACAAGTTAGACGTCCTCTAATTTGTAGTTGCAAGTTTTTACGTGGCTGCTATAGGTTACTAGCAAGAACGTTTCTTACCTACGTCAACACCACAACGTGATTTGCCAATTGCTATTTACCCTTCATAAGGACCCTTTTCATCGAATCCGATCCGACTAAGGTAGGAGAGACAGACACCCGCTAGCCACCTTATGCATCTAGTGCATGTCAGGCGGTGGAACCGGTCTCACGTAAGCGTACGTGTAAAGTTGGTCCGGGCCGCTTCATCCCACAATACCGCCGAATCAAGATAAGACTAGTAGCGGCAAGCAAATTAACAAACTCGACGCCCACAACTGCTTTGTGTTCTACTCGTGCATAGATTCTACGCATAGACCTAGCTCTGATACCACTGTTGGGAGACGTAGTAGTAAATCAAAATTTTCCTACGTTCACCAAGATCTATCTATGGAGAAACCAGCAACGAGAGGGGAGAGATTGCATCTTCATACCTTTGAAGATCGCTAAGCGGAAGCGTTACAAGAACGCGGTTGATGGAGTCGTACTCGCAGCGATTCAGATCGCGGTAGATCCGATCAAGTGCCGAACGGACGGCACCTCCGCGTTCAACACACGTGCAGCCCGGTGACGTCTCCAACACCTTGATCCAGCAAGGAGGAAGGAGAGGTTGGGGAAGGGCTCCAACAGCAGCACGACGGCGTGGTGGTGGTGGAGTAGCAAGGTATTCCGACAGGGCTTCGCCTAAGCGCTGCGGAGGAGGAAGAAGAGAGGTAGGGCTTCGCCGTGAGAGAGAGAGATCAAATCTTGTCTCAAAACATCCAAAACCTCAAGTATATATAGGAGGAGGGACGTGGAGGGCTGGCTTGGCCTCTACTCCAAAGAGGAGATGCCCGGCCGAATTAAAGGGAGAGTCCACCTCCCACAAGGGAGGTGGATCTCCTCCTTTTAAATCCTTTTTGCCTTATCTCCTTATCTCCAGCCGCATGGGCCTTTAGCAAAAGTCTTGCCCAGCCCAATAAGGGCTGGCACACTTTCTCTAACAGCCCATGTGGTCCTTTGGTCGTCACACCACTCCCGGGGGTCCTCCGGCACCCTCCCGGCACTCCCGGTACACTACCGATGAGCCCGAAAACTTTCCGGTGACCAAAACTGGACTTCCTATATATCAATCTTTACCTCCGGACCATTCCGGAGCTCCTCGTGACGTCCGGGATCTCATCCGGGACTCCGAACAACCTTCGGTAATCACGTATACCTTTTCCCTATAACCCTAGCGTCATCGAACCTTAAGTGTGTAGACCCTACGGGTTCGGGAGACACGTAGACATGACCGAGACACCTCTCCGGTCAATAACCAACAGCGGGATCTGGATACCCATGTTGGCTCCCACGTACTCCACGATGATCTCATCGGATGAACCACGATGTCAAGGATTCAATCAATCCCGTATACAATTCCCTTTGTCTATCGGTATGATACTTGCCCGAGATTCGATCGTCGGTATCCCCATACCTTGTTCAATCTCGTTACTGGCAAGTCTCTTTACTCGTTCCGTAATACATCATCCCGTGGCTAACTCCTTAGTCACATTGAGCTCATTATGATGATGTCTTACCGAGTGGGCCCAGAGATACCTCTCCATCACACGGAGTGACAAATCCCAGTCTCGATTCGTGCCAACCCAACAGATACTTTCGGAGATACCCGTAGCGTACCTTTATAGCCACCCAGTTACGTTGTGACGTTTGGCACACCCAAAGTATTCCTACGGTATCCGGGAGTTACACAATCTCATGGTCTAAGGAAATGACACTTGACATTGAAAAGCTTTAGCAAACGAACTACACGATCTTTGTGCTATGCTTAGGATTGGGTCTTGTCCATCACATCATTCTCCTAATGATGTGATCCCGTTATCAACGACATCCAATGTCCATGGCCATGAAACCGTGACCATCTATTGATCAACGAGCTAGTCAACTAGAGGCTCACTAGGGACATGTTGTGGTCTATGTATTCACACATGTATTATGGTTTCCGGTTAACACAATTATAGCATGAACAATAGACAATTATCATGAACAAGGAAATACAATAATAACCATTTTATTATTGCCTCTAGGGCATATTTCCAACACTATGGAATAAAGAGTGGCAAGAGACTAAGCTTGGGGATGCCCAAGGAAGCCCAAGCCATATTCAAGGGTACCGAAAAGCCTAAGCTTGGGGATTCCCCGGAAGGCATCCCCTCTTTTGTCTTCAATCCATCGGTAAATTTACTTGAGGCTATATTTTTATTCACCACATGATATGTGTTTTGCTTGGAGCGCCTTGTATGATATGAGTATTTGATTTTTAGTTTCCCACAATCATCCTGGCTGCACACATCTTTGTGAGAGGGACATGCTGAATCGTGAATATATTAGAATACTCTATGTGCTTCACTTATATATTTTGAGCTAGGCAATGTTGCTCTAGTGCATCACTTATATCCTTTTAGAGCATGGTGGTGTTATATTTTATAGAAATTGTTGAACTCTCGTACCTCACTTATATTAGTTTGAGAGTTTCTTAAAAACAGCATGGTAATTTTTTTAGATTATGATTTTAGTCCTAATATAATGGGCATCCAAGAGGGATATAATAAAAACTTTCATATTAAGTGCATTGAACACTTTGAGAAGTTTGATTCCTTGCATATAGTTTTGACATAATAGAGATGGTAATATGAGAGTCATGCTAGTGAAAAGTTCTGAAATGGAAGATATACTTGTGTTGATGTTTGTGATTCCCGTAGCATGCACGTATGATGAACCATTATGTAACGAGGCCGGAGCATGATTTGTTTAATGGTTGTCAACCTTTGTGTGAGGGTCGGGAGCACGTGATGGTTAACTACTACCAACCTCTCCCCTAGGATCATGCGTCTAATGCTTTGTTTTATAACTAATATACTTTTGCAATAAGTATGTGAGTTCTTTATTACTAATGTTGAGTCCACGGATTATACGCACTCTCACCCTTCCACCTTTGCTAGCCTCTCTAGTATCGCACAACTTTCGCCGGTACATCGAACCCACCTTCCTCCAAACAGCCACCATATATTTTCCTCAAAACAAACACCATACCTACCTATTATGGCATTTCCATAGCCATTCCGAGATATATTGCCATGCAACTTCCACCGTTCTGTTTTTCATGACATGCACCATCACTTTCATCCTGCATATAGAGTCACATTTTGTTCTAGGTATCGAGTTGTAATTTTTTTTTGTTATAAGTAAATAAAAGTGTGATGATTTTCATTATTAGAGCATTGTCCCGTGTGAGAAAAGGATGATGGAATCCATGACTCCCTCATAAGTTGGGATGAGTATCCGGGCTTTACAAAAAATAAAAGAGGCAAGCAAAGCCCAAATAAACAAAAAAGAGGCCAAAGATGCCCACCAAAAAATAATAAATAAATGAGAGAAAGAGAGAAGGGACAATTACTACTATCTTTTTCCACACGTGTGCTTCCAAGTAGCACCATGATATTCATGATAGAGAGTCTCCTATTTTGTCACTTTCATATAACTAGTGGAATTCTTCTTGCATGACCACTTAGTTTTCTTTTTGACCTCTCATACACTTATAGCTCTAAGTGTATTTGTTCCATGGAAATCCCTACTCACTCACATTAATATCTATCGATGGGCATCTCCATTGCCTGTTGATATGCCTAGTTGATGTGAGACTATCTTCTCCCTTTTTCCTTGCAACCTCCACGATATTCTATTCCACCTATAGTGCTATATCCATGGCTCACGCTCATGTATTGCGTGAGAGTTGAAAAGGTTTGAGAACACAAAAATTGTGAAACAATTGCTTGACTTGTTCATCGGGGTTGTGCATGATTTAGATACATTGTGTGGGGAAGTTGGAGCATAGCCAGACCATATGATTTTGTAGGGATAACTCTCTAAGGCCATGTTATTTCGAAAGGACACGATTGCCTTGTTGGTGTGCTCGAAGTGTTACCTTTTTTATGTCAATATTAGACTATTATTTTGAATCTTAAGGATCAGAATATTCATGCCACAATAAAATATATTACATGGATAAATGTGTTATGTAGCATTCCACATCAAAAATTCTGTTTTTTATCATTTACCTACTCGAGGACGAGCGGGAATTAAGCTTGGGGATGCTTGATACATCTCCAACGTATCTATAATTTTTTATTGTTCCATGCTATTATATTATTTCTTTTGGATGTTTTATATTCATTAGTATGCTATTTTATATTATTTTTGGGACTAACTTATTAATCTAGAGCCTAGTGCCAGTTTCTGTTTTTTCCTTATTTTTGAGAATTGAAGATAAGGAATATTAAACGGAGTCCAAACATAATAAAATCCTGGGAATAATTTTTCATGGACTAGAAGCAACCCAGAAGACTTGGAGATGAAGTCGGGTGAGCGGTCGTGTAGCCACAAGCCACACAGGCGCACCCAGGGGGATAGGGCGCGCCCCCAGGCTTGTGAGCCCACGAGAGCTATCCTAACCCTCTTTCTTGGCCTATAAATTCACAAATATTCCCTGTATACCAGAGGGAGACACGAAAACACTTTTCCGCCGTCGGAATCCTCTGTTCCCGAGAGATCCAATCTTGGAGCCTTTTCCAATAATCTATCGGAGGGCGATTCGATCACGGAGGGCATCTACATCAACTCCATTGCCCCTCGGATGATGCGTGAGTAGTTCACCATAGACCTACGGGTCAATAGCTAGTAGCTAGATGGCTGGTTCTCTCTCTTAGCTCTACAATACCATGTTCTTCATGATCTTCATGGAGATCTATCCGATGTAATACTCTTTTGTGGTGTGTTTGTCGAGATCCGATGAATTGTGGGTTTATGTTCAGATTATCTATGAATATTATTTGAGTCTTTTTTGAATTCTTATATGCATGATTTCATATCATTGAAAGTCTATTCGAGTTATTGGTTTAGTTTGGCAAACTAGATTGGTAATTCTTGCAATGGGAGACATGCTTAGTTTTGGGTTCAATCTTGCAGTGTCCTCACCTAGTGACATAGTAGGGGTAGCAAGGCCCGTATTGTATTGTTGCCATCAAGGATAAAAAGATGGGGTTTTCATCATATTTCTTGAGTTTATCTCTCTACATCATGTCATCTTACCTAATGCATTACTCTATTCTTTATGAACTTAATACTCTAGATGCAGGCAGGAGTCGGTCGATGTGCGGAGTAATAGTAGTAGATGCAGAATCGTTTCGGCCTACTTGAGACGGACGTGATGACTATATGCATAATCATTGCGTTGGATATCTTCATAATTATTCTCTTTTCTATGAATTGCGCGATAGTAATTTGTTCACCCACCGTAATACTTGCCATCATGAGAGAAGCCTCTAGTGAAACCTATGGCCCCTGGTCTACTTTCCATAATTTATTTTCAGATCTATAAACCAAAAATACTTTGCTACAATTTATTTACCTTTTACTTTCTATTGTCGTTTACATCTATCTCTATCGGATCTAATCCTTGCAAATAACCGTGAAGGGATTGACAACCCCTTTATAGCGTTGGGTGCAAGAGTTTGATTATTTGTGTAGGTATATCCATTGGTAACTTGCTTGTTCGTCCTACTGGATTGATACCTTGGTTCTTAACAACTGAGGGAAATACTTATCTACTTTGCTACATCACCCTTTCCTCTTCAAGGGAAAACCAACGCATGCTCAAGAGGTACCACTTCCCGACGCCTACGCCCGTTGTACTACCGCGACGACAAAGCCGATCTTGTCGCCGAGATGCCCATCTTCAATGAACTGGAGCTCTCCCAAGCTGAGGGTCCTGGTTCCCCGGTTGCGGTGTCCTCTGGCAACACCACGGGCGAGGAGGATTCGCAGAAGACAACGGACGAGGATCTGGAGGGAGCGTCCGCTCCGTCGCAGAGCACCCTCTTGTGTGGTCTTGAAGACGACCCCCAGGTCTCCACCCAAAAGGGTCCGGGTCCCATTCCTCGTGCCGCACGGTCAGCTAGTCTGGCGACCCCCAGGTAGCGCGGGTTTGGGACCCCCCTCGGTGTTCCCTACCCGTGCCCCCAAGGCGGCCGAAGCGCCCGCCTCACCCCGCCCGAATCGCAACTCGCAGGCGAGGCAGACGGGTCTGCGGCCAGAGTGGCTTCTCCACCTACTGCCCTTGCGGACAGTGCCCCTGCTCCCCCATGCGGTGGTGCCCTCCCGGCGATGGGAGAGGGCGCTCCCGCCGTCGCCGGAGTGGAGAAGAATAGGAAGTGGGTCGACATCTAAGAGTCACTAATCCTGCTTAGCCTTGGCCGCCTGCCAGTAACTCGCGTGCGAATGATCCCTCCTTTGCTTGGTGTCCAGGAATGTTGTTGTGCTGAAGATGAGGAAGAAGAAAGCAGGTGTCAAGCAGAAGGTGCTTGCCGACGCGTCGCCCGCTCCTATCGCCCTGCCATTGCCTGACGAGGCACCAGACATCGCAGATGTGGGGGTTCACGGGGTGACCCTCCCTGTCACTGCTGCGGAGCCCCCTGAGCGCTCGATGACTGTTGTTGCAGCCGTTCCTGCCCTTGGGGCGCATTGGCATCGCTGTCTAAAGAGCCAGCCCTCGAGGGCCAGCCGGCTACTGACTCGTTTGTGTCCACCTTGCCCGGGGTTGTAGTGCAGCCCCGAGTGTCTTTTGCTCCTCGTGCCTCTACCGCCTTGGCAGCGTCTCCTGTGATCTCAAAGGTGACAGCTCCGGACAAGGCCCTGACACCTGCATCATATAGCCTTGGCGCCTTGTATGGGGCCTACACTGCTTTAGGTCAGGTTCAGGACGCCCTTGGGGGCGCTGACAATAACCTCGCAGAGGGGCGCCTGGGGCTCCTCTCCGGGTTGCTCCAGGCCGATGCCTCTGCCGTGGCGGTTTGGGGCCAAGCCAAGGCCATCGTGGCGGAGAGCAAGAAGGAGGTCGCGTCTGGCAGAGAAGACCGCGAGGTGGCACTGACCAATGCAGCGTCCACTATGAGGCGTTGCGATGAGGCGGAGGCCCGCCTGAAGGCTCTTCAGGTGGAGAAGTCTGTGCTTGCGGAGTAGCTGCGTCAGCGAGAGGAAGACCTCAAGATCTGCGAGGCCATGCTTGTCGATCGAGACTCCACGCTGTCCAGGGCGGCGCCCAACCAAGCAGTGGAGCGTGAGCTCCTGGACACACGGGAGAAGGAAGTAGCTATAGAGAATGCTCGTCTCGACACTAGGGAGAAGGCCCTTGCCATAGCTGATTAGAGAAAGGCTACGAAACTCAATGCCCTTCCCTCTATCGAGCTCAGGCTTCACCAAGCGCTTCACTCCCTCTGTCGGGAATGGTTTATGGAGCCCCTGGTGGCTCCAGAGGGCGGCTTCGTGGGGCTCTCTTCAAAGCTCGATGAGGCGCGACAGTTGTCAAGGTGGAGGAAGTCTTGGAGAGTGAGTGTCGCGACCTATTTTCAGAGGCCACGATGCGCGTCTTCAGCCATCTCCACCTTCTCAAGCTGGGGTTTGACTTAAGCTCCGTGATCTGCCCGGTCGATCCCGAGGTTCGCACCATAGATGCGGCGGCCATGGAGGGCATCGTGGAGACGCTGATGAAGAAGTTCACCTGCGTTGTTGTTCCTCCACCTCCTGCAGTTGCAAGGATTAGCGGCGATGACGATGATGTCAGCGATGTTGACGACGAGTTCCTCGCGGCCCGGATGAGTGGTGGCAACAACTCCTCCTAATTCCTCTTCCTAGTTCCTTTCCTGCAACGTTCATCGTGCCTCGCGGAGGCGTTAGACTTGTTTGTATTTTTGAAAAAATTTAGTACTTGTAATGACTATTGAATTTTGTGATTGCTTTCTTCGCCTTGTTCCCTTGCTGTCTGCTGTGATGCTCTGCGTCTGTAGGGCCCGGTACCACGCATACCTCAGCTACCGTTGGGGCGTCCGAATCACCAGGACGGTGCAAAGGGGTGAGGGGCTATAGGACCAGTGAGGATCCTGCATCGCGATGCTCAGGAGTCCCCCTTGACGTACGAGCATCCCCATGAAGGGAACACGGTGATGGCAGGGTTGATTTGGAGTTTTTGAGCACCTTGAGCCCTGCGTCGGTAGGGCCCGGTCCCACGCATACCTCAGTCGCCGTTGGGGCGTACGGATCACCAGGACGGTGCCAAGGTGTGAGGGGCTACGTGACCAGTGAGTCTCCCGAGTCGCGATGCTCAGGAGTCCCCCTTGACATACAAGCGGCTTGATTTTTAGCACCTTGAGCTCTACGTCGGTAGGGCCCGGTTCCGCGCATACCTCAGACGTTGTTGGGGTGTCCAAATCAATGGGACGGTGCCAAGGGGTGAGGGGCTACGTGACTAGTGAGGCTCCTGAGTCATGATGCTCAGGAGTCCCCCTTGATGTACGAGCGTCTCCCATACCTTTCCTCGCCAGCTTTCCTGAGAGGGGCGTGTGAAGACCAGGTTTTATAGACCTAGGAAGGTGGCATTTACCAGGCTTATCCTAGTCGTAGCCCCCATGAAGTTCCCTGATGCAAACATCCCAGGGGAATGTGGCGAGATGGGGCCGTGAGGGGCCTTCCTCAGGTTGGATACAACCGCTGTGGCGCCCTTAGTTGTCTATCCCCAATGTGGAGCATCGGGATTCCACATTGCATGGGCATACTCATTGGGGTACCGTGTCATCTGCAAGCGCGGAGCATGGGGCTTCCACTTGGGCGTGGGAATTGGGGGTGGCTCGTGAGCCCCCCGAGCGTGTACATCCCATTAAGTTCGTACGCATGGCCTGCTTGGTAGAACTGGGAGGTGTATCTAGGCACTCGTGAGGCAGCTTTAGCCTCGCGAGGCCCTACCTCAAAGATGGTTTGTATGTGAGTCTTCCTGTAGTTGGCGCCATCCGAGGACCTATAGATATTGAGAAACATGGGCCGAATGCATTTCCAAGGGCCATCGCATGAGATGGCCAAACACCAGTGACCCCAGGAGGTGACGTGGATGGGGTCAGCCCGCCAGACAGAGCTCAGCAAGTAGATTTATCGATGCTGCAAGGACGGACCCGAGCACAGATGTCGTGCCCAATCTTCTCAAGCGACAACTCCGAGGATAAAACACCCGAGGCGAGGCTCCTTCGACGGCAAAAAGCCAACTGCGGTTACAGGGGCCGTGCCGCACGCCCTGACTCACCCACTCCCGATTAGCTCACGCAAGGACAAAGCACCAAGGGCCACGGGAGGTGACGTGCATGGGGCTAGCCCACGAGACAGAGCTCGACCACTTGGATTTATCAACATTGCAGGGACGGACCCGAGCACATGCATCATGCCAGCCCTTAATCATGAGGCAGTCGAAGGCAGGATCATTAGGGCGGGGCGAAATTCATGGTGGCGAGGCACCGTGCAGGCAAGATGGAATGTTAGGAAATAGATCATATGCATGAAAGGTGCTGAAATATGCGTAAATGAAGCGACTGCAGGGGTGTGCCCTGATCGCCTGACGATAATGCAGCCCAATGGGTGCCCTCAAACTGAGTAAACCAAAAAGTTACCTCGCACGAACCAAAAATTCACCTGGCAACCATGCCGCTGAAGAGTCAAAGCAGTCATCGTAGCCTGACCTTGTGTCTCTGTGAGCATGGCCTTCATGAGCCCGTCGCCTCCTAGGGCTTGGGACCCTTTCTTTGTCCTAGCACCCCGTCCAACTCCTCATTGCGCCTGGCCTAGTAAGGCATGAGCATGGAGCAAGCAAGGCATTGGAACGTGGCAGCCCCGTTTGCCAGGCTGAAGGGCATGCTGATGTAGTTGCACGGGTAGACTCCACCGTGATTGGCACGTGTCGGCCAAAAGATGTCTTGGGACACGACCTTGTTGCTCACGAGTGAGTTGAAACAGACGCACAACTTGTCAACCGAGGCGATGATTTGGGCTGCACTTGGTGGTGCAGGGCACCTCCTGCCTCGTGTGGCCTATGCTTCCTGAAGCTCCTCGATTGCTCTGGTGATGAATTATCGCGACCTCGAAGCCTCGCGTTGTGTTCCTAGCTTGGGTAGACGCGCGTCAGAACACGCCTCCAAGTTGTGCCCGAACGCCTCCCTCATCTCACCAGTCAGGTTGATAGCCTCCCGGATGGAAGCCACCAAGCGCGACCCAAGGGGGGCGCCGAGCGCGACTTCCTATGCGATGCGGGGAGGGGCCTCGGCCCTGGGTGCTGAGCCTAAGGCGTCGTCCTTCGAGGTTTTAGCCCCCTAGCGCCCTACGAAGATGAGCTGCTTCTTCTTCCTAGGGACATCCTCGCGAGGCAGGGAATCTCCCTCGTCCTCTGAGTGCTCGGCTCCTGCAACACGGTAGGCACGCTCGAGGGAGCAGACGACATCCTTCTCATTGTAGGAAACTGTGATGACACCGCCACTCCCCAGCATCTTGAGGACATTGTAGCCATGATGAGTCACCGCCATGAACTTTGCGAGGGTTGGGTACCCAAGGATCGTGTTGTATGGTAGGTGGATGTGGGCGACGTCGAAGATGATGAGCTCGGTGTGGTAGTTCTTACGTCCGCCGAAGGTGATGGGCAAGCGCACTTGCTTTATGGGGACCGTGTATGCGTTAGTGATTCCTGAGAAGGGTTTCGTTGGCATGACCTGGTGGTACAGAACTTGGACCGTCTCGAACGTCTAAATGAAGAGGACATTGAGCCCCGCGCCGCCGTCGATGACGGTCTTGGTGACGAGGAAGTTGCTGATGGTCGGCGTGCAAAATATGGGGAGCGTGCCTGTCGTGGCTTAGCACCTGAGTTGATCCCTCGAGTCGAAGGTGATTGCGGTCTGGGACCACTTGAGGGGACGCATGGCTTCGGTCTTTGGGAGAGCTGCGTTCACCTCCCGTGAGAACTACTTGAAGATGCGGTTTGATGCAGGGGCTTGGGTGCCGCCCAGGATGCGGCCTATCGCCCTGACCTCCTGGAAGCCACATCCCCATCGTCCTGCCTATCCTCTTCCTTCCTTCTGGGTGGTGGTGGCTATGGGGGTACGCTGACATCATGAGGGCGGGCCTCATCAGGTTGTCCATGGCGTGACCCCTCAGGATGGCCAGCGGTCGTCCCGAGCTTGATCGCGCCAGCCGTCCTCCCGAGGCCGGTCTCGCCACTCCTGGCATAGCTCCCGATTGTCCCAATGGCCTCCGCCGCATCCAAAGTCGCGGTCACTGCGTAGAGGGCGCGGGCCGAAGTGCTCATCATAGACCACCCTGAGATCCTGGCAGTCGATGGTGTTTTGGCTGTTGGATCCATGGAAGATGCAGAACGGGCGCCCTCCAGCGGGGGCTTCCTTGTCTCGGCTGCGTTTCACCTCAGGCTCGGCTGCAAGCACCACGGGGCACTTGCACTTCTCCTCCTTGGTCTTGGCCTTCTTGTCCTCTAGCTTCGGCTCTAGGAGCTCGCGGAGTGAGAGGCAGCCCTCTTCGGCCTTAGCGCACTTGTTCGCCAGGTTGAACATCTCTAGGGCTGAGCACAATTCATCATTGATGGTGAGCTCCTCCCTCATCCTGAGATCCCTAACGCCGTCGGTGAACGCGGATATGATGGCATCATCCGACACCCTCAGGATCTTGAGGCGGACGCTCATGAAGTGTGGTATGAACTTGTGAAGGGTCTCTCCTTCCTGGTGCTTCACACGTTGCAGGTCGCTCACGGTGAACACGCGGGCACGGGTAACTTGGAAATTGGCGACAAAATGCTTGCATAGGTCGTCCCAAGAGGTGATGGGCCCCTCTGGGAGGTTTAGGATCCAGGAGGAGGGGCCGCCCTTGAGTGCCATGGGGAACCAGCTTGCCATGACCTTGTTGTCTCCACCAGCCGCCTGGATGCTCAGCGAGTAGAGCTGTAGGAACTCAACAAGATCTGGGGTGCTGTCGTAGGGAGGGGGTAAGTCAGGCTTGAAGTTGCAGGGCCATATGGCCAGATGGAGCTCTGAGGCGATGGAGCGGAACCCCACCGGACAAGCGAGTGCCGCTCGCAAGGGAGGGACCCAGTCTTGACGCTCCTGCATGGCCAATTCAAGGGGTTCCCGGTCATGGCGTTGATTCAGTGACGCAGGGAGTGCGCGCGCATCAACGCATGGCTGTGGCACCACCTTGCAGCTTACTTCATCCCTTGCCCTCGCATGCGGCCCACGCAACTGGTCATGTGGGCATGCTTCATGCCTGGGCTCGGGCTCGACGTCGCGTTGTGGAACAGGAGGTGGCTCATCATGGGCCATGTCGTCCGCAAGAGAGGGCTGGGGCCTGAGCGAGTAGGAGAGTGCCGAAGCATCGCGGCTGCACTGTGGAGCTCTGTGATACGCCCGAGCCAGTTGTTATCTTGGCGGTCGGGGCAGAGCGGTAGCGCAGCAGCTCGCGCGCCATGGCGAGTGCACCCATCCCACACGCCGGCCATGGCGAGCATGGGAGGACGACCCGGTAGCTGGAACGATCAATGAAGTCGCACCGCGTGGTAACCAGCAGGGAGGAGTCCTCTTGTTCATGGGCCTCTAGGCCCGTGGCAGCGTTGGTAGTAGGAGAGGCAGACCGACGCGCGGCGGCGCGGTCCACGGGCACCATCTCGGCAACGCGAGCAGCTCGGCGCTCTGCTCGGGCCCGGCGAGCGTTAGCCATTAGAGAGGCGAGGCGGAGAAAGAGTGTGGCTTGAGGAAGACTTCGACACGCCCTCTACCTGGAGTGCCAAATGTCAGATCTCGGGCTCCGCAAAACCCAAGGAAGTTCGAACACAAGGGCGTGTGCAAAGATCCCCAGCATCCTCACCCCTCCTAGCTCACAACTCGATGGTTTAGACGACAAACTCGTACGATGTTGAGAAAAAATATTGCACACGGTGGTTTACCCAGGTTCAGGTTGTTGCGAAGCATAAAACCGTACTCTTGCTTTGGTGGATTGCCTCCCGAGGAGGTTTGTGGATGAACTAGTACAGTGGCGAGTTGCCTCCCGAGGGTGTTCTGGTGGTCTTTCCTATCTTCTCTCGTCCTCCCTCTATGGAGAAGCCTAGCTTCTATTTATAGTAGCCCGGGTCCTCTTCCCTTATTGCTACGGTGGGAAGGGATCCCACATCGGCCAAATTCGAGGGGAGACAAGGAGTACATCTTTATCCTGACGAAAGGTGGTCTTCGCCTGCAAAGTAGCTATTTATGATGCCAAGGTGGGCTCAGCGATGACATCCATCCTGCAGGGCTTGTGGTCATGGTCTTGTTGCACCGGAATGGAAACCTTTGGGGGTGCTTTTGGAACCCGCGTACGTCCTTGCCCCCTTTGCACTAAAGGGGAAACTATACCGCCTAGTGCGCCAGTGCCTGCCTGCCTCGCCTTACGTCATCCTTGGCCTCCCGAGGCCATTCGCTGCATAGAGATCTCCGCCGCTTTGATGGCTAATCCACCAAGAACACCGGTCTTGACACTTATCTTTACACATTATGCGTCACACATGAGTTCTCTGCTCCATATACACCATGGCAGAATGGTGTCATGGAACGCAAGAACATGACCCTCATAGAGATGGCTCACACCATGGTTGATGAATACAAGACACCGTCAAGATTTTGGCTTGAAGCCATTGAAACTGCTTGCCACATTATCAACAGAGTATATCTTCACAAGTTCTTCAACAAAACATCATATGAGATGCTTACTGGTAAGAAACACAATGTAAATTATTTCAAAGTCTGCGGTGCAAAATGTTGGATTATGGATCCTCACAACACTTCAAAATTTGCAACAAAAAGCACATAAGTGTTTCATGCCTTGTTATCAAAAGGATTCACACACCAACAGAGTCTTCAACACTTTGACGATGAAATTGTTGAAGTTGTTGATGTGCGGTTCGATGAAACTAATCACTCGCAAAGAGAGCACCCGCCTCATATGATAGATGAACTTCCACTTGAAGAATCTATTAAGCTCATGGGCACTGGTGAGATCATGTATGAGGAACTAATGATTGTAGAAGTCATCATTCCTCCATCGGCCCATCACGAAGACAATGTCGCTCCTGAAGATGATGTTGTTGACGAAGACAATGCTTTGTAGCAGGATCAAAGTCTTCAACATGCTCAACCACGCGTGGCTAATGAATTTCAAATCGTGAAGATGCTCGCTAGCATGAATGCACCAGGTCCTCCCACTCGCTCAAGAGCTAACCAATTGGCTAACTTTTGTGGGCACTTTGCTTTTGTGTCTATCTCAGAGCCCACCAAAGTAGATGAAGCCTTCGGGAAACCTGGATGGATTCAAGCTCAGGTTGTAAGCAAGGCGGGATGTGGCTGCCCGCCAGACACAAAAGGGGGAGAAAAAAAATTAGCGGGATACCTCAACTGCCCGCCTCACCCCGCTTAATTATTAGCGGACAATGCGGTAGCCCGCATCTGTCCGCAAAGACCCGTCACGTAGTTTTTACAAACCCATCATTGTACTACATCACACAGTACAACAAAACAACCCTCTGAATTCAACGAACACATTCATTAAACAATGTATAGGAAAACACATTCAACAAACAATGTACAGCAAAAGAAACGACGAAGAAGGCAGACAAGACCGCGGCCGGAAATCACGACGAAGAAGGCAGACAAGACCGCGACCGGGAGGAGGGGAATTCTTACGTGATCTTAGAGAAGGGAGTAGGTGAGTGAGAGAAGGGAGCAGGTGAGTGAGAGAGGGCCACACCTTGCCGGCCGCCGGGGGAGCGGCGAGCCGGACGGTCCTTGTTCACCAGGAGGAGGGGGAGAGGAGCAGGACACAAAGGGCGTCGTCAAGGGCCAGCAGGGTGTCAGGTAAGCAAAGGCGGCATCGCCGTGGGAAATTTCCCCATCGAGAGAAGAGGAGGGTAGGGGAAAGAGTCTCGATGTAGGATATGCGGGATATGCTAGACAAAGCGGTGTGACCGCTTCATCCCACTACAGGCGATGCGGTCAGCCCAGCGGCACCGCAAAAGCCTTTTATGCGGGGTAGTGTGGCGGCCCAGCAGGATGTCCCGCGCCGCTTACACCCTTAACTCAAGCTATGCAAGAAGAAATATATAAGTTCAGGATGAACAACGTATGGGACCTTGTCAAGCAACCAGATCCACGCAAGCACAAAATCATTGGCACAAAGTGGATCTACTGCAACAAACAAGATGCATCTGGCCAAGTTTTCAAAAACAAGGCTTGACTTGTAGCTCAAGGCTAGAAACAGGTTGAGGGTATCAATTTCCATGAAACATTTGGACCAGTTACTTGACTTAAAGCCATATGTATACATCTTTCTTATGCTAACCACTATGATATATGCTTATATAAAATGTATGTCAAAAGTGCATTCCTCAATGGTAAGATTGAGGAAGAAGTATATGTTGCTCAACCTCCTGGGTTTGAAGATCCAAAGCATCGTGACTTGGTCTACCGGCTCAACAAGGCTTTGTATGGACTCAACCAAGCACCAAGGGCTTCGTACAACACACTCAAGGAATTTCTTAAGGATAAAGGCTACAAACCCGATTCACTCGACCCTACTCTCTTGACTAAATCATATGATGGTGACATATTTATATGTCAAATCTATGTTGATGGCATTATCTTCGCGTGTACTAACAACCGATATAGTAATGAGTTTAGCTTCATGACGCAAGAGCAATACCAGATGTCGATGATGGGAGAGTTGAAGTTCTTTCTAGGGCTTCAGATTCGACAACAACCAACTGGCATCTGCATATCTCAGGAGAAGTATCTCATGGAATGTCTCATGAAGTTCGGCATGAATGGAACTAAAGGCTACCAAACATCAATGCTAACAAATGGCCACCTCTGCACTCAAAAAAATGGTAAAGATTTCGATGAGAAGGTATATCGCTCTATGATTGGATCTTTGTTGCACTTATATGCATCGAGGCCAGATATAATTCTTAGTGATTGCATGTGTGCCCAATTCCAAGCGGCAACAAAGGAATCGCATCACCTCGCAATGCTGCAAATACGTTGATATTTGGTTCAAACCCCAGCGCTAGGATTATGGTATCCAGACGGCTCCATGTTTGATCTCATTGGCTACTCAGACTCAGATTTTGCTGGTGACGGAGTTGATCGCAAGTCTACATTAGGCACTTGTCACTTTCTGGGTCGATCTTTGTATGTTGGTCTTCAAAGAAGCAGAATTGCATCTCACTCTCCACTATTGAATCCAAATACATTGCTAATGGTGCCTACTGCACATAGCTTCTCTGGATGAAGCAAACCCTCAAGGACTACAACATTAACAAGATGAAAGTACCTCTCTACCACTACAATGAGAGTGCTATCAATATTGCCAACATCCTAGTACAACATTCGAAGACAAAGCACATTCAGACACAACATCATTTCCTTCGTGGTCATGTGTTGAAGGGCGACATCATCATCAAACCAGTTAAGTCAGAAGAGCGATTGGATGATATCGTCACAAAGACTTTTGATGAGAAGATGTTTTGCAAGTTGTGGTGTGAGTTAAATATCTTAGAATCCTCAAATGTCCTTTGAATGGACATACATCCTAACGTTTATGCTTATCGAAGACCTTGGTGCACAACATGCAAAGTAATGTATCTCTTCAACTCAATAAGACTTACACACTTAGCGTGAATACATTAACAAAGAATATGACTTCAGAGCGCCACGATAATTGTGCGTCGTGTATGGGTCAAATATTCTTATACGGTGGGTACCGCCACCAACTTTTCTAAAGATATTGCTTTTATCTTCACATCTTCTCTATGTCTTCAAGATACAGAGTTTATCTTCGAAGCAGAACACTTTCTCTTGAGTTTGCACATGCCTTAGTTGAATATTCTTTGCATATTTTGGGACTTTTGTCCTTTATAGCATTTTGCCTATAGCTATATCTTCGAATTTTATCTAGGCAAATGTGATCGGACCTCAAATCCCTATATATTCTTATCTCTTCTAACACTATTCAACTCCGGTCATATGCATTCTATTTTGACATGTGTTGATTGTCTTCACTGCATGCTTGTCAGTCGGAGATAAATACGACTAACCATTTAAAATTAGTCTCTTATCTTTACCGCACTTATCACAACAATTCATGCACCACTACTACAGACCAAACATAGAGGGCTCTTAGAAGTGTTGCATGCATTCCATGTGTCCCACTAAATCCGAAGAGTGCTGGGCATATACATTCAAATTTTTCGGATGTTCCAGTTCTTATAAATACAAGCGCCCCGGCTCAATTATGACTCTTCCACCATATCTGCCACCCTCGTGCTCCAAACCATAGCGTTGTCGCTGGATTTCATCACCGCCGGAGAAGGAGCGCTTAGCTTCCATGACTCCTTTGTCGTCGTACTCACTCCGGAAGCGACAATCCTCGTCCGCCGCCACCATAGCCATCTACCGCCACCAAGCTAGGTTGTGGTAGATCGAACTGCTCAGCCTCTCTGCCTCGTTGAACAGTTTGCCGTGTTCTTCACCATGGTAAATACATCTGATTCTTTACCGCTTGTTTGATCCTAAAAGTTACCACATATCTTCCAGATACGTTTTTCCACCATTGTTTCAATAGATATCAATCTTGCATCTCTATTTTCTCAATACTTATACTTGTGTTGCAAATCTAGGCTGACTTCTCACTTGTGCAAATTCTCAAGCTTGCACAAATCTGAAACCACCTTATATTGAGAAAAAGTGAAAGTCTTCGATGAATGAGATCAATATTTTGAGACCATGATATCTTACATTCAAAATCTTCTCACCTCTTCTATTCCCCTAGAAACTCTAATTATTTCACGGGTACATGTGCACAGGAGAATCACTAGGATCTCATAGTCTGAATTCGTTTGCAGACTACTTGCAGATTCATCTGGACTCACCTGGAGCCACCTCTCACTTGAATCAATATTTGAAGACTTTGATCAGGTCGAAGACAGTGGCCTAAGATGGGACTCCAAAGAAGGGGGAGACAAAGAAGCCTAGATACTGCCAAAGATCTCTCTCTTGACCTCTAGGAACGATACAAGTATGATCCAGAAGAAACCTATCATCGGCACAAGAACCTAATCCAATGGATTCGGAGATATTGGGTTGTGGAATGGTTCTGTTACCGCTTCGTCACAGCTGAATATTCTAAGAAGCATGCTGAGAAAGCCCGTCGGATGGATATCATTTACAAGAATCTTCATCCAAAGACAAAGGTTGGTGCCATTAGGATTGGCTTCTACCCATGCATGCTTCGACCGTCTATGCCAAATAATCGAGGTCCCACTAGCATCCAGGGATTCGCACCTACAAACGATGATGATGATAGTGACGCTGTTAAGGAAGATGATGCAGATATGCCCTCTGTCACTATATTTGAAGCCTAAGCACAGATCAAAGGCTTCAAAGCCTTCTAGGCTTCAAGAGATTCAAGGCCAGTCCGCTCCTCACCACAGGCTTCATGATCAAGGCCTGCTTAACCTTGTGACACTGAGGATGAGTCTCGTATACACAGGAGAATGAAGAGAAAAGTTGATGTTGCTCGTGTCTCAAAGCCATTTGTTTTCCTGGTGGATGCTGCCAATATGATTGAACTCTTGGATGATGAGTTCGATCATGAAGCTCTGGCAAAGCTAATTCAGCAAAAGGAGGAAGATGCCAAACATCTCTAAGACTTGTCTCTGATTGATGCAAATATCATAAACTAGTTCATTGTTGAATGGTGAGTTGACTCCTCGCACCGCATCGATGCCTTGCAACTTTCCAATTGGACTGAGCGTCACATTTGAAGGGTTGGTAAAAGACGAGATGACTGTTGTTCAACAGGTTGTGCAGTAACAAGAGAAGATTCACCATGAAAAGGATCTCTTCCAGAAAAACGTCCACAAACATACAACTGATTAGATACAAGGATATTAGCTCTTGATGATGGACTTAAAAGTTGAGTTTGACAAGCATTGTAAAGCTGTCAAAGGTGCCCCCGAGCAACTTAAGAGAAAATCTAAGAAGATGGTCTAGGCTCACAATGACATGATGAAAAGGAAAGCACTTGGCAATCTTTCCCTTGACCCCCAAATCATTGAACTATAAAGGCAAGGGTCTTTGTCTTTGACTCAGCCTGCATCTACACAACAAGACATGCCACGCATTGTCTTCCCAGCTGGCTTCTCTAGCTCAAGATCACCTCCTCCTTCATTGTTAATAGGCTTAAGACCAAGAAGACAAAGACTTATGATTTGGCCCAAGTGCCTAAACCCCCTGAAGCTCCGTCTGCCACACCGCCTGCTCAAGAGGATCCCCTCCAAGTTACACCCATCTCCATGGCTCCACCTGCCTGTGAGAACATACAGAGGCGAGTCATTCTTCATGAGTCTGCTACACAAAGACTCCAACGACTAAAGACATTCCAGCTGCTGAACCCAATGCAGCTGAAGACATTGCTCCAAAAGCTCCTGCTGATGAACAGAATGTTGAACCAGAACACTAGGTGCCACAGACGGATGCACCGCTGGTAGCACCGCCACCAGATGAAGATAGTGAATACATGGACACTGGCACTCAATTGAGGATAGATGTGCCTGAACACATGCCCAGGACCCATGAATCTCCTTTTGAGTCCATGGATATTGAAACTACTAATCATGAGTCGCCACTCAAATGGCTTCTCCGCGGACCCAGGCCACCAATATCTTCGATGTAAAGCATCCCAGAAGATGAAGTATGCGTATCTTCGACTACATTAGTGGATGACATTCTCACAAATTCAAGATGGTGCTCAAAATCAACTTGAGACTGATGCAAAAGCAACTGAAGACCACAGTGCTCAAGAAACTGTGGGCGAAGACAATGCCCCATCCACTGATAGTCCTCCAGTTCTTGCTACACCATCAATTGACGATAATGTAGAAAACATTGTCCTGTCTCGCAACAGGGAAGGATAGATGGTTCCAACCAAATGGCACATGCTAGTTGCACCAGAAGGATGGGCCCTCAATTTGAATACAATATTCATCGACGCCCAAGTGTTCTGAATCCTATGCCTAGATTTCCACTTCTTTGACAACAAGGACCAGCACATACTCTTGTCTTCAACGAGAAGAGCTTCAGACTCAATAACACATTCCGTGACTCGGACAGAAATCCTTACAATTTTTCGAAGACATGAGTATATGGAATTGGCTTACACTAGCCACAAGATACAACAAGATCACATCAATGCAAATAACATATTCAATCATCATACATCAGAGCAGGGTCCGACTACGAACGAAATCAAACGATAAAATGACATCCATCCTTTCTATTCGAGGTTGCCTCCTGGAACCCATCCTAGATCGACGACGACGAAGAAGAAGAACTCCAATTCAAAAAAGCATCGTGCTCATGTTCAAGCACCGCATTACCTATACCTGCAACTGTTGTTGTAGTAAATTGTAAGCCACGGGGACTCAGTAATCTCATTTCCTTAGGTATCAAGACTAGCAAAGCTTAATGGGTGAGGTATGGTTAAGTGGTGATGCTGTAGCAAGCAACTAAGCATTTTTTTGAGTGGCTAACTTATGATACAGAAAATAAGTATGGTGGTCTATGCATAACGGGTGTGAACTCTTAATGATCACTAAGTGAACGTGGACACCAACTTACGTCAAACATAACCCCACTATGTTCTCTCTCGGATAAGGGCTCACGAGAAGAGATAGTCATGGTTGTGCACATAGTTGGTGTATTTTATTTGAGTTTCCTTCAAGTTTGCTATGACCAGGTGTTAAACAAAGTTTCCACGTTGCCACATAACCACAGGCATGGCTTTCCGAAAGATTTAACCCAGCAGGGGTGCTCCAACTCATCCATCACAAATTCACCACACACCGCGTTGGAATTCCTCAATCGCGGAGTCACCCGTAGTATTTGCGGAATCCCGATGGAAAATCTCAAATTCAAGATAGCCTCATGTTTCGTCGAAATCCCATGCGCAAGACATTTGAGAAAGGTAAAATAAGTCCAGCAAGGCCACCCGATGTGCCGACAATCCCGATAGGAACCGCGTATCTCTTTCTCAGGCCACGGTGGATAAGCTACGTGTATGGAGGCCTGATAGAAATCCCCTGAGTTGCCCCGGGGTGGCCCCACACAGTACTATGTTTTGGACTAGCACCCATGAGGAGCACTGGCCCGAGGGGTTGATTAAATTATCCGCGGGTGCCGGTGGGTCCCTATGCATATTATTAGTTATTAGGCAAATGTAGTACCAACGTTGGGCCTTGCCAGACAAGTTTTATCCTAAAACAAAAATCAAGGGGGTCCCCAAAACAACCCCGAGCATGTTAGAAGCGCTCAATTATGGAACATAACACCGGTTCACAATTAACTAGGGCGGCAAGAGTGGAACAAAACACCGAGCAAAAGGCGAAGCCTTCCACCCTTTACCAAGTATTTATGTGCATTAAATTAAATAGCAATACTATTGCGATAACAAAAGAATGTCCATGTTGACACATGGAAGCAATTGCACCTGCACCTAGAAACGTTGTAAGAAGGGTTGAGCAAGTGGTAACATAGCCAAAAAAAGGTTTGCTGGGATGTGAAGGGGTTAGAGGCTTATCATGGCAACTCTAGGGGGCTTGACAAACAAGTGGTAGGTAGTGGTAGGTAATGATGGAAGCGAGACAACTACCATATCAATGATGGAAGTGGTATCCAAGGAAATGTGTCATCTTGCCTAAGATCCCAAATGGAAGAAGAATGAATCCATGAAGAAGGTGATCCGTGAAGTAGACGAACGAATCCTCACACTCCGAATGCTTTCGGAACTCTATCGAGAAGAAGCAACCCGAAACAAACAATCAACACACGAAACAACACAATATATGCATGATATGATGCACAAAGAAATATGATGCATGTTTGGTTTAATTATGCAAGGCATGTCAAAGCACATCAAACAACTCCTACACATTAAGGGAAGCTCAATATGCAACGAGTTGCATATTGAAGAAAATCCACCTTCGAATTATTTAGTTCCCTCTCGTTTATTTACACATCAATATTAAATGTAGTTAAACATGGCAAGAGGTGAATCAAAAATAGACTACACATTTTTCATATAGGACATGTAGAAAATGGAGGTACCAACTAAGAGCTATGAACATCTCAATTTGCATGAAAATCTGTCCAAACAGGGAAACCATTTTAAAACAACACTACAGGGGATGGCTCATACCGAACCTACTGAGCTCAGTAGCAGCGAAGCTATCCTAGTGTTTGTGTGTGTGCACTTAAAAGAAAATAAACAAAAGAACAAAAGGAAATAAAAAGGAAACAATCTGGGATTCGAACACTAGATCTCTAGGTTGTTGGTGTGTTGGGATGACCAACTGCACTAACGTGGCTATGTGATCAGGGGTGGATTCAGTCCTATATAACCATCTACACACGCTGTTAGAAAAAGGACAAACAAAAATAAGAAAATTGTGGGGTGCACTGGATTCGAACCCAGGACCTTGCTGTTGCAAACATACGCGCTAACTGAACTATGACAAATATTGGTTTTTGCACTAGATGATCCTTACCGTGACGCTATCTAAACTCTGAAACTAAACAGAGGCTCTATTGGTGTGGCTGGAGACGTAGGTTGCAGGATGCAGGAGTGGCGACGCGGCTGGCTGCCGGCGTGGGTAGGCAGAGGAGGCCGGCAAGGTTGGGTCGGGGCGTGGCATGGCTAGGGGATTCATTCCAGGCAGATCCATCACGACGTGGCGACCGACGGCATGGATCTAAAGCCATGGCAACTTGGCAAGTTGCTGCTTGGCCTGGGGACAAGAGATCGAGAGATAAGTGAGGGAGGGAGCACCAGGGAGGAAAAAGGGGGCGCTAGGGAGAGATGGTGGTCACCGGCGAAGGCACATTCCGGCGTGGGCGAGGGTGACCTCAAGGTGACCGCCGGAGCTGCTGGATGGGGCAACACCATGGCCATCTCCTTCAAGTTGCAAGAATAGAGAGAGAGAGAGAGCATGATAAAGAGAAGAGAGCGAGCATGATAAAGAGAAGAGAGAAACAGGAGAAGAAGAAGCGGGCATGTGGGTCATGACCTCGTCGGCCGGTAGGGCACTGGCCGTTTTTCAGAAGGACGATGCGCCAAACAGCAGCGAGTGCCTGCGGGCGAGGAGGTGCTCGGAGACGAGCTCCTCTTGATCCAGAATGAGGATGCGAGCATGGGTGAGGTTAGGCGCGAGGTGGAGGCCGCCAGGAGGCTCGGTGGTCATGGGACCTAGCGGATCCTTACCGGAACGGAGTAGGAGCTCGGTTGGGCTCATGCCATGGCGGCTCCCTACTGCTTTCGCTGTAGCCGACGCCGACCGGTCCGACGAGGTACGAAGCAGGGAAGGAGAGGGGCACTTGAGGAGATCCATTCCTCGGCTGCGAGCATGAGAGGCAGGTCACTAGGATGCGGCTGCAAGGGAACCTCAAGCAATGGTTGGCCGGCCAGGGAGGATTGGTGGGAATCCGGGCAGAGGAGTGTAGGCTGCTGAGATCCGAGTCGATCCTAAGGAGGAAGAGACCAGGTGAATGGATAGGCTGTAGGTGAGGCGATGGTTGGCTGCAGAGTGGCGGCGGGGTGGAATAGTGGATGGGACAGCCATCCTAAATTTTAGGGTTGCTGCTATTAAATAGGTATAGGAATGGCTAGGTTAGGGTTTTGCTTCGTTTTTGAGCCGTTCGATCTCGATCAGGCGGCTCTGGACGTGGGGTTTGTTTGCTGGACTTAGTGGGTTGTGTCAAGTGCATTGGGCTGAGATGAGAGGGAAGGATGCGACCCGACAACAAGTTTTATAAACCGAAACCGTTCGACAAATAAACCGATGTGGTGCCATTCGGTTGACTGTTCGGGTATCAAACGAACTCGATGTGCGACGAAATTTGGGAAACGGCCTTCCTACAATATAACAAGACCGCACGCCAACTTTCAACCCAATCTAAGGAAGCTTTATACACACTTTTGAAAACAATATTTTGTAATGCCGCAGGCGCGTGCATGTGTGGTGGACTCGAAACGGTCGACGACAAAAATAGGGAGAACCGGCAACTATGAACGGATGCAAGTTTTCAAAAACGAGTGACGGTGCTATGCAGATGATGCGAATGATGCGATGATGAATGTGACAACAAAACGAATCACACGATGACAATAGAATAAAAGGGAATCTTCTAGAGCATCGGTCCCGGGCTGTTACAACTCTCCTCCACTTACAAGAGATCTCGCCTCGAGATCTTAGAATGAGAAGGGAAAAGAAAGAGCAAGAGGAAGAGGTAAAACTTAGCTGATTCTTTTGACAAATGAGTGAAACCACATGAACTCGAAGCATTGCAAGAGATGAAGAAAGATATGAGAAACAAGCAAGAATTCAAAAGAAATTTTGGCAACACTTCGGTAGGATAGAAAGGCAAAATTGATAAGATGTGAGAACTTGAGAAGAAGGCACAACACTCCGGTTGAATGAATAAGCAAGGAAACAACATGATCTTGATAAAGCGAGATGATGGATCAAAAAGAGCAACAATACAATGCCTCTGCAACAAAAGAATAGAAGCTACATCGTTGAATAGAAAAGAACGGAGAAGAAAATGACAACTTGTACCACAATTGGATTTGAAAAGCATCCTTAGAAAGAAGAGATTGAATGGAATTGTTTGAACATCAACAACAAAAATAATAGGCTTGTTATGGGCTTATGGAAAACATCCCAAATTATGAGTTTACTACCGGCCACGAAAGAAAACAATTGGTTGATTGAGATCAATGAAGAGATAAAACTTCTTTTGCCAAGAGGAGGAGGAGAAAACTTGAACCATTTATATCACCATGATAGCAACAATCCTTAAGAAATGCCTTAGGTGAAATCCAATCCAAGATAACTCCGAGAAAGTAATGATGGGTTTAAATATCTCATTCTTGACAAATTTTCTTCAAGACCCTCATAAATCAAGAATTCTACAATACCATCTCAAAATATAAAGGAGAAAGAATTGCATTTGGAAATGAAAGAGAAAGAATACTTGAGCTTCTCCAACAAAATCTTGAAGAGCACTTCGAGAATGACTTAAATCCTTGACGAACCACCATGAAGCACCACTGTATAGCAAAGAATGATGAAAAGAAACGGAGGTTGAATGTATAAGACACGAAGCCTTGCAATGATTTAGATGAAGCTTCGCGGTGAGATACTTGCGAGCGCTAGAAATCTAGAAAAGAAAAGATGAGAACACTTGATATCGATAATTTTGATGTCATGAACACTCCGGAAGAATGATGGGAATCACTTTGGTGAAACAAGAATAAGAATTATGTTATGCTTATCCTTCATCAAGTTAAATTGATGGCAAGCAATGGATTTAGCATACCACTTATTCTTTTGAAAACGATAGGAAAGAGAGACAGAGCTCAAACTTGAAGAAGTCTTGAACGAGAACACCGGAAAACAATTGAAACAAGTGAGGACACCACGAATGCATGGAGATACATGATAACAAAGAGATCACGATCCGCCTGATGGAAGATTGAATGAAGCACCGAAATAATTAAGAGGCGAACGAAGAGACAACAATTGAGAAGAATTTGAGAATGAAAGTTGAAAGCTAAGAATGAAAAAAATCTTCTGAAATGATGGCCTTCAGATGATTGGGAAATGAAAACAACTCTAAATGGAACGGATAGATATGGGTGGAATTTATCATGATCGGAAACAATTCAAGAGGATAGCATCAAGCTGATATGACAAATCTTCAAGAGAATGGAGCAAGATTTAAGAGAAAATCTTCTTTGGTCTTCAATGCTGAGAATGATGGCGAGAAACACCACCAAGAATTACTGAGGCACTCTAGAACAATCAATAAGGAAAGATTGAGCCAACGTGAAAATGACTCGAAGCGATCTTGGAGAAGGAATATGATTGATGAAAATCATTCTTACATCATTTTGAAAAGAACTTGAGATATCCGGAAAATATTAAAGGAGCCAGGTAAGATCCTGGGAAAACCCGTGGGTTATGGGCCCACTCAAAAGAAACCACCATTGAGACAATTGCTTAGAAGAGGTATTACACCAGAAAAATTAAGAACTCGATGAGGTGAGAACCTTGAAATAATTTAAGAGGATATGAATGGAAATGAAAGTCTTCCGAGATACCTTCAGCACTCCAGATAGAACAGAGCGAGACGAAAAACAAGAGATACTTGGACAGAATTTCCGACCTGGGGAAGCATTTAGCGATTGAAAAGGATATGAAGAACACCGACATCTTGAATTGAATGTGCTGGGAAGAAAAACAAGAATAAAGAAATGGTGAATTCAAATCACTTTAGTATCTTCACAATGACTCAACGGATACGATACAAAAGAAAAGATAGCGGAAGCATCGATGAAAAGAAAGGCATTTGGATGAGAAATTAATCATTGAAGAAAAAGGGCGGGAGGGTGGGGAAAAGCAAAGACAACTAGGACGGATGAAAAGATCTCCAGAAAGAAACATGAGGATTGATCTTGCAAATAGTGAGATGATTGAATATCTTGAAGAGGAGCATACCGGTTGAAAATAATTTCATGACAACTCTAGTTGAACAAAAGAATTAGCATTCCCGTAAAATATGAGTACATTACTTAGAAAAGATATGAAATCACTACTTGACATCGAAGCAAGTCAAATTACCATATTCAAAAAAAACAAAGGATGAGGCTTACGAAACAACTCAAAACAAATACATACCCCTTATGCACTTGTTGGAAAGATAATCATAGGTACCTACTTGAATTCCCACCTAAGAACTCCCAAAACTTTCTGGTTATGCAATATGGTGTTGGGGATACAGGGACGCACGAATATCTCACACAACTAACTAGCCCTACAATCAAACTATATCCATCCATCAACACATAACCAACAAAACCTCAGAAATCGTGTACCTCAGACCTTCGAAAGACATCCGATATACTAGCTGTGTCAATACATCTGATCGTTGTCCACAATACTAGGTGGCACCAACTATTCTTACCACAAAGAGTATAGAAGTGTTTTCGATGTCGGCGACCTCTGGTATTCTGGAACTGCAACGATACAAATGTGACGACAACAGCTTAGAGCTCAACTCCCCAGGACACTTCCACATCCCCTAAATGTCAGGAGGCACCAAGAACAATGTTCTCTTCACAAAGATATCGGAATGATCCCAACAATACCCGTGTGATCCTAATTTTTTTGAGTTAAAAATAGAAGAGGAGTAGATTTTACAATTCCTAAGTCGAATACCTCACCAGAGTATAGAAGAGGAGTAAAAGAAACGTACTCTCTGATATATAACTAGACTCAAAATAGTTTTTCACTAGACTCGACTCGGCTAAGGTTCAATCAATCAAGGGGGCTCCTAGGTTGGTACAGGCTCCAATACCAACTTGTAATGCCCAAGATGCGATCCTATCCTTATTTTGGCTCGAGGGCCTCTACGGGATAGAAGCGCATATCATCGACTTGCAAGAATGGATATCATTACAAGTACATGTACATAAGAGATGAGTATATGGAATTGGCTTACACTCGCGACAATCTACAACAATATCACATCAATACAATAACATATTCAATCATAACATAAGAGCAGGGTCCGACTACAGACGAAATCGAACGATAAAATGACATCCATCCTTGCTATCCCAGGCTGCCGCCTGGAACCCATCCTAGATTGATGACAACGAAGAAGAAGAACTCCAATTCAAATAAGCATCGTGCTCATGTTCAAGAATCGCATTACCTATACCTAGAACTGTTGTTGTAGTAATCTATGAGCCACAGGGACTTGGCAATCTCATTTCCAAGGGTATCAAGACAAGCAAAGCTTAATGGGTGAGGTATGGTTAAGTGGTGAGGCTGCAGCAAGCAACTAAGCATTTGTTTGAGTGACTAAATTATGATACAGAAAATAAGTATGGTGGTCTACGCATAACAGACGTGAACTAGTAGTGATCACTAAGTGACCCTGAACACCAACTTACGTCAAACATAACCCCACCATGTTCTCTCTCGATAAGGGCTCATGAGAAGAGACAGTCACGGTTACACACACAGTTGGTGTATTTTATTTGAGTTTACTTCAAGTTTGCTTTGACCAGGTGTTAAATAAAGTTTCCACATTGCCACATAACCATGGGCACGACTTTCCGAAAGATTTAACCTGGCAGGGGTGCTCCAACTCATCCATCACATATTAACCACATGCCACGTTGGAATTCCTCAACCACGGAATCACCCGTAGTATTTGCGGAATCTCGATGCAAAATCACAAATTCAAGATAGCATGAAGTGTCGTCGAAATCCCATGCGCAAGACGTTCGAGAAAGGTAAAACGAGTCCAGCAAGGCTGCCGGATGTGCCGACAATGTATCTCGTTCTTAGTCCACGGCGGATAAGTGACGCATACGGAGGCCTGATAGAAATCCCCCGAGTTGCCCCGGGGTGGCCCCGCATAGTGCTCTGTTTTGGACCAGCACCCATGAGGAGCACTGTCCTTGGGGGTTGATTAAATTATCCGCGGGTGCTGTATGCATTTTATTACTTATTCGAGAAATGTAGTACCAATTTTGGGCCTTGCCATAAAAGTTTTATCCTAAAACGGAAATCAAGGGGGTCCCCATAACAACCCCGAGCATGTTAGGAGCGCTCAATTATGGAACATAACACCGGTTCACAAGTAACTAGGGCAGCAAGAGCGGATCAAAACACCGAGACAAAGGCAAGCCTTCCACCCTTTACCAACTATTTATGTGCATTAAATTAAATAGCAATAATATTGCGATAACAAAAGAATGTCCATGTTGACACATGGAAGCAATTGTACCTGCAGCTAGAAACGCTATAAGAAGGGTTGAGCAAGCGGTAACATAGCCAAACAAAGGTTTACTGGGATGTGAAGGGGTTAGAGGCTTATCATGGCAATGTTGGGGGGCTTGACAAACAAGTGGTAGGTAGCGAGACATAACGATGGAAGCGAGACGACTAGCATAGCAATGATAGTAGTGGTATCCAAGGAAATGTGTCATCTTGCCTGAGATCCTGCTTGGAAGAAGAACGAATCCATGAAGAAGATGACCCGTGAAGTAGACAAATGAATCCTCACACTCCAAACGCTTTTGGAACTCTATCAAGAAGAAGCAATCTGGAACAAACAATCAACACACAAAACACCATAACATATGCATGATATGATGCGCAAACTAATATGATGCATGTCCAATTTAATTATGCAAGGCATGGCAAAGAAAATCAAACAACTCCTGCACAATAAGGGAAGCTCAATATGCAATGAGTTGCATACTGAAGAAACTCCACCTACAAGTTATTTAGTTCCCTCTCGTTTATTTACACATCAATATTAAATGTAGTTAAACATGGCAAGAGGTGAATCACAAATAGACTACACATTTTTCATATAGGACATGTAGCAAATGGAGTTACCAACTAAGAGCTATGAACATCTCAATTTGCATGCAAATCTATCCAAATAGGGAAACCATTTTAAAACAACACTACTGGGGATGCCTCATACCGAACCTACTGAGCTCAGTAGCAGTGAAGATGTCCTAGTGTTTGTGTGTGTGCACTTAAAAGAAAATAAACAAAAGAACAAAAGAAAAGAAAAAGGAAACAATCTAGGATTCGAAGACCAGATCTTTAGGACGTTGGTGTCTTGGGGTGACCAACTGCACTAACGTGGCTATGTGATCACGGGTGGATTCGGTCCTCTATAACCATCTACACATGCTGGTAGAAATAGGACAAACAAATAAAATCAAATTGTAGGGTGCATTGGATTCGAACCCACGACCTCACTGTTGCAAACATACGCGCTGACAAGTTGACCTACGAAGGAACTATGAAAAATATTTGTTGTTTGCACTAGATGATCCTTACCGTGATGATGGCTGAACTTTGAAACTAAACAGAGGCTCCGTTATCGTGATTGGAGACGCAGGTTGCCACTGTGGCGGCGCGGCTGGCTACCGGTGTGGGTAAGCAGAAGAGGTCGGCAAGGTCGGTTCCGGGCGTGGCATCGCTGGGGGCTTCATTCCGGCCAGATCCATCGCGACGTGGCGACCGGCGGCATGGATCTGAAGCCCTGGAGACTTGAAGAGATGCTGCTTGGCCTCGGGACAAGAGATCAAGAGATAAGCGAGGGAGGGATCACCAGGGAGGAAAAAGGGGATGCTAGGGAGAGATGGTGGTCACCGGCGGCGGCGAGTTCCGGCGCGGGCAAGGGTGACCTCGAGGAGACTGGCGGAGCAGCTTCATGGGGCAGCGCCATGGCCATCTCCTTCAAGCTGTGAGAACAAAGAGAGAGAGTGTGGGGACCCCGACTCATAAGTCGTGGTCACCGAATGCACGTGTACAGTGATCCCGGAGATCAATGCTCACTAAACACACAGAAGCTAGATAACAAGAGTCTTACATCCACATTTAACGTCTTACACAAATAATGACCATGATGGTCAAGTCTTACATAAATAGGGCCACACGGGCCAAACACTTAAACTAGAACAAGCAGCGGCAATCTGATCGAAAGCGTGAACCCATGCCATCTGCCTTAACCTACAGGCATTCTGACTGGGAAGCGTCCTAGTTCGCATGTTCGTCTTCAACGAACTCTTCGAGATACTCCTATTCTTCCATGCCTAGCCAATTAAATAACCAGTGGCAAGCCAATGAGTACTTTGAATGTACTCACAAGCAACACAAGTTGTGGAACAAGGTAGCAATGATGCATGATATACACTAGTGATCAAGTAACTAGTGAGCATGCATCAATAATTAGCAGATATCCATATGAACAAGTTACCGATATCATCATAAGCTGGGGGTTGAACACCTCGTGTTCATTCATCATACTAAGTCATCGGAGTTAGATCACTTTCCAAGCTAGTCATGGGACCTAGCTCAAATACCATCTTTGTCTCCAACACACCCACACATCAGTTTGTGAAAACACTTGGACGTAGCACAAGAGTGCTCATCCAACTGTCCTTGTCCGTGGACACGGCTATTGAAAAAATTTTACACTCTTCAGAGGTTTGCACACTTTACCCACAAGATTCGGGAAACTTTCGTGTCGTCCACGACGCGCGGTATATAACATACCCGAGGTAAGCACCCGAACAATGCCTTTCCCCTAGTGATACTAAACAAAGAGTCCACTCGATTGGTACCCAGCCCTCATGATGTACATTACACGAGCCTCGCTCTAATCGTACCATCCATGAGGGGACCAACGGTGTGCCCGGTGCCTGTGAAGACAACGCATGATCGTACATACCAGTACGACCCCGTATCGAGAGTGACCACACCACTCCCGCCACTAGTAATGCGGGCTCCTTGCTAGTACCCACCAAGGTAATCAACAAAGCCCTGTCCCATAAGGGGTATTGTGTTTGCGCATGTATGGTTGGAGTAACGGTCGCAACTTACACCAATCCATTTTTGAAAACCAAATCACTCTCTTGTCCCGACAGACCACTTCTTTCTCAAGTGGTCACCCATCTCATCATCATCTCCCTTGGGCATTAGTGGCACCTGACGGGGTTTTCGAAAAAAATCTTTGAAATCATTTCTTCTCTTGCCATCACTATGCATAAGTCCCATCCCATTTGTTTAGCATCCATTTGCAACCTAACTACTCCCACCCGCACAACGCTCATAAAGTGGTAGGGTCATGCATGATGCAAGTCTCAACGGTAAAAGTAACGGAGGTATCCCACAGAAGGGGGAACACCTCATCATGATCATTTCATCGAGTCAACAAGTGCTATATGACATGCATGAAAAAGTTTCTTAACATGGTCAAAGGGCTCCTTGCCGGGCTCGACAAAGTCTCCGGGGTCTTCCAACTCTTCGGGTCCAACTTCTTCGTCAACCGCGCAATCTATCGTTGCGAAATAAAGCGATAAAAATAAGCAACACACAAAAATAGAGCACTCAGCTACTTATTAAAAATGCTGATCCATTCTGATAAATACCCAATGTCATACTAAAAATATTCTCCTAGTGTTTTGTTATTAAAAATATTTTGGAAATAAACTAAGAGAGTCAAAAAGGTGCCCAAATATAGGTTTTAAAATAAAACAGTAAAAAAATATTTTCAAACATTATTACAAATGGCACTTTTAAATTCTAGGGATTATTTCACGAATGAAGGTGGAAGAAATATGGCTATTGGATAATTATTTAGATCTGTGGAATTTTTGGAAGTAGTAGAAGAAAAGAAAAAGGAAAAGAAATGGACACAGTGCCCTGGCCGGAGGCGACCAACAACTGGGCCGGCCCAGGGGCCAACCTGGGCAGGCGAACCGGTGTACGCGCGCATTCGAACCTAACGGTTGGGGCCTAAAGGCCAACGACAGAGAGAGGAGGGGGAGGGAGGTGAGGATGACAGGCAGGCCCCGCCTGTCATCTTTAACCTCGCGATAGGGAGGCCGGCGAGCTCACCGGCGATGATACAGGGCACGGCAACGACAGGCGAAGGCGGGGATGAGCTCAGCGTCAACCCGCCATTCCTCTGGAGGTGGAAGGGCGGCCGGAGGAGGTCGGGGTCGCCGGCGGGGAGGAGCTCATGGTGGAACCACTTTGGCTGAGGGTCGCCGGCGTTGTTCCATGTAGCAAAATGGTCGAGGAGTAAGGGGGAAGACACGGGAGCTCACTGGGGGCTCAAAGGAGGAGAAAGGAAGGCGGAGCGAGCCGGTAGCCCCGACGCGGCGGTGCCTCGGTCGATCCCAAGGACAAGGGCTCCGGGAGGTCCCTAGAGCGTCTCAAGGGGAATATTGAGAGTGGAAGGGGACAAGGGCGGAGAGAGGAGGAACCGGGGGGCTTAAATAGAGGAGGGGGACGGTGCACCATGGACCAGTGCGCCGACGAGGTTGCGGCCGAGGCCAGAGGGGGGAGAGGGCTCGCAGGGCAGCTCGATGGTGCTCCTGGGGCTGGTGTAGGCCCCTAGGGAGAGAAGAGATAGGGAGAGATGCCCGCGTGTGTGAGCTCCCCGGTTGGCCGACCTGGCGGCACCAGTCACGCATGTGGGAGGGCAGAGGAGAGAAGGGAGAGAGAGAGGGTCGACTGCTTGCCGTGTCACGGACGCCGATGGTGGCAGAGGGGACAAGCTAGGGCGGCCCGAGGCGGTCGGGGCTGCCCGTTGGCCAGAGGCTATAGTGTGGGTGCACACTATAGCACGCTCCAAAGCTTAAGCTCTACATGCCAGGGCATTATTTTAGCCCCCCCTGCGTATCCTCTTATGCCTTGGGGCTTTAGAAGATGCCAAACGGCTAGGAGGAGCTAGGGAGAGCTCTTGAGGAGCCTTAGGGCAGAAGGAAAGGGAAAGAGAGAGAGAAAAGATGTTGTCCAGGGGTGAAAATGCGGGTTTACCCCGGCTCCTGGTGACCTGAGGACATGGGTTTTTTACTGGATGTAAAAGGGCGATGCAAGAGATTGTGGTGAAAATTTGGGGGCAAGGGTAAGAGGATAAGAGGTAAAAATGGGGGTTTTACTAAATCACCAGAAGGTGTTTGGTAAGGTTTTGGGCAAGAAGATGTTACCAACTTACTGACATATTTATCAGGGTCAAAGACTAGGTAGAAATGAGGGGATTCACCAAGCTTGAGCTTAAGAGGAAGAAGTTGACAATGAAGTTTTGATGAACCCTAGAAATTAGCATAATCAGATTTTTGTAGATCCATTGATGCTAGGCTTTTACCCTTGATGCACCACTTAGTGTATAATCACTACTTGGCCATTAGAGCATGCCCGCAAAGTTTGAGGCCAAGGGGAGTCACTTCACAATGTAAAGTTTCTCAAATTTGATTCTAGACAGGAATGGTTTTGGGATGGTTTGATGAACCAAACCAACTTGGATTGAGATTAAACTTTGCAACATCATCACCCATGATAGTCTTGACTTGTTGGAATTTTCCTAGAATTTATTGAGAATATTTCTTATAGAAATATTCCAAAAGCTTGATTTTAACAGAAAGGGTTTTGAGGGGATTTGCCTATGATCTGATTATGCCCTTATGTTGAAACTCATATATATGGGAAATATATGTCCACTGAGTTTCTCTAAATTTTCTCAAATATTTCAAAGCATTTAAATAGTTTTTCCCTAAGAAAATCTATTTCTGGCCTTAAGAAAAAGCCTTTAAATAAAATGTGAAAATAATCCTTAAAAATAATATTTTTTGGTTTTGGGAAGTCTTATATATAGTGGGTTTGAAATAAAGGTTTTGGAAAAGAAGAATCCACCCAATTTGAGGATTTGCAGTGCAAACCTCATTTTAGGGGGTTTTGGAAACTTAATTTAAATAAATCATTTTTGGTTGAAACAAAATTTGATAAAAATAGTTTTGGGCACTATTCACAAGGCATGATCATTAGGTAAGAGGTTTGGAATAAGGAAAATGAATATGAAGTGGAATAGAACCTAGTAATGCCAAATAACATAATCATCAAGCAAGCATACAACATAGCAAACAAGCAGAAGCACTTTGAAAAAGTTTTAGTTGGCTCCATATTTTATAAACCCAAACATAACAATGTGCTACAAACACAGGGTGTGACAGACGTTCCCCCCATACAAGAATCTCATCCCCGAGATTCCTAGGCTAAGCGCTAAAAAGATGCGGGAACTCCAATCTAAGATAATCTTCACGCTCCCACGTTGCTTCAGCTCCAGTGTGGTTGCTCCACTAGACCTTGAAGTACTTGATGGTGAGGCTTCGGGTGCACCACTCGGCTTCATCCAAAATGCGAACTAGCCTCTCATGATAAGTGAGATCTAGCTAAAGATCAATGGCTTGATGGTCAACGTCCTTGTAGAGGTCAGGGCGGTTGGGAACTTGTAGACACTTCTGGAGCTGTGACACGTGAAAGATGTCGTGCACATCTGACAGCTCGGAAGGCAACTCTAGCTGATATGCAACTTCTCCTCGCCTGTTGGTGATCTTGAAGGGGCCGATGAATCTTGGTGCGAGCTTCCCTTTGACATGGAAATGCTTGTTCCCTTTGAGAGGCGTGACTCGGAGGTAAACATGGTCCCCAACACGGAAACTCATGTCTCGACGGTGAGAGTCGGCGTAGCTCTTCTGCCTAGTCTTGGCGGTCTCAAGGCGTTCTCGGACAAGTTGAACTTGCTCTTCGGCTTTACGAAGGATGTCTGGCCCAAAAACTAATCCTTCTCCGGTCTCTAACCAGTTGAGGGGAGTATGACACTTGCATCCATACAACACCTCAAACGGTGTCATCTGAAGACACGACTAATAGTTGTTGTTGTAGGAGAACTCGGCGAATGGTAGGTAATCTTCCCACTTGGCTCCATACGCCAAAACCCAAGCATGGCACATATCTTCGAGTAACTGATTCAATCGTTCTGTTTGCCCACCGGTCTGGGGATGATAAGCAGTGTTGAAGGAGAGCTTGGTTCCCAATGATTCTTGGAACCTATTCCAGAATCTTGAGGTAAACTGGGTTCCTCGGTCCGACACAATCTCCTTAGGAACCCCGTGGAGGCTTACAATCCGGTTAATGTAGAGGTTGGCCAACTAGTTCCCATTGTAGGTCGTCTTGATAGGAATGAAGTGGGCTACCTTGGTCAGGTGGTCGACAATGACCCAAATGGAATCATGTCCACTGCTTGACCTTGGAAAACCGGTGATGAAATTCATCCCGACTTTATCCCACTTCCATTCAGGCACTCTGAGGGGCTGCAATAATCCAGCGGGTTGTTGATGCTCAGCCTTGACCCTCTGGCATATGTCACACTTAGCCACGAGCGTGCCTATCTCCTGTTTTATGCCATGCCACCAGAATCTTGCCTTCAGGTCTTGATACATCTTTGTTCCTCCAGGATGTATGGAGTATGGAGTGTCATGAGCTTCTTGCAAGATCAGGTTCTTGAGATCTTCCTTGTTGGGTATGCAAATGCGAGTCCTGAACCATACAACTCCTTGTTCATCCACCGAGAATCCTGGGGCCTTGCCTGCCTTGATCTTCCTCTTGATGCCTTCAATGCTCTCATGTCCCTGCTGGGCTTACTTGATATCATCCATCAAGGTAGGCTTTGCTTCGAGGTTTGTGAGGAATCCTGGTGCAACCAGTTCCAAGCTGAAGCTCTCATGTTCTTCATATAGAGTGGGTAGCCTTTCCTTAATCATAGCATTCAAGGAACAAGCCTTTCTGCTTAAGGCATCTGCTACCATGTTGGCCTTTCCGGGGTGGTATTGAACACTGAGGTCATAGTCCTGGATCAATTTCAACCAGCTTCGCTACCTCATGTTCAACTCCCTTTGAGTGAGGATATACTTCAAACTCTTGTGGTCTATGAATATCTCGTATCTCTTCCCCAAAAGTTAATGTCGCCTTGTCTTCAAGGCATGAACCACGGCGGCTAACTCAAGATCATGAGTGGCGTAGTTCTCTTCATGAGGACATAGCTATCTAGATAGATATGCTACGACTCTGCCTTCTTGCATCAGAACTCCTCCAAGTCTGGTTCTTGATGCACCACAATATATCACAAACTCCTTGTGAATATCAGGGGTGGCCAAAACTAGGGCCATGGTCAATCTCTTCTTGAGCTCTTGGAAGCTTTCCTTGCACTTAGCAGTCCATTCAAACTTCTTGTCCTTCTTCAAAAGTTGGGTCATGGGTCAGGAAATACTTGAGAACCCTTCCACAAACTTGTGGTAATACCCCGTGAGTCCGAGGAAGCTCCTGACTTCCTTCACGGTGGTTGGGGTTTGCTACTCAGTCACAGCTTCTCTTGGCAGGATCCATTGATAATCCTTCTCTACTCAACACATGACCCAAGAATCCAACTTCATGCAACAAAAATTCACACTTGCTGAACTTGGCATAAAGCTAGTGCTCTCGAAGCTTCTCTAGGACCAATCTCAGGTGTTCCTCATGTCCTTCTTCAGACTTGGAGAAGAAGAGTATGTCATCAATAAAGACGACAACGAACTTGTCCAAATACTCCATGAAGACTTTATTCATGAGGTACATGTGTTGGAAATATGCCCTAGAGGCAATAATAAAATGGTTATTATTGTATTTCCTAGTTCGTGATAATTGTGTGTTGTTCATGCTATAATTGTGTTAACCGGAAACCGTAATACATGTGTGAATACATAGACCACAACGTGTCCCTAGTGAGCCTCTAGTTGCCTAGCTCGTTGATCAATAGATGGTCACGGTTTCATGACCATGGACATTGGATGTCATTGATAACGGGATCACATCATTAGGAGAATGATGTGATGGACAAGACCCAATCCTAAGCATAGCACAAGATCGTGTAGTTCGTTTGCTAAAGCTTTTCAATGTCAAGTGTCGTTTCCTTAGACCATGAGATTGTGTAACTCCCGGATACCGTAGGAATGCTTTGGGTGTGCCAAACGTCACAACGTAACTGGGTGGCTATAAAGGTACGCTACGGGTATCTCCGAAAGTGTCTGTTGGGTTGACACGAATCGAGATTGGGATTTGTCACTCCGTGTGACAGAGAGGTATCTCTGGGCCCACTCGGTAAGACATCATCATCATGAGCTCAATGTGACTAAGGAGTTAGTCACGGGATGATGTATTACGGAACGAGTAAAGAGACTTGCCGGTAACGAGATTGAACAAGGTATGGGGATACCGACGATCGAATCTCGGGAAAGTTCCATACCGATAGACAAAGGGAATTGTATACGGGATTGATTGAATCCTTGAAATCATGGTTCATCTGATGAGATCATCGTGGAGTACGTGGGAGCCAACATGGGTATCCAGATCCCGCTGTTGGTTATTGACCGGAGAGGTGTCTCGGTCATGTCTACGTGTCTCCCGAACCCGTAGGGTCTACACACTTAAGGTTCGATGACGCTAGAGTTGTAGGGAAATAGTGTATGTGGTTACCGAAGGTTGTTCGGAGTCCCGTATGAGATCCCGGACGTCACGAGGAGTCCCAGAATGGTCCAGAGACGAAGATTGATATATAGGAAGTGAGGTTTTGGTTACCGGAAGTGTTCCGGGTGTCTCCGGTAGTGTACCGGGACCACCGGAAGGGTTCCGGGGGTCCACCAAGTGGGCCCACCTGCCCCGGAAGGTTCCATGGGCCAAGAGTGGGAGGGAGCCAGCCCCTAGGTGGGCTGGTGCGCCTCCCACCCCAGCCCAAGGCGCAGCAAGGGTGGAGGGGGCAAACCCTAGGCTTAGATGGGCCTTAAGACCCACCCTAGGGCGCCTCCACCTCTCCCTGCCCTGGCCGCCGGCCAGATGGGCTTCTGGAGGCTGCCGCCACCCCTAGGGTGGAAGCCTAGGGCGCGGCACCTCTCCTCCCCTCCTCCTATATATAGTGGAGGTATTTGGGGCTGCACAACACACGAGTTCATCTCCTCCCTGGTGCAGCCCTACTCCTCCCTCTCCTCGTTCTCCGTAGTGCTTAGCGAAGCTCTGCCGGAGTACCACGCAGCTCCACCGCCACCACGTCGTCGTGTTGCCGGAGCTCTCCCTCAACCTCTCCTCCCTCCTTGCTGGATCAAGGCGTAGGAGACGTCACCGGGGTGCACGTGTGTTGAACGCGGAGGTGCCGTCCGTTCGACACTTGATCGGATCTACCGCGATCTGAATCGCTGCGAGTATGACTCCATCAACCGCGTTCTAGCAATGCTTCCGCTTAGCGATCTTCAAAGGTATGAAGATCCAATCTATCCCCGCTCGTTTGCTGGTTTCTCCATAGATAGATCTTGGTGACACGTAGGAAAATTTTGATTTACTACTACGTCTCCCAACAGTGGCATCATGAGCTAGGTCTATGTGTAGAGTCTATGCACGAGTAGAACACAAAGCAGTTGTGGGCGTTGATTTTGTTAATATGCTTGCCGTTACTAGTCTTATCTTGATTCGACGGTATTGTGGTATGAAGCGGCCCGGACCAACCTTACACGTACGCTTACATGAGACCGGTTCCACTGCCTGACATGCACTAGTTGCATAAGGTGGCTAGCGGGTGTCTGTCTCTCCCACCTTAGTCGGATTGGATTCGATGAAAAGGGTCCTTATGAAGGGTAAATAGAAATTGTCATATCACGTTGTGGTTTTGGCGTAGGTAAGAAACGTTCTTGCTAGAATCCTATAGCAACCACGTAAAAACTTGCAACTACAAATTAGAGGACGTCTAACTTGTTTTTGCAGCATATGCCTTGTGATGTGATATGGCCAGAAGGATGTGATGTGATACATTGTGATGTATGAGATTGACCATGTTCTTGTAATAGGGTTCACGACTTGCATGTCGATGACTATGACAACCGGCAGGAGCCATAGGAGTTGTCTTATATTATTGTATGACCTGCGTGTCAATCATAAACGCCATGTAATTACTTTACTTTATTGCTAAGCGTTAGCCATAGTAGTAGAAGTAATAGTTGGCGAGACAACTTCATGAAGACACAATGATGGAGATCATGATGATGGAGATCATGGTGTCGTGCCGGTGACAATGATGATCATCGTGCCCCGAAGATGGAGATCATAGGAGCAAGATGATATTGGCCATATCATGTCACTATATTGATTGCATGTGATGTTTATCATGTTTACATCTTATTTGCTTATAATGATGGTAGTAAATAAGATGATCTCTCAATAAAATTTCAAGAGAAGTGTTCACCCTAACTGTGCACCGTTGCTAAGGATCGTTGTTCCTAAGCACCACGTGATGATCGGGTGTGATAGGTTCTAACGTTCGCATACAACAGGTGTAAGCCACATTTACACACGCGAAACACTTAGGTTGACTTGACGAGCCTAGCATGTACAGACATGGCCTCGGAACACGGAAGACCGAAAGGTCGAACATGAGTCGTATAGAAGATACGATCAACATGAAGATGTTCACCATGGATGACTAGTCCGTCTCATGTGATGATCGGACACGGGCTAGTTGACATGGATCATGTATCACTTGGATGACTAGAGAGATGTCTATCTAAGTGGGAGTTCATTGAATAATATGATTATGTGAACTTAATTATCATGAACTTAGTATAAAATTGCCTTTAATATCTATATTGTAGATCCAATGGCCAACGCAAATGTCAACCCCAATTTCAACGCGTTCCTAGAGAAAACCAAGCTGAAAGATGATGGAAGCAACTATGCGGACTGGGTCCGTGGCTTGAGGATCATCCTCATAGCTTCCAAGAAACTGTATATCCTTGATGCACCGCTAGGCGACCCACCCCTTCTCCCAGCAGAACAAGACGTTGCGAACGCTTGACATTCTCGCTGCGATGATTACTTGTAACATCCCAAAATTTCATTTTGGAATGTTATTAATATAGCTATGCATCCATCATCATCATTGTTTGAATACATGTATTGTTGAAATGCCCTTTCTAAACTTCTGAAAGCCCTTTCTATTTTTTCCCTAACTTGCTTTCACCTATTTGAAATTTTGGTTAAATGTTCAAAATAAGAGGGGAGTAACATGACACTCCACACTAGGGTCATTTTGGTGATCTATTTGAACAAAAGTAACCAGGAGTTATTTTGAAAATATTTGCAAAAAGGATTTAAAAACAATTAGGCAATTTCAAAAAATATTATTTTTTTCAAAATGTTCAAATGACAGAATAGAAATGTTCATTAAATAGCATTTATTATTATGTTAATTTAGATATATAATACTCCTATATTTAGAGACCATTTGAATGCTTTAAAGGTTTTTGAAACGCTCTGGAAAAACATTAAACAGAAACCGGTAACGGTTACTGTATTAAACGGGCCGGCCCACGGGCAGTTACTCGCGAATGGATTAAAAGCCGGCCGACCGACGCGCATTCAACGCGCTCTCGCCCACTGACACTGGACCCCACCCCGGTCGACCGTTTCTACCGACCGGTCATCCCTCTCCCCCGCACACGCCGACGACCTCGCCGACCGTTTCTTTTCCCCCTCCCAGATCTCTCTCCTCTCTCCACCCCCGCACTCCCCAGCACCCCTATATAAGCCACCCACTCCCCTCTCTCCATTTCCCCCCGAGCCCCCTCTGTCCCTCGCCAGACCGTCGCAGAATTTCTCGCCGGAGTTTCCAGCACCACCGGACCTCCCCATCGCCGTTGCCATCGACTCCGACCTCCCCTCCCCTCTCCGACACCACCAATCGGCGCAGGAGGACCACCGCCGCCGTCTGGACTTCTCCGCGCTCCGTTTCGACCATCGGAGCCACCTCCGTCGACGAACACGACCACCGGACGCCGCCACCACTCGCCAGAGATCCCCTCTCCCTCCGGTAAGTCGCCGGACACACCCCATCCATCGGATCCCCACTCAACGGTCCCGATTAGATTGATTTTAAACCCCGAAACGTTTTCCATTAGAGATCGGTCGCCCGCCCGTAACCCTCGCGCGCACACCCCCTTAGCCACTCGCGTGCTGCCACGTAGCCCCCTGACCCTTGTAAATCAATTTTCCTTTTCTGTTTTTTGTTTTAATTAACAGAATGATTTCAAATTTTGTTTTGCTTATATCTTTTAACCTGTTTAATGTTTTGAGTTAATTCTTTTTGCAATAACTCACATTTTTCATGTAGTTTCACCCTGTACTTTTAAATTTCAAATTTGATCTATAAAATTTGAATTTAATCAAATTTGCTCAAAATCTTCAAATCTGAATAACTAGAGTTTGAAAATAGATTTTGATATGAATCTTTTTGCTACTGTTTGGTATTAATTAGGAATACCTTCATGTTTAGTTTGAGGATTTCTAGGATGATTTTGATTAGTGTTTTAGCTATAAACAGAATCTGCCTAGTATTACAATATAGTTTTATTTACTTAGTTTTAGTTAGTTCAATTTAGATTTAGTTTTAATTTGTTTAGTAGGTTCTGTTGTTTATACATTTAGTGTTTTACTTATTGTTTATAAAAATATAAAATTGTTTAGTTTATTTCCTTGTTAATATAGGAATCACAATTTCTTTTCAAATAGGTTTATTTTGACTAGTTAGTAATAGTTTTCTTTCAACAAAGTTTTATATAATTTAATTTTGTTTTCTAAAACAAGTTTATTTGAAATTCTTCCCTGTTAAGAACATGTTTTATTAATAAATAATGAGTTTTGTTTTGCTCTTTTGTTAGTAAAACTATAGTTGTTTCATATAGTGTTTATCAAAACTTTCAAAAACTTTACAAAAGTTTTCCCAACAAACTTAAATTGATTTTATTCTGTTTATTAATAAAAATATTTTATTGTTTTCTTGCTGTCAACTATTGTTTTGCTTAATACCAATAGTTTCATTATGTTAGTAGTGTTTTATCAATCATCTTTTAGAAAACAAAACTTTGTGTGTTTTCTTGCTTGTGATTTTTGTGCATTATTTTGTCTTGATTGTTTACTAGTTTTGGTTGATGGTTGTGAGTTACAATATTTTGTTGTATGCTTATTTGAGTGCTCTTGTTTGCTTCGTTAGATTATCCGGAGTGCGAAGCTTGTTACTTAGAGTCACTCGTGTACGAAGATCATCAACCAGGCAAGTCACTTTGATCATGTTTACCCATGTTTTATATGCATTAGTTCTACCATCTCCCCAATTGCATGCAAGATAGGTTAGTTGGAAACTTGGTTACATTGTAGTAGTATCATGTGGTAGGTACCCCTCTCAACCCTTTTGACAACATTGGCCCCGGGAAACGTTGTTTTACTTTTGCTATGCTAATAGTAGACGGGGTTGGTTGTGTGATTCATCAGAGTTGAGAGATTTAATAATTTCAAGACCTACATAATGATCAAGATTCAAGACTCCAAGTTTTCAACATACCTCTGGGTGGATGATGGTTGAACGGCACCCTGGAGAAACCAGTGGATTTGCCTAGGTGATGCTGGAGATGGCCAGTATTCACGCGGAAAGGTCCACCCAGGCACAAAGAGATGGATGGATGCTTTAAAACCCAAGGCTTACCTGCACAGCCACAAGTCATTATGGGCTCTGGCTTGGTTGGATATCGTGGTGACCCTGGACAGGCGGTGCTACGAGATGTAGAAGAACGGTAGGAAAGGATGGGCACCGACAGAGTCGCAGGGAAACCCTTTGGAAGACCATGTTTTGGCCATCCATTTCTCAAACACCCTGAAGTGCGAGAAATCAAACGGAGGCGACCAAATCTTGTGGGGAACGTGTGCAAAACTCTGCAGAGTACTCAAACCTAATTGATTAGCCGTGTCCACAATCATGGACGACTTGAGCCAAAGGAACTGAAACATTCGGAATTCTCAACACAATTAATATGATGATATGGGTATTTAACAATTGGGTATGAGAATTGGTTGGTGGAACCATGTCATTAATCAACCAACTTAGTAATAATTTTTGCTTATCCCTCTCTTGATGTAGGAAAAACTTGGCTTTACGCAAAACTTACCACCCCACCTACCATATATGCATATAGACTAGATGATTATCTTTTCACCCCTCTCTTATGACTTTGCCGGCATATTCCATATGCTGACCTACATGGCTGCAACGTATCATGTTGCAGAGTACTTTTCCGACCAGGAGTGAGGACACGTTCTATGCTCAGTGAGATGCCCTTGGAGTCAGATGGACTCATCTACCTTCGACGCTTCCGCAAGATTTAGATATTCTCATGAGTTGGCTTTTAGCCACTTTATTGTAATTTTTATTGTAATAAAGGACTCGAAATGAGATTTCGATTAATATATTTGATGTGTGATTTCCCTTTGATATATACATTGATGTACCGTGTGTGTACCAGCATGATCTTGGGATGGTACGGAAACACCGGAGACTTGACCTTTCAGGTCGGGTCGCTACAGAAATGGTATCAGAGCACACGCTGACCGTAGGACGTAACCTCTAGGACTGGGAAGCCTTAGGATTGTTTCTCTTTGTCTTTAAAAATTCTTATACTCTCATCTATTCGTTTTCGACTCCTCTCCAATTATTTCAAAATTTCTAGATGGCCACCTTCATTCCCGTGTTGATCACGGAGTTTTGCCAGCCTGACGCAACGATGCCTTTTGGTAAGGAGCTGATGAGGATCGTCAAAGACGTGAGGATTACTTTGCCGAGCATCACCGGGACTCCTATCATGTCATTTCCACAAGATGGACACTACAGGATCGAGGTGCACATCCCAGGGAAGACCTTTAGGAATCGGAAGAAACCCATCGACTTCAAGTTCGTGGCACCCAGATGGATACTTGGAAGAGACATGGCCATTCATCGTGCCCTTGGACATATTCAGGAGGAATACAGAGGTGGAACCATTTCACCAGGACTCAGCATGGTTTGCCGCAGAGATACCCATGGCAACATCATCACCAACCCCACCGGAGACTCCACCATTTCATATATCCAGACCCTGGAGACTCACATCAGGACTCTGGAGCTTCGAGTTCGTGCTGATACGAAGACAATCAAGAATCTGATGAACCGCGAGATTGACCTTGAAGCTGACTTACGGAAAGCCGAGTACGAGCATGAGTATGAGGTGAAGGATTTCTTAGAGAGGATCGACAAGCTGAACACTCGCATCGCCACTCTGGAGGAACAGATGGACATGGGTGAAAATCTTCATCCTGAGGGAGACTTGGCTCCTTTCATCAGCGACGATGATGACTATGAGGAGAGCACCACTGGAGGAGACTCAGTCACCATGTACTTCTGAGGAAAACTTTAGTTATGCCCTCCATGTATCTTTTATTTTCAACGTTAAGAGCGTAGGTCGACGTGTAGTTTGATTGAGACTTGTATTCCCGATGTTTGACATTGATTGAATAAATGAATGAGTGTTTGGTGTGATATGTTTGTTGCATTGCATATGGGTAGTGAATTTCTCCTTTTAGGCCCTTGTTCTATTCTAATTCTCACCCCTCTGAAAACAGCAAGATGCCTCCACGACGTGAGTCCGACTTCACTTTCCCGCCGGAACTCACGCAACTCCTTCAGCAGCAGAATGCACTGATGCAGCTATTGATCCAGAATCAGACCAACAACCAGAACAACAACAACCACCAACATCCACCCCAGACTGACAATCTCACCCGCTTTCTGAGGTTGAACCCTCCAACTTTCTCCAGCGGTACTAAGCCTATTGTGGCAGATGACTGGCTCCGCAAGATGGAGAGAGAACTTGTCACTGCTGGATGTACTGATGCTGAGAAGGTGCGATTTGCCGCACATCAACTGGAAGGACCAGCAGCTTCATGGTGGGAGAACTACACCACCACATATCCTATTGCTGATGTAACTTGGGAGCAGTTCCAGCAAGCTTTCCGCACCGCACATGTTTCAGCTGGAGCCATGACTCTGAAGAAGCGCGAGTTTCGCAACTTGCGCCAGGGAAATCGCTCTGTGGCCCAATACGTGGACGACTTCAACACATTGGCACGTTATGCACCAGGAGACATGGCCGATGATGCGGCCAAGCAAGAGAAATTTCTGGAAGGACTCAACGATGAGTTGAGCATGCAGCTGGTAGTGGCTACTTTCAACAACTACCAAGAGCTGGTGGATAAGGCACTCATTTTGGAAGGTAAAAAGCAGCAGATTGAGAACCGCAAGAGGAAGTACACTCAGGGGAAGTTTAACTCTGGAGCTCATCAGAAGCCCCGCTACTCCCCGTACTCAGGGAACACCGGATTAGGAACCGGTAAGTTTGGAAAGCACACTCATGCTGTGCACAACCATGGAGGCCACCACCATGGAGGAAATGGGAATACCCGTCCCAACCATGGCAATTTCAAGACTGACAATGGGAATGGGAACAACAACCAGCACCGTCACGTTCCGACTCAGAAGGATCTGAGTCACATCACCTGTTTCAAGTGCCAGAAGACAGGGCACTATGCTACTGAGTGTCCCCAGAGCAAGCAGGGAAATGGAAACGGCAACTCCGCAGCCAAGAAGCCAAACCCTTTTCCTCGTGCCCAGGTGAACCACCTCGACATGGAAGAAGTCTATGATCAACCCGAGACTGTGGTTGGTAAGTTTTTCTTGCATTCACGTCCAGTTACAGTACCTTTTGATTCCGGTGCAACTCATTCATTCATATCAAGGGTAGTTGTGGATAAGTATGGTTTGCCCACCAAAACCCTTAAACAGCCCATTAAGGTCAGTTCCCCAGGAGGTATGATGATGGCAGGGATAGGATGCCATGCCCTGAAACTTCACATAGGAAACCATGTTTTTCCCATCGATCTCATCGTCTTAGAATCCCAGGGATTGGATGTAATCCTAGGCATGGATTGGATGACCAAGTATGAAGGAAATCTTGATTGCCTCAGCAAGTCTGTTTCACTCACCACCACGGAAAACAAGAGGATTAAGTATGTATCCCGACGCACCCAGATGAGTGCTCGATTAAATTCTCTCACAGGAGTTGTTCAGGAGGAAGTACCTGTGGTAAAAGACTTTCTGGATGTATTTCCGGAAGAATTACCAAGCATGCCACCAGATAGGGAGTTTGAGTTCCTAATAGAGCTACAGGCAGGGACAGCCCCAATTTCCAAGAGACCCTATCGGATGCCCGCAAACGATCTATTGGAAATCAAGAAGCAAATTAAGGAGTTATTGGACAAAGGGTATATACGCCCAAGTTCTTCACCTTGGGGAGCCCCAGTTCTTTTGGTGGAGAAGAAGGATAAAACCTTGAGAATGGTAGTCGATTATCGTGCCTTGAACGAGGTGACTATCAAGAACAAGTACCCTCTGCCGATGATTAATGATTTGTTTGATCAGCTAGTAGGCGCCAAAGTATTCTCTAAGATCGATCTTCGATCAGGGTATCATCAACTGGAGATTCGTGAACAGGATATACCCAAAACAGCTTTCACCACAAGGTATGGCTTGTACGAGTATACAGTCATGTCCTTTGGTTTGACTAATGCTCCTGCCTACTTCATGAATTTGATGAACAAAGTGTTTATGGAATATTTGGACAAGTTTGTCGTGGTGTTCATCGATGACATTTTGATATTCTCCAAGAACGAGGAAGAACACAAGGAACATCTGCGTTTAGTTCTGGAGAAGCTGAGAGAGCATCAATTATATGCCAAGTTCAGCAAATGTGAATTTTGGCTGACGGAAGTCGGATTCCTTGGACATGTTATTTCCGGAGAAGGAATAGCCGTAGACCCCGCTAAGGTTGAAGCCGTCACCGAGCGGAAGTCACCCACCTCAGTTAAGGAGATCCGCAGTTTCCTCGGACTTGCCGGATATTACCGGAGATTCATTGAGAATTTCTCAAAGATTGCCAAGCCCATGATAGAGTTGTTGAAGAAAGAATCCAAGTATGTTTGGACTAAGGAATGTGAAGCCAGTTTCCAGGAGTTGAAGAAACGTTTGGTCACAGCCCCAGTGTTGATTTTGCCCAATATTCGGAAGGACTTCCAAGTTTATTGTGATGCTTCACGTCAAGGACTTGGAGGAGTACTCATGCAAGATGGAAAGGTTGTAGCTTATGCTTCCAGACAACTACGACCTCATGAGTTGAATTATGCCACCCATGATTTGGAACTAGCAGCCGTAGTGCACACACTCAAGACTTGGAGACATTTTCTTATCGGAAATAGTTGTGATGTTTACACCGACCATAAGAGCTTGAAATATATTTTCACGCAGAAAGAGTTGAACCTCAGACAGAGAAGATGGTTAGAGTTAATCAAGGACTATGACATGAGATTACACTACCATCCAGGTAAGGCTAATGTTGTAGCCGATGCCTTGAGTCGGAAAACTTATGTGAACACACTCACAACGGGAGGATTACCCCAAGAGTTAGCCGATGATCTTAGAGAGCTCAAACTAGAGATAGTTCCAAGAGGATATCTTGATACACTGGAAATTCAGTCCACCTTGACCGAAAGAATTCGTAAAGCCCAGAAATCGGACAAGGAGATAGCTGAGATTAAACAGAAAATGGAAGATGGTAAAGCTAAAGGTTTTCGTGAGGATGAGCAAGGAACTTTGTGGTTTGAGAACCGCATCTATGTGCCCAATGACCCAGAACTCAGGAAGTTGATACTTCAGGAAGCCCACGATTCATCTTACTCGATACACCCAGGCAATACCAAGATGTATCTGGATTTGAAAGAAAATTATTGGTGGACAGGTATGAAGAAAGATATTGCTGAACATGTTGCAATATGTGATGTTTGTCAGCGAGTAAAGGCAGAACATCAAAAACCAGCAGGGTTACTCCAACCTTTGCCGATACCCGAGTGGAAATGGGAAAAGCTTGGTATGGACTTCATCACAGGATTACCCAGGACCCGTTCAGGTTATGATTCCATCTGGGCAGTGGTAGATCGCTTGACCAAGGTAGCTCTTTTCATTCCAGTGAAAACCACCTATACCAGTGCTAAGTTAGCCAAGATATATATGACCAGGATCGTATGTCTGCATGGAGTTCCGAGGAGTATCGTGTCAGATAGAGGAACACAGTTTACCTCAAAGTTTTGGCATCAGTTACATGAAACTTTGGGTACAAGGCTAGAGTTCAGTACATCTTTTCATCCGCAGACAGATGGACAGACTGAGAGAGTCAACCAGATTCTGGAAGACATGTTGAGAGCTTGTGCGCTAGATTATGGATCTAGTTGGGATGACAACTTACCTTACGCAGAATTTTCGTACAACAACAGTTATCAGACCAGTCAGAAGATGGCCCCTTTCGAAGCTTTATACGGAAGGAGGTGCAGAACACCACTGACGTGGGATGGTGTTGGAGACCGACAACTTTTTGGTCCCGGCCTTATCCGAGATTCTGAAGAGAAAGTCAAGCTGATTCGTGACAGACTCAAGATAGCTCAGTCTCGACACAAGAGTTACGCTGACAGCAAACGTAAAGAAGTGACGTATGAAGTGGGAGACCGAGCTTATCTTCGTGTGTCCCCGCTTCGAGGAATCAAGAGGTTTGGTGTTAAAGGAAAGTTAGCACCCAGATTCATAGGCCCCTACAAAGTTCTTGAACGTAGAGGCGAAGTTGCATACAAGCTGGAATTGCCGGAAGGATTATCCGGAGTTCATGATGTTTTCCATGTGTCCCAGCTGAAGAAATGCCATGCTGAGATGGCTGATATTCCGTTGAGAGACACAGTGCCCCTAGAGGACATACAACTTGACAATCATCTGACCTACGAGGAGAAGCCTGTCAGAATCCTTGAGACTAACAACAGAGTTACCCGCAGCAAGATCATCAAGTTCTGTAAGGTTCTGTGGAGTCACCACATTGAGGAAGAAGCCACCTGGGAACGCGAAGAAGATCTTCGTAGAGACCACCCGCACCTATTTTCTAGCCAACCCGAATTTCGAGGGCGAGATTCATCTTAAGGTGGGTAGGTTTGTAACATCCCAAAATTTCATTTTGGAATGTTATTAATATAGCTATGCATCCATCATCATCATTCTTTGAATACATGTATTGTTGAAATGCCCTTTCTAAACTTCTGAAAGCCCTTTCTATTTTTTCCCTAACTTGCTTTCACCTATTTGAAATTTTGGTTAAATGTTCAAAATAAGAGGGGAGTAACATGACACTCCACACCAGGGTCATTTTGGTGATCTATTTGAACAAAAGTAACCAGGAGTTATTTTGAAAATATTTGCAAAAGGATTTAAAAACAATTAGGCAATTTCTAAAAAATATTTTTTTTTTCAAAGTGTTCAAATGACAGAATAGAAATGCTCATTAAATAGCATTTATTATTCGGTTAATTTTGATATATAATACTCCTATATTTAGAGACCATTTGAATGCTTTAAAGGTTTTTGAAACGCTCCGGAAAAACATTAAACAGAAACCGGTAACGGTTACTGTATTAAACGGGCCGGCTCACGCGTAGTTACTCGCGAATGGATTAAAAGTCGGCCGACCGACGCGCATTCAATGCGCTCTCGCTCACTGACACTGGACCCCACCCCGACTGACCGTTTCTACCGACCGGTCATCCCTCTCCCCCGCACGCGCCCACGACCTCGCCGGCCGTTTCTTTTCCCCCTCCCGGATCTCTCTCCTCTCTCCTCCCCCGCACGCCCCAGCGCCCCTATATAAGCCACCCACTCCCCTCTCTCCATTTCCCCCCGAGCCCCCTCTGTCCCTCGCCAGACCGTCGCAGAATTTCTCGCCGGAGCTTCCACCACCACCAGACCTCCCCATCACCGTTGCCGTCGACTCCGACCTCCCCTCCCCTCTCCGACACCACCAATCGGCGCAGGAGGACCACCGCTGCCGTCTGGACTTCTCCGCGCTCCGTTTCGACCACCGGAGCCACCTCCGTCGACGAGCACGACCACCGGACGCCACCACCACTCGCCGGAGATCCCCTCTCCCTCCGGTAAGTCGCCGGACACACCCCATCCATCGGATCCCCACTCAACGGTCCCGATTAGATTGATTTTAAACCCCGAAACGTTTTCCATTAGAGATCGGTCGCCCGCCCGTAACCCTCGCGCGCACACCCCCTTAGCCACTCGCGTGCTGCCACGTAGCCCCCTGACCGTTGCAAATCAATTTTCCTTTTCTGTTTTTTGTTTTAATTAACAGAATGATTTCAAATTTTGTTTTGCTTATATCTTTTAACCTGTTTAATGTTTTGAGTTAATTCTTTTTGCAATAACTCACATTTTTCATGTAGTTTCACCCTGTACTTTTAAATTTCAAATTTGAACTATAAAATTTGAATCTAATCAAATTTGCTCAAAATCTTCAAATCTGAATAACTAGAGTTTGAAAATAGATTTTGATATGAATCTTTTTGCTACTGTTTGGTATTAATTAGGACTACCTTCATGTTTAGTTTGAGGATTTCTAGGATGATTTTGATTAGTGTTTTAGCTATAAACAGAATCTGCCTAGTATTACAATATAGTTTTATTTACTTAGTTTTAGTTAGTTCAATTTAGATTTAGTTTTAATTTGTTTAGTAGGTTCTGTTGTTTATAGATTTAGTGTTTTACTTATTGTTTATAAAAATATAAAATTGTTTAGTTTATTTCCTTGTTAATATAGGAATCACAATTTCTTTTCAAATAGGTTTATTTTGACTAGTTAGTAATAGTTTTCTTTCAACAAAGTTTTATATAATTTAATTTTGTTTTCTAAAACAAGTTTATTTGTAAATTCTTCCCTGTTAAGAACATGTTTTTTCAATAAATAATAAGTTTTTTTTGCTCTTTGGTTAGTAAAACTATAGTTGTTTCATATAGTGTTTATCAAAACTTTCAAAAACTTTACAAAAGTTTTCCCAACAAACTTAAATTGATTTTCTTCTGTTTATTAATAAAAATATTTTATTGTTTTCTTGCTGTCAACTATTGTTTTGGTTAATACCAATAGTTTCATTGTGTTAGTAGTGTTTTATCAATCATCTTTTAGAAAACAAAACTTTGTGTGTTTTCTTGCTTGTGATTTTTGTGCACTGTTTTGTCTTGATTGTTTACTAGTTTTGGTTGATGGTTGTGAGTTACAATATTTTGTTGTATGCTTATTTGAGTGCTCTTGTTTGCTTCGTTAGATTATCCGGAGTGCGAAGCTTGTTACTTAGAGTCACTCGTGTACGAAGATCATCAACCAGGCAAGTCACTTTGATCATGTTTACCCATGTTTTATATGCATTAGTTCTACCATCTCCCCAATTGCATGCAAGATAGGTTAGTTGGAAACTTGGTTACATTGTAGTAGTATCATGTGGTAGGTACCCCTCTCAACCCTTTTGACAACATTGGCCCCGGGAAACGTTGTTTTACTTTTGCTATGCTAATAGTAGACGGGGTTGGTTGTGTGATTCATCAGAGTTGAGAGAGTTAATAATTTCAAGACCTACATAATGATCAAGATTTAAGACTCCAAGTTTTCAACATACCTCTGGGTGGATGATGGTTGAACGGCACCCTGGAGAAACCAGTGGATTTGTCTAGGTGATGCTGGAGATGGCCAGTATTCACGCGGAAAGATCCACCCAGGCACAAAGAGATGGATGGATGCTTTAAAACCCAAGGCTTACCTGCACAGCCACAAGTCATTATGGGCTCTGGCCTGGTTGGATATCGTGGTGACCTGGACAGGCGGTGCTACGAGATGTAGAAGAACGGTAGGAAAGGATGGGCACCGACAGAGTCGCAGGGAAACCCTTTGGAAGACCATGTTTTGGTCATCCGTTTCTCAAACACCCTGAAGTGCGAGAAATCAAACGGAGGTGACCAAAGCTTGTGGGGAACGTGTGCAAAACTCTGCAGAGTACTCAAACCTAATCGATTAGCCGTGTCCACGGTCATGGACGACTTGAGCCAAAGGAACTGAAACATTCGGAATTCTCAACACGATTAATATGATGATGTGGGTATTTAACAATTGGGTATGAGAATTGGTTGGTGGAACCATCTCATTAATCAACCAACTTAGTAATAATTTTTGCTTATCCCTCTCTTGATGTAGGAAAAACTTGGCTATACGCAAAACTTACCACCCCACCTACCATATATGCATATAGACTAGATGATTATCTTTTCACCCCTCTCTTGTGACTTTGCCGGCATATTCCATATGCTGACCTACATGGCTGCAACGTATCATGTTGCAGAGTACTTTTCCGACCAGGAGTGAGGACACGTTCTATGCTCAGTGAGATGCCCTTGGAGTCAGATGGACTCATCTACCTTCGACGCTTCCGCAAGATTTAGATATTCTCAAGAGTTGGCTTTTAGCCACTTTATTGTAATTTTTATTGTAATAAAGGACTAGAAATGAGATTTCGATTAATATATTTGCTGTGTGATTTCCCTTTGATATATACATTGATGTACCGTGTGTGTACCAGCATGATCTTGGGATGGTACGGAAACACCGGAGACTTGACCTTTCAGGTCGGGTCGCTACATTACTCCCTTGTTCAGTGCGGCATGCTTTATAGTTTAGAACCGGGGCTCCAAAAGCGTTTTGAGCAACACGGAGCATATGAGATGTTCCAAGAGCTGAAACTGGTCTTTCAAGCTTATGCCCGGGTCGAGAGATATGAAGTCTCCGACAAGTTCCTTAGTTGTAAGATGGAGGAGAACAGTTCTGTCAGTGAGCACATCCTCAAGATGTCTGGGCTTCACAACCGCTTGACTCAGCTGGGAGTTAACATCCCGGATGACTCTGTCATTGACAGAATCCTCCAGTCGCTTCCACCTAGCTACAAGAGCTTTGTGATGAACTACAACATGCAGGGGATGGAGAAGTCCATTCCTGAGTTGTACTCGATGCTGAAATCAGCAGAGGTCGAGATCACAAAGGAGCATCAAGTGTTGATGGTAAACAAGACCACTAGTTTCAAGAAAGGCAAGGGTAAGAAGAACTTCAAGAAGGATAGCAAAGCTGTTGCCGCGCCCGGTAAGCAAGTTGCCGGGAAGAAGAAGAACAAGAATGGACCCAAGCCTGAGACTGAGTGTTTCTATTGTAAGGGTACCGGTCACTGGAAGCGGAACTGCCCCAAGTACTTAGCGGATAAGAAGGACGGCAACATTAAAGGTATATGTGATATACTTGTCATTGATGTGTACTTGACCAGCGCGCGTAGTAGCTCCTGGGTATTTGATACCGGTGCAGTTGCTCACATTTGTAACTCCAAGCAGGAGCTGCGGAAAAAGCGAAGGCTGGCCAAGGACGAGGTGACGATGCACATCGGGAATGGTTCCAAGGTCGATGTGATTGCCGTCGGCACGCTACCTCTACATCTACCTTCGGGATTAGTTTTAAACCTTAATAATTGTTATTTAGTACCAGCCTTGAGCATGAACATTGTATCTGGATCTCGTTTGATGCGAGATGGCTACTCATTTAAATCCGAGAATAATGGTTGTTCTATTTATATGAGAGAAATGTTTTATGCTCATGCCCCGCTGGTCAATGGTTTATTTTTGATGAATCTCGAACGTGATGTTACACATGTCCATAGTGTGAGTACCAAAAGGTGTAAAGTTGATAACGATAGTCCCACTTACATGTGGCACTGCCGTCTTGGCCATATTGGTGTCAAACGCATGAAGAAGCTCCATGCTGATGGACTTTTGGAGTCACTTGATTTCGAATCATTTGACACATGCGAACCATGCCTCATGGGCAAGATGACCAAGACTCTGTTCTCCAGAACAATGGAGCGAGCAACTGACTTGTTGGATATAATACATACCGATGTATGCGGTCCAATGAGTGTCGAGGCTCGCGGTGGCTACCGTTATGTTCTCACCCTCACTGATATGGGTATGTCTACTTAATGAAACACAAGTCTGAAACCTTTGAAAGGTTCAAGGAATTTCAGAGTGAGGTCGAGAATCAACGTGACAGGAAAATAAAATGCCTACGATCTAATCGTGGCGGAGAATATTTAAGTCACAAGTTTGGCACGCACCTTAGAAATGTGGAATTGTTTCACAGCTCACGCCGCTCGGCACACCTCAGCGAAATGGTGTGTCTGAATGTCGTAATCGCACTCTATTGGATATGGTGCGATCTATGATGTCTCTTACCGACTTACCGCTATCATTTTGGGGATACGCATTAGAGACTGCCGCATTCACTTTAAATAGGGCACCGTCTAAATCCGTTGAGACGACACCGTATGAATTATGGTTTGGAAAGAAACCTAAGCTGTCATTTCTAAAAGTTTGGGGATGCGATGCTTATGTGAAGAAACTTCAACCTGAGAAGCTCGAACCCAAAGCGGAAAAGTGCGTCTTCATAGGATATCCCAAAGAGACTATTGGGTATACCTTCTACCTACGATCCGAGGGCAAATTCTTTGTTGCCAAGAATGGATCCTTTCTCGAGAAAGAGTTTCTCTCGAAAGAAGTAAGTGGGAGGAAAATAGAACTTGATGAGGTAATTGTACCTCCACTCGAACCGGAGAGTAGCGCAGCACAGGAAGTTGTTTGTGTGGAGCCTACACCGGCTAGAGAGGAAGTTAATGATGATGATCATGAAGCTTCAGATCAAGTCGCTATTCGAAGGTCCACTAGGACACGTTCCGCACCAGAGTGGCACGACAATCTTGTCCTAGAGATCATGTTGTTGGACAACGGTGAACCTTCGAACTATGAAGAAGCGATGGCGGGTCCGGATTCCGACAAATGGCTTGAGGCCATGAAATCCGAGATAGGATCCATGTATGAGAACTAAGTATGGACTTTGGTGGACTTGCCTGATGATAAGCGAGCCATTGAAAACAAATGGATCTTTAAGAAGAAGACTGACGCGGACGGAAATGTGACCGCATATAAGGCTCGGCTTGTCGCTAAGGGTTATCGACAAGTTCAAGGAGTTGACTACGATGAGACTTTCTCACCCGTAGCGATGCTAAAGTCTGTCCGAATCATGTTAGCAGTTGCCGCATTTTATGATTATGAGATCTGGCAAATGGACGTCAAAACGGCATTCCTTAATGGCTTCCTTAAGGAAGAACTGTATATGATGCAGCCGGAAGGTTTTGTCGATCCTAAAGATGCTAACAAGGTATGCAAGCTCCAGCGCTCCATCTATGGGCTGGTGCAAGCATCTCGGAGTTGGAACATTCGCTTTAATGAGGTGATTAAAGCGTTTGGGTTTGTACAGGTTTATGGAGAACCTTGTATTTACAAGAAAGTGAGTGGGAGCTCTATAGCATTTCTTATACTGTATGTGGATGACATGCTGATAATGGGAAATAATATAGAACTCTTGGAAAGTATAAAGCTCTACTTGAATAAGTGTTTTTCAATGAAGGACCTTGGAGAAGCTGCTTACATATTAGGTTTTAAGATCTATAGAGATAGATCGAAACGCCTCATTGGTCTTTCACAAAGCACATACCTTGAAAAGATATTGAAGAAGTTCAATATGGATCAGTCCAAGAAGGGGTTCTTGCCTATGTTGCAAGGTGTGAGATTGAGTACGACTCAATGCCCGACCACGGCAAAGGATAGAGAAGAGATGAGTGTCATCCCCTATGCTTCAGCCATAGGCTCTATCATGTATGCCATGCTGTGTACCAGGCCTGATGTGAACCTTGCCATAAGTTTGGTAGGGAGGTACCAAAGTGATCCCGGAGCGGAACACTGGACAGCGGTCAAGAATATCCTGAAGTACCTGAAAAGGACAAAGGACATGTTTCTTGTTTATGGAGGTGCCGAAGAGCTCGTCGTAAAGGGTTACGTCGATGCTAGCTTCGACACAGATCCGGACGACTCCAAGTCGCAAACCGGATACGTGTGTATTTTGAATGGAGGGGCAGTGAGCTGGAGGAGCAGCAAGCAAAGCGTTGTGGCAGCATCTACATGTGAAGCGGAGTACATAGCTGCTTCGGAAGCAGCAAAGGAGGGAGTCTGGATGAAGGAGTTCATCACCGACCTAGGAGTGATTCTGAATGCGTCGGGCCCGATGACTCTACTCTGTGACAACACTGGAGCTATTGCCCTTGCGAAGGAGCCCAGGTTTCACAAGAAGACAAGACACATATGGCGCCGCTTCAACTCCATCCGTGATTACATTCAGGAGGGAGACATAGATATTTATAAAGTGCATACAGACCTGAATGTCGCAGATCCGTTGACTAAACCTCTCTCACGAGCAAAACATGATCAACTCCAGAATGCTATGGGTGTTCGATTCATCACAATGTAACTAGATTATTGACTCTAGTGCAAGTGGGAGACTGTTGGAAATATGCCCTAGAGGCAATAATAAAATGGTTATTATTGTATTTCCTAGTTCATGATAATTGTCTGTTGTTCGTGATATAATTGTGTTAACCGGAAACCGTAATACATGTGTGAATACATAGACCACAACGTGTCCCTAGTGAGCCTCTAGTTGGCTAGCTCGTTGATCAATAGATGGTCACGGTTTCATGACCATGGACATTGGATGTCATTGATAACGGGATCACATCATTAGGAGAATGATGTGATGGACAAGACCCAATCCTAAGCATAGCACAAGATCGTGTAGTTCGTTTGCTAAAGCTTTTCAATGTCAAGTGTCGTTTCCTTAGACCATGAGATTATGTAACTCCCGAATACCGTAGGAATGCTTTGGGTGTGCCAAACGTCACAACGTAAATGGGTGGCTATAAAGGTACGCTACGGGTATCTCCGAAAGTGTCTGTTGGGTTGACACGAATCGAGATTGGGATTTGTCACTCCGTGTGACGGAGAGGTATCTCTGGGCCCACTCGGTAAGACATCATCATTATGAGCTCAATGTGACTAAGGAGTTAGTCATGGGATGATGTATTAAGGAACGAGTAAAGAGACTTGCCAGTAACGAGATTGAACAAGGTATGGGGATACCGACGATCGAATCTCGGGCAAGTTCCATACCGATAGACAAAGGGAATTGTATACGGGATTGATTAAATCCTTGACATCGTGGTTCATCTGATGAGATCATCGTGGAGTACGTGGGAGCCAACATGGGTATCCAGATCCCGTTGTTGGTTATTGACCGGAGAGGTGTCTCGGTCATGTCTACGTGTCTCCCGAACCCGTAAGGTCTACACACTTAAGGTTCGATGATGCTAGGGTTATAGGGAAATAGTGTACGTGGTTACCGAAGGTTGTTCGGAGTCCCGGATGAGATACCAGACATCACGAGGAGTCCCGGAATAGTCCAGAGACGAAGATTGATATATAGGAAGTGAGGTTTTGGTTACCGGAAGTGTTCCGGGTGTCTCCGGTAGTGTACCGGGACCACCGGAAGGGTTCCGGGGGTCCACCAAGTGGGCCCACCTGCCCCGGAAGGTTCCATGGGCCAAGAGTGGGAGGGAGCCAGCCCCTAGGTGGGCTGGTGCGCCTCCCACCCCAGCCCAAGGCGCAGCAAGGGTGGAGGGGGCAAACCCTAGGCTTAGATGGGCCTTAAGGCCCACCCTAGGGCGCCTCCACCTCTCCCTGCCCTGGCCGCCAGCCAGATGGGCTTTTGGAGGCTGCCGCCACCCCTAGGGTGGAACCCTAGGGCGCAGCACCTCTCCTCCCCTCCTCCTATATATAGTGGAGGTATTTGGGGCTGCACAACACACGAGTTCATCTCCTCCCTGGTGCAGCCCTACTCCTCCCTCTCCTCGTTCTCCGTAGTGCTTAGCGAAGCTCTGCCGGAGTACCACGCAGCTCCACCGCCACCACGCCGTCATGTTGCCGGAGCTCTCCCTCAACCTCTCCTCCCTCCTTACTGGATCAAGGCGTAGGAGACGTCACCGGGCTGCACGTGTGTTGAACGCGGAGGTGCCGTCCGTTCGGCACTTGATCGGATCTACCGTGATCTGAATCGCTGCGAGTACGACTCCATCAACCGTGTTCTAGCAACACTTCTGCTTAGCGATCTTCAAAGGTATGAAGATCCAATCTCTCCCCGCTCGTTTGCTGGTTTCTCCATAGATAGATCTTGGTGACACGTAGGAAAATTTTGATTTACTACTACGTCTGCCAACAACATGAAGTAGGCAGGGGCATTGGTTAACCCGAATGACATGACCGTGTATTCATACAGGCTATACCGGGTTACAAATGCCGTCTTCGGAACATCTTGGGGTCTAATCTTCAACTGGTAGTACCCAGACCTGAGGTCGATCTTGGAGAACACCTTGGCTCCATTCAACTGATCAAATAGGTCTTCAGTCTTGGGGAGTGGGTACTGTTCTTTATTGTGATCTCATTGAGAGAACGGTAATCGACACAAAGTCTGATAGTTTCGTCCCTCTTTGACCCAAATAGAACAGGCAATCCCCAAGGAGGGGCACTAGGGCAAATAAATCCTTTTCTGAGCTGCTTTGCTAGTTGCTTCTTCAACTTAGCCAACTCTTTGGATCCTATCCTATAGGCCTTATTATAGATGGGCATTGATCCGGGCATAAGCTCAATGATGAACTCGATGTCGCGGTCAGGAGGCATTCCGGGCAGCTCATCAGGAAACATGTCCGGGTACTCACATACCACTGGCACTTGATCCAACTCAACTCCTAATAGGCAGTTAGCCTGAGGGGCTTGAGTGGAGGCAGGGTTGGGAACGTACTTGACTTCCACTCCTTGGCTATTAGTCATGGTGACAATCCTTTTGGCATAGTCCAGCATGCCCCGGTGCTTGGTTAACCAGTCCATGCCTAGGATCACATCCAAACCTTCTGACTTCGGGATGATAAGATCCACTAGGAAGTCTACCCCGTTGATGTTAATCTCAACTCCCTTACAACCTATCCCGGAGTTCATAACTGATCCCGGGGTTTGTATCAACATACGACTACCTAGGGGTGTAGGTTTCATGCCACTCTCTAGTGCAAACTTTTGAGTGACAAAAGAATGCGAAGCTCCACAATCAAACAATACTATTGCTAGGGTTGAGTTGATGAGGAAAATGCCCAGTATGATGTCCCGGTCTTCCTAGGCTTCCTCTGCGGTGACGTGATTCACACGACCCTTGCCGTTGTTGGGCTGGTTGCGGGGAGCGGGGTTCCTTGGTGGTGCTCCACAGGCTCGACCTTGAGCTAGTGCATTGGGGTGCGGTGTATCTGGCTTCTTGTTCGGACACAACCTAGAGATGTGTTCTGGGTGGCCACATCCAAAGCAAGCAACTTGCTCAGGGTGGTTGTTGAAGTTTTTGCCACTATTATTATTATTGGGGTTGTTGTTACAGGTTGGCCTAGGATTGGCTTACTACTGAGACTCGTAGCTCGGACGAGGTGCAGGATGTCTGGCCTGCTACGGCTGATAAGTCGGTTTGGCTGGGGCTGGCTGCCAGGGGCAAGGCTACTGGTTGTTGGGGCTACACTTGCTGATCATCTTGCGCTTTTGAGTGTCGTCAATGTCATGACGCTTGTCTTCCAGCATTAGGTCCTTGTTCACCAAGTCGAAGAAGGTTCAAAAGTCATAGACAATGAGCTGATACTACAGGACCTGTTGAAGTCCTTCCATGAAGCATTTCTTCTTGGCAGCCTCTGTGCTGACGTCTTCAGGTGCATATCTTGACAGCAGGTTGAACTTCTACAGGTACTCCTTGATAGAGACACTTCCTTGCTTTAGCTCTCGGAATTCTCTCTTCTTTATAGCCATGATCCCAGAAGGAATATGGGCAGTGCGGAATCCTTCCTTGAAGTCATTCGACGTGATCACACGTTCTCCTTGCATGACCTTGAATCCATCCCACCAAGCTCGGGTGGTACCTCCGAGGCAGTGAGAGGAATAAAGCACCTTCTCACGATCCTCATTGCAATTGACCAGTGCAAGGAGGTCCTTGATGGTGTAGATCCAGTCATCAGCATCCAATGGATCAACAGTCTCGATGAAGGTTGGGGGCGAGTTCCTCATGAACTCAGACAGCGTGGAGCGGCCATTGCCGTTCATGCCTTGTTGCTGGTTGTTCACGAGAGCCTGAGCCATCTGCTGGATAGGAGCATTGTTGGCTTGGCGCTCCTCCCAGAGAACTTGGAGAAATTGAGCTATGGTCATGTTCTTCGGTGGAGGTGGTGGCGGGGGAATATCGCCTTGTTGCTGCTCCTGGTGTCCTCTAGCGTGAGCAGCCCCACTGGCTCCCTATTGCTGGCTTGAGTTGCCGGCTTCAGGGTTGGTGAAGGAGCTGTTGCGGGTAGCAATCACCATCCTGTTTGGAGCAGCCAAGTCAAACAACTGGTATTGACAAGAGGATAAGCAATAACAAAAAAGCGCGCGTAAGGGGGTCGGTCAAGTACAAGTGTGTTGAAACAAAGGTCGAAAGACCAACATATATTAAGATAGACGATGGAGTCGCTTACATGTTGCCTAAGGCAAAAGCGCGACTTGCATCGGAACACAAACAACAAAACAAACAACAAGCACACATGGTTTCATATGAACCATTACACGGACTCGACTTTGCTGAGGGATACATGACTAATCCTACCCTACGGATTCTTACACTCAGGTGGTGGAGTGCTCGGTCTCGTAGTCATGCTCCTTTGGGTCTTCCTCCTGTTCATGACCCGAACGGGCGTCATTCCCGGTCGAAGGGGTCGGGGAATGAGGAGGTCCATCCGGATGATGCTTTGCAAGCGGGTGAGTGAAGAGCTCATGGTACTCCTTCGCACTCATGCAGCAACGACGTGTGGGTGCATCACTAGTTGGGGGTACTCCTCCTCTGTAAGCGACAGTTGGTCATCGCTCAAGGGCTCCATCCTTCTTGATCTTTTCTGGCTTCGTCTTGGCTTGCCGAAGTAGCTCCCGAGTGTGGTGAAGATAAGAAGAGGTAAATAGTGCATAATTCCTAAGTACAAATGCTAGGTGTAGTTTTGAAAGTTGGTTTTGTCCTGGCTAACATCCATGCTAACTAAGGGCTTCCTACGGTCAGGATGGCTCTGATACCAGCTCTCTAGGGACCCCGACTCATAAGTCATGGTCACTGAATGCACGTGTACAGTGATCCCAGAGATCAATGCTCACTGAACACATAGAAGCTTGATAACAAGAGTCTTACATCCACATTTAACGTCTTACACAAATATTGACCATGATGGTCAAGTCTTACATAAATAGGGCCACATGGGCCAAACACTTAACCTAGAACAAGCAGCGGAAATCTGATCGAAAGCGTGAATCCATGCCATCTGCCTTAACCTACAGGCATTCTGACTGGGAAGTGTCCTAGTTCGCATGTTCGTCTTTAACAAACTCTTCGACATACTCATGTTCTTCCATGCCTAGCCAATTAAATAACCAGTGGCAACCCCATGAGTACTTTGAATGTACTCGCAAGCAACCCAAGTTTTGGAACAAGGTAGCAATGATGCATGATATAGCACTAAGTAGGTGATTTTGCAGAAAGCTAATTTGAATGCAAATGCCATGATCAAGTAACTAGTGAGCACGCATCAACAATTAGTAGATATCCATATGAACAAGTTACCGATATCATCATAAGCTAGGGGTTGAACACCTCGTGTTCATTCACCATACTAAGTCATCGGACTTAGATCACTTTCCAAGCTAGTCATCGGACTTAGCTCAAATACCATCTTTGTCTCCAACGCACCCACACACATCAGTTTGTGAAAACACTTGTACGTAGCACAAGAGCGGTCATCCAACTGTCCTTGTCTGGGGACACAGCTATTCGAATAGTTTTACACTCTACATAGGTTTGCACACTTTACCTACAAGACTCGAGGAACTTCCGTGTCGTCCATGACTAGCGGTATATAAGATACCCAAGGTAACCACCCGAACAATGCCTTTTCGCCAGCGATACAAAACAAAGAGTCCACTCGATTGGTACCCAGCCCTCATGATGTACATTACATGAGCCTTGCTCTAATCATACCATCCATGAGGGGACCAACGGTGTGCCCGATGCCTATGAAGACAGCGCATGATTGTACATACCGGTATGACCCCGTATCGAGAGTGACCATGCCTCTCCCGCCACTATTAATGCGGGCTCCTTGCCAGTACCCACCAAGGTAATCAACAAAGCCCCATCCCATAAGGGGTATCGTGGTTGCGCATGTAAGGTTGGAGTAACGGTCGCAACTTACACCAATCCATTTTCGAAAACCACATCACTCTCTTGTCCCGGCACACCACTTCTTTCTCAAGTGGTCACCCATCTCATCATCATCTGCCTCGAGCATTAGTGGCACCCGACAGGGTTTTTGAAAAAATCATTGAAATCATTTCTTTTCTTGCCATCACTATGAATAAGTCCCATCCCATTTGTGTAGAATCTATTTGCAACCTCACTACTCCCACCCGCACAACCCTCATAAGGTGGTAGGGTCATCCACGATGCAATTCTCAATGGTAAAAGTAACGGAGGTATCCCACCAAAGGGGGAACACCTCATCATGATCATTTTATCAAGTCAACAAGTGCTATATGACATGCATGAAAAAGCTTCTTAACATGCTCAAAGGGCTAGTTGCCTGGCTCGACAAAGTCTCCAGGGTCTTTGAAGTCTTCGGGTCCAACTTCTTCGTCAACCTCGCAATCTATCATTGCGAAATAAAGCGATAAAAATAAGCAACACACAAAAATAGAGCACTCAACTACTTACTAAAAATGTTGATCTATTCTGATAAATACCCAATGTCATACTAAAAATATTCTCCTAGGGTTTTGTTGTTAAAAATAGTTCGCAAATAAATTAACAGAGTCAAAAAGGTGCCCAAATATAGGTTTTAAAATAAAACAGTAATAAAAATATTTTCAAACATTATTACAAATGGCACTATTAAATTCTAGGGATATTTTCAAGAATTAAGGTGGAAGAAATATGGGTATTGGATAATTATTTAGATCTGTGGAATTTTTGGAAGTAGCAGAAGAAAAGAAAAAGGATAAGAAATGTGCATAGTGCCCTAGCTGGAGGTGGCCAGCAACTGGGCCGGCCCAGAGGCCAATCAGCCCAGGCGAACCGGCACGCGCGCGCATTCGAACATAAGAACTGGGGCCCGAAGGCCAACGACAGAGAGAGGAGGGGGAGGGAGGTGAGGATGACAGGCGGGCCCCGCCTGTCATCTTCAACCTCGCGACAGGGAGGCCAGCGAGCTCACCGGTAATGATGAAGGGCACGACGACGGAAGGCAAAGGCGGGGATGAGCTCAGCATTGACCCGCCATTCCTCTTGAGGTGGAAGGGCGGCCGGAGGAGGTCGGGGTCGCCGGCGGGGAGTAGGTCGCGGCGGAACCGCTTCAGGTGAGGGTCGCCGGCGTTGCTCCAAGCAGCAAAATGGTCGGGGAGGAAGGGGAAGACGCGGGAGCTCACTGGGGGCACAAAGGAGGAGAAAGGAAGGCTAGAGCGGGCCGGTAGCCCGAGATCGATGAAGCCCCGACGCGGCGGTGCCTCGGTCGATCCCGAGCACAGGGGCTCCGGGCAGTCCTTAGAGCGGCTCAGGGGGAAGACTGAGAGTGGAAGGGGGCCAAGGGCGGAGAGAGGAGGAACCGGGGGGGCTTAAATAGAGGAGGGGGGCGGTGCACCGTGGACCCGTGCGCCAGCGAGGTTGCGGCCGAGGACAGAGGGGAGAGAGGGCTCACGGGGCAGCTCTAGGTGCTCCTGGGGCTGGTCTAGGCCCCTGGGGAGAGAAGAGAGAGAGGGAGAGATGCCCACACGTGTGAGCTCCTATTTGGCCAAACCGGGTGATGCCAGGCACATGTGTGGGAGGGCGGAGGATAGAAGGGAGAGAGAGGGCCGGCTGCCTGCCGTGTCACGGATGCCGAGGTGGGTAGAAGGAAAGCTGGGGCGGCCCGAGGCGGCCGGGGATGCCCGTTGGCCAGCGGCTACAGTGCGGGTGCACACTATAGCACGCTCCAGAGCACGAGCTCTGCATGCCAAGGCATTATTTTAGCTCCCCCTGCGTGTCTTGTTGTGCCTTGGGGCTTTAGAAGATGCCCAACCGCTAGGAGGAGCTAGGGAGAGCTCTGGAGGAGCCTTAGGGCAGAAGGAAAGGGAAAGAGAGAAAGAAAATATGCTGTCTAGGGGTGAAAAGGGGTTTTTACCCCACCTCCTGGTGACCTGAGGACCTGGTTTTTTTACTAGAGTTACTAGGGCAATGCAAGAAGATGTGGTGAAAAGTTGGGGGCAAGGGTAACAGGGTAAGAGGTAAAAATAGCCGTTTTACTAAATCACCAGAAGGTGTTTGGTAAGGTTTTGTGCCACAAGATGTTACCAACTTATTGAGATATTTATTAGGGTCAAAGGCTAGGTAGAAATGAGGGGATTCACCAAACTTGAGCTTAAGAGGAAGAAGTTGCCAATGGAGTTTTGATGAACCAGATTTCTATAGATCCATTGATGCTAGGCTTTTACCCTTGATGCACCACTTAGTGTACCATCACTATTTGGCCATTAGAGCATGCCCACAAAGTTCGAGGCCAAGGGGAGACACTTCACAATGTAAAGTTTCTCAAATTTGATTCTGGACAGGAATGGTTTTGGGATGGTTTGATGAACCAAACCAACTTGGATTGAGATGAAACTTTGCAAGATCATTACCCATGATAGTCTTGACCTGCTGGAATTCTCCTGTAATTTATTAAGAATGTTTCTTATAGAAATATTCCAAAAGCTTGATTTGAACTGAAAGGGTTTTGAGGGGATTTGCCTATGATCTGATCATGCCCTTGTGTTTAAACTCATATATATGGGAAATATATGTCCACTGAGTTTCTCTAAATTTTCTCAAATATTTTGAAAGCATTTAAATAGTTTTTCCCTAAGAAAATCCATTTCTGGCCTTAAGAAAAAGCCTTTAAATAAAATGTGAAAATAATCCTTAAAAATAATATTTTGTCGTTTTGGGAACTCTTATATATAGTGGGTTTGAAATAAAGCTTTTGGAAAAGAAGAATCCACCCAATTTGAGGATTTGCAGTGCGAACCTCATTTCAGGGGGTTTTGGAAACTTAATTTAAATAAATCATTTTTGTTGAAAGAAAATTTGATAAAAAATAGTTTTGGGCACTATTTCACATGGCATGATCATTAGGCAAGAGCTTTGGAACAAGGAAGATGAATATGAAGTGGAATAGAACCTAGTAGTGCCAAATAACACAATCATCAAGCAAGCATACAACATAGCAAACAAGCAGAAGCACTTTGAAAAAGTTTTAGTTGGCTCCAAATTTTATAAACCCAAACATAATAATGTGCTACAAACACATGGTGTGACAAAGAGAGGGAGAGAGAGAGGAGAAAGAATGAGAAAGAGAAGAGAGAAACAGGGGAAGAAGAAGGGGCATGGGGGTCATGACCTTGTCGGACAACAGGGCAGCGGCCGTTCTTCAGAAGGACGATGCGCCAAATAGCGGCGAGTGCCTTCGGGCATGGAGGCGCTCGGAGAAGAGCTTCTCTTGATCCAAAGCGAGGCTGCGAGCACCGGTGAGGTCGGGTGCAAGGTGGAGGTCACCAGGAGGCTCGGTGGTCACGGGACCCAACGGATCCTTGCCGGAACGGAGCAGGAGCGCGGCCGGGCTCATGCATGGCAGCTCCCTGCTGCTATCGTTGTAGCCAGTGCCGACCGGTTCAATGAGGTAGGAAGCAGGGAGGAGGAGGGGCACTCGAGGATCTCCTTTCCTCGGCTACGAGCATTAGAGGCAGGTCACTAGGATGCGGCTGCAGGGGAACCTCAAGCAACGGTTGGCCGGCCAGGGAGGATTGGTGGGAAACCGGGCATTGGAGGATTGGCTGCTGAGATCCGGGTCGATCCCGAGGAGGAAGAGACCAGGTGGATGGATAGGATGTAGGTGAGGTGATGGTTGGCTGCGGAGTGGCGGCGGGGTGGAATAGAGGATGGGCAACCGTCCTAAATTTTAGGGTTGTTGTTATTAAATAGGTATAGGAATGGCTAGGTTAGGGGTTTGCTTTGTTTTCGAGCTGTTCGATCTCGATCGGACGGATCTGGACGCAGGGTTGGTTTGCTGGACTTAGTGGGCTGTGTAGAGTGCATTGGGCTGAGATGAGAGGGAAGGATGTGGCCCGACAACAAGTTTTATAAACCGAAACTGTCCGACAAATAAGTCGATGTGGTGCCTCTACGGTTATCGTTAGGATATCAAATGAACCCAGAGTGCGATGATATTTGGCAGGTGGCCTTCCTACAATATAACAAGACCACGCGCCAACTTTCAACCCAATCCAAGGAAGCTTTATACACACTTTTGAAAATAATATTTTGCAATGTTGTGGGAACGTGCGTGTGTGGTGGACTCGAAACGGTGGAAGACAAGAACGGGGAGAACCGGCAACTATGGATGGATGCAAGTTTTCAAAAATGAGTGACGATGCTATGTAGATGATGTGAATGATGCGATGCTGAATACGACAACCAAACGAATCACATGATGAAAACGGAATAAAAGGGAATATTCTGGAGCGTCGGTCCCGGGATGTTACGCGAAGACTTACATTTGTCATCTGCAGCCTATACTAAATCCACTCGAAGCATATTCCATCTGCTAGAGTGCAACATGAATACCATGCTAACACTGATGAACCCTTTGGCCCCAGATTCATATTTTTCCACATCCTTCTTCGTTGATGATATTCAATATCTGCCGAAGAATATTTATCACATTCTTCGTCACACCATCTGGCCAATCAAGTGGCATTCATCTTCACGCAAACTAGAAGGGGCTCTAAAGACAGTGGTCTACAACACTATCTATCGTATCAGGTTTAATCTTCAAGATTTATTTCTACGCAACTTGGCTGCCAATGGCATCAACTTGTTTGGACCAAAAATCTACGCACCATGGATCATGCGCTTCATCAAGTACAGAACCAACACACAGTTTCTGCCTTCTGCTCGCAATCATGGCATATATCTTCTGGATGTCGAAGTCATTCATGCAGACATCTACCCCTCCAAGAGCAAGAATCCCATTATGGAAGGCACCAGTGGGACAACTGGTCGGAATTGGGGCTCCGGGACCCAAGAAGGTTCGAACTTAGGAGTGTGCTTGCTCACCAGCCCTACTTTACATCGTGAGACTACGGCGGCACTGCGGCGAGCACGAGCTAAGGAAGAAGAACACGTATGCGGCAGTTAATCAGGTTCAGGCCACCTTGCGGTGTAAGACCCTACTCCTACCTGTCTGGATTGCCTGGAGCGATGAGAAGTTACAAGGGTGTATTCTTGCTTGCTTTCCCCCTCTCTGCAGTAGAGGCCTACCCTATCTTATACTGCCCCCGGTACTCTTCCCCTGAAAACACACGGCGGGAAGGGTTGCCACAATGGACTGGTAAACGGGGACAAGGTTATAGTTTATCCTGACATAAGCAGTATTCGCCTGTGAAAGCTCGCTGTAGTGACGTGCCGGTGGGCTCGGGGATGACCTTTGTCCTGGCGAGCCCCTGGCCCTGGTCTTGTTACACCAAGGGGGAAACCTTTGGTGATCGCTTTGGGATCCAGCGAGCTTGCCCTGCCCCCTTAGTGTAAAAGATGAAAACCTCTCCATCCACATTCGCTGACATGTCTCTTGGTGCCTCCGGGCGTAGCACGCGTCACCCACGTGAAGGTGTAGGTCTGGGAGGCTCCCTCGATCGGCCCTTGACCAGTCCACCCTGTGAAGGTATTGATAGTAGCCTCGATAGGAAGTCTCGCGAAGAGGGGAGGGTTCCATGAGGCCCTTAGCGATGCTCGCTATGGCGCATCTCATGAGGTGGGGTCCCTTTCAAAGGCCTTTCTCGTGAAGTCCTGGGGTGAGCCGCTATGGGCTCACAATATGCTATGTGTCCTAGGTCGCAGGCAGACGTACCTGGGTACCCCTAGTCCCAAGGGGCCAACAGTGGCCCCCGGGCCCACGGCGCACACGACTTCGCTGGTTGGGGAGGGCGAAGCGAGGCGGGCCCTAACCGCCTGCGGGCCAGGCCTGATACGTGGCACACGACTAGATGTGGGTCGTCCCCACTTCCCCATGATGGCCTCGTGGGTACCCGGGCCGACATAAAGTTGGCGCGCAGCTCGGGTCCTGATACATCTCCAACTTATTTATAGGTTTTGATTGTTCCATGTTGTTATATTATCTATCTTGCATGTTTTCCAATCATTTTAAAGCAACTTTCTATCATTTTTTGGGACTAACCTACTCATCTAGTGCCAAGTGCCAGTTGTTGTTTTTTGCTGGTTTTTTACTTTGCAGAATATATGTACCAAACGAAACCTAAATGCCACGAAACTTTTTGAAGATTTTATTTGGGCCAAAAGATAACTTGGGACCCAAGGAAGCACCTGAGAGGAGGCCCGTGGAGGCCACAAGGCACCGGGGCGCGCCAGAGGCCCTTGGCCCGGCCTACTGGATTGTGCCCTCCATGGGAGTCTCCTCCACTGACTATCAACTCTATAAATGCCCAAATATTCCAAGAACCCTAGGGGAGTTGACGTAACACAATTCCAGCCGCCGCAAGTTCCACAACCACGAGATCCAATCTAACACCATCACAGAGGGATGCATCGTCTTTATGGGTGCCTCTCCGATGATGCTTGAGTAGTACACCATAGAGCTACGGGTCCATAGGCAGTAGCTAGATGGCTTTCTCTCTCTCTCATTTGATTCTCAATAGAATGGTCTCTTGGAGATCTATTTGATGTAATGACTTTTTGCGGTGTGTTTGTCGGGATCTAATGAAGTTTGAGTACATGATCAGTTTCTATCCATGAATATTATTTAAGTCCTCTTTGATCTCTTATATGCATGATTACTTATAGCCTCGTATTTCTTCATTGAATCTTTGGTTTAGTTAGGCCAACTAGATCGATTTTTCTTGCAATGGGAAGATGTGCTTTGTGATGGGTTCGATCTTGTGCTGTCCTCTCCCAGTGACACAAGGGGCATCAAGGCAAGCATGTATCGTTGCTATTAAGGATAACAAGATGGGGTATATTACTACATGAATAGATCTTGTCCACATCATGTCATCGTTCTTATTGCATTACTCCATTTCTCCATGAACTTAATACACTAGATGCATGCTGGATAGCGGCCGATGTGTGGAGTAATAGTAGTAGATGTAGAATCATTTCGGTCTACTAATCCTGGATGTGATGCCTATATAATGATCATTGCCTTGGATATCGTCATTATTATTTTATCTTCTATCAATCGCCCAACAGTAATTTTTTTACCCACTGTGTGCTATACTCATCAGAGAAGCCACTATCAAACCTACGGTCCCTGGTCTATCTTTTAACATATTGCTTTCTAATCGATCTTTTTCCACATTTTCTTTTAGAACTATTATTCCAAAAACCCAAAAATACCTTGGTGCACCTTTTATTTTCATCTTTTAGTTTTTGTTCTTGCCCGATCTATTTATCCAATCTCATACAAACCGATCTATCATCTACCGTGGGGAGGTTGACAACATGTCTTACGCGTCGGGTTGCAAGTATTTGTTCTTTGTGTGCAGGTACCATTTACGTAGTGTTGTTTGGTTCTCCTACTGGTTCGATAACAGTGGTTTCATAACTGAGGGAAATACTTACCGTAGTTGTCGGGACCCAGATCCTAAGACATAAGAATCCGTCATGTAACACATCACATCACTTTGTGATCTCACGCATGGTTATCTCCACGGCTGCCACCTTACCTGGACCGAGACAGTTTGCATCTTTTGACTCATGTATGTGAATGTGTTGCTAGCATTCAAATGTCAAAGAACCCAAGACGACATGGCTTGTCGTAGAAACAAAGTGGCACATCCATACAGGGACATGCATACGTAACCCAGCAATGCAGGTGTCGATCTCTAGCGTGTGTAGATGAGTCATAGCAAGCTACAAGGACTCCATTACGCCATGGGACATAAATGTCATCACTACACGTAGACGAGTCGTAGTATGCTATAGGGACTCCATTACACTGCGAGACATTTCCCCGAAGGGACACACACAGCAGCAAAGAAGGATACATGTCGGTCAATCAATGTGTCCGGAGCAGTAGCAAGCTACCAAGGCTCGATGGAAGCACAAAGAGGCATTTCCCCATAAATAGTACTACTAAAGGCACACAACTAGGTGTTGGATACCATACATACCATTGCACATCACACGTATGCACGTCATGCCCGATATGCATAGATACAACTATGGCATCACAACATAACCATACAACATTACAACATTTACTTAGAAGACTCGGAAGAGCCAATACAATAAGATGTTACAAACAGGGGTCACAAGACCCAACATTCAGAGCATTCAATCAAACAAGCGACAGTTTAAATATGTCTACGTACAGACATCTACAAAAGTGGCTAGAGGAGCCTGAAAAGCTAAAACGACCCTACCAAAGGAACCAGAACTCTGTCTGGGATTCCCAAGCTAATCCGGTCAACATCGAACTTTGCGTCATAAGTACCACTAATGAGACTGATGTCTCATCTGCAAAAAAACATAAATTAAGCAAACGTGAGTACAAGGGTACTCAGCAAGACTTACATCAGAACTAACTACTTATGCATCAGTATGAATGAAGGGGGTTGTGGAGTTCATTGTAGCAAGCTTGCTTCGACTCTTGGCTATCCTATACTACGGCTACAAGTAGTTTCTTTGAGGTGGGATAGCACACACGAGTCCACATATTCACCAATCAATACACCACTACGGATTCACTCACGTCTCCCTACGAGAAGGCCATCCATAGTACTCACGCTTATCTTGCGTATTTTAGAGTATCCACTTCAAGTTTTCTATGAACCACATAAGTTCTCCAAGTAGTCCATATCCGAGGACGCGGCTATTCGAATAGATTCATAACCCTGCAGGAGTGTACTTCTTCACACATGCTCCCGCCACTTATCGCTATATGCACGTAAAAGGCACCTCAGCAACCTTCAAGCGGAAGCCCAGTTAGGGAGTCGGCCACGACCATCAATCTCACAAGACCCTAGTCCAGGTTTATCGCCTATTTGAGACTGAACCCACACGGAAGTCCGGCTGAAGTTTCCGCTACGGCCTCAAACGATGTGCGCAGGGTTCCCAAGCCCACCGTTCGGGTGCCACTTGGTACACTATGCAACTATGCCTATACCGCCTCACAGTCCACCTCGTCGGGCAGCACTATGCACGGCCGTTAACACCTTTCCTGCAAACACCAGAAACTAGTTGCAACTCCTAGACAGAGGCCTAGGTGATTAATAGGTCAAGAGGGTCAATTAAGTATCCCAATGTGCGGTAGTATCTTGTCTTGGATAACATACACAGAACTCTGTTCTTAAGGACGGTCTCAATGAGACAACCCGCCATGTACTCCTACATGACCTCTCATCGCTACCTTTACCAAATCGTGTTCACACACTTAGCTCCCACACAGTAGGACATCAACATTGCCATTCTGATTCATCACCTAGATGGATCAAACCCAACACGACATGACTCTAAGCATAGCAGGCACAGTAAGCAAACATGGATGAGTAAGCACAACAAGGCTCAAGCAGATGCTACTCATGCTAAGTGGTTCTAACTATTTACTTTGGCGAAGACAGGTCATGCAAAGGAATGGGTTCAACTACCGATGACATGTAAGAGTTGAATCGTTTATGCAGTAAAAGAGAGGACGAGCAAGAGAGTGGGTTCATATCAGTATGCTCAAGGGGGTTTGCTTCCCTAACAGTCCTGAAGATAATACTTCTCTTCATTAGTGTCAACGATCACATTGTCAGAACCATCGTCTACCGAGAGGGAACAACACCAACAAATAGGAAGAAGGAACACACTCAATGTGATGCAACAATCATGGTATAAACAGATTCATTGGATTTTTCTGATCATTTTTCATATATAACTTATTTTCATGTCACTTACAGATTATTTTCTATGATTTTTAGAAGTTTTAACCATTTTCTAGAATTTCCTTATTAATTTAAATACGAGAAAAGCTTTAATGCGTCAGCATTGCGTCATAGTGATGTCAGGAGGTCAATGGCCTGGTCAAAGTCAAACCTGACCAGTGGGACCCTATGGTCAGTGACTCAGGGATTAATCCCGAGTTGACCCGTGGTTTGACTCAGGTCGGGGCCCACTATCAGCGGATGGGGGCTGATTAGCAGCGGATTAGCACTAATCATCATGCCACGTCGGCACCCGCCGGAGCTGGGCCGGCGGCGACCAAACCCGCGGCGGGGCTCACCGGAGTTGGCCAGAACGACGCTACAGGGGGCGGTTCGCGGTGCTGAGGGCACCAGAGGGGAGCCCATCCCCGCGCACATCCAGGGGAGCACGCGGAAGGCTGCAGGGTGGCCAGAGACGATGGTCACGGTGACCTTTGCGACGGACGGAGCTCGGGTTGTCGCGGTTTGCCGCTACAGCATGAAAAGAAAGAAATTGAGAGGCTAGAGGCGCTCTACGTGTCTCTGCGATGCTGTTGGAGGCGACGGGGAGACCAAATGGCCACCGGAGCTACGCCGCCGGCGAGCTCGAGCAGCGATGGGTTTCAGCCATAGCGGTTCTACGCCCTAGAGAACGCAATCGGTGGTGGAAAGAGGGGGAAAAGGACTAGGTGCTCATGGAGACCTCGATGCGCTGCTCAGCTCGGTTGGGGAGGCGTTAGAGGCGATGAATTCGACGGCGGCGACAGGGCGGACGGCCCTGGCGAGGGCCAGTGAGAGGGTGTGGGAGGGAGGAGAAATGGAGGGGGGCTCCATCTGGACATCTCTCGGGGCTTATCCTCTCGCCTGGAGGGCCTACCTGCAAGCAGGAGGAGGCCATGGCGCGTGCACGTGCACGACGTCCAATCGCTCTGCCTACTGGCGAGAGGTGGAAGACGACAGGGGAGGAGCTGGGCTGGGCCGGCTCTGGTGGGCTGCGAGGTAGGTTAGGTAAGATCTTTTTTTCTGTTTTATTTCTATTTATTTAATTTGTTTTGATTTGATTCCAAAACCAAAACATTTTAAAATCTTCTGAAATAGCTATGTGGGTGGAAGTGAAATATCCAGAGCCACATAAGAATTTCCAGAATGATAGGACTTATATTTAATATAAATATATTATAAATCCAATTCAAATAATTGGTGGTTTAACTCAATGCGCAATATAAATATTTCTGTGATCCCTAAAATATTGGTTTGGATTTTTACCTCATGCCAATATTTTCTTAGGATACCAGGAACATTTTCTTGGACTTATTTGAGGTAATTTTTATATTGCTCTTTTGACAAAATCTCTCCGAGGTTTGATTCATTCCTCATTTCAAATTCATTTGAATTTAACATGATGCATGGAATCTCACTGATGCATCTAATAAAATTAATTGCAACAAAATTCTAGGGCTATGATAATTCACCCCTACTAAACAAGAATCTCGTCCCGAGATGCAGAAGGGTAATAGGACAGAGGGGACACTAACTACCATAATCTTCACGATCCAATTGTATTTCTTGAAGATATTGATTCATTGCATTAGGTTGATCTTGTCATCTTTTCCTCTGAGATCTTCATCCAACACAACAAAAATGGAATAGGAAAGCTCTTCAAGATTCAATCTTCTCAAAGATTGAACAGCTCATGATCAACTCGTGGAATGAGACGTGAGAACGTCTCTTGAGCTGAGAAACAAAACATATCAAGAGGGATGGAATGAGATAGATGACAAGGTTCAATTTGGTAGGCAAAAATTCCATGCTAAAATAGATGGTGAAGAGGTTTCAACACGGCGAGGAGTTAATTGCCATAATACCATAACGGGGCACCTTAGGGAGATGACTCATAGGATTATCCCTTAAGTGGCAAAAAGAATTACTTTTGATACAAGGATCATTGAAACTCTTCAGACCAGCCTAAGGAAATTCACAACGATCATTTGAAGGAATTCGACAGAATGGCATACTCAGATTGGAATGGAAACTAGAGTTATAGGAAAGCTCGGCCAATGGAAGGCACATTCCGATTGATACCGAGGGTATAACCCAATGTCTGAGCATGCTCTCAAGAACTTGAGCATCTCCATATTCATCAAAGTTTTACCAACATCCATGCCAAGGATCCTGGAAACACCTCATACTACCATGATGAATAATGATGGAGGATGCAGATGCAAGGAAGACAACACTTTCTCAGATTTCACCTTAGCTATGCCAAGGGATAGAAATATGGATGATCGACCGAGAGACATTTAGCACTCCGCTTCTAATGTTCTCCTTGATGAAATAACATAACCCAATTATAGGTAATGTTTGGCATCTAGAACATCAAGTAAAAAAAATATCGGACTTCGGGATCTCAAGGGGTCCATGAGAAATAACTTTTAAATAAGTCATCCGAAAACCTCATGGGGAAGTGGCTAAGGTTGCTGATACAAGATATTCTAACAATAGGTCTTTCGGCTAGGTGCGTTAGCCACAACATCACTTTACCAATTACAGCGAGACCAATATTATAATTCTTGGGAACGTCCCAACCATTATATCTGCCTGAGATTCAGATCTGGATGGTGCCGGGATATTCTAGACTCAGCATGTCTGAAGTGGAAAGTTTGCAACACAAATCGAAAAGATAATGTTGCGAGATTCTTGGGAAATGAACTGCGGAAGCCAACTCCAAAACATGAGCTGGTTTGCAAGACAAATGTGAACACAATGTCTAGGAAAAGCATGACTACATGGTCTTACAACAAAACACTACCGAGTTTGGGTGAGGAACCATCATTACAGATAACAAAGTCGGGTGCAAGTCCATCTGGTACCTTCGGGAGTAGCACTTAACTTATTTTCCTTGAACAAGTCAATCAGGGGCTTGGTGTGCTAGGGAATACATATGGAATGGAGGGGGCCAGCCTATCAAACCATAGCATACTTTGCACATGCATGACTAACTTGGGATGATCCCAAAGGAAGCAAAAGAATTAACTTTCCTCGAATTCACGGCGGCAACTTGCATCTAATGCACGTGAACTAAGAGGAAGTCACTTCTTACCCCCTAACATATACTTCACGAACGGAACATGAAGATATGCCTACAAAGTTTCCAACACTAGCTTGATGTTCATCATGAGTCCTGGAAGAGATGAAAATGTTGTCGATGGGCTTAACGACAATCCATCAAGATGTCCATATAGATGGAATTCCGCAACTATGGAAACAAGGTGATAGCATTGGTCAGACCAAAAGACATAACAGTGTATGCTCGAGGATTCCTCCACAAGTAAAACAACATTAGGAATATTTGTTCTGATTTGATTTGACGATAGCCCATACTCAAATCAAGGATTGAACAAGACAAAAGATGCAATAGTTGATCACAAGGATTAATTGATGAAGATATCATCTTTCTTCGACACACACTTCCACAACAAAGACATCCCCCTAGAATGAACTAAGTCAGGTGAAGATTTTATCTTCCAACTCTCCAAGTGGTTGTTTAGCTTAACCAACTAGTTCCGGGGTGTCCAACACAGATTCTTGGATAAAGGTGGTTTATAGGAAAACCTTCTTGTTCACGAACTCAACATAATGGTCAAGGAACACCTTGGTAATACTTCCGAGAAGATATTCGGAAAATCACGATCCACCGATATGATATCATGCTCAAGAACAATCTTGCTTTTCAAGGCAAGATGACACGATCAACAGAGCGAAGGATTTACACAATCCTAACTCATTGATCAAAAAGTGCACCATGGAAAATGGACTAGGTAGCATGATCAGTTTTAGTATGACAATTCAATGACCATCGCACCAAGAGTGAGATTATTGTCCATTAACTACCAAGCAACAAAGTTGCTAGGAGTATCGATTTCAAAGATCACGATTCACTTGTCGGTATTCTGGTTTCAACAACACAGGGACCGGGGAATTAATGATCATGGCGAGAAGTATCACTACATCAAGATTTCATAAGAGGGGGTGCAGTTTTCATGATAATCTTGACATGAAGAGGGTAATACCTCAAGGTAGAATAGAGCAAAAGCTGAATTGGCATTTTGATGTGCGAAACACAACTGCTTTGACCCAATCCTAGAAATGGATGAGGCACGGGAGTTTGCTTCTCCTAGTCATTCTGAAATAGAATGGCTTGAAAGACCACAAGAATAGGCGACATCGATAAGATAATGCATGACATACTCTTGACTATCGATTGATAGATAAAGGTCAGAATACAATTGAAGAAGGACAACTCGAGAGCACATGATTTTTCCTGAGTTGTAGATACATATGTTGGCATGTCGAACGAGTTCAACATGGACCTTCTAGATAACCCATGCGGAAAAGAAAGAATTGGCAGGCTCACAACTATGAAATGGAGAACTCACCACGAGCACTCTTGTTGTGGTATTTTGATCACAAGGAACTTCTGGCTAATGATCATGGTATTGGAAGAATGATATACCACGAACCTTGAAAACTATAACAAGGTTACTAATATCCTAAAGGAACAAGCAAATAATATCAACGGGAATGAGAAGAATGATTCTTGGGTTCAGGAACCCAGAAATAGGATACCTATTGACTATGTAGCATCACAACATGCTTTTGATAACAATGGCCAGAATTATCACACTAGGAATAAAAGACACAACTAAACTGCTGGGTGGTTCACTGAAACAACATGGTTTCCTAAACACCTTCATCAAACACGACGATGTAATGGAGTACCCCAACACCATAATTAGTGTGCTTTGTCTGGCTTGAAAGACATCGACTCAAGATGAAAGATTTTTGCAATTGCATCAGATAATTTAGAAACCTTGCATAACTCAGACAACATACCGGCTGTACGGGCATGAAATATGAGGCAACCTACACAAGAAAACTGACGACAAGATATTGAATTCTTATGGAGACATCGATCCAGAAGACAACATCTTTCCTATAGGTCTCTAGCATAGTTACTCGTCATCCTAATATATAGATGAGAAGGCCTAGTTCATAATCCCCATAGAAAAGAAGAGGGTGACTCAGAATTAGAATGACGTGAGGAAAGGAGTAAAAAGAGCCTTACGTTCCCTTCCACAATCAATTCCCTTATATAACTAAAGCAGTTCTAGACTCAACATTGGCCAGTTTGGCTTGGAAGTCCTACAGGCACTCAAGCTCTGATACCAAAGTTGTCGGGACCCCGATCCTAAGCCATAAGAATCCAGCCTGTAACACATCACATCACTTTGCGGTCTCACGCACGATTATCTCCAGGGCTGCCACCTTACCTAGACCGGTACCGTTTGTGTCTTTTGACTCACGTATGTGAATGTGTTGCTAGCATTCAAATGTCAAAGAACCCGGGTCGACATGGCAAGTCATAGAACCAAAGTGGCACATCCGTACAGGGACATGCATACGTAACCCAACAATGTAGGTGTGGATCTCTAGCGTGTGTAGACGAGTCATAGCAAGCTACAAGGACTCCATTACGCCATGGGACATAAATGTCATCACTGGACATAGACGAGTCATAGCAGGCTATAGGGACTCCATTACACTGCGAGACATTTCCCTGAAGGGACAGACACAGCAGCAAAGAAGGATACATGCCGGTCAATCAATGTGTGTGGAGCAGTAGCAAGCTACCAAGGCGCGATGGAAGCACAAAGAGGAATTTCATGATAAAGAGTACTACTAAAGGCACACAACTAGGTGTCAGATCCCATACATACCATTGCATGTCACATGTACGTATGACATGCCCGATATGCATAGATAGAACTATGGCATCACAACATAACCATACAACATTACAACATTTACTTAGAAGGCTCGCAAGAGCCAATACAATAAGATGTTACAAAAGGGGTCACAAGACCCAACATTCAGAGCATTCAATCAAACAAGCGAAAATTTAAATATGTCTAGGTACAGACATCTACAAAAGTGGCTAGAGGAGCCTGAAAAGCTACAACGACCCTACCAAAGGAACCAGACCTCTGTCTGGGATTCCCAAGCAAATCCGGTCAACATCGAACTTCGCGTCATAAGTACCACTAACGAGACTGAAGTCTCCTCTGCAAAAACATAAGTTAAGCAAACGTGAGAACAAGGGTACTCAGCAAGACTTACGTCAGAACTAACTACTTATGCATCAGTATGAATGAAGGGGGTTGTGGAGTTTATTGCAGCATGCCAGCTTTGACTCTTGGCTATCCTATACTACGACTACAAGTAGTATCTTTGAGGTGGGATAGCACACACGAGTCCACATATTCACCAATCAATACACCACTATGGATTCACTCCTGTCTCCCTACGAGAAGGCCATCCATAGTACTCATGCTTATCTTGCGTATTTTAGAGTATCCACTTCAAGTTTTCTATGAACCACATAAGTTCTCCAAGTAGTCCATATCCGAGGACGCGGCTATTCAAATAGATTCATAACCCTACAGGGGTGTACTTCTTCAGACATGCTCCCGCCACTTATCGCTATGTGCACATAAAAGGCACCTCGGCAACCTTCAAGCGGAAGCCCGGCGAGGGGGTCGGCCACGACCGTCAATCTCACAAGACCCTAGTCTAGGTTTATCGCCTATTTGAGATTGAACCCGCACGGAAGTCCGACTGAAGTTTCCGCTACGGCCTCAAACGATGTGCGTAGGGTTCCCAAGCCCACCGTTCGGGTGCCACTTCGTACACCATGCCACTGTGCCTATACCGCATCACAGCCCACCCTGTCGGGCAATGCTATGCACGGCCATCAACACCTTTCATACAAACACTAGAAACTAGTTGCATCTCCTGGACAAAGGCCTAGGTGATTAATAGGTCAAGAGGGTCAATTAAATATCCCAATGTGCGGTAGTATCTTGTCTTGGATAACATACACAGAACTCAGTTCTTAAGGACGGTCCCAATGAGACAACCCGCCATGTACTCCTACATGACCTCTCATCGCTACCTTTACCAAATCATTTTCACACACTTAGCTCCCATACAGTAGGACATGAACATTGCCATTCTGATTCATCACCCAGATGGATCAAACCCAACACGACGCGACTTTAAGCATAGTAGGCACAGTAAGCAAACATGGATGAGTAAGCACAACAAGGCTCAAGCAATTGCTACTCATGCTAAGTGGTTTTAACTATTTACTGTGCCAAAGACAAGTCATGCAAAGGAATGGGTTCAACTACAAATGACATGTAATAGTTGAATCGTTGTTGTCCTAATACAATAAAAGATAGCAGGAGCAAGAGAGTGGGTTCATATAAGTATGCTCAAGGGGGTTTGCTTGCCTAACAGTCCTGAAGATAATACTTCTCTTCATTAGTGTCAACAATCACATCATTAGAACCATCATATACCGAGAGGGAATAACACCGACAAACAGTAAGAAGGAACACATTCAATGTGATGCAACAATCATGATGCGTGAAATGGCATGTTAAGGTACTGAATTGACCTAGTGATATAGGTAGTCATATTAAGTGAAGTGGAATTCAAATATATACTAAATTCCAACTCCAACATTATTTATTAAATTATCCTAATCCTGAAATGTCCTACTTGGTGATTTTAACTTGCTCAAACATGCATGACCAAGGCATAAACAGATTCATTGGATTTTTTTGATCATTTTTCATATTTTCATCTGACTTACAGATTATTTTCTATGATTTTTAGAAGTTTAAAACATTTTTTGGATTTTCCTTATTAATTTAAATACGAGAAAAGCTTTAATGTGTCAGCATTGCGTCATAGTGATGTCAGGAGGTCAATGGCCTGGTCAAAGTCAAACTTGACAAGTGGGACCTTGTGGTCAGTGACTTAGGGATTAATCCCAAGTTGACCCGGGGTTTGACTCGGGCTGGGGCCCACTGTCAACGGCTGGGGGGCTGATTAGCAGGGGATTAGCACTAATCTCCGTGCCACGTCGGCACCCGCCGGAGCTAGGCCAGCAGTGACCAAACCCGCGGCGTGGCTCGCCGGAGTTGGCTAGAACGGCACTACAGGGGGCGGCTAGCGGCGCTGAGGGCACCAAAGGGGAGCCCATCCCCGCGCACATCTAGGGGAACACACGGAAGGCTGTGGGGTGGCCGAAGACGACGGTCACGACGACCTTTGCGGCGGCCGGAGTTTGGGTCGTCGCGGTTTGCCACTGCAGCATGAAAACAAAGAGGCGCTCTACGTGTCTCTGTGATGCTGTTGGAGGCGCCGGGGAGACCAAATGGTCACCGGAGCTGTACCGGCGGCGAGGTCGAGCGGCGATGGGTTTCGGCCATAGCGGTTCTACGCCCTAGAGAACACAATCGGTGGTGGAAAGAGGGGGGAAAGGACAAGGTGCTCACGGAGACCTCGATGCGCTGCTCAGCTCGGTTGGGGAGGCATCGGAGGCGATGAATTCGACGTCGGTGGCAGGGCGGACGGCCATGGCGAGGGAGAGAGAGAGGGTGTCGGAGGGAGGAAAAATGGAGGGGGGCTCGATCTAGACGTTTCTCGGGGCTTATCCGCTTGCCTGGAGGGCCTACCTGCAAGCAGGAGGTGGCCCTGGCACGTGCATGCGCATGACGTCCACACGCTCTTCCTACTAGCGAGAGGTGGAAGACGACAGGGGAGGAGCTGGGCTAGGCCGGCTCTGGTGGGCTGCGAGGTAGGTTAGGTAAGATCTTTTTTTCTGTTTTACTTTCTATTTATTTAATTTGTTTTGATTTGATTCCAAAACCAAATCATTTTAAAATCTTCTAAAATAGCTATGTGAGTGGAAGTGAAATATCCAGAGCCACATAAGAATTTCCAGAATGATAGGACTTATATTTAATATAAATATAACATAAATCCAATTCAAATAATTGGTGGTTTAACTCAAATGCCCAATATAAATATTTCTGTGATCCCTAAAATATTGGTTTGGATTTTTACCTCATGCCAATATTTTCTTAGGATACCAGGAACATTTTCTTGGACTTATTTGAGGTAATTTTTATATTGCTATTTTGACAAAATCTCTCTAAGGTTTGATTCATTCCTCATTTCAAATTCATTTGAATTTAACATGATGCATGGAAACTCACTGATGCATCTGATAAAATTAATTGCAACAAATTCTAGGGCTATGACAGTAGTTCTGTTGCATCATCCCTTCCCCTTTGGGGAAATATCGACGCAGTCTCAAGCCACGTCAAAGGAATTTCTAGCACTGTTACCGGGGGGACATCATCAACATCTATTAGGTTCCTAATCACCAATCTCATCTCCTTGCAATTTACATTATTTGCTATTTACCTCTCGTTTTCCTCTCCCCCACTTCACTAAAATTTTCATTTTATTCACCCACTTTTTTGTTTGCCTTTTTCTCGTCAGATCTCTTGTTTGCTTGCAATCTTATTTGCGTAGTCACGATGACTCAACAAAATACAAAATTGTGTGATTTTTCCAATACCAATAATGATTATTTTATTATCACTTCGATTGCTCCTCCCGCCACTAGTGAGAGTCTTGTGATATTAATGCCGCTTTGTTGAATCTTGTCATGAAAGATCAATTTTCCGGTACTCCTAATCAGGATGTCGTGTCCCATCTAAACACATTCGTAGAATTGTGTGTTATGCAAAATAAAAAAGATGTGTACAATGATATTGTTAAGTTAAAATTATTTCTTTTGTCCTTGCGGGATCGTGGAAAAATTTGGGTTTCTTCTTTGCCTCACAATAGTGTCGGTTCCTAGGATAAGTGCAAGGGTGCTTTTATTACTAAGCATTTTCCGCCCATGAAAATTATTTCCTCAGAGCTCAAATCATGATTTTTAAGAAACTTGAGCAGGAACATGTTGCACAATCTTGGGAAAGAATGCATTTGATGCTAATAAATTGTCCTACTCGTGGTTTAAATCTTTGGATGATCATACAAAAAATTTACGCGAGATTGAATTTTGTCTCTAGAAATCTTTTATATTCTGCCACGGGTGGTACTTTTATGGATATTACTTTGGGTGAAGCTACCAAATTTCTAGATAATATTATGGCAAAATAATCACAATGGCGTACTGAAAGAGCACCTACTAGTTAATTCGGTTGAAGAAATTAGTATTTTGAGTGGCAGAGTTGATGCTCTTATGAAGATATTAGTCTTAATGATGTTCCTTTGTCTACTTTGATTGATCAACATAGTGATTCCGTAGATGTCAACTTCATATCGTGAAACAGTTTTAATAACAATGCTTATATAGGTAATTTTAATCCTAGGACTTTTCCTTGAAATTCCTCTAATAATTATGGTAATTCCTACGGTATTTCTTCATACAATAAATAGGAACCCCTATTATCTTGAGAGTAATTTTAAAGAATTTATCAATGCTCAAAAAGTTTTCAATACTACGATAGAGGAAAAGTTTAATAAGATTGATTATATGGCTAGAAGCATTGATAGAATTTCCCATGATGTAGAAAATCTCTAGTTGCAAGCTTTTCCACCTAATATTAATGAATAAATTAAATCTTTATATGTTTCTATGGATGAAATTAAGAAAAGAACCACTATGTTTAGAGGTAAAAGAGAATTTTTAGAAAAAATGGTTTCTAGTGATTACTTTCATAAAAATATTGAAGATCTTAAAATGATTGGTGTTTGTTCTATTGATTCCTTGTTTATTAATATTAAAATTGATGATAAAGGGTCTGAAGAAGAGTCAACTTTAGCTAGAAGACGTCCCAATAATTTGGAGGGTGAAAATCTTAATGAAAAATTTGATGAAAGTGGGTTTGGAGAGGTCAAAACTTTAACTAGTGATGTGCCCACTATTTTGGATTACGAAGACTTTAATTATGATAGTTTATCTTTGATTGAATGTATTTATTTGTTGCAATCAATGATAAATTCACCCCAATGCTTATGAACGAAATAAAGCTTGTACTAAACATATTGTTGATGCCATGATGAAATCTTTAGAAGAAAAATTGGAATTAGAGATTTCAATTGCTAGAAAATTACATGATGAGTGGGCACCAACCATTAAAGTCAAGATTAAAAATTATGAGTGCTCTACTTTATGTGATTTGTAAGATAGTGTTTACACAATTCTGAAATCTTTATGTGATGTGCTTGGTCTTACCAATACTGAAGAAAGTTCTCTTTATTTGCACTTGGCGGATTCTACTATTAAAAGGAATTTGGGAATAATTAATGATGTTCTTATTCTTGCAAATAGGAACTATGTGCCCATATATTTTATTGTTCTTGATATTGATTGCAATTTGTCTTGTCCTATAATACTTGGTAGACCCTTTTTTCGCAGTATAGGCGTCGTGATATTAAGCCAATGTATGAAAGAAGGCAATATTAAATTTCAGTTTCCACTAATAAAGGTCAGGGAACACTTCTCTAGAACAAGAACTAATCTAATGTATGAATGAATCATGAGGGCATCCCATGGAGAAAAAACTATAGATGATAATACTTGAATCCATGCATTATGCCTAGCTAGGGGCGTAAAACGATAGCGCCTGTTGGGAGGCAACCCAATAAATAGAATTTATTTTTACTTTTTCTTTCTGTTATTGAGTGTATACACAATTGTGATGATTGTGTTTTTTATGTTTTAATTTGTGTTTGTGCCAAGTAAAGCCTTTAGGATCATGTTGGGTGATGGTTGATTTGATCTTGTTGAAAAACAAAAACTTTTGCGTCCAGTAAAAGAATTCTTAAAAATCACAGAAGCGATGAAAATTCTGAATGTTTTACACAATATTTATATACAAATTTATGAAGTTTTCCTAATTTTTTGGAATTGTTTGACTTATAGAAGTATAGTTACAGTACATATTACTCTAGACTGTTCTGTTTTTGACACATTCTCCTTTTCTTGCATTGTGTGGTTGTTTTGATGAATCAATGGCTTGTGTTGAAGGGTATAAACCATAGTAAAGTTAGAATGCAGTAGATATAATGCAATAATAAAATATAAATGGGTTTGCAACAGTACTTAGAGTGGTGATTTTCTTTATTATACTAATGGGTCTCACGAAGATTTTGTTAAGCTTTGTGTGATTGAAGTTTTCATGCTTTTGGTAAGATCACGATGGATAAAGGAATATGGAGCGAAAAGAGCCTAAGTTTTGGAATTCTATGGAAGCCCAAGATAATATAGAAGGAGAAACAAGCAACTAAGATTGGGGTTGCCTCGAGTGACATCCTCTCTTTCTTGTAACGATCATCAGTATTTTACTTGGAGCTATATTTTTATTCATCACATATCATGAGTTTTGCTTAGAGCGTCTTGTTTTATATGAGTCTTTGCTTGATTTAATTTTTTATTTTGTCACAAGTATCCTTGGTGGACACACCTATTTGAGAGAGCCAAAATTATGCTATGATTTGTTAGAATTGCTCTATATGCTTCACTTAAACCTTTTGAGCTATGGAATTGCTCTAGTGCTTCACTTATATCTTTTTGAGCATGACGTGCATTAAATTTTTGAAGATATACTATCATCCTTCACTTATATTAATTTGAGAGTTAGTTAATTTTGAAGAAATTCTCTCATTTTTCGCTTATATTATTTTGAGAGATGAAATTTTTATGCTCATGTTCTTCACTTAAATTTATTTGAGCTTGTCAAAAGCAATGGAAATATATGAAACTTGTATGAAAGTGATAGATATTCAAGAGGTATATAATAAAAAAATCATGAATATCATTGGATGAATTTAAGCTTGATTCCTTGTAATAGTTTTGGGACATGATGATAGTAATATGTGAGTTATGTTGGTGAGTAATTATGCTTTATTAAGAATATTGGTGTTAAGGTTTGTGATTCCCTATGCAAAAACAAAAGTCAATAGTTATGCAATGAAATTACCTCCTACTTATGGTGCATTATTCGGTGTTAGTTATGCTTAATGCTCGTTTATGTGAATTTTTGTTTCTTGGTTCGTTGCATCTCAATCTATTTGGTAGCCTTCACTTATACTAAGTAGAAATACTACTTGTGCATCCAAAATTCATAAACTCGGTTTTGCCATATCAGTCCATGATACCTACCTATGTGTGATATTTCCATGCCTTTCCAAGAAAATTTGTATGTGCTATATCGAATTTTAAAATGAATTTCCTTTTTGTGTGCTCGTACCGCTCATGAAGCGGAAGGGAGACGCTCGATGACCCAAGGCTGCTTCGAGTAGCGAGAAGGTTGGCCGACCTAAAGGTGACGGGAGTAACGATGGGAATGGTCATGAGGGGATTCTTATGATGACCAATCGCCCCCCTCCAATGCCATTCTCGCCAGACATGCTAGGTGGGGTGGTCAAAATCTTGACTGGCACAGAGGCCGTCAGGCTTCCCTAGGAGGGGCTCCCCTTATACAATTATATGATCAAGGAGGCCTTCACTGAGGCGATGCTCCATTTTGACCAATGGGGCCTGATCCCGGAGTGTCACGAGGGGCCTTGAGACAACTCTATCCTAGTGACCCCTGAGCTAGGGGGGCGGGAGCTCGAAGACCCCAGCCAAAATTAAGCGAAGCGGCGGCAGACCATCGCGGCTGGACCATCGCCATCTCACTTCTACGTCAGGGGGCGCTGACGGCATCACTCCTCTTGAGTGCCTTCATGAGAGTGAACCCCGGCCCGGGGGGTAGACAGGCGTGCTGCCGAGGGCGTTGAAGAAAAGGAAGTGGGTCGCCAGGGACGAGTAATCTTTGTGCCATTACCCTGCCTGTTTGGATTCGCTCGGAATTCCGGACCCCTTCCCTATGTAGGCCTTCCTCGAATAAAAGGGCTAGAGAACCCTTGGGCCCAGCTGGCGTCCCCTAGCCGCTTCCCATGGATGGGAATGTGGGGAGGACAGGTCCCAACGGGGCACCGAGAGCGTGCCCGGGCGAGTGATGCCCCCCTAACTTCCTGTCATGAGCGTGGAGCTAGGGTGACTGCTCACTCTTCGGCTCCTAAGGGGGGACCCATCTATTGGGGCAGGAGGCGCCCTTGGGGGGCATCCTTCGGCCCCCGAAGCGCCCATGGCCAAGGCAAGCGTCGAACCAATGGAGGTAGAGCCGCTGGGCACCGCGGCAAGAAAAACCAATACTAGGGGCGACCTTGAGGGCTCGGTTGTCCCAGAAGGAGCCCCGAACTTGCGGCGCACAGCACCCCATCCCAGAGGGGGGGAACAAGAGTCGGTCGGCCACCGACCTTCCACGGACAATGCTGGATCCCCCGGGGCTTCATTGGTGGACAAGGGTGTGAGGCCTGACCTGGACTGGGCTCAGGCGCTCGTGAGCCCCCGGACTGCGATCTAGCCCGGCGTTGTACGGAACGCGGTGGGCGTGCTGGGCCATCTCGGGACGGAACTCCACGGTGTTGAGGCATGCCTTGCCAGGGACCGGCTGCGCTTGGATCGTGGGTGACATTAGCTCGAGGTCGCCGTCAAGGTAAGGCACCGACAACAGGAAGAGGTGCTCTCGAAGGGTCCATTGCTGAGGCGGAGGAGATGCGCGACTACACCATCCACAAGGCTGCGGAGCCAAATCAGCGTTGCGAAGCAGCGGAGGGCCGTGAGTAGGTGTAGGATCGAAAGTAGGTCTAGAGGGGGCTTGATTAGACTACTTGACCAAATAAAATTCTACTTTTTCCCAATTTTAAATGTTGGCAGATTTTAGCATTCGTAGCAAGTAAAGCACACCCTACACATGCATGTCTACGAGTATAGCAGTGGAAAGTAAAGACAAGCATGAGTAGTAAAGGAAGCATAGGAGGATCAAACGCAATTTGGAGACACGAAGATTTTTTTCCCGTGGTTCCGATAGGTGGTGCTATCATACATCCACGTTTATGGAGTCTTCAACCCACATCGGGTAATGGTCACAAGAGTCCACGGAGGGCTCTACCCACGAAGGGTTCCACAAAGAAGCAACCTTGACAAAACCATGATGGTGTACGTCCACGAAGGACTAGCCTAACTCGGGGTAGATCTTCACAAAGTAGGCGATCTGCTTGCCCTTACAAACTTCTTGGTTCACTCCACTACGCGAAGTAGGAGGCTCCCAAACGACACCTAACCAATCTAAGAGGCACCACCCTCCAAAAGTAATAGGATCTATAATGTCGATGAACTCCTTGCTCTTGTGCTTCAAGATGATATACTCCTGAACACTCAATCACTCTCTCACAGATTTGGCTTTGGTGGAAGAGATTGATTGGGTGGAAAGCAACTTGGGGAGGCTAGAGATCAAGATTCATATGGTTGGAATGGAATGGAATGGAATGGAAAGCAACTTGGGGTGTCTCTCTCTCAAAAAATCAATTGGGATGAGTGGGATCTATTCTGAGTGCCTTTCTTGCGAGTGAGTGGTGGTGGAGGGGTATATATAGGCATCTCCAAAAATCCAACCGTTACACCTTAAGTTACCAACTCAGTGACACTGATGTGTGAATCTCAGTGGTACCGAGTTGCTCCAATGGTAGCATCTTTTGAATCTCGGTGAGACCGATATATAATTCTCGATGGTACCAATCAGGTGACCAACGATCAGAAACCTCATCTCGGTGACACCGATCCAAAAACTTGGAAATTCCGATTTTATGAATTGAGGCAACCGAAAGTTGCAGCCTGAACTCAGTGGCACCGATGTAGAATCGGTTGCACCGAATGTCTAGGGTTTGGCATGTGCCTGTGTGAGTATAGGAATCGGTGGGACTGAGTGGAAATAGTTGGTTTCACCGATTTTGTATATTTGGCTTTGGATAGACTTTTGTCGAAGAGTTGTGGGTGCTTTTGATGACTATCACTTCTGCATGTTTGAGCATCTTGTTCACCAACAGTAGCTTACCCCCTTTTAATAGTATTGGCTTTCGTATGGACTCAAAGTGATCTCTCACAAAGTAAAATGTAGATTCCTCTTCCTTGAAGCTTTGCCAATCCATTTCTTTGTATCTTGGGGTTTCCACAATCATTTTGCCATCCCTATCATTGAACTTTTCCTGAAATATAGTTACTAGAAACATTAGTTAAATGATGTATATGTTGTTGTTAATTACCAAAACCACCAAGGGAGCAAATGTTCTTTCAATCTCCCCCTTTTTGGTAATTTTTGACAACCTATAGATCAAAACTTCGACATATGATGTAGTCAATGAAGGTAATCGTCGCTTTGAGAAGTATGTGATAAGCAAGAGCTCCCCCGAAATTTGTGCATTATTTTGAATTTGCATTTGAATGCAAATGCACAATCAATTAGGTACATGGGGCACTTGTTCCATGTCGCATACATCTTGGTGGTGTGCGGAAATAACAAGAGTGAATATCATAGCACAACATAATCAAGCAAAGTGAATGATCATCTCATAAGTATCATAATGATAGGAAATAGTAGCAACACACATAAGTGTATGATCAAACACAGACAAAGTTTAACACATCCAAACCAAAAGGTAGCAATTTTTTTGAAAAAGCAATAAAAACAAACGCTCTCTCTCTCTCTCGAAGCCCAAATGATCTATACAACTTCTCCCCCTTTGGCAACAAGTTAACAAAAAGTTCAAAGGTATAGAGCTAATCATTCTTCTGGGGCTGATCTCCTCAGGTAGCTGAAGTTGGAGTCGAGATAATGACATCAGCAAAGACATCCGCTGATGTCATGGATGGAGTTGGTGTAGCAACTGGAGGAACTGGTGGAGCTGATGGAGCTGAAGTGACTATAGTTGGAGCAGATGAAGACGGTCTCATCTCTGGAGTGGCACTATGGGTGTCCTGGGCTGAGTCCTGAACTGAGGAGTTGTCCTGATAGGTGCACTATCCTCATCTTCATCATCATCATCATCATAAGTGGAGTCTGGGATAGGCACAACATCAACTTCCTACTTGAGCTCCTTCACTATCACTGAGAGTGCATCCACCTTGTTGTTGAGAGTGTGAAACTTGTTGTGAACAATCCTCGAGAGGCTCTGTTGGTTCTTCAGGATGTTGGAAATGTCTTTCTGCATACCTAGCATAGAACTGACAAGAAGATCCATCTGCTCACTCCTGGTAATGGGCGGCTGAGCACTAGTGTCTCCGGCTGACTCGACACGTGCATATGCTACAGAAGATGTGGGATGATCTGGGTCCATCACCACAATGTTGTCTTTGAACTCCGACAGTAGTGGCAAATGAGGTCTATCAAGAGAAAGAATGTGCTTCTCTAACTTGGAGTTGATGAGCATGTGGATGTATGGTGCATAGCAACACGAGCGCTTCTGGTCAGCAACAACCCTCTTCATTGTCTCCACAATCAGATCCATCATTCTGAATCTCGTATGCTGGTCTATAAGAAGCAATAAGTTGATGGAGTAGCCTCGGATCATCTTCTCATCTCCTGACTTAGGCATCAAAGTGTACCTTAGAATGGTGTTGATAGTGCGAAGACTTGCCTGGAGGTAATAGATTGATCCTAGCTTATGAGACTGCAGATGTGCAGTAGGGATTGCATTATACATGTCCTTCATGGCATTGTGGCTTGCCTTGGGCTCAGAGTACACGCAGATATCTCGATCTTCCACCTTTGGGGCTCCTAAGATGGCAGCCCACTCCTCAACAAGGGACTCATATCTGGCACCTTCAATCATCCATACAATTCTACCATCTCCATGGAAATGAGTTGTAGAGTAGAATTGCATGATCATCTTGTCATTCCATGCAGTGAACTCCGTGCCAACAAACTTGTCTAGGCCAATGCAATGAAAGTTGTCTTGCACACTCGGTAAGTAGTCTTCATTCTCCTGGATGTACTTCCAATCCACATACCTCATATCACTAAGAGCTGGGCTCTTGTCAAGCAATACGGTCTCATAGAAATGTTGTTGCTCTATGGTGTAGAACCTGTAGTCAACAACAGTCTTTTCTCCTTTGTGAGTATGGATTAGCAGCTCTCCACTCTCTCAGACCTGAATCCTTCTTCTTGTTCTTGTCCTCAGCAACCAAGTGACTGGCATTGTGCTCTGGAAGGAGTGGTCTCAACTTCATCAAAGCTGACATAGCTTCCTCATCTAGATCTCCGGAGGTAGATCCCTTGTTCTTCTCAGAAGCTGGGATATCTCTAGTAGTCCTCTTGGGCTTTGGTGCAGAAGGCTTCTTGGAACCAGTTGGCTTGCCCTTGCGTGGAGACTGTCTGGGCATAGCATCAGATTTTTTTTTCTTTTGCTTCTTCTTGGGAGGAGCCTTTGCAGATGGATCTTCCTCCTCCTCAGTAGCAACAGCCATCTCTTCTGGGTCCTCATACATGGAGGTAGCCCTGCCAACAATATAAACAATCCTCTTCCTGGCTTTCTTCTCACCAGCCTTCTTGGGCGTAGACTTCCTGGGAGGCTCAATAGTCATGGTGCCTCTAGAGCTCTCAGGTGCTCTCATAGATTCGCAGGGGGCATACTCTTTCCTAACTGTCTTCTTAGAGGTCTTCTTGACAGATTTGTCCTGCCTGGACTTGGGAGGCACTTCATCAGGTACGAAGTCCTCATCTTCCTCATCAAAATTGACCTTTTATTTTTACCCTAGTTGCAGCACTGGGTAGATCAGGTGAGCTAGGCACATCATCTGAAGAGAATGAGCTCTTGTCTGGACTAGTACCAGAGCTCATGTCAACATTTTGTTCCTTCAAATTCCGACTATCCTCTGAAGCAGACATCTCTGACCCTGTGAAAAGAATATAGAGGAGCAAAGGGGTTGAGCATCACAAAACATAGAGATTTTCAAAAAATTGAACAAGAAAAACATTAGTTTTAGCTTTCTGCGAAAGGTATTTCGGTGTCACTGAGTTGTATTTTTTGAAGTCACCGAGACTGACCATATGCATCAACAGAGACCTGGCAGCCTTTTTGGTGCAATCGAGAAGATTGCTTAGGTCTCACCAATATGTTTCTCAGTAACCCTAAAACACAATCGATGGAGCCGATTTTTTCAACTCGGTGGTACCAAGATGCAATCTGCTAACATCTAACCCTAAAATATTCATCATTGGCTAATCGACGAGATTTATGGTGGATAGGGAATATAGCACACAGTGGCTTGTAGATAAGAACATCTCAGTGCGTAAGAATTAGATGATGGAGCCCAAGAGAGGATTAGATCCGTACCCTAGCTTGGTAACGGTCCCCTATGACGAAGACAGCGGCAAAGATGCCCATCGACGGCGAGGATCCCAGTGGCGGAGGAGGACGGGGAGGCAAGGGTGACGACCAAGGGGGGCTTTTTGGCAGCTTAGGGTTTTGGAGCATGATGGTTTGAGGAGTTAATTTCAAAGCATCGGGTCTACAAAATATATACCCCTTGCTGTCGGTGACACCGATTCTAAGTTTTTTTTGGTGTCACCGAGTTTCTCAACTGTCAGGTGACAGGAAAACTCGGTGTAATCATGAAAATGGAATCGATGGTATCGAGGTAAAAAAACAGATCAGCCCTAGGCAATCGGTGAAACCGAGAAATGTTTGTTGCTCACACCGAGTTGCACTTGGGAAGTTTTGGAGTGCAGCCCTTTTTGACACGGAACTCCGAGTGCATCTCACATAGAGGGATCGAGAAGTGCTTGTTCATGTTTTGTGATGAAGCATGGATACAACTTTACATGAGAAAGAATAGATAGCTAGAGGAGGGTCCTAGGCATTCTTGTCCATGCAATTGGCAACAGATAAATTAAGAACCAAATAGCAACAATTGGATGTCCTCGAATGAGTAAAGAAATGCAGGCCAACATGCTCACCCAATAAGAAGTCAAAAGAAATCATGGCAAACATGCACAACTAAACTAGCATCTATCAGGCAATTTGGCAATGACGTAGTCATCTATATATGAGTATATTGACTTAGGAACCAAGTAAGAATACCTGATCATAGGTCATACTCATATTTTAAGCACGAGTGGGGTTACCACTTTTACATAAAGCATTTAATGTTGTCAAATACTATGATATGCTTTGACTCAAGTCTTAGAGTAAATCTCCCCCTTGATGTGACATCCCCCCATAGGAGGGATAAACTAACCATCTGTTTTGTCGATGAAGACTTCACGTAGGTGAAGTAGTGCTAGATGCTCAATGTTGATTGAGATCACCATGAGTTGGGAGCATCCTTATTGTTTCCTCACTCTTCTCACATACATGGGTTAGTCCCAACACACAAGAGACAAATACAAGGATATCTATGGACATGGAGTGCAAAGCATACATAATGATGTTCATGGATTTGTTGATTACCTTGTCCCTGTTGGAGATATGCCCTAGAGGCAATCATGTATGATAATATTTCCTATGTGTTTATGAATAAAGATAGTCCTTGGACATTATTAGTAATGTGTATTAAAAAGTATGTGACTTGTTTGTGAGACTATGCATTGTATGATAACTGTCCTAAATGGTCCCTAGTCAAAAGGGTAGTGTGGACGAACAACTAATCAGACTAGCATATGACATGGTGGATGGTTCGGTCTCACTGACCATGTAGCATTGGATACTATCCGGATAATATGGACTCAGAAAGGTCTGGTCGGATTCGACATAGTCGGATCTGAGTTGAGATAATGTTTGAGTTGGACAGACCCAACTATGATATGTAGTGATAGGTCATCTGTGAGTCTGTAGTACAACATACGTTCTATGTCCTGAGACCTGAGCTGGCACATGTACTTGGGATGGTGACATACTTGCTTTGGACTGAACAAAAAATAGTCCATGACAGGGTAGTTACACAGTTAGGTTTCAGGTGATCCGACCTGGATATGCATGGCCATGCGATGTGGATTATGAGATAATCTGAAATGTTGGTCGGATTCACCAGAACGAGAAAGAGGCCATGTTGCAACAAGGATGACCATGTCGCCTTGTGCACGATAACGTATATCGTGTGGTAAAGGGAATATAAGTGTGAAGTACAGGTTCGACTAACTAGCTTCATCAGACACTTGGAGTCGGCACGTCTTGCTAGAGGCCGCTACCGACTGGTCGAGCCAGATGTGATCTGACTCACGACCAAGTGAACGAGAACCTAAGGGGTCGCGCGCTTAAGGGAAGTAACACGTGGGCTTTAGGATCCGTGCGAGGCCCAAGAGTTGAGCCCGCATTGGATGCCTATATATAGTGGAGGTGCGGCACACCCATCTGGTTAATCGCTTCGGCACCATCATTAGGGCTTTGCATGTGTTGCAACTAGCCACCTCCACTTGCTGCCGCCGACTGTGTGATCGGACCTAGCAATCCACCACACGGTGTTCCTCCTGCACGCACGGTTACCGTTAGAGGCGGTGCACTTCCGCCACTTCGACGAACCTGTACGTGGGATCCAACGACTGACTGTTCGAGGGAGATCGGTTCGGATGTTCGAGGGAGATCGGACGAGGAGGAGACATACCACGCGAACACGCTGTCCCAACTCTACTTCTGATACACGGCACTACGTGTCTAGTGGTAACGAACTGTGATCCATCTCCGTACCATGTTCTTGGATGTTCTGCGCGTACGGAATTTTTGATTTGCATGCGATGCACCTATGGTAGGACCCAACAGTCCCTTGCTTACCTTTTATGGAATGTGTGACTCTTTGAACTATTGCATAATGTTGATGTTGATTGCAACTAGTTCTTGCCAATAATGAATATGAGTGAATTTCATTGGCGGAGTCATCCCTCAAGAACTTGTCTAGTTCTTCTTCTTGGGGACCCACATCAAGTTGATGGGGATCCTTGGTGTTGAAGTGGCACTTGTAGAAGTTGAGATTGTAGTGGCCTTGGGAACCCACTTCACCAAACCTCGGGATTCATATTCATGTGACTCAATGTCCTCTTGAAGCTTGTTCTTTCCCTTGAGCTTGGGGTCTTGTGGTGGAAGGTCATCTTGAGCTTTTGTTCCCTTGGGGAGAGTATTTTCATACTTCTCCTTTTGAGGAACAAACTAGGGCTTGGGTATTGACCTTCTTCCCATTCAATTCCATTAGCGTTGAAGTAGCCAATGCCATGGTTCTTCCAGTATCCTCCGTGTTTGCGTACAATTTCCTCAAATTGCTTACATCCGGCAAGACTCTTGTAGGTACCCTTCTCTATAATCCCTTTCAAAAGTTCATTTTCTTGCTCAAGTGTAACTTGTCTAAGAGAAGTGTTAGTGGGATCAATAGAACTACTAGAAGCAATATCATTGGATTTATCATTTTTATTGCTACTAGTTGAAGAACCTTTCTTGCCTTTGTTACTAGTTTGCTTAGCCTTAACTTGTGGAATGAATGTAGACAAGAGAAGTCATTTGGCTAGATAAGAGGAAGTCTTCTTTCGAAGATCATCATTGATAGCTTTAACAACGCATTATCTTGCTCTAAATTGAGCTCCTCGAAGTGGAGCTTAACATGTGTCCTTTCAAGCTCTCTATGATCTTGTAGAGTAGACTCATGAGCTAACTTAAGAGTGTTTAGTTCTTGAGTTAGTGATTCTCTTTCCAACATATCATCAACACACGACTTATCTTGACTAGAGTGATTACTAGCAAGTTCATCTTGACTAAGATTACTAGATTTGTCAAATAGCAAGTCATAATCTACTAACAAGTCATCCTCATCACTATTGAAATCAAGATACTCGGGGTGTGATACCTTGGGGCCTTTAGACATGAAGCAACATCTACTCCCTTAATTTTGTGAATCAAATATGTCATAGGAGTCGGTTGTCACTAGTGCAAGTCCGGCAACACCTTCATCTTGACTATAGTCGGAGTTGGAGTGATATCTTCTCTCGGAGTGGTTGTCGGAATCAGAGCCGGAATCCACTTCACCAACATGAGCTTGATGTCTTCTTCTTGAGTAGCTCTTGGTGTACTTATCCTTCTTCTCCGAGTCCCTATTTCTCCTTGAGGGTCTTTGTTCATAATGATCATCTCTACTCCTTCTCTCTCTTCGAGGTGACTCATCTCTTGAGCTTTGTCTTCTTGGTGACTCTTCTTTCCTTCTTGGTTACTCTTTCTCCTTGAGTAGCTTCCCTATTTCGTTCATAATGAAGCATGCACTCATTGGAGTAGCGTCCGGGCTTCCCACAATTGTAACATTTTCGGTTACGACTTGACGAACACTTCTCTTTATATCTAGAGTTGGAGCTTCGATCTTTGCCTCTATTCTTGTACAACTTGTTGAATTTCTTGACCATGAGGCTTATGTCTTCATTTTTGACAAGGTTGTCGCTTGAAGTAGCGGGTATCGGTGTCAAAACCGGCGGATCTCGCGTAGGGGGTCCCGAACTATGAGACTAGAATCGACGATAACATGAGACAAAGGAGACACAGATTTACCCAGGTTTGGGCCCTCCTATGGAGGTAATACCCTATGTGCTGCTTGATTGTATTGATGACATGAAGGTTACGGACTTGATCTACCTTGAGATCGAATAGCTAACCCTAGATGAGTTGTTCTATCCCTATACCCTAAAACCCTCCAGCTCATATAGATGCCGAGGATGCCTAGGGTTTACACATGGTCGGTTACAAGCCAAAGATATAAACATGCCTATTTGCTACATCAAACGTGGAGTGCAAGCCGTGCTTCCTAAAGCTTCCATCTTGGAGACTGGGCCTGCAAATGTTCCAGTGTTCAGTAAGTAGCCCGTATAGTTTGGCCCATAAGAATAGGCCGGCCTCCCGAGGACCCCTTAATCGAGGACTCCCTCAGTAGCCCCCGAACCTGCCTCCAACGCCAAGGGTCTTCAGCTCCAATTGCTTCATGAACAAAGTCTTCGGCTTGTGAGGGAAGGTCCTTCCACCGAATAGAGTTCACTTCCGATGACAAATAGCTTCCGACTAGCAGCGCGTCTGAATACTGTGAAATAAGTTGGCCTTGAAGGCCAAACGTGAGGGAAGAAAAGATAACCTTCCCTGATGACCTCTTCGATGAAAGGTCACGGCCCACCACGACCACCAGGCCAGTTACAGGGACTCGATGCATGATTCGAAGCCGTTCCATCAGTATGATCTATCAACGCGTAGATCGTGCTCCGTTTCACACGGGATATGTTCAATCATGCATGCGCAACTGTGCACACATCTCGAGAAGTGGAGGGATTCACGATGCGGTGGAGGGGGCTCTGATGATAAGCTTCATAAAAGGGAAAGAAAACCCCCATGGCTATTCATGCTCTCCCTCTGCTTCTGCTGCCTCCCATTCCTCTAAGCCTCCGATGCCTAGATCCAAATCTTCCGCCTCCGCTTCCGAGCTCACCAATGGTGGGCTCCGGCTCCAACAACAAGCGGGAGGCCTCCACGGTGACTAACGAGGACATCCAAGACCTCATGAAAGCTGAATACGTCCCCACCAACATCCGACATCCCTCACCGCGCGGCGGAGGAGGGCCAAGTGATCCCTACCCCCAATCCAGGCGAAAGGTGGTGTTCATGCCCCACTTCATCAGGGGTTGAGCTTTCCCCTCCACGCTTTAGTCAGGGGGTTGATGTTCTTCTATAGCCTCGACTTCCACGACCTCCCACCGAACTCCATCATGCACATCCCGGCGTTCATCCTTGTTTGCGAGGCCTTCCTACGCATTGAGCCACACTTCGGGCTTTGGCTTCAGGTGTTCAACATCAAGACCAAGTGCGTCGGCGGCAAGCACGCAGACTACAGCGGGGCCGTCATCGGTAAGCTCAGCCGCATTGGGTGGTTGTCAGGCACCCTTATTGACACGATCAAGGGGTGGCAGAAGGAGTGGTTCTACATCACCGAATCACAAGAAGAAAGTAAGCATCCCTCCGCCGCATTCAGATCCGTTCCCCCCACCAGACTGGCTTCTTGTCTTGAAAAGGCCATTTGGGGACCGGGAAAGGAGGTGAGTGACCTGTAGAATCGCATCCGATTCATGGTTGAAGAGGGCACCAAGTTGACTGATGTGGTCCTGGTGATGTTCCGAAGACACATCCTCCCTCGCTAGCGCTGGGATACCCCCTTGTGGGCTCGTCATCTCAACACTGAGCCCATAGTCCAGACTCTCTTCCGCAATACGCAGGAGAATTTGTGGAAGGCACTCTTCAAATCATAGAAGTCCTGGCCATCCGAGATAGAGGACAAGGGTCTGCATGCTGCCAAGCCCGAATTCTAGGTATGAGACATCTAGCTTGGTCGGCCCCATTACCTAAGGGGATTTCACAACCCCTTTTCTGATCTGCCTTTGCAGAGATGGATGAAGAAAGTCATCAAAATTAACAGTCCGATGCCTCAGCCTGAAGACGACAGGACCGGGCTGCTAGCAGAAATGCTCGTGGTAAAGCCTTATGAGTCTCCCATGAAAAAAGAGAAGAAGAAGAAACCAGGCCAGGCTTTTATCTGCATCAAGGACCAGCCTGATGCCGCATCCGAGGATACTCCCACCTCCTCAAATCGGGAGGAGGCTGGTGAGGAGGAAGAGGAAGAAGAAGAGGAAGAGGAGGAGGTCAAGGTCAACGGAGAGGTGGGAGGTAATTCCCCCCATGCCAGGAAGAGAGCGGCGTCTTCGGACGCATCGGAGAAGGTCCCTCCTCCTTTCCAGAAGAGGGCTCATCGAACGCAGGTGATTCTGACCGATGATAGTTCGGACATAGACACCGTGTCTGAAGACCTCGAGGAGGTTCCATGAAGGAGCCTAATTGTCAATCCCCCTCAGAAAAGGGTTAGGATCCGAAAACCCTCCTATTCATCATGAGTAGATTTGGAGTTTACTGACATGCAGGTTATTGGCTTTGAAGCCCCCGCGCGTCATCCCCACCGACGTGATATCGGACGGGGAAACCCCGCTCGCCGAGCTAGCAGAGAGCGGGGATGCCTCGCATCCCAACACTCCAGGCGCCACAAGGGACGCCATGGGGGTGTCATCCCAACACACTCCTATGGAGGCAGACACCGGTGGCGAGGCAGACCATACAATGGCTAAGGATAATGCCTCGGCCACTGAAGAGCGGGGGGCGACATCCCCTCCCAAACACCGAGGAGGCCAGACAAGCGGGTGCTTAGTCCCCTCCAAGAACATCTCCGGAGCACACTATGCCTCCAGAGGCACCGGTTCAATCCCCGGTTGGTGATCGGGCTATCCGATCATCACCGGCACCACCGACCAATAGGTGGTCGGTCATGGAGGAGGCTCTATCGAGCACCTCCATCCCCGAGGATCACCACACCCTAATGGGTGCAGTATTGTAGAGCATCCAGTCCGTTGATAGTGGACTGAAGGAGGCCTTCAAAGGTCTCCTTACGGACTTTCAAGTAAGTCACCTAATACTCTTATTAGCAAAGTTTTATTTATTTCTATTATATACATGGCAGCCCCCCGAGCCCTAGGTGAGGTGAAAAAACTCACCTAGGGGTCACTCTTGTTTCCATTATCGTAGTAGATACACTTTAAGTGTCTGGCATGTTAGGATAACGCCTAATAAGATCCAACATGTGATCAGATTGACTATAATTCGGGAATTGAGAACCCATGTAGTATACCAATGGTATGCGTAATGCAGGCTTCGTCATCAGCGGTGGCGATAAACGACACCGAGTTGGATGAGTTAAATCGGAAGCTTAAGTGCTGCGAAGACGAAGTTGAGGCCCTTAACCGAAGATTTAACGAGGCCAAAGGTATGTCAAAACAAAATCCGAATACCTTTTTCTGACCTGCATCATCCGAATACTGTCAATGCAGCTTTTTCACATTGTACGCTGTACGTGCAGCTTCGGCAAAAGAGATGGAGAGGCTGAAGGCTGAGCTCCAACGCACGAAGGACTAAGCGGCCACCGAGAGGGCAGCTCCTAAATAAACGGTTGTCGCCCTCTCCGCCATGCGAGCCACCAGTGGCAGACATGAGGCTCGCATGGCAAAGGTCCACAAGGAGCTAAAGACGCCAGTGAAAGATGCGAGACCTTGGAGCAAAAGAATAAGGCGATCTCGGCCGAACTGTCCACTTTAACAACCAAACTCCAGAAGGAGTGGGTAGAAAGATGGTTCTACGAGGAGCAAGTGCGCCAAGCCAAGGACATGACAGATGGTAAGCCGTACTCACTAAAGTGTGTATTTGGGGATAGCAAATTCGCATTGCTTACTCGGGTGTGGCGATCCTCAGGCGCATCCTCCGATCTCCAGAAGAGCGTGGCGGACGCCAATCACCCGTTCGCCTCGCAGGGAGAAAGAGCTAAAGCTCGACTGTTCTTGGCACAATTCGGAGCCCCCGAGCGTCCTCCTCTTCTAGTGGAGAAGCTGAAACAGCTGATGGAGGTGCACCGGATGGTGGAGCCGACCATGAAGGACCTCTGTATCCGCTTATGGCCCGGCGAGCCGTTGCCAGGAAGCTACTTTGGCCTGGTGTAGAGATTGATTGCTGCTTCGCCCCACCTTAACACCGTCAGGCACTCCTCCTCCATCGAGGAAGTCCGGATGGCCCTCGCAAGAGCAAAGGTGCATTGGCCGGGGCTGGATACAATGAAGGTAGCCACCGCCCTGCCACCTACTGGGATCTTAGACGCCCCAAGATATACTTTGATGGAGTGATGGAGAGTGCTCGTGTGATAGTGTCCCAGTGTCCGGGCGATCATTTATTTGAATGAACTATAACGCGTCCAAAGACTTGTCCAAACTTTTGATGATATTAGTATTTGTTCTTATATGGTTTTGCATTCTTTATAACTCCTATGTGGTTGTTTAATACTGAAAGAAGCGAGTCGTGGGCTTCAGACCCCACGTAGATACTACATGGGGTGTCTATGCCAATGCACTATGTCACTAAGCCGAATTATCGGAACCCAAAGGCGATACAGTGCTGCAGACTAGGCAATCATACTATAGTTCTTTATTTCTTTCACTTAGCCGTAGGGGCACGGAAAGGACTACATGAAGCGTACAATTAGCCACCAAAGTGTTGTGATGTTCGGACGAACCATGGCCAAAGTCGGTATCACAATGCTTGCACAAAGGGCAAGTTCCTCATATAACACGGAATAACCGCTTACAAGGATTGAAGTATAATACTTCCAGCTCAGGCTCACCGACCGGATCTCGCATACTATGACAGTCCGTTTTCGGCTCACTCCCCTGAGGTGCTTGACCACACTATTCGGAAGCACCATCACAGGGGTGCTCCCTTTACCCTTTTAGCCGAACGAGCGGAACATAATGGGGCAAGCACAGGAGCCGGGCAACCTAACTATTGACGCAAGACATAGTTCGGGACCGATGCATATAAAGCAAACACCAAGACGTCGAACGCGTGATAGAATGTACATAAGGCGATTTGTTTTTAAACTCGATCCCCCGGTCTATTAGCCAGTTGCCTCGCATCTTACCGAATAGGTCCACGAGAAGAGGGAGAGAGGAAAAAATATGCGCCGAAAAAGGACAGATGAGGCAAACTTGTGCCATGCAATTTACATTTTTCTTAGCAACTCTTATAGCTTGGATTGCCGAAGCAACTGTTTACAGATATGTGAAATAAATGAAAATATACAGGAGTTGTTGTACCAGGGGTCTTTGATTGATAACCAGACGTCCTCGATATGCCCTGTTGCTAGTTGACTCCTGCTCTTAGATGCACCTTGATGGGTGTTAGTGCTCGGCGGACAAATCTTGCAAACAAAGTCTTGAGAGGCGGTCGGATTGTAGGTGAGCTTTATGCCATAAGAAGATTTTTGAGGAGCACCTGCATTTTGTCCGAAGACGTGTTGATGGTAGAGGATTGGGCCAGCCAAACACCCAACTCTATTTCCCCACCGCTACCCATGGAATTTTGAGTGCGAAGTTGTGCTTCCTTGGCACGTACTTGCTGGTCTTAGGGTTGTGTGTTGGGGGATCAATCCCTATTGAAGGGAGGAGGAAGGATCTGAGTTTTTGTTCTGAAGACGAACTCGCTTCCCAGCCTTGTGTGCCTTTATGGCGGATGTCGGAACCTACCGATCTTCTTTGTAGCTGAATTCGGCCGCCACGTCCAGTGCATGTTCCTCAGTTCTAAGGGAGCGCTCTGTATTGTCGTTAACAGTAATGACCCCATTGGGGCCTAACATCTTGAGCTTGAGGTATGCGTAGTGTGGGACTGCATTGAAACAAGCGAACACTGTCCGACCAAGCAACGCGTAATAGCCGCTACGGAAGGGCACAATGTCGAAGATCAAATCTTCGCTGCGAAAGTTATCGGGCGAGCCAAACACAACTTCCAGGGTCACGGAACCCATACATTGGGCCTCAACGCCTGGGATCACTCCTTCGAAGGTAGTGCTACTGGGTTTGATGCTTGACAGATCTATGCCCATCTTTTTCACCATATCTGACTAAATCAGGTTAAGGCTACTTCCTCCGTCCATTAGGACTTTTGTGAGGTGATACCCATCGATAATGGGGTCTAGGACGAGGGCCGTTGAACCTCCGTGACAGATACTAGTTGGGTGATCGCGCCGATCAAAGGTGATCGGGTATGCCGACCATGGGTTGTACTTCGGGGCTACGGGTTCCACAGCGTAGACCTCCCGAAGGGGGCGCTTCCTCTCCTTCTTAGGTATATGAGTGGCATATATCATATTCACCATTTTGACTTTGGGAGGAAATTTCTTCTGTCCGCCACCAACTGGACCCCGAGGCTCATCCTCGTCCTCGCTGCAAGAGTTTTTGCCTTGGTCCTCCGGTGGTATCTTGCCTGCCTGTTTAAACACCCAACAGTTGCGGTGTGTGTGGTTGGCGGGATTCTCCGAAGTCCCATGCATTTGGGAAGGACTTTCCATGATCTTTTCCAGCTGAGTGGGTCGGTTGCGACTGCCTTTAGGAGGCTTCTTCAGCTGCCCGGGTCGGGAGTTGCGGAATCTGGCATTTACAACAGTGTCATCGGCATCGCTATTACTGTGCCGGCGCTTATTCTTATTGCGCTTTGGTTTTCCATTGCTATCCTGGGCTTCAGAGGCTACGAGATCTTCGGAATTGTGGTTGCGTCTTACCAGCCAATTGTCTTCGCCCACGCAAAAGCGGGTTATGAGGGAGGTAAAGGCGAACATGGTCCGAGGTTTGTCCTAGCCTAGCTGGTGGGCCAGCCATTCGTCCCGAATATTGTGCCGGAAGGAGGCTATGGCCTCTACATCTAGACAGTCGACAATTTGGTTCTTCTTAGTCAAGAACCGATTCCTGAATTGCCGAGTAGACTCATTGGGCTTTTGGATGACATTGCTGAGATCGGAAGAGTCTAGCGGGTAGACATAGGTTCCTTGGAAGTTAGAGCGGGACGCATCTTCCAGATCTTCCCAGCATCCAATGGAGTTTTCGGGAGGCTGTTTAACTAGTGCCAAGATGGCCCCTTAAGTTTAAGAGGTAGATATTTGATGGCATGGAGATCGTCTCCTCGCACCATGTGGATATGAAGGAGGAAGTCCTCAATCCATACAGTTGGGTCAGTGGTCCCATCATACTGTTCTATATTGACAGGTTTAAACCCCTCTAGGAATTGATGTCGCATTACCTCATCTGTGAAGCATAGTGGGTGAGCATCGTCTCTGTCTCGTGCTATGTCGCACATGTATTTGGTGCCTGTGTGGGCCCGGTTGCGTCCCTGGGCACTGTTCTTTTGGTCGAACCATGGTTTGTACTCGCCCCGTCTATCGGGCGAGTACTCTCTAGATCCGTAGGTAGATCTTGTATGACCTGCTCTGTGATCTAGGTCATCTCGCATGTCAAACCTGTCATTGGGCTCTAATGGCTCCTTACCCCGTCTTCAGGGCATTGCCGGTATATAACCAGTGTCATCAGTCGTCTTGTCCCGACCACGAGGGGGGCGGTCCGGCTTGTCGTATGGAGTACAGTTCAAAGACAGAGTGTCATAGAGTTCGTCATCGAATTGTGGCAACAGCCTTCTCCATGTGTAGCTTTTAGGCTAGTTCGACAGACCGATGCCTTATAATTCCTCAGCTGAGAGGACTTTCATCCATCGATCATTGAGGTCATCTTGTTCGGCTTTGAGTTGCCGTTCTTTAGCTTTCAAGTTGAGAGCCATTGCTATGAGCCGCTGCCTGATTTATTCCTGATCTTCGAGGTTATCAGGTATGTACAAGTCATCGGCTTCCGGTATATCTTCCGCATCGACAGGGGGAAGGTAATTATCGTCTTGGGAGTCGTTGACGTTATCGGGTTGTTCTGGTACTCAGAACCTTCCGATCCATCTAACGCGTGTTCGGGGATATCGGGATTGCCATGGTCAGCAGGGGTATTACTGTCCCCGTTGCTGATAATAGCTTTCCTTCCCTTTTTGCCTTTGGACCGCTTATGTGGTTTCTGGCACCTTGACAGCACATCGCCTGACTTTTCATCATCGTTGTTAGGCGTCTTGTTGCCGTTAGTGGAAGGAGAATCTACCACATAGACATCGTATGTGGAAGTGGCGGCCCACCCCCGGTGTTAACGGGGGTGGGAGCACGGTCCTCTTAATACATCTATTCTGCCTCCTCAGAGGCATAGTCCAGCATGTCGGTTAAATCTTCGACAGTGGCTACTAAATGGGTGATGGGTGGGTCGAAAAATTTGTCCTGACCCGCACCGTAACCGAACAGAGCATAGATCGGGATTGGATCATCGGTTATCTTCATTGACGTGATCCGATCAAGGGCCTCGTCAACCAGTAAGGGGCCAATCGGATCCAGTTGTTCGGAACTTGCGGAGTTAACCTCCAAGGCGTCTGGACATGGTGAGTGTTCGACAAGAACACGTGTCCGGACATCTGGCTCAATGGACGGACCAAGACAAGAGTTCGGCCCGTCGCCATGGGTGACCCCATTGGCATGTCCAAAGAAGGGGCTCGAGGTTAAAGCCTCAGAGTCCCCGGGTGCTGCAGGCAAGGCTGTAAGCCCGGTTAATGACAAGTCACCCCGAGAGTCTACGAAGAACTCCAAGTTTCCAAATCTGATCTCTTGATCGGGGGAGAAGCTCTCAACATGGCCTAGATGGCCAGTGGGATCAGCGTGCAACACCACGCTGCCGAAGGCAAAGATCTGTCTGGGGACGAAAATGTCCATGTTGCAGACCTCTTCGTTGTTGACAAGGCGATACATCGATTCTATCCTTCTCAAAGAGGAACTCTCAATGAAAGCACCAATCTCGGTATCAAAACCGGCGAATCTCGGGTAGGGGGTCCCAAAATATGAGAGTAGAATCGACGATAACATGAGACAAAGGGGACACAGATTTACCCAGGTTTGGGCCCTCCTATGGAGGTAATACCCTACGTCCTGCTTGATTGTATTGATGATATGAGGGTTACAGACTTGATCTACCTCGAGATCGAATAGCTAACCCTAGATGAGTTGTTCTGTCCCGATACCCTAAAACCCTCCGGCTTATATAGATGCCAAGGATGCCTAGGGTTTACACATGGTCGGTTACATGCCGAAGAGATAAACATGCCTATTTGCTATATCAAACATGGAGCGCAAGCCGTGCTTCCTAAAGCTTCCATCTTGGAGACTGGGCCTTCAAATCTTCTAGTGTTCGGTAAGTAGCCCATATAGTCCGGCCCATAAGAATAGGCCAGCCTCCCAAGGACCCCTTAATATAGGACTCCCTCAGCGGGAGCATCACTTGTTGCTTTGTAAGCACCTCTACACTTGTTGTGAAGCTCTTCCTTTTCCTTGAGTGTCATCTCATGAGCAACAATCCTTCCAATCACTTCCATAGGCTGGAGATCTTTGTAGTTGGGCATCATTTGGATCAGTCTGCATACGGTGTCATATCTATCATCCAAAGCTCAAAGTATCTTCTTAATAATGAATTTTTCGGTCATTTCTTTGCTTTCTAAGATGGAAATCTCATTGGTGATGAGAGCTAGCCTAGAGTACATCTCAGTGACTCCTTCACCATCCTTCATCTTGAACTTGTCAAGCTAAATTTGAAGAACATCCAACTTGGATTCTCTCACAGATTCGGTACCTTCATGCATATCAACCAAAGTATCCCAAATCTCTTTTGAATTCTCAAGACAGTTGATTGTGTTGAATTCTTTGGGGCATAGGCCATTGAAGCAAATGTCACATGCTTGAGCATTGTATTGCAACATCTTCAATTCATCTGCAGTCGCTTCACGATCCGGTTCCCTTCCATCCTTAAAGAATTCACCTTTCAATCCAACATGAACAATAGCCCAAACAGAGGGGTTATGACCATGTATATGCATTTTCATTTTGTGCTTGCAACTAGCAAAATTAGTGCCATGAAAGTACGGACCTCTACGGTGATAATTTCTGTCACTAGACACCATACTCTCCTAGGTTGTGAAACCAATCCAATGGAGACCAAAGCTCTGATACCACTTGTAGGATCGAAAGTAGGTCTAGAGGGGGGTGATTAGACTGCTTGACCAAATAAAAATCTACTTTTCCCAATTTGAAATGTTGGCAGATTTTAGCATTCGTAGCAAGTCAAGCACACCCTCCACATGCATGTCTATGAGTATAGCAGCAGAAAGTAAACACAAGCATGAGTAGTAAAGCAAGGGTAGGAAGATCAAATGCAATTTGGAGACAAGAATATTTTTGCCGTGGTTCCAATAGGTGGTTATATCGTACGTCCACGTTTATGGAGTCTTCAACCCACGGAGGGTAACGGTCGCGAGAGTCCACGAAGGGCTCTACCCATGGAGGGTTCCACGAAGACGCAACCTTAACTATACCATGATGTCCTACGCCCACGGAGGACTAGCCTAACTTGGGGTAGATCTTCACAAAGTAGGCGATCTCCTTGCCCTTACAAACTTCTTGGTTCACTCCACAACAAGAAGTAGGAGGATCCCAAGCGACACCTAACCAATCTAGGAGGCACCACCCTCCAAAAGGTAATAGGCTCGATAATGTCGATGAATTCATTGCTCTTGTTCTTGAACATGATAGAATCCTCAACACTCAATCACTCTCTCATATATTTGGCTTTGGTGGAAGAGATTGATTGGGTGGAAAGCAACTTGGGGAGGATGGAGATCAAGATTCGTATGGTTGTCATGGAATGGCATGATCTCAACACATGAGTAGGTGTCTCTCTCTTAGAAAATCAGTTGGGATGAGTGGGGATATGTTCTGAGTGCTTCTCTTGCGAGTGATGGTGGTGGAGGGGTATATATAGGCATCTCCAAAAATCCAACTGTTACACCTTAAGTGACCAACTCGATATCACTGGTGTGAATCTCGGTGGTACCGAGTTGCTCCAAAGGTAGCAACTTTCAAATCTCGGTGATACCAATATATAATTCTCGGTGGCACCGATCAGGTGTCCAACGGTCAGAAAACTGATCTCGGTGACACCGATCCAAAAACTCGGAAATTCCGATTTTATGAATCGAGGCAACCAAAGGTTGGCAGCCTGAACTTGGTGGGACCGGTGTAGAATCGGTTGCACCGAATGGATAAGGTTTGGCATGGGCCTGTCTAAGTTTAGGAATGGTGGGACCGAGTGGAAATAGTTGGTTTCATCGATTTTGGATATTTGGCTTTGGACAGAATTTTGTGGAAGAGTTGTGGCTGTTTTTGGTGACTACCACTTGTGCATGTTTGAGCATCTTGTTTACCAACAGTACCTTACCCCCTTTTAATAGTATTGTATTTCCTATGGACTCAAAGTGATTTCTCACAAAGTAAAATGTAGAGTCCTCTTCCTTGGAGCTTCGCCAATCCATTTCTTTGTATCTTGGTGTTTCTCCACAATCCTTTTGCCATCCCTATCATTGAACCTTTCCTGAAATATACTTAGTGGAAACATTAGTTCAATGATGTATATGTTTTTATTAATTACCAAAACCACCAAGGGAGCAAATGTGCTTGCAGCACGAGCTCCTGGGTTCGATCGATGTCCTAAAGCAGCAACTCCTAGCGTAGAAGAGCACTCCCTCATCGTGTGAGGAGGGAACGGAGGCACGCGAGGCATACCTTCAGTTCCTCGAGGAGTAGATTGCCCTGATATAGTCAGAGCAGAGTTTGGAGCGCGAGTGGCTGGATGCGCTGGACCGCGATGTAACCACAGCCCTGCCCTCCTATGACCAGCATGAGGGGGAGGCCAACGCCAATTTGGCGGACAAAGAGAAAAAGATCCAGTCGGATGCCAACTCGCAGATTGAGCAAGCCTGCAAGGCCCTCATAGAAATTCATGGCGAAAAGTTGAAGCTCCACGAAGACCGCTTCAAGGGGAAGCGCATAGAGCTACAACATGAGGTTGATAGTCTCAGGGGAGAGCTATCCAAGGCAGAGAGATGGTGGGTTATACGTCTCCATCGTATCTATAATTTTCGATTGTTTCATGCCAATATTCTACAACTTTTATATACTTTTGGCGACTTTTTATACTATTTTTGGGACTAACCTATTGATCTAGTGCCCAGTGCTAGTTCTTGTTTATTGCATATTTTTTGTTTCATAGAAAATCCATATCAAACAAAGTCCAAATGCGATAAAAACTTAGGGAGAATTTTTTTGGAATATACGTGATTTTTCGGAAAAAGATTCAATGCAAGACGATGCTCGAGGGGCCCACAAGCCAGGGGCGTGACCTACCCCCCTGGCCACGCCAGGGTGGCTTGTGGTCACTCGTTAAGCTGGTTGGTTCCCTTATTTCGCTGATATCCGGATAAAAATTGTGTTAAAATTTCATCCCAATTAGAGTTTCGGATCTTCGGGAATTTAAGAAATGGTGAAAGGCCAGAATTTGGGAACGCAGAAACAGAAGGAAACTGAGAGAGAGATCCAATCATGGAGGAGCTCTCTCCTCTCCACCGCCATGGAGGGCATGGATCAGAGAGGAAACCCTTCTCCCATCTAGGGGGAATGTCAAGGAAGAAGAAGAAGGAGGTGGGCTCTCTCCCCCTCTCTCCCGGTGGCACCGGAATGCCGTTGGGGCCATCATCGTGACGGCGATGTACACCAACAGTCTATGCAGCGGTGTAAAACCCCTTCTCCCCACTGTAATCTCTACTTAAACATGGTGCTCAACGCTATATATTATTTCCCAATGATGTATGGCTATCCTATGATGTTTGAGTAGATCCGTTTTGTCCTATGGGTTGATTGATGATCTTGATTGGTTTGAGTTGCATGTTTTATTATTGGTGCTGTCCTATGGTGCTCTCTATGTCACTCCAGAGTGAGGGATCCTCGATGTAGGGTGTTGCAATGTGTTCATGATTTGCCTATGGTGGGTTGCTTGAGTGACAGAAGCATAAACCCGAGTAGGTGGGTTGTTGCATATGGGAGTAAAGAGGACTTGATACCTTACAATGCTATGGTTGGGTTTTACCTTAATGATCTTTAGTAGTTGTGAATGCTTGCTAGATTTGCAAGCATAAGTGCATATGATCCAAGTAGACAAAGTATGTTAGCTTATGCCTCTCCCTCATATAAAATTGCAATAGTGATTACCTGTCTAGTTACCGATCACCTCGGGACATGTAACTTTCTTGTGACAAAGAGCTCTCTACTAAGACTAACTTAGTTGTTTATTTATCTTAGCAGCCCCTAGTCTTTATTTATGTGTTCTTTATTATATTGCAATCCTATCCCACAACACCTACAAAGCACTTCTAGTTTCATACTTGTTCTAGGTAAAGTGAACGTTAAGCGTGCATAGAGTTGTATCGGTGGTCGATATAACTTGAGGGAGTAATTGTTCTACCTTTAGCTCCTCGTTGGGTTCGACACTTGTCACACCCTGTGTTTGTACCACCTTGATATGTTTGGTTTTATAAAATTTGGGGCCAACTAAAACTTTTTCAAAGTGCTTGTGCTTGGTTGCAATGATGTTTGCTTGCTTGATGATTGTGGTTGTGGCACTCCTAGAATGTATTCCACTTCATATTCATCTTCCTTGTCCCAAAACTCTCGCCCAATGATCATGCCATGTGAATAGTGCCCAAAACTATTTTTATCAACTTTTGATTTAACTAAAAATGATTTATTCAAATTAGGTTTTAATAAAACCCTGAGATGAGGTTTGCACTACAAGTCATCAAATTGGGTGGATTCTTCTTCCCCTAGGGTTTTACTTCAAACCTACTATATATAAGACTATTCTTATATTTTATTTAAAGGATTTTTCTTAAGACCAGAAATGGTTTTTCTTAGGGAAAAATTATTTAAATGCTTTGAAAATATTTGAGAAAATTTAGGGAAACTTAGTGGGCATGTTCAAATCATGGGCAGAACCCCTCAAAACCCCTTCTATTCAAATCAAGCTTTTGGAATACTTCTATAAGAAATATTCTCAATAAATTCTAGGAAAATTCCAGCAAGTCAACACTATCGTAAGTGATGATCTTGCAAAGTTTCATCTCAACCCAAGTTGGTTTGGTTCATCAAACCATCCCAAAACCCTTCCTGTTCAGATTCAAATTTGAGCAACTTTACATTGTGAAGTGTCTCCCCTTGACCCCAAAGTTTGTGGGCATTCTCTAACGACCAAATAGTGATGCTACACTAAGTGGTGCATCAAGGGTAAAAGCCTAGCATCACTGTATCCACAGAAACCTGATTGTGTTAGTTTCTAGGGTTTACCAAGGTTCCATTATCAACTTGGCACACTTGAGCTCAAACTTTGTGAATGATCTCAGTTTTACCTAACCCTTGACCCTGGTAAAAATCTCAGTAAGATGGTAAATTTTTCTTGCCCAAACCCCATCAAACACCTTCTGGTCCATTCTAGAAACCATCATTTCCACCCCTTACTCTTTTACCCTTGCCCCCAAAATTTTACCATAGCCTCCTGTATTTACCTTTCACCTCCAGTAAAAGTCTCATGGTCATAGCTCAAGTGTGATGTGGTGAAAAACCCCATTTACCCCCTGGCAGCATCTTTTTCTACCTCTCCCCGACACATCTCTTTTCTCCCTAGCTCCCCCTAGCTCCATGGCATCCAAGGGGCATCTCCAGAGCCCCCAGGCACTACTGGACAAGCTAGGGCCCCCAGAGCGCATGGGCAACGGCTATGCCAGCCATTTGGGCGCTCTGGAGCATGCTATAGTGCGCCACCGCACTATAGCAGGGGCATTGCGGGGCCTCCCGACCGCCTTGGGATGAGGCAGCTTGTCCCCTCGGTCGGGTCGACGTTCGCAGCACGGCAGGCGGTCAGCCCCCTCTCCCTCCTCTCTCCTCCTCCCTCCCGCACGCATGCCCGATGCCGCACAGCTTAGCCAACCGGGGAGCACACACGTGTGCCCTCCCCCGTTGTCCCTCTCTCTTCCCCTGGACGAAGACAACATCCACGAAGCCCATAGACACGGCCCGGCTCGCCCTCGTGGCCCGTGGCAATGGCCTGGTCCTCACCGGCGCACCACATCCATGGTGGACCGGCAGCCCCCCTATTTAAGCGCCTCACCGAGCCTCTGCCCCTCTCTCCTTGCTCTCTCCTCCCCTCTGCTTTTTCCTCGTGCACAACCTGCTCTCCCCCGTGCTCGGGAGCCCTCTCCCGAACCAAAACGTCACCACCGTCGGGCACCTCCCCTCGCCGGCGATTCCCTTCACCCCGGCGACCCCCTTGACCACCCACCCACGCACGGGAGCCCCCTGAGCACGCCGGTGCCCTCCGCCTGGACTGTCGTGGCCGGAGATGCCAACGGTTAGCTCCCTCCTGTCCCTGTCGCAAGGAGAGGGATGACAGGTGGGGCCCACCTATCATCCCCTCACCCCCTCCTCTCTCGTTGGCATGTAGGGCCCGCGGGTAGGTTTAAAAGTAAACCTGCCGCGCGTGGCGCCTCGCCTGGGCCGACTTCCGTCTATGGGCCGGTTTCAGCTGGGCGTTTTGGCCCAAGGAGCACAGTACCCCTTTCCTTTTTCTTTTCTGTTTAAACTTCCAAAAATTCCACAGATTTGTATATTCATCTAAATCCAAATATTCTTCCACCTTAAATCTTGAAATAATCCCTAGAATTTTTTTGGTGCTATTTGTAAAAATGTTTGAAACCATTTTATGTACTGTTTTAATTTAAACCCCCTATTGAGCACTATAAGCTCCTGTTTTAAATAGTTTTAAAAATATTTTTAAGTTCAAAAACCTAGACAAATAATTTTAGTCTATCGTGTGGTATTTATGAGAGTAGGGTAGCATTTTTGATAGTATACCTTGTGGTCTGTTTTTGGGTGATGCTTATTTTATCGCTATTTATTCATGACGATAGATTGCGCGGTTGACGAGGAAGTTGGACCTAAAGACTTCGAAGATCCCGGAGACTTTGTTGAGCCAGGCAAGCAGCCCTTTGACCATGTTAAGAAACTTTTCCATGCATGACATAGAGCACTTGTTATTTCGATGATTTGACCATGATGTGGTATTTCCCCCTCTATGGGATGCCTCCGATACATTTTACCATTAACACTTGCATCAAGCATGACCTACCACCTTATGAGGGTTATGCGGGTAAGTATAGATAGGATGCTAATAGATGCTATGCAAATGTTTTGGGTTTATGCATGGTGATGGGAGCACAAATGATTTCAAAGACTTTTTCGAAAACCCTGTCAGGTGCCACTAATGCCCGAGGGAGATGATGATAAGTTAGGTGACCACTTGAGAAAGAAGTGGTGTGCTAGAGCAAGTGGGTGTGTGTGTTTTCTAAAATGGATTAGATTTAAGGTCTGCTGACCATCCCAACCTTACATGCGCAACCACGATACCCCTTATGGGACGGGGCTTTGTCGATTACTATGGTTGGTACTAGCAAGGAGACCGCATTACTAGTGGTAAGAGTGAAGTGGTCACTCTTGAGACGGGGTCGTCCCAGAAGTGGAAGGTCATGTGCTATCTTTATAGGCACTGGGCCCACCGTTGCGTGCCCTCACGGATGATACGAGTGAATGTATATCATGAGGGATGGCACCAACAAGTGGACTCTTTGTTTAGTATCACCATGGGAAAGATATTGTTCGGGTGCTTATCTCGGGTATGTTATATACCGCGAGTCGTGGATGACATGGAAGTTCCCCGAGTCTTGTGGGTAAAGTGTGCAACCTCTACAGAGTGTAAAACTATTCGAATAGCCGCGTCCATGGTCATGGACAGTTGGAGGTCCTTCTTAAACTATGTCCGGACGTTTTCATGAAACTTGGTGTGAGTATGAATGTGATAGTGATAGAGAGGTCACACGAGCTAAGTCCGATGACTTAGCACGGGAATTTAAGTAAGTCTAATGACTTAACATGAGGAATAAACATGAGGTGTTCAACTCCTACTTATGATGATATATGTATCTTGTTCATATGGATAACTGCCTATTGTTGACACGTCCTTACTAGTTACTTGATCATGTCATTGCATTCAAAATTAGCTTTCCGCAAATTACCAACTTAGTGCTATATCATGCATCATTGTACCTCGTTTCCACAACTTGGTTGCTTGCGAGTACATTCAAAGTATTCATTGGTTTGCTAGTGGTTCTTTAATTGGCTAGGCATGGAAGAACAGGAGTATGTTGAAGAGTTCGTTGGTGACAAACATGCGAACTAGGACGCTTCCCAGTCAGAATGCCTGTAGGTTAAGGAAAATGGCATGGGTTCACGCTTTCGACCAAGATTTCCACTGCTTGTTCTATTTAACTGTTTGGCCCTCGTGGCCCTATCTATATAAGACTTGATCGTCATCGTCTTTATTTGGGTAGGATGCTAAATGTGGATGTAATACTCTTGTTATTCAGCTTCTGTGTGTTCAGTGAGCATTGACCTCTGGGATCACTATACACGTGCATTCGGTGCTCACGACTTATGAGTCGGGGTCCCCACAACACTCTTACTTATCAAAAGAGGTTACAACTGATCCCATATACTTGTGGGTTATCAAGACCTTTTTCTAGCGCCGTTGCCGGGGAGCAAGACCGTGGGGTGAATATTCTCGTGTGTGCTTGTTTGCTTTATCACTAAGTAGATTTTATTTGGTGTTCTAAGCTGTTCTCTATATTTAGTTATGGATATGGAACACGGAATACCAAAAAATTAGGTGTACTTGCTACTCATGGGGATGGGGAACCTCCTAAAACCCTCGATGCTCTTTATGTGAAAGATATTATGCACTACTTTAATAATCTTGAGAAAACCCCATTCAATTATATAATGGGATACACATTGGATCAATGTGAATACTTTAGGGATTATCGCTTGACTCAAAAAGGGAAAGTGTTATGCGATCATATTCATATGTTGAAATGGTATGCTTCGAATCTATGCTTGAGATATGATGTTACTTGTTGCTCTAGGATGAAAGCTAAATTCCTTCCCTTTTCATGTAAATTTAATGATAATTAAACCTTGCTTATTATGCTAATGGTATATATGATTACTATGATGTGGAACAAATAGAAGAGTTTGTTGCTTTTAAGGGTTCTTATGAAATTGAAGCTTTGTTTGAAAAGTATGAAGATTATGATGATGTTTTTTACCGATCGCAAAATTTGGCTATGCTTCGTTATTGTTATGCCAATTATGAATATAATGCTCATATTGATCAATTTATTGAAAAAGTCTCTACAATCCAAGAAGAGAGTAATATTTTGCAGGAATCTATGGAAGAAGAAATTGATGACACTCTAAGCTCATTGGATGAAAAAGATGAGGATGAGAGCGAAGAACAAAAGGAGGAAGAGCGTATTAGCTACTCATGCTCACCTTCTAATGAGAGTAACTCTTCAACTCATACATTGTTTAATTTCCCTTCATGCTTTCCGATGGATGAATGCTATGTTGATTGCTATGGTCCCTTGGATTCATTTGAAATATCCCTTTTTGATGAAATTGATGCTTGCTATACTTGTGGCCATGAAGCCAATATGAATGATGCTTATGGAGATGAACTTGCTATAGTTACTTATGTTAAACGTGAAATTGTTTCTAGTGAACCCACACATGATAGTCCTATTATCTTTTTGAATTCTCCCAACTACACTATATTGGAGAAGTTTGCACTTATTAAGGACCATTTAATGGGTTGCGTTATACTATTGCACATGATAATTTTGATAAATATAATATGCATGTGCTTGCTGCTCCTAATTGCAATTATTATGAGAGAGGAACTATATCTCCGCTTCTCTATGTTTCCAATATGATAAAATTGCAATAAATTGTATATACTATAAATTGGCCTTTACTTTGTGTGTATGAATTGTTCTTTTATGACATGCCGATGCATAGGAAGAGAGTTACACTTCGTCATTGCATGATATATATTAATTTGTGATCAATACAAAATTACAAATCATTGTTAATTAAAATTCACTTTGATATACCTTGGGTTCCGGGTGGATCCGTTACTTGAGCACTTTATTCCTAGCTTAATGGCTTTAAAGAAAGCGCTGCCAGGGAGACAACCCGAAAGTTTTAGAGATTCATTTTATTATGTTGTGTGCTTTTATTTAGTTCAAAACAAAAAAATAAAGTGGGGAACTTAAAACTTTTTCAAAAAGAAAAGTGAAAGTGAGAAAGACAAGCAACGTTGAAGTGGGGGCTAGCCTTGAACTTTGTTCATGTCCATGGAAACTTTGTGAATCTTGATTGTAGAAACTTTTCAACAAAAATAATTATACCCTTGTACAAATACATTGTATTATAAAGATAATGTGCCAAGAATTACCTTTAGGATGTTTAAATTTCTAGTTCGATATGTGTTGTGTAAAAATAGAAACTTTAATGAAGTGTTTAAATTTCTATATTTTACTAGAGTGTGCAAAAATTCAGAAATTTTTACACAATCCTATTATACAAATTCTTGACCACGTACTAATTGTTCAGAACTTTTACAGATACAGAAGTATGGTGAATGTTCAGATTACTATAGACTATCCTATTTTTGATAGATTCTGTTTTTGATGCATTGTTTTGCTCGTTTTGATGAAACTATCAATTTTATCGGTGGTATAAGCGATGAAAAAGTTATATTAGATTAGATAAAATGCAAAAACAAAATATGAATTGGTTGACAATAGTACTGAAAGTTGTAATTTGCTTTATTATACTAACGGATCTCATGAGAGTTTGTTAAGTTTTGTGTGATTGAAGTTTTCAAGTTTTGGGTGAGATCACGATGGATGAATGAATAATGAGTCGACAGAGACTAAGATTGGGGATGCCCGAGGCACCCCAAGGTAATATTCAAGGACTTCCAAGAAACTAAGCTTGGGGATGGCCCGAAAGGCATCCCCTCTTTCTTCTAACAACCATCGGTAATTTTACTTGGACCTATATTCTTATTCGTCACATGATATGTGTAAATCTTGGAGCGTCGTGTGATTTTTATTTTTAATTTACTATTGCACCATGCTGATATAAGAAAGTCCTTGGTTGATTTATAGAATGATTCATGCACTTTACTTATATCTTTTGAGTATGGGTTTATAGAATACTTCATGTTCTTCACTTATATCATTTGAAGTTTGGATTGCCTATTTTCTCACACATAGAAAACCGTCATTTGTAGAATGCTCTTTTTATTCACTTATATTTGTTAGAGCATGGGCATATCTTTTTTTTATAAAGAATTAAACTCTCATGCGTCACTTATATCTATTTATAGACTTAACAAGAGTTGGTCATTCACATGGTTAGTCATAAAATCCCACATAAAACTTGTAGATCACTGAATATGATATGTTTGATTCCTTGCAATAGTTTTGTGATATAAAGATGGTGATATTAGATCCATGCTAGTGAGTAATTGTGGATTGGTAGAAATATTCGTGTTAAAGTTTGTGATTCCCGTAGCATGCACATATGGTGAATCGTTATGTGAAGAAGTCGGAGCGTGATTTATTTATTGATTGTCATCCTTTGTGTGGAGGTCGGGAGCGCGTCATTGTTAACTCCTACCAACCTCTCCCCTAGAAGCATGCGTCTAATACTTTTCTTTGATAAGTAATAGACTTTTGAGATAAGTATGTGAGTTCTTTTTGACTAATGTGAGTCCATGGATTACACGCACTCTCACCCTTCCACCATTGCTAGCCTCTCTAGTACCGCGCAACTTTCGCCGGTGCATTAAACCCACCATATTCTATTCCTCAAAACAGCCACCATACATACCTATTATGGCATTTCCATATCCATTCCGAGATATATTGCCATGCAACTTCCACTGCTTCGTTTACTATGACACGCACTGTAACATCCCAAATTTTGGAATGTTATAATAAATATTAGAATGAGTGTTTGTTTGTTTGAGTGATTGATTTTAGTGAAATTTGAAACTTTTTGAAACTTTTGAATGAGAGGGAATAAAATGACTTTCCCCTTTGTGTTTGAATTCAAATTCCTACATTTCAAATCAGTGAGAGAAAGATGACATGACTTCTTCAATATAAAAATATTTGAAAAGTGAATTTGAAAACTATTTGAAAATTTCTGATATGGAGTTCCTTTCATATTTGAATTCCTATTTGAAGTTTGAAAACCCCTTGAAAAAAATTTGAGAGGAGTAATGTGACACTCCAAACCTCGGGGTATTTTGTGAAGTTTTTGAATCATAAAACCCAGAGAGTTATTTGAAAATTTATTGCAAAAGAATTAAAACCAATTTAGGCATTTTCTGAAAATATTTTTTTTAAGTATTTAATTTGGCCGTGGAAAAATGTTCATTAAATGGAATTTATTTCTATGATCACTTTGGTACAAAAAACTTTATTTTTTGTAAAGGTTTTGACTGCCTTAATGAGTTTTTAATGCCATGGAAAATAGAAAAGGAAACGAAATTAATGGGTTATTAAAATGGGCCGGCCCACCTGCCCTTAACCCTCCCGAAACTCCTCCGCAACGGTCACCAACGCCGCTGACCGCGCCCCCTCTCTCACTGACATGCGGGACCCACCGCCCGACCGAGCCATCACCGCGGTCATCACTCTCCTCTGTCCCCTCCCCTTTCCACGCCGGCGACAACCGAGCCAGATCTCCCTCCCCCTTCCTTCTCCGACCACCTCGAGGCCCCTATATAAACCCTGCCCCTCTCCTCTACCCATTCTGCCAGTTTCCCCCACTCCCCGTGCCCTCTCGCCGCCGCTATCGCTCGCCGGAACCACCGGTCGCCGCCGTGCCATTGCCATCGTATCGCACCACCTTGACCCCCTCACCGCCTACTGAGCCCACCAACCAGTTCGCCTTACCCGTCCGCCCCTCCCCGAGCACTCGCCCGTGCTCCAAAGTTACCGGAGCGACCTCCTCGTCGACCAACCGAACGCCATCGCCACCCCGGAGCTCGTCGCCGACGCCTCCGACCACCTGCGACGACGCTAAGACCACCAACGGACTCGCCATCTTTGCTTGCGTGGACCGGTGCCCTCGCCAACGCCGGAGACCCCGTGGAGCAACGCCATGTTCCGCCGGCCACCGGCGAACTTGCCGGAGTTGACCTGCCGCCGCGGTGAGCCTTTCCCCTCCGTCCGATCTCGTTGAACAGCCTAGATTAGAAGCCACGTACCCCTTCGGTTTAATTTAAATGAACCGGACGGTTTTCTATTTAGTTAGTTAGACCGAACCGTTTTCTTTAAATATCGGCCGTCCGCTCGTTAGCACCCATGCGCACACACCTCCAGCCAATCAGAAGCCGCCACGTAGCACCCCTGTTCGTTAGATTTGGATTTTATTTTCTGTTTTATTTTCTGAAACAGAATAGTTCTGTTTTTGTGTCCCTTATATCTTTTATGCTTTTAGGTGTTTTAATTTGATTATTTTTGCATTGTGTCACAAATTTTATGTAGTATCTGTAGATATCAAGTTTGACCAAATTTGAATAACTTAAAATTGATTCAAATCTTATTTTCTGAATATTTTGAGTTCAAAAATTTATTTTGAGTTGATTCTTTTTGCTACTTGTCACTAGTGACCTTAGTTATCAGTAGGTAAAAGTTTAGAATTTTTAGAAAATTTTAAATTAGCATTTGTTAACAAAACAGATTCTGTTTTAGTTCTTTTTAGGTTTATTTATATTCCTTTTGTTTTAAATTGTTTTAAATTATTTTCTTTTATATTAGTGATAGATTTTATAAAGTTTTCTGTTAGATAACAGTATCCCTTCAAACAAATATTATTTTATTAGTTGACTGCATGAAAATCAATTCTAGTTCAGTTATAACTTGCAATTTGATTTTCATTGCTAGTTTGATCTACTATTTGAAAATAGTTTTCACGAAGTGTTTTATAAGACTGATTTTCTGTTAATCTAAGTTTAGACCAGAAACAATTTGTATTATAGTTGAGATTGTTTGTGGTTTAAACCAAGGATGACCTTGTTTTATATCAAAAGAAGAATTTTTATAAAAGCTTTTCAATTAGTTCTTTTTACAAAATAAAGATTTATGAGAAAATACTTTCTGTTAATTATTTGTTTTAAAAATTTGTTTTCTTTTATTATCTTAGTGTTTTCCTGCTGATATGTTCTAGTAGTTAAAAACTTATGTTTTTTAGAGTATTGTTTTTCTTAGTTCTTACTTGTTCTTCAAAAGCAATCCTTTTACTAAGTAAATTATTTACTAAAATACTTTTGTCATACTTTGCTTTGTTTTGGTTTTGTTACTTTTGTAAAGAGGTGATTTGTAGACAATTTGTTGATTTGGTGGAGTTTTGTTGTTTTGAGTTTTGTCTTAAGTATTTCCTTCATCACAACCTTGTTGCTTTTGCTTTTGTGTTACTTTTTGATTGTTAGAATTGACTCCTATTATGATTTCTTATATGTATGCTATGTTTTACTATATAGATTTCCCTCGGAGAGTGACGAATAGTTCTATCAAGTTATTTCTGAGAGCGATATTATTCTTCATCAATAGTACATGCAAGTTCACTTTGACCATTTTGTTCATACCTATGTTTTATTGCATGTAGTGACATCATTCAACAAATCCCTCCTGTAGTGTTATTGAAAATTCTTGTAGTTGAGTAGAATGCATGAGGTAGGAACCCACCACGTGTTACTAAAGCCCCGGGAACGTTAGTTATTTCTATGCTATGCTAAAGTAGACGGGGTCTGGTATGAGTGTTCATGAGTGGTGTGGGAAGGAGGACTCTACGTCAAGATGACAACTTCATGAAGGCATCTTCAAGTCCTGCATCTTCAAGACCTCAAGACATTCGAGACTCGAGAAACAAGTTTTCAATACACACTACTAGGTGAAGGATGGTTGATTGGGCATCCCTGGAGTAACCAGTGGATGGCCAGGATGCATGGAGAAGTGCCATGACATCTTGCGGAAAGCTTCACCCAGACTCAAAGAGACGGATGAATACTTCATGCCCGGAAGCTTACCTATGTAGCAACAAGTCATTATGGGCTCTGGCTTGGTTGATCTTTGTTGTGACTCTGGCTGGGCAGTGCTATGAGATGTAGTCGATGTTAGGAATGGATGGGCACTGACAGTAGTCAGGGAAGCACTTTGAAAGACCATGTTTCATTCGTCCTGTTCTCAAACACCCGGCAATGCGAGGACTTACCATGAGTGAACGAATCTTGTGGGAAAAGTACACAACACTCTGCAGAGTAAAACCTAATCGATTAGCCATGTCGCCGGTTATGAACAATTTGAGCCTCTGGACTTGGATCTATCTCTGAACTCTCAACACTGGACTGATAATTAATTGTGGGCAACTTAGGATACTTGTGGGCATTAAGACATCGGTTGGCGGAACCATGTCTTGTTAGGTAACTCTATAGTGAAACTCCTAATATTCCTTTGTTGTAGGAAAAGAAATAAAATCAGCTTTTATGCAAAAACTCAGACACAGAGCCACAAAGCCTTACTGCATATAGAATACTTTTTATCTTCTGTTCTACTATGGTAATCTTGCTGGTACATTCAACGTACTGACCTACATGGCTGCAATGTCTCATGTTGCAGATACTCTTCTTCGACGAATAAGAGTACGATTCAGGGTTACGGTCTACACTCAACCTGCCGTTGGTGTTATTTGGGACTCCACTCCCGTTGACTGTTTCCGCTAAGATTTTAAGGTATATATCAGTTTTACGTTAATTACATGTGATTGCACTTTGATATATACATATTATGTACTGTGTGTGCCAGCATACTGATCCAGGGATGGCACAGAACACACAGAGGCTTGACCTTTCCAGGTCGGGTCGCTACACGCACCATCATTGTCATATTGCTTTGCATGATCGTAAGATAGCTAGCATGATGTTTTCATGGCTTGTTTGTATTTTGATGTCATTGCTACGATAGATCGCACATCTCGGCACACCGCCAAAGGCATTCATATAGAGTCATATTTTGTTCTAATTATCGAGTTGTAATTCTTGAGTTGTAAGTATATAAAAGTGTGATGATCATCATTATTAGAGCATTGTCCCATGTGAGGAAAAGATGATAGAAGCTATGATTCCCTCACAAGTTGGTATGAGACTCTAGACTTTAATAATAATAAAAGAGGCCAATGAAGCCCAAATAAAAAAAGAGGCCAAAGATGCCCACCAAAAAAATATAAAAAGAGAGAGAAAAGAGAGAAGGGACAATGCTACTATCCTTTTTCCACACTTGTGCTTCAAAGTAGCACCATGATCCTCATGATAGAGAGTCTCCTATTTTGTCACTTTCAAATACTAGTGGGAATATTTCATTATATAAATTGGCTCATATATTCCAATGATGGCCTTCCTCAAATTGCCCTAGGTCTTCTTGAGCAAGCAAGTTGGATGCACACCCACTTAGTTTCTTTTTGAGCTTTCATACACTTATAGCTCTAGCGCATCCATTGCATGGCAATCCCTACTCACTCACATTGATATCTATTAATGGGCGTCTCCATAGCCCATTGATACACCTAGTTGATGTGAGACTATCTTCTCCTTTTTCTCATAATCTCCAACATATTCTATTCCACCTATAGTGCTATATCAATGGCTCACGCTCATGTATTATGTGAAAGTTGAAAAGGTTTTTTAGAACATAAAAGGTGTGAAACAATTGCTTGACTTTTCATCGGGGTTGTGCATGATATAAATACTTTGTGTGATGAAGATGGAGCATAGCCAGACTATATGATTTTGTAGGTATAACTTTCTTTTGGCCATGATATTTTGAGAAGACATGATTGCTTTATTAGTATGCTTGAAGTATTATTGTCTTAATGTCAAATGATAGACTATTGCTGTGAATCACTCGTGAATTAATATTCATGCCATGATTAGATTATATGAACAAGATTATGCTAGGTAGCATTCCACATCAAAAATTATCTTTTTTTATCATTTACCTACTCGAGGACGAGAAGGGATTAAGCTTGGGGATGCTGATACGTCTCTGTCATATCTATAATTTTCGATTATTGCATTCCAATATTATACAACTTTCATATACTTTTGGCAACTTTTTATAGTATTTTTGGGACTAACATATTGACTCAGTGCCCAGTGCCAGTTCCTGTTTGTTGCATGTTCTTTTGTTTCACAGAAAATCCATATCAAACAAAGTCCAACCGCGATAAAAGCTTACGGATTTTTTTTGGAATATACGTGATTTTTGGGAAAAGGAATCAACGCGAGACGATGCCCGAGGGGCCCACAAGCCAAGGGCGCGACCTACCCCCGTTGTTGCGCCAGGGTGGCTTGTGGTCACCCCTTAAGGCGGTTGGTGCCCTTCTTTCTCCGCAAGAAAGCTAATATTCAGATAAAAATCGTGTTAAATTTTTATCCCAATCGGAGTTACGAATCATCGGGAATTTAAGAAACAGTGAAACGCCAGAATCTAGGAAAACAGAAACAGAAGGAAACACAGAGAGAGATACAATCTCGGAGGGGCTCTCGCCCCTCTTCCACCATAGAGGGCATGGACCATAGGGGAAACCCTTCTCCCATCAAGGTGGAAGGTCAAGGAAGAAGAAGGAGGGTGGCTCTCTCGCCCTCTCTCCCAGTGGCACTGGAATGTCGCCGAGGCCATCATCGTGACGGCGATCTACACCAACAACTTCGCCGCCGTCATCATCAGCTCTCTCCCCCTCTATGCAGCGGTGTAACACCCCTTCTCCCCACTGTAATCTCTACTTAAACAATGTGTTCAATGCTATATATTATTTCCCAATGATGTATGGCTATCCTATGATGTTTGAGTAGATCCGTTTTGTCCTATGGGTTGATTGATGATCATGATTGGTTTGAGTTGCATGTTTTATTATTGGTGCTGTCCTATGGTGCTCTATGAGTCACACAAGCATGAGGGATCCTCGCTGTAGGGAGTTGCAATGTGTTCATGACTTACCTATGGTGGGTTGCTTGAGTGACAGAAGCATAAACCCAAGTAGGTGGGTTGTTGCATATGGGAGTAAAGAGGACTTGATAACTTATAATGCTATGGTTGGGTTTTACCTTAATGATCTTTAGTAGTTGCGGATGATTGCTAGACTTCCAATCATAAGTGCATATGATCCAAGTAGACAAAGCATATTAGTTTATGCCTCTCCCTCATATAAAATTGCAATAGTGATTATCGGTCTAGTTATCGGTTGCCTAGGGACAAATAACTTTCTTGTGACAAAAAGATCTCTACTAAGACAAACTTAGTTGTTTCGTTATCTTTGCAGCCCCTAGTCTTTATTTACGTGTTCATTATTATCTTGAAACTTATCCCATAACACCTACAAAGTACTTCTAGTTTCATACTTGTTCTAGGTAAAGTCAACGTTAAGTGTGCGTGGAGTTGTATCGGTGGTCGATAGAACCTGAGGGAATATTTGTTCTACCTTTAGCTCCTCGTTGGGTTCAACACTCTTACTTATCGAAAGAGGCTACAACTGATCCCATATACTTGTGGCTTATCAGTGGGAGGCCACATTGAAAGCCCAAGCCAGTGTCGAGGCTGAACTGGAGTCACTTCATGGACAGGTGGGCGCATTACGTCCCACATGGAGGATACTTAAGCCGAGGTGAACCGGGCTCAGGTTCAGCAGCACATACGCTCCAAGATGTTTTATGACCTCAAGTTGCAGGTGCGGCGTGCCTTGGGGACCATCTACAAGGAGGGCGTTTCGAGCCCCTTGGGTTGGACGAAGCTGGGTACCTCGACTTTTCCACCAAGGTCGTGGAACGACTTGAAGCGGTCACGCGAGAAGGTGGGCGTGATCACCGAGGAAGAATGTCATGACCTTATTGCCCAGGCATCGACACACATCTTTAGCCATCTTCTTCGTGCTGACCCCTACTTCGAGTTCGAGGTCGTGATAGCCCCCGTTCCCAAGGTGATTGCGGCGCCCTGGTAGAAGCGATAGAAGACCATGTGGACGAGTTAGGCGCACAATTCACCCCTAACGTTCACGGGAGCCTGGAGGAGACCGGAGAGTGCGGAGGTGATGATGGTAGCAGAAGCGATACGTCTCCCTAGATTGCTTTTGTATTTCTGCTGATGTTCACCCATGGACCTACTAGGGCACAAAGTCAGAGGCTCCTATTTGAACCTTTTGTTACCGTGACTAGTTCTTGTGCTTTTATGCGGTTTCCTATGATGTTCATTTTTGTATCTGGTGCTGTCAGGACGCGCTTACCCACGAGGCTCAACCATCACTAGTAGGCCAGGTCACAATGCCTGAGCCAGACCCAGAGGCCGCGACATCTTGGTAGCTAGGGCTCTTGAGGTGAGTGCTTGATAGGTCGTCCTTTGACGAAAACAGCTCGTGTGCGCGCCAGGAGCACAAACGCAGGGGGTCCCATTCTAGGGAACGGTTCGGCTCCCTCTAGTGCGTCTTGCGAGGCGATTATACACCAAGGTCCTTGGTGAGGTGGCGCACGCAGGAGTGGGCCCGTGGTCTGGAGCTTGCCTTGGGCCCCTGGTGCCGGTAGGGTGGTCCTGAGTGTTGGCACCGTATCCAGCCCCTGCTCATGTGAGGCTCAAGAGGGAAACATCGAGCACGCTCGGTTTGCAAAAGGAAATCCAGAAAAATGGCTTAGGACTCCAAAACCCAATTTTACTAGAGGGAAATAGAAAAACATGTTTTACAAGCAAAGGAAGGTCAGCCTGAAGCTCGAGCAGCCCGTGGGGCACTTTCGTCGACGATTCCGCCAATGCAGGGTATGGGGCTTCCACTTGGTGTGGACATAGTCGTGATTTGACAGTTCATTCCACCAGCGTAGATCATGGGGCTTCCACTTGGGCGTGGGCATAGTCGCGGTTCGACAGTTGATTCCGCCAGCACGGGGGATGGGGCTTCCACTTGGGAGTGGAAAGGAGTCATCCCGAGGTCAGGGTGTGGCTGGTCGGGAGGCTCTGGGGCGTGTACAACCCCACTCACTCTCCGCTAGATAGGAACTTTCAAGTGATTCTTTATTGCACGTTGAGGGGTGATCATATGATTCAACTATGTTAGCATTGTTGGGAGATTGCACTAGTGAAAGTATGAACCCTAGGCCTTACTTCCAAGCATTTATACAATGTTTTATTCCTGTTTCACACTACCTACCTTACTATTTTAATATTTTCAGATTACAAAAACCAATATCTACCATCCATATTGCACTTGTATCACCATCTCTTCGCCGAACTAGTGCACCTATACAATTTGCCATTGTATTGGGTGTGTTGGGGACACAAAATATTTCTTGTATTTGATTGCAGGTTTGCTTGAGAGAGACCATCATCATCCCACACCTCCCATGGATTGATACCTTAGGTCATCCACTTGATGGAAAATTGGTACTATCCTACAAAACTGTACGCTTGGAGGCGCAACATAGTCGACAAGAATAAAGTTGTGTAGTGCATATCAAGCCATTTTCAACCGCCATTGCTAGGGAGGTAAGTGATTTAAGGTATATCTTTAGATCTTGCAATTAAATCTTTTAGTTTCTTGTTTTTTACTAGTTTGGTTTTATAAAATAAAACTAAAAAAATGGAGTTTGGTTGCCTCAATTGCAACGTCTTTTATTATCTTTCGTGAAAATGATGGTTCGGAAAATTGGGCTCAGTTGGTGGAGGAAGAATTTATGAAAAAATACTTAATGAGAATTCCTTGAATGATGATCATGATAGCAATATTATTAGTATGAATTCTCTGAGTATCCGTGATGCTAATGATGATTGCACTAGTCATGATAAACAGATTTCCTATAAGCATGTCAATTTTTTGGAGTGAACAAAATTTCTAAAGGCATGCCATATAGGGATGATAGTTTTTGTAATAAGCATAAAATTGATCAAACCTATTTGGTGGCTTAAAGTGATAGATGAATGTGCCACAAGATTATGCTCTTTTTATCCCATTTTTTGTGAACTTTGCAATAGGGTTGGTCCTCTTAATTTCCAATGCATGTTTTTTTATGACCGAACCGTTTCCAATATTGTGGTAATTTCATCTCTCATGAACTCTATAATGAAATTTTCTTATTTTGGGTGTGTGAAGAATTATCACATAAAAATAATTGGTTTGATATATTAATTGTCACAAATGATAATGAAACTAATCTACAAGAAATCTATATATTTTGCATAGTGAATTGCAATGAGAATTCTTATACTGCCAAATACAGAAATAATGAGAAACCAATAGAATCTAAAAAGGAATACTAATGAAAGGGTAAAGGTCTCCCAATACCCTCATATTGTTTCTCGTGATGAATGAGGTTGCAAGGAATAGCTTTCCATAAAACCAATCTCTTCAATAAGAAGCTTAGAAAAACTACTTAAACCCACACACAAACAAGTAAATGAGAAGAATAAGCGAATAAAAGGTAAAGGTAAAAAGGTATCTCTCCCAAATAATTTTGGTCATATAATCGTTTAAAATGAATACAAAAGTAGTGTGGACAATTAAACACTTGATGATTATTTTGTTATGCCTACTACTTGTTGTGATGAGGATGATTGGGAAGATAATGATACTCCTTATAATATTGAAAACCTTTTAGGCACCAACTTGGAAAAGGATGATGATAATAATTGTTACACTATTGGTGCTATTCATGCTATTGATAATTATCCTAATGATATGCAGACCCACAAGCTTAGGAATGCTATGCCTGATGAGAATGACATATCTAAGAATATATTTGCTGGAATTGATATGTGTTCCAAGCTTGGTGATGCTATGCATAATGAAGATGGTCTTTTTAATTCCCCTACTTCGAATGATCAAATTTGTTGTGATGATGACATACCTCCTATTTATGATGATTATTGTGATGACACTTATGTTATGAAAATTAGTGATGATGATTATTATACAAATTGTCACAATTATGTATACCCTTTCTCTGAACATTACTCTTTCAATGTGGAAACAGTTTATAATATTCAAGTCTCCTATGATACTCCCACTACTATGTATGACAAGTTTACTTGTGGGGAGAGTAATAAATTTTCTATCCTTGTGAATAATGAAAAGAATGCTTTATGTGTTATATTGTGGAATTCCTTCCTGATGCTACTGAAAATTATTATGAAGGGGGAACATATGCTTGTAGGAATTGCAATAATATCAAGTTTCCTCTTTATGTCTTAAAAATCTTGAAGATATGGTTGTTTTGCCTGCCTATGCTAGTTGATTCTTGCTCCCATAAATTGTTTGCTCACAAAATACCTATGCATAGGAATTGGGTTAGATTTAAATTTTCTTGTCATGAGATTCATGATGCTCTCTTGCATGTTTCAATTACTAATTTTTATGTGAGCATCATTGAAATCATCATGCCTAGCTAAAAGACATTAACGAAAAGTGCTTGTTGGGAGACAACCCAACACTTGTACTTTCTATTTTTGAATGCACACATGATTAAGCTACTGTAGTAATCATGTTTTCTCTCTTTTATTTCAATAATGTACCAATTAAAGCCTTTGGCATAGTATGGATACTTGTTGATTTGATTCTGTGCAAAAATAGAAACTCTTTCCTCTAGTAAAGAATTTATACGATTTTACTGGAGATTCAATTTTTAGAGATTATTTTTACGAAAATTCTTTGAGTTGTCCTAATTTTTCCAAATTTCTAGAGTCAGGGAAGTATTGTGTTCATTCAGATCTTCACAGATTGTTCTGTTTTCCATAGATTCTATTTTGCATGCATAGTTTGCTTGTTTTAAGTATCTCCATAGCTTATATTGAGTGATATAAATTATGGGAATGTTGGAATACAGTAGGTATTATGTGGGAACAATTATGAATCATGCATTGACAGTACCTAAGTGAATGATCTATCTTTATTATACTAACCCATCTCATGAAATTCCATTAGGTTTTGTGTGATTGAAGTCTTCAGACTTTGGGTGAGGTACTAATATGAGGTGAACAAGGAGCAGAAAGGACCTAAGTTTGGGGATGTCTAAAGAACCCCCAAGGTAATATCCAACAAAGACTCAAGAATCTAAGCCTGGGGATGCCCCGGAAGGCATCCCTCTTTCGTCTCCAACATTATTGGTGTATCTTACTTGGAGCTATATTTTTATTCATCACATGAAAATGTGTTTTTGTTGGAGCATCATTTTATTTTCTTGTTTTGTCTTAGATGATATTTATAATCTTATTTTTCAATTAAAAAGTTTCAATAATTGCCTTTAGAATGCTTTAATTGCATGTGTTGATGTGTGCTGTGTAAAAACAAAAACTTTGGTTGTAGTGTTTCAATTTTAGTATTTTACTGGAACGTGGAAAGTCTCTAAATTCTGTACACAGTACTTTACTAAAAATTAATTAGCCTGTACTAAATTTTTAGAATTTTTGGACTTACATAATTACCTGGTTTAATAAATTGCTACAGATTGTTCTATTTGGATAGATTGATGTCATAGTTTTGTTATCTACTTATCCTATAGTTTCCATGGCCTATATCAGTAGATATAAATTGTGGAAACGATAGTAAACAGTATATGATGTTGGAAATTATTGTACAACTTGTCTTGGCAGTACAAGAAGTATCGATCTATTATTATGTGTGCTAACCTATCTCACGAGTTCTTTTCGAGTTTTTGTGGATAAAGTTTTTGAGACCTAGGTGAAACCGGGATATGACAGGATTGAACGAGATACAAAAGTTCAAGATTGGAGATTCCCAAAGCACCCCAAGTAAATATTTCAAGAAGTCTCAAGCATCTAAGCTTGGGGATGCTTCACATCCCACCTCTCTTCTTCAACAACTACCGGTTAGCCTATGTTGGGCCTAAATTTTCATTTGTCCACATGATATGTGCTATTCCCGAAGTGTATTTTGTTTTATTTGTTGTTTGAATAAATACTCAGATCTAAAAATCTTTATTGAGAGATAGTCCTCACATAGCTACTTAATTGTTTGAATACTCATTGATCTTCACTTATATCTTTTGAGAGTAGTTTGATATTTACTCTTGTGCTTCACTTATATCCTACGAGTAATGTGTGGATCAATGAAATATCATAAATCTGAAATTATCAATGCACATTATGCTTAGTAGTAGCTTCACATCTTGTTTATGAAGTAAAATCTATTGAAGTTTGCAATCATAGTATTGGTCATACAAGCAATTCATGGATGATTAGTATAAGAAAGATAACTTTCACATACAAATATATTATCTTGGACATCTTTTATGATTGTGAATACCCATTAATTATTTTAAAACTTGATCAAATAGTTGAAGTTGGACAAGGAATACAACCTAATGGTTATGTTTGGGTATTTTTGCATAGGAGTTATATTGTTATGGATCCTCCAACATGTGGTGCTATTTAGAACCTTTTGCTAGCCAAAACTTCGTACTAAGTAGAGATACTACTTGTGCATCCAAATCCTTAAGCCAAGTTTCTTCCATGAGAGTCCACCATACCTACCTATATATGGTATTTCACTGCCATTCCAAGTAAATTTGCATGTGCCACCTCTTAAACCTTCAAATAAACATATGTTTTGTGTACTCGTACCGCACATGGAGCGACGGGGCGGTCATTGTCTTCCATTCTAAGCGAGTTATTCTCAAGATGAGTGTTTATTCACTTGTCATTGCATGAGAGAGGCTGGTAAAAAGGATGCCTAGTCCAGCATAATACAAAAATAAATAAACAAGAACTACCTCTAGAAAGTTGATTGCTTGAATGGTACCTGTGGATACGGCTAGCCATGGAATGTCTTTCAATGGTGGAGCGAGAGTAAATTTTTAATTCTGTTTGGGAACCACCAATAGTGTGATTAGCATGGAAGATATTGAAAACTCTGTTGAGATGTTAACAGGAAAGGCACACCACTCAAAATTACTTATTCATCTCTTCTTTTAAACAATGAGCTCTCGCACCTCTGTAAATCCATGCTTCCCTCTGCAAGGGGATAATCTATTTACTTTCATGTTATTTACTTTTCATGTTGACTCAACTTCCTATTCCAACCTCAATCTATTAGTTGGCAAGCATCATGTGCTGGGGAAAGCTCCAAACACATATACCCAATCAAATATATTTGATCATGATTCATTATCATTGACAATTATCTTTATGATAAGTATGTTGGGAGGCAAAACCTTAAGCCCCTATATTTCGCTTTGTTCGACGGACGTTGTTTCTCTATAAAATATGCCTTGAGTATTAGCAATCACGGAAGACTATATGATAATTGAGTATGTGGAGCTCTTACTTAAACTTGATGATGCATTGAAGTAGTGACTAAGGACATATGTTGTTTAGTCTCAAGAGAATACATTGTTTGAACCATGACATGTCAATTGATTGCTACTCAATCATGAGGATTTTTATGAGAATAAGTTGATGGTTATGATGCTAGAAAAGGGACAGAAATTATCATTGATCAAACCTATATACTACGCTAGCATTCACTCTTCATAAATTATTTGTTTTATCATTTACCTACTCGAGAACGAGTAGGAATTAAGCTTGGGGATGCTGATACGTCTCCAACATATTGATAATTTATGTTGTATTCATGCCATGATTGCCTATGTTTACAAAATTTTATATGTTTTTGATGCACTTTATATGATTTATTTAGAACTAACCCGAACTGACACTATTTTTAGCAGAATTACCATGGTGTTGTTTTTGTGCTCGGAATCACCTGAAACTTTTTTAAAATTCTTTCTGGAGGAAATAAGCAATATTGGAGTGAAGAACCACCAAAGGGGAGCCACCAGTGGGCCACAAGCCATCAGGGTGCCCCGCCTCCTAGGCCATGCCCTGATGTGTGGTGGGGCCCACGTGGCTCCATTCTGTGTGATTCCAACGCTGAAAATCCTATAAATCCTAGAACCCCAGAAATAAAGAGGGACTCTCCACTCCACCGCCTCAACTCTTTGTATCGATGAAAAACCTATCTAGATCCGTTCCAGTACATTGTCGGAGAGGGGAAATCATCTCCGGTTGCCATTTTCATCATCCCGGTGGAGGCCATGACAAGGAGGGAGTAGTTCAGCCTCGGGGTCGCGGGCATGTACCTATAGCTATGTGTTTAATCTCTCTCTCTCTCTCGTGTTCTTGAGATGGCACGATCTTGATGTATCACGGGCTTTGTTAATATAGTCAGATCATATGGTGTTCTTCCCTTGCCATCTTGTTGTGATGAATTGAATATTTCCCTTTAATATCTCGTTATGTTTGCTTGAATATTTTGGTTTGAGAGCACTTGATGTATGTCTTTCATGCGAATGACCATAGTGACATTGGGGTATTCAAGTGATTCAATTGATATATGTCATGGCATCAACTTGCGTATTCTAGTGACCTTGGGGATCTATGCATAGGGGTTGATTGCATGTTTTCATACTATGTTCTTAGATAGAAATCTTGGGGTGCTCCTTGAATTTCTTTGTGTTGGACTGAATATGATAGATCTAAGATTGATTAATGCATGTCGCACAATTGACCCATGGATACTTGAGGTGACATTGGAGCATCTAGGTGACATTAGGGTGGATTGATATGTATCATTGGTATTATTTTAGTACAAACTCTAGGGCTGTTTGTGACACTTATAGTAATACCTCAAAAGATTGATCGAAAAGAATAACTTTGAGCTAGTTCTACTACCTACACCAATTTCATCTTATTGTTCTCTGCTAAATAGGAAATTTGGAGTGATTCTTTGTTGCACGTTTGAGGGATCACTAGAAGAGTATATAGAGGAGGGGGGCGAATAAACTACTAGTAGAAAATTAAAACTTAAACTTTTCCCAAGTTAATTGGTTGGTAGATTTTAATAGTTTTAGCAAGGCTAGGAATCCTATATACCTTACACAAGCATGTCAACAAATATAGCAGCAGAAAGTAAAGACATTGCACATCAAGTAGAGAGATGAGATATGGAGATCAAACGCAATTGGAGACGCAAGGATTTTTCCCGTGGTTCTGATAGGTGGTGCTATCATACGTCCACGTTTATGAAGTATTCAACCCACAGAGGGTAACGGCCACGAGAGTCCATAGAGGGCTCCACCCATAAGGGTCCACGAAGTAGCAACCTTGACTATTCCATAACGGCTTCCGTCCACGAAGGACTAGCCTCACTATGGGTAGATCTTCACGAAGTAGGCGATCTCCTTGCCCTTACAAACTTCTTGGTTCAACTCCACAACATGAAGTAGGAGGCTCCCAAGCGACACCTAACCAATCTAGGAGGCACCACCCTCCAAAAGGTAATAGGCTCGGTAATGTCGATGAACTTCTTGCTCTTGTGCTTCAAGATAATAGACTGGTCAACACACAATCACTCTCTCATAGATATGGCTTGGTAGAAGAGATGGGATTGGTAGAAAGCAACTTGGGGAGGCTAGAAATCAACATCCATATGGTTGGAGTGGAAGATCTTGACCTCAACACAAGGGTAGGTGGTTCTCTCTCAAAAAACTGATAGGATAGGTATGGAATAGTCTTGAGTGCTTCTCTTTCGAGTAGGTGGTGGTGAAGGGGTATATATAGGCATCCCCAAAAATCCAACCATTACACATAGAATTACCAACTCGGTGACACCAATGTGTTAATCTCGGTGGTACCGAAGTGACCAAAAGGTGGCAACTCTTGAATCTCGGAGGGACCGATATAGGAATCTCGGTTGTACCGATAAGGTGACCAACGGTCGGAATGCCCATTCTCAGTGATGATGATTCAATAAACTCGGAGGGACCGAGACTGTGAACTTGCGTAACAGAAAGTTGGCAGCCCAACTCGGTGGCACCGAAAGCAGTATCGGTTGTACTGAAGGGTTAGGGTTTGACTGAGTCTGTCTAGGGTTTGGAATCGGGGGCACCGAAAGAAGTATCGGTTGTACTGAAGGGTTAGGGTTTGACTAAGTCTGTCTAGGGTTTGGAATCGGGGGCACCGAATGTGGAATGTTGGTTGCATCGATTTTGAGTGTTTGGCTTAGGATAGACTTTGGTGGGAGACTTTGTGGGTGTCTTTGGTGACTATTACTTGTGCATGTATGAGCATTTTGTTCACCAACAAAATTTTACCCCATTTTAATAGTATTGGCTTTCCTATGGACTCAAAGTGATTTCTCACAAATATAAAAGGTAGATTCCTCTTGCTTGAAGCTTTGCCAATACATTTTCTTGCATCTTGGGGTATTGATACATCTCAGTCGTATCAATAATTTTTTATTGTTTCATGCAAATAATCTACAACTTTCATATACTTTTGGCAACTTTTTATATTATTTTTGGGACTAACATATTTGTCGAGTGCCCGATGCCAGTTCCTGTTTGTTGCATGTTTTTTTGTTTCGCAGAAAATCCATATCAAACAAATTCCAAACGGGATAAAAACTTACGGAGATTTGTGTTGGAATATATGTGAATTTTGGGAAGTGGAATTAACAGAAGGCGGTGCCAGAGGGGCCCACAAGCCAGACATGCGTGCCCTGGGTGGTAGGGCGTGCCCAGAGGGCTTGTGGCCACCCCTTAGGTCGGTTGGAGCTTTCCTTTGTCCGCAAGAAATCTAATTTATGGATAAAGATCCAATCAAAATTTCAGCCCAATCGGAGTTACGGATCTCCAGATATTTAAGAAACGGTGAAAATCTAGAATCTGAGAGCACGGAAACAGAAGGAAACAGAGAGAGAGATCCAATATCGGAGGGGCTCTCGCCCTTCCGCCACCATGGAGGCAAAGGACCAGAGGGGAAACCCTCCTCCCATCTAAGGAGGAGGTCAAGGAAGAATAAGAAGGAGGGGGCTCTCTCCCCCTCTCTCCTAATGGCACCGGAACGCCGCCAGGGCCATCATCGTGATGGCGATCTAATCCAACAACTCCGTCATGTTCACCAACACCTCCATCACCTGCCCGCATATATCTACAGCGGTCCACTCCCATGCAACTCGTTGTACCCTGTACTTGAACATGGTGCTTTATGCTTCATATTATTATCCAATGATGTGTTGCCATCCTATGATGTTTGAGTAGATTTTTGTTGTCCCATTGGTTGATTCATGATCATGATTGGTTTGAGTTGCATGTTTTATAATTGGTGTTGTCCTATGATGCTCTCCATGTCGCGCAAGCGTGGGGGATCCCCGCTGTAGGGTTTGAATTATGCTTATGATTTGCTTATGGTGGGTGGCATGAGTGATAGAAACACAGACCCGAGTAAGTAGGTTGTTTGAGTATGGGAATAAAGAGGACTTGATACCTTATAATGCTATGGTTGGAATTTACCTTAATGATCTTTAGTAGTTGCGGATGCTTGGTAGAGTTCCAATCATAAGTGCATATGATCCAAGTAGAGAAAGTATGTTAGCTTATGCCTCTCCCTCATATAAAATTGCAATAATGATTATCGGTCTAGTTATCAATTTCCTAGGGACAATTCCACAACTCCTACCACCAATTTTCCACACTCATTAAGCTAAGTTAGTTGTTTGTTTATCTTAGAAGCCCCTAGTTTTTATTTACATGTTCTTTATTATGTTGCAAACCTATCTCGTTACACCTACAAAGTACTTCTAGTTTCATACTTGTTATAGGTAAAGAGAACGTTAAGCGTGCATAGAGTTGTACTGGTGGTCGATAGAACTTGAGGGAATATTTGTTCTACCTTTAGCTCCTCATTGCGTTCGACAGTCTTACTTATCGGGAAAGGCTACAATTGATCCCCTATACTTGTGGGTTATCAAGACCTTTTTCTAGCGTCGTTGCCGGGGAGCAATAGCGTGGGGTGAATATTCTCGTGTGTGATTGTTTGCCTTATCACTAAGCAAATTTTATTTGCTGTTCCAAGTTGTTCCCTATATTTAGTTATGGATATGGAATAGGAAATACCAAAAAAATTAGGTGTACTTGCTACTCATGGAGATGGGGAACCTCCTAAAACCCTCAATGCTCGTTATGTGTAAAATAGTATCCACTACTTTGATAATCCTGAGAAAACCCCATTCAACTTGATAATGGGATACACGTTGGATCAACGTGAATACTTTAGGGATTGTTGCTTATCTAAAAAAGGGAAACACTTGTGGGAGCAAATTAGAATACTGGGATGGTTTGCTTGGGATGCATGCTCGATATGTGACTTTACTTGTTGCTCTAATATGGAAGCTCGACGCCTTCCCTTTCAATGAAAATTTAATGATAATAAAACCTTAGCTTCATATGCTAAAAGTATTCATGATTACTATGATGCGGAATAAATAGAAGAATTTTTCGTTTTTAAAGGTGCTTATGAAATTGCTTCTTTGCTTGAAAAGTATGATGATGATGTTCCTTACGAATCTGGAATTTTTGCCATACTGAAATATTTCTATGAGAATTATGATTGCAATGTTGATATTATTGAATTTATTGAGAGAATGTCTACTGCCTTGGAGGACATTAATATTTTGCAGGAATCTATGGAAGAAGAAATTGCTGAAACTGTGAGCTCATTACATGAAAAAGATGAGGAGGAGAGCGAAGAACAAAAGGAGGAAGAGCGGATTAGCTACCCGTGTCCATCTTGTAATGAGAGTAACTCTTCAACTCATAATTTTTTTAATTTCCCTTCATCCTTACCGAAGGATGAATGCTATGTTGATTACTATGATCCCTTGGATTCATTTGAAATACCCATTTTTGATGAACTTGATGCTTGCTATGCTTGTGGCCATGATGCCAATATGAAAGTTGCTTATGGAGATGAACCTGCTATAGTTCCTTATGTTAAGAATGAAACTGTTGCTATTGCACCCACGCTTGATGGTCCTATTATCTTTTTTAATTCTCCCAACTATACTATATTGGAGAAGTTTGCACTTATTAAGGATTATATAGATGGGTTGCCATTTACTATTACACATGATGATTTTGATAGATATAATATGCATGTGCTTGCTGCTCCTACTTGCAATTATTATGAGAGAGGAACTACATCTCCACCTCTCTATGTTTCCAATATGATAAAATTTCAAGAAACTGCTTATGCTATGTATTGGCCTTTACTTTGTGTGCATGAACTATTCTTTTATGACATGTCGATGCATAGGAAAGAGAGTTAGACTTTGTTGCTGCATGATATATGTTACTTTGTGCTCAATACTAAATTACAAATCATTGTTAATTAAAATTGGCTTTGATATACCTTGGGATCGTGGTAGATCCATTATTTGAGCACTTTATGCATAGCTTAGTGGCTTTAAAGAAAGCGCTACCAGGGAGACAACCCGCAAGTTTTAGGGAGTCATTTAATTCTGTTGTGTGATTTTATATAGTTTAACAACAAAAAATAAATAGGGGAACCTAAAACTTTTTCAAAAAGGAAAGTGGAAGTGAGAGAGACGAGCATTGTGAAAGTGGGAGCTAGCCTTGAACTTTGTTCATGCCCATGGAAACTTTGCAAATCTTGATTATAGAAACTTTTAAACAAAAATAATTATCCCCTTGTATAAATCCATTGTATTATAAAAATAATGTGCCAAGATTTGCCTTGGTGTGCGCAGTGCAAAACAAAAACTTTGGCTGTAGTGCATGAATTTACATTTTTTACCGGAATGTCAAAAGTTTCTAAAAAATTTACACAGTACTGATATGCAAACTTTTTATTTTTTCCTAATTTTTTAGAATCGTAGAGTTATAGAAGTCTCGTGAATTTTCAGATTGCTACAGACTGTCTTGTTTAAGACAGATTCTGTTTTTGATGCATTGTTTTGCTCGTTTTCATGAAACTATCGATTGCATCGGTGGTATAAGCCATGGAAAAATTATAATACGGTAGATACAATGCAAAAATAAAATATGAATTGGTTGGCAACAATACATAAAGTTTTGATTTGCTTTATTATACTAACGGATCTCACGAGAGTTTTGTTAAGTTTTGTGTGATTGAGGTTTTCAAGTTTTGGGTGAGATCACGTTGGATGAAGGAATAAGGAGTGGAAAGAGACAAAGCTTGGGGATGCCCGAGGCACCCCAAGGTAATATTCAAGGACTCCCAAGAAACTAAGCTTGGGGATGCCCCGGAAGGCATCCCCTCTTTCTTCTAACAACCATCGGTAATTTTACTTGGAGCTATATTTTTATTCGTCACATGATATGCGTAAATCTTGGAGGGTCGTGTGATTTTTATTTTTATTTTAATAATGCACCATGCTGGTATGAGAGAGTCCTTGGTCGATTTATAGAATGCTTCATACACTCACTTATATCTTTTGAGTATGGTTTTATAGAATGCTTCATGTCCTTCACTTATATCATTTGAAGTTTGGATTGCCTATTTCTCAACCCATAGAAAACTGCCATCTATAGAATGCTCTTTCGCTTCACTTATATTTTTTAGAGCATGGCCATATCTTTTGTTGAAAGAATTAAACTCTTGTGCTTCACTTATATCTATTTAGAGAGTTAACAGGAGTTGGTCATTCACATGGTTAGTCATAAAATCCTACATAAAACTTGTAGATCACTGAATATGATATGTTTGCTTCCTTGCAATAGTTTTGTGATATGAAGATGGTAATATGAGAGTCATTCTAGTGAGTAGTTGTGAATTGGAGAAATACATGTGCTGAAGTTTGTGATTCTTGTAGCATGCATGTATGATGAACCGTTACGTAACGAAGTCGGAGCATGATTTATTTAATGATTGTCAACCTTTGTGTGAGGGTCAGGAGCGCGCGATGGTTAACTCCTACCAACCTCTCCCCTAGGAGCATGCTTCTAATGCTTTGTTTGATAACTAATAGACTTTTTCAATAAGTATGAGAGTTCTTTATGAGTAATGTTGAGTCCATGGATTATACGCACTCTCACCCTTCCACCTTTGCTAGCCTCTATAGTACCGCGCAACTTTTGCCGGTGCATCAAACCCACTTTCCTCAAAAAAAACCATACACATTCCTCAAAACAGCCACCATACCTACCTATTATGGCATTTCCATAGCCATTCCAAGATATATTTCCATGCAACTTCCACCGTTCCATTTAGTATGACATGCACCATCATTTTCATATTGCTTTGCATGATCGTAAGACAGTTTGCATGATGTTTTCAAGGCTTGTCCATTTTTTGATGTCATTTGCTAGGCTAGATCGTTGCACATCCAGGTATCCTACCAGAAGGATTCATATAGAGTCATATTTTTGTTCTAGGTATCGAGTTGTAAGTAAATAAAAGTGTGATGATTTTCATTATTAGAGCATTGTCCCGTGTGAGAAAATGATGATGGAAGCTATGATTCCCTCACAAGTTGGGAGGAGTCTCCGGACTTTACAAAAAAAAGAGGCCAGCGAAGCCCAAATAAATAAATAAAGAGGCCAAAGATGCCCACCAAAATATTAGAAAAATATAAAAATGAGAGAAAGAGAGAAGGGACAATGCTACTATCTTTTTCCAGACTTGTGCTTCAAAGTAACACCATGATCTTGATGATAGAGAGTCTCCTATTTTATCACTTTCATATAGCTAATGGAATTTTCATCATTTGCACGACCACTTAGTTTTCTTTTGATCTTTCAAACACTTATAGCTCTAGTGCACCCATTGCATGGAAATCCCTAGTCACCCACATTGATATCTATTGATGGGCATCTCCATAGCCCGTAGATAAGCCTAGTTGATGTGAGACTATCTTCTACTTTTTCCTCATCACCTCAACCATATTCTATTCCACCTATAGTGCAATATCCATGGCTCATGCTCATGTATTGCATGAGAGTTGGAAAGGTTTGAGAACATTAAAAGTGTGAAACAATTGCTTGACTTGTCATCGGGGTTGTGCATGATTTAGATACTTTGTGTGGGAAGATGGAGCGTAGCAAGACCATATGATTGTATACGGAAAACTTTCTAAGGCCGTGTTATTTCCAAAGGACACAATTGCCTTGTTGGTGTGCTCGAAGTATTATTGTTTTTATGTCAATATAGACTATTGCTTTGAATCACTCGTATCTTAATATTCATGTCATGATTAGGTTATATGCTCAAGATTATGCTAGGTAGAATTCCACATCAAAAATTATCTTTTTTATCAATTACCTACTCAAGGACGAGTAGGAATTAAGCTTGGGGATGCTGATATGTCTCCCCCGTATCTATAATTTTTGATTTTCTCATGCCAATATTCTACAACTTTCATATACTTTTGGCAACTTTTTATATTTTTTTTGGGACTGACATATTGATCCAGTGCCAAGTGCCAGTTCCTGTTCATTGCATGTTTTTTGTTTCGCAGAAAATCCATATCAAACGAAGTCCAAACGGGATAAAAACTTACGGAGATTTTTCTTTGGAATATATGTGAATTTTGGAAGTGGAATCAATAGAAGGTGGTGCTCGAGGGGCCCACAAGCCTGCGAGGCGCGCCCTGGGTGGTAGGGCGCGCCCTGAGGGCTTGTGGAAACCCCTTAGGTCGGTTGGAGGTGTCCTTTGGCCGCAAGAAAGCTAATTTATGGATAAAGATCCCCCAAAATTTCATCCCAATCGGAGTTACGGATCTCTGGATATTTAAGAAACGGTGAAAGGCCAGAATCTGAGAGCGCAGAAACAGAAGGAAACAGAGAGACAGATCCAATCTCGGAGGGGCTCTCGCCCCTCTGCCACCATGGAGGCCAAGGACCAGAGGGGAAACCCTCCTCCCATCTAGGGAGGAGGTGAAGGAAGAAGAAGGAGGGGGGCTCTCTCCCCCTCTCTCCCAGTGGCACTGGAACACCGTTGGGGCCATCATCGTGACGGCGATCAACTCCAACAACTCCGTCATCTTCACCAACACCTCCATCACCTTCCCCCATCTATCTACAGCGTTCCACTCCCCTGCAATCCTATGTACCCTCTACTTGAACATGGTGCTTTATGATTCATATTATTATCCAATGATGTGTTGCCATCCTAATCCTATGATGTCTGAGTAGATTTTTGTTGTCCTATTGGTTGATTAATGATCATGATTTGTTTGAGTTGCATGTTTTATTATTGGTGCTGTCCTATGGTGCTCTCTGTGTCGTGCAAGCGTGAGGGATCCCCGTTGTAGGGTTTGCAATATGCTTACGATTCGCTTATGGTGGTTGGCGTGAGTGATAGAAACACAGACCCGAGTAAGTAGGTTGTTTGCGTATGGGAGTACAGGGGACTTGATACCTTATAATTCTATGGTTGGATTTTACCTTAATGATCTTTAGTAGTTGCGGATGCTTGCTAGATTTCCAATCATAAGTGCATATGATCCAAGTAGAGAAAGTATGTTAGCTTATGCCTCTCCCTCATATAAAATTGCAATAATGATTACCGGTCTAGTTATCAATTGCCTAGGGACAATTCGGCAACTCCCACCACCACTTTTCCACACTCGTTAAACTAACTTAGTTGTTTCTTTATCTTAGCAGCCCCTAGTTTTTATTTACGTGTTCTTTATTATCTTGCAAACCTATCCCGTTACACCTACAAAGTACTTCTAGTTTCATACTTATTATAGGTAAAGCGAACGTTAAGCATGCGTAGAGTTGTATCGATGGTCGATAGAAATTAAGGGAATATTTGTTCTACCTTTAGCTCCTCATTGGGTTCGACACTCTTACTTGTCGAGAAAGGTTACAATTGATCCCCTATACTTCTGGGTTATCAGGTATTTCCACAATCTCTTTGCCAACCCAACTCTCCATGGACTATTATCTGAAATGCACTAGATAAAAGTATTAGTCCAAGAGATAATGTATGTTGTCATGAATTATCAAAACCACCAAGGGAGCGTGTTGTGCTTTCAACGTTGAGGGATGGTCACATTATTCAACTATGTTAGCATTGCTGGGAGATTGCAATAGTGAAAGTATGAACCCTAGGCCTTATTTCCAAGAGTTTATACAATGTTTTGCTCACTGTTTTACACTTGCTACCTTGCTGTTTTTATATTTTCAGATTACAAAAACCAACATCTACCACCCATATTGCACTTGTATCACCATCTCTTAGCCGAACAAGTGCACCTATAAAATTAGCCATTGTATTGGGTGTGTTAGGGACACAAGAGATTTCTTGTATTTTATTACAGGGTTGCTTGAGAGAGACCCTCTTCATCCTACATCTCTCACAGACTGATAAATCTTAGGTGACCCAATTGAGGGAAAATTGCTTCTGTCCTACAAAACTTTGCGCTTGGAGGCCGAACATAGTGACATCATAATGCCGCAGGGCCTGCTGGTACCTTGCGACACGCAAGGCGGCCTGGCGGTGGGCCTCCTCGAGGAGCAAAAGGTTGGTCCCTCGTGAGTCATCTTGACGCGCCTTTTCGAATGCCAAGTCCCGCGCAGATCTGTGCTTAAGCTCCGAGGGAAGGATCGCCTCAGCCCCATAGATGAGGAAGAAGGGGGTTTAGCGAGTGGGTTTAGTCATGGTGGTATGAATGGATCACAAAACAGACTGCAGCTCACACATCCTCCCCCTCCCATAGGCCTCAAGCTTCTTCTTCAAGCTCCTTCTCTTGAGGCCCTTTAGGACCTCCACATTGGCACGCTCCGCCTGGCCATTGCTTCGCGGATGTGCCACAGAAGCATAGCATATCTATGTACCGAGGTTAGCATGGTACAATTTGAAGAGGCCACTTGTAAATTGGGAACTATTGTCGGTGATGATGCGGCTGGGGATGCTGAAATGGCAAATGAGGCCCTTGATAAACCTGACGGCCGAGAAGGCCGGGATGGTGCAGACAGGCTCGACCTCTGCCCACTTGTTTAACTTGTCGATGGCGATACAGAGGTATCGATACCTGCTGGTCGCACGAGGAAACAGGCCTAGTATGTCCATCCCCCACAATGTGAATGGCCAGGAGAGTGGAATCGTCTAAAGCCCTTGTGCTGGCTGGTGGATCTGCTTGGCGTGGAACTGGCAGGCTTCACAAGACCGAACCAGCTCGATTGCATGGTGCATCATAGTCGCCTAGTAGAATATGATACGGAACACCTTACTGTCAAGGGTGTGCGACGAGGAGTGGTGCCCGCAATCTCCCACGTGGATATCGGCGAGCGGCTCGCGCCCTTGTTCCTCCGAGATGCATCGCAGCAAAACCTTGTTAGGCCTCATGCGGTACAACTCGTCGTCCCATGGGTAGTAAGCTGAGACTTGTCGGGTGACGGGTTCCGCCTCCGCATCCTCCACGGGGAGGTCTCTACGCAGCAGGTAGGCATTGAATTTGGCGGCCAGCCGCCCTGATGAGGCTCCATCTCTAGCAGCAAGCTGTCTCCCAATGGCAGGCCGCAGTTTGACATGCCCACTAGCGGCCTGGGCGACACCTCCTCGCGTAATAGCATGGTGTCGATGGCGGTTGGTGCGGTTGATGGCTTGATGAGCCTTTCTTTGAATACGTCGGGGTTCCTTGACTCCTAGCGAGACGCTCACTTGGCGATGTCGTCGGCCTCTTTGTTGGCGCCGCACAGGATGTGCTGCAATTGCAAGCCAAGGAAACATTTCTATAGTTCGTGTACCTCCTCCAGGTAGCCCGCCTTGTGCTCGTCCTTGGGCTTATACATTTTGTTGGAGAAGTTAACGAGGAGCTAAGAGTCGCCTTTGATGATGAGGAGATGACGAGAAGCCAGCGATGAGGCCCTCGTATTCCGTGATGTTGTTGGAGACCTTCTTGTCATGCCCGAAGCACAACTGGACCGCGTAGATGAGCTTATCCCGTGCCGGCGAAGTGAGTACAACGCTATACATTGCTCCCTGCCTAGAGAAGGCGCTATCAAAGCACAGGGACCAATCGCGAAGCATTTCGTCCCCAGGCAGGTGGGACTTGTTGTTCCGAGGCCCCTCCTCCTAAGGGTTCGTCCACTCTACCAGAAATAAGGCTAGGGCCATCCTCAGAGTCTTGAGGAAGGCGACCATGTCCTTAGGTGCGTTCAGTCCGCCAAGGGTACCAACAAGTTGACGCTGGTGGGAAGGCCATTACCGAGTAGCATGAGTCACCAGACCTGGCGCTGCCCGTCTAGAGACTGGCGATGGCATGAGGTGCTTAACTCATGGAACAATGAGAATCTTCGTAAGTTCTACCCATGAGCCGTGGCTACCGGGCTTAGTAGTCAGTCCTTGGCAGCCACCTTTTGTACAAGCCTTGCCAAAGTTGCATGTAACCCTTTGTACAAAGCCGGGCAGAGACCCTGAGCAACAATAATAAAGATAGGCATTGCATCATATCATCGCATGGCATGTTTACAATGCATTTTTTATGATTGCAATGTTACCGCTTTTAAGCTCTATATATCTGCTATAGTACTTGTTGAGCTTATAATCCTTGTTGCTGAATTCTCTCTTCGGGGATAGAGGCTTCTCGCCCCATGTGTTTTTCCACCAGGAAAACATAGGAGGAGGGCGAAGGAACAAGGATGACGGCATGACATACTCCAAAAAAGGATAATACCTGGAAAAGATAAGTTTAATCGCATTTCTCAAGTTCTATGTTGATTTTCTCCCTTAAAGGAAACCCTTGCTATCCATTTAGCTGTGTGCGATGGAGTCCTCCACGTAGTGAAAACTCTTGCCAGGTCGAGCCATCCCCCAGCTCCTGATACTCATCAGCTCTGTGGGACCACACCAATACCGACAAGGAGCCATGCCTAGAAACGATACCATCCTGCTGTCGGGGGCTTGCTCCCCCTTTGGCGCTCATGGTTGATAGTCACCCGGCAAGCGGTTTCGTGCAGCAAGGACAAACATACAAACACAGTTGAAACAAAGGGAGAAACGTATAGTACTTAAGGAAGAGAAATAACATTCTTCATTCATTTCCAGTACAAATTAGATAGAGATTACATTTTGATTAGCTAAAATTTGGCAAGTGCCTACATCTTTTGATCTACAAAAAATAAGTGCCCCGTAATGCCTTTCTTGTCCCTCTCCTCCTAGGAATTAGGCGGAGAATAAAAAGAGGGCGAAAGGAGCGCCTGGCTGGCATTCAGCGTCTCCCCGCCAGGACCAGAGGGACGCGTCCCCTAGAGGAGCTAAAGGACCCTACACCCAGGCAGGGCGGTACAAAGCCGACAGGGAGGAAGAAGGGAAAGGGCAGGTGCAGATGGTGGTCCTGCCAAAGCCACCCGTTGATGATGGTGTTGTCGGCGATCGTGAGGTGTCAGAGTTGTTGTCCCCGCTCCTAAAGCATCACCGGTCGCCGACTCTGTTATCTTCTTCATCACCACCACGCGCGCTGGAACCACCCTTCACCTGCATGGCTGAAGCAGCGGCACGATCCGACGGGAGGCCCTTGTTGTCGTGGTAGAAGCTAGGGGTCGTCCTCGACCCCTGGCCATGATGGTGACTTACGCTATTGAAGGCAGGAGAGGAAGGGCGAGCTTTGCGAGGTTGGGACCAAGGAGGAGAAGGAGATGGATGAGCATCGGCCCTCATGACCTCCCAATTTATAGGGGAGAGCGCGGGGGCTGGCTCTCCTCTGCTCCAAAGGCTGCCATATGTCTCCACCAATTCCACTACCCACGATCACGGGTGAACAGGTAACCGCCCCATTGCTCCAATTCATGGCGCTGCAGTTTCTGCCACGATCAGGCCTTTAAGTCATGAGCGCCCACCACAAACTCCCTGCAATGCATGCAGTGCATGTGGCGAAAACGGCCTGAGGTAGTGGGTCAGTGCTAACTAGTAAATTGGTGGTTACTTCCTGACATTGTGCGCATGTGCATGAATTTTGGGCCTGACCCAAAGGCACTGGGCGAGCGCATGTGGGACAGACCCGAGGGCTCCTGTCGGTGCACTAGGACATGGGTACCCAGTGCCCCTGACTTATGCACAGGCAGTAGTAGCAGAACACATCAACACAGATGTGAACCAAGCAAACGTCCAAGCCCAAGATGCCGGCAAGATCAACGCTACAGCCTAGGACAGGATCAAAGCATGCCAAGCATGTCCCCCGTGACTGCCGGGGACTGAGGCACTCGCACCCTCAAGAAGACCGAGCAAGCCAACCCCTCGCAAGCGCAAGCCGATCAGCCACAGCTCCACCGCATCGCAAAACCATTCATCTATTGATGCGGTGTCGAGCTCCCAAGTGGCTTAGTGGCTCTCGCTAAGCACGTGGCGACCCGATGGAAGATAGATTATGCCCCCTTGACACCCGTCCAAAGGTGTGTCAAGCTGTGGTGCAGTAGTTAGCTAGAGCAGTGGTAGGAGCTTGCCGGGGATGCACCCCTGCACGCCACCTAGTCTGCATTTATGGCATTTTGTACTAAGTGCCAGAGTTAGGTATGGTAGCACTATTAGCTATCTAATCATTAGGCAATGTCTGTTTTGCCATTGTGGTTGCTCCTTGGACTATAAAAAAAGGCCCAAGGCAACCTAGCTAAAGATTCATACCTTTGGACACTTGTACTCACGTAGCTGCTCCCCCAAAGGCAACCCTTGCCGCGCTTGAGCGTTGCGTGTTCTTCGTGTTCCTCTGATCAATCCACCAAAAGCAGGAGTAGGTTTTTACGTTTCACAACAGCCTGAACCTGGGTAAACACCCGTGTCCCGATCGTCGTGCTGTCTCACCATCTCCGCTCTTTGTGCATGTGATCTCGCCCCTGCCGAACCACAAAGGGGTTTACCGCGCCATAGGTGATCGAGTGCATCCTGCCCCGACGTTTGGTAACTTGTCGCCAAAGGGGGAGAGGTTCTAGATCATAGGGCTGAGAGAGAGAGTTGCATTTTGGTTCCTCTATGCAGTTTAAAAACATTTGGTTTATCGTTTGTTTAAAACTTTGTCGGTGTTTGATCGTATACTTTTGTGCGATGCTACTACTTTTATATCGTGCAGATGTCTATATGATGAGCATTCACATACTTTTGTCATGATGTGCTTATGTAATTCACTCATATTAATTCTTGTGCACCACCAAGTTGTATGTGACATGGAAGAGTCACCCATGATTATCTCTGGCCATGGGCCGGGCCGGGGCGGGCTTGGGTCAGGCCTAAAAAAGCCCATGGAAAAAAACGGAGGCCCAGGCCCTGTCATCGAGCAACTTTGAAGTCCAAGCCTGTCCCATATGTTGAAAAGCCCGTCGAGCCTGGGGCCATGGGTCGGGCCTCTTCCTTAAAATCCCAACATGCCAATCCCAAGCCCGGCCCGGCCTTGCTGGTGGGCTCAAAACTCAGGCCCAAGCCCAGCCCATGGGCAAGCCCGTCGGGCCGAGGCCCTGGATTTTGGGGTCGGGCCTAGGCAGGCCGGCCGGGCCGGGCCTGAGATGCCCAGGTATACCCATGATTCTAATCAACTGTGCATTTCTATTTAAACGCAAATTTAAAATAATGCACAAATTTAGGGGGACCTCTTGCTTATCACATATCTCTCAAAGCGACGATGCTATTCATTGATTATATCTTTTATAGAAGCTTTGATCTATATGTTGTCATCAATTACCAAAAAGGGGGAGTCCCTATGTGGTTTTGGTAATTAATAACAACATATATTTCATTGGACTAATGTTTCCATCAACTGTATCTTAGGAAAAAGTTCAATGATGGGTTCTCTAAAGTATTATGTGGAGAACCTACCCAAGGAAAGGAAGGAATAGAATTGGCCATGCTTCAAGCTTGAGGCCTCTACATTTTACATTTTGTGAGAAATCACATTTGAATCCATAGGAAAGCCGATACTATTAAGAGGGGATGAGGAATTATGATGATCTGGTTGCTCAAGTGCTTAGAGATTGGCCACCAAAAATACTCACCCACTTTGCCACAAAATCTTCCATCCTAAGATGAAAGTCAAAATTTGGTCACACCAACATTTCCAATTCGGATCCGCCGAGTTTTGCCCTAGACAAAAGCCCGGCCAAACCCTAGCATCTCGGTACTACCAACAGTCCACTTGGTGCAACCAAAAATAGTGACCAACCTTCTGTTAACCAATTTCTTAAAATCGGTCCCGCCGAGTTTGAGGAATCGGTGATGCCGAGGCTTGGAAACTTCCTAGGTCAACCATATCGTTACCGCTAAGATTTATATATCGGTCTCACCGAAAATGCCAAACTTGCCACATTTTGCACTAGTCGGTGCAATTGAGTTTTCACGTCAATTTCACCGAGTTGGGCTAGAATATTGTAACAGTTGGATTTTTGGAGATGTCCATATATAGCCCTCTACCATCTCTCCCTCGAAAGAGAAGCACTCAGAACACACACACACTTACCATATCCAATTTTCTGAGAGAGCCACCTACTCATGTGTTGAGGTCAATATATGCACTCCAACCATATAGACCTTGATTTCTAGCCTCCCCAAGTTGCCTTCCATCCAATCAGTCTCTTCGACCCATGCCAAATATGTGAGAGAGTGACTAAGTGTTGAGGAGACTATCTTTTTAAGCCCAAGAGCAAGGAGTACATCATACTACCACATCTATTACCTTTTGGAGGGTCGTGCCTCCTAGATTGCTTAGGTGTCGCTTGGGAGCCTCCTTCTTCTTGATTGTGGAGTTGAACACAAGAAGTTTGTAAGGGCAAGGAGATCACCTACTTCATGAAGATCTACCTCAAGTAAGGCCAGTCCTCCGTGGATGTAGGCCATCATGGAATAGACAAGGTTTCTACTTCGTGGACCCTTTGTGGGTGGAGCCCTCCGTGGACTCTCTCGGCCATTACCCTCCGTGGGTTGAAGTTTCCATAAACGTGTATGTACGATAGCACCACCTATCAGAACCACGAGAAACATCTTCATGTCTCCAATTGCGTTTGATCTTCTTATCCCTACCCTCTTTACATATGCTTGTCTTTACTTTCCACTACAGTACTCGTAGACATGCATGTGTAGGATGAACTTGCCTTGCAACAATAGCTAAAATCTGCCAACCAGTTAACTTGGGAAAAGGTTAGTTTTTATTTGGTCATGTAGACTAATCACCCCCCTCTATACCTACTTTTGATACTACACTATGGTAAGCGCACTTTGTAATATAGTTCCCGCATCTGCCCCATTGTGCCCGGTCGATGGGCCGTCCAACGACCAAAAGGTCGGCCTGTTCACCTACTTGGCTTGATCCAGACGGTTCGATTAGGCCTGCTCTGGCCCAGAAGCAAGGGTGGGATATTTTTTAAATATATTTTTTGTCATTCCCGATGATAACAAAAATGTACATTGTCTCACACAAATGGACAAACATAACAGCCTAAAACAGTATACAAACTTGGCGCGCATATTTTCATAATAATATCTAAAATAAAATAGTCTGAGAAACATATTGTTTTGTCTCACACATATTGTTAATTTCAAAGTGCGAAGTCACACTACATAAAAAATAAGTATCACAACAAATATTTTAAAAGTGTCGTGTCGCATTACATGAAGAAAAGTAACAAGTACCGAACATAGGTAGGGACACCTTCTTCAGGACTAAAACCCTACCACATGCTACTAGTTATTCCTTCCCCACTATCTTCAATATTTTCATCTTGACCTTGTCTAGCTGGTTGGTATCTAAAAACAAAATTTCCGCAACAATACGCGACCTCGATGCATTCATCTCTTTCTGGTCAAATGAAAAAGTCCATCCATCGCCATCCTAGTGTTGGATGCACCTCATTACAAATAGTCCACATGACAATCTAGAATAAACATGATATCTTAGGGAAGAATTGAATATATAACTGTTTGTAATATTGGTTTCAAGTTTGAACTTACATATCCATTTGTAACAGCATGGCGTACGGTTGTATTAGCCATGATGACACATATAGATACTTATTTGCTTCAAGATGAAAGTTTTTGTCATCAATACCTTTAGCAATTTCACCTTGCTGAAATGAACGAACGAAACTAATTGATATGCTTGTCCCAACAATTTGGTTCATGTGTATGCGTAAATGCAAGCTTACCAGTGTCTCAATCATCTTCCGAACTTTTTAGTGAATTTCACCAGAAGAGTTAAGCACTCGAAACTCCTGCATCACAGTGTGCATCGGAATTGTTATCCAATGATTTTGGTTAATGTGCATTGGGAAATAAGCCTACAGAAACATAAATTTTACTTAGACTCAATAAATAACATTTCATACTCAAACCAATAAACATGATAACAACACCTTGTTCCGTGCAAAATACTCATCCATCACTCTACTGACGACTTTCGTATTCTTTGCAAACTTCTCTGATTTTTTATTCGTGAGTGACCTTTTCTTTCCTTCAGCCCAATCCAAAAAAAGTTGCCAACCATGTTGATGTTATGTGAAGATCATGTAAACCACAGTGTGCTTGGTATTTATAGTAAGAACTGATGACCTGCAAATATTATCACTAATATTTTTTTTCCATATTTCCGCACTAGAGATCTCAAGTGTAGTACAAAAAACTCATACTTACAGCGACATTCACTCACCTATGTGTGAGCACGTCATGAACCATTTTACCATGCATATGTCCCCATCTGGTAGCGGCACCCTAGGCACATCTTGGCTGAGATGCTTCTTTGACGATGTCAATGTATCAATAAAAACTTTCGCTGCCTCTATGTGATCCAGTGTCAAATTATCAATACTTGCTAGACTAGAATTTGGTGAAGTAAACGGGCCTACAACAATGAAAAAACTTTGAGTTAAATAAGTAAAAAACTAACTAGTATATTGACAAACAGTTCTACAGGACTTACTTTTTTCACACATTTCGTCTAGTATCCGTTTCGCATTGTTAGTGGGCGTATCTCGAAAGATTTCTCTTGCGCTTCCCCACATTCCCCTTACTATCACCAGACATAGCTTTCTAGATCATTGTGCTCAAACTGTCATATTTTTCATCGAAATTTGATGGAGATAAACCACCATTAGACTTGCCAGACATAACACCATTTTGCGGGGTTCGAGATATAGATGGGAAGACTCTTGTCAGTATAGAATATGATGACGATGGAGAAGGAAAATTATTTGTAAGAATGAAAGGATCATGAGCTTCACCTTTCCCCGGTGTATTAGCTGGAATGCCCGTGTCATTAACTACCACGGAGGTGCTATTCATACCAGTGTAGGCTGCATCATTGTTCTCCTCTGTTGAGTCAAAGTCGTGAAAGTACTTAGGCTTGTACTTCATATTGTCCTTGTGAACAGCTTCATCGTCAACATTCTACCACTCAAAAGGCCTATACATTACACCTTGCATGTTAAAATTTTCAATGACCCTCTACAAGGGGAAATGAAACAAATTAAGTATATGAATAAATAAATAACATTCATTAAACAATTAAGTATTACCTATGCACATCTCTCGGGAATAAGCAAAATCTCTTTTTGCAGCAGTTTTATGTATGTCATCATACGGTCCATACTATGGTTCTTGCTGCATGAATCACTCACGTACTTGTGTTTCTATTCTTGCCACCGACTTTTCTTTTTGCAGGCCTATCTTCTACCTCGGGGATAATGTGTTCACGTCCAACCTTAGCACGTATGTACTCTTCGCTAATGATGTTTTCAATCTATAAAATAAACAAGGAAATCAATAAAAATACTTAATATTGTAATAGTACATGCATGAAATAAGGGCTAGTTACTTGCGTTTTTGGTACCGCATACGTGTATGTTGTCATAGTCGTCTCTCTTTTTCCCTTTATTTTCAGGCCATATTAGCATTAGCGGGTACTCACGCATCACTGGATCAAATGTGTCCACACTAGTTGGTTGCACTTTCTCCTAGTAGATGTACTGCTTAATAATAGTAAATCAAATTAGCTAAACACATAGAACACAAAAAATACATTTACATATTATGCCCGAGATTTACCTGAACTAGCGCCAAGTTCCCAATCGGCCATTTGAAGTTTTCAAAATCCTGCATCATATTTTTATTAGCTTCGATGCACACTTCCAACGTGAACTCCTTCCAATCAAACGACTTGATACGGTCAACGTCCTCCACCAATTTGTAATAACGATAAGGAACAAACTTTGTGGACATTGGTGCTACCACCGTACCAATAAGAACCAGTATGGCCCTTCTTACAAAATCATCATGATATGTCCGACTATTAACAATGTTTCTTACCAAATCATCTAACAGTATTAGGACTGAACATTTTATAAAGAAAACAATTCGGTACAATTTTTGCATCAAATTCTACAGTTTCAATCGTTCTCATCACATTGTCACCCCCATTTTGTAGCCCGAATATATGACACCCATACTTGTGACACAGTGATGTCACCACCATTCGGTTGAAGAATAAATCTCTTTTTACTATCATCGTGCGTTGTTATCATAAATTGCAACTGATTCTTTCTCATTTGAACATTGTCAGATTTCGGGCTTCGTGAAACCACAAGAAGTTCGAACACAGGGGTGTGTGTGAAGATCCCCCGCAGCCTTGCCCTACCTAGCTCGCTACTCGATGATTTCTACGATGAACTCGCACGATGATGAGGAAGCAGATGCACACGGTGATTTGCCCGGGTTCGGGCCGCTGCGAAGCGTAATAGCCTACTCCTGCTTTGGTGGATTGCCTCACGAGGAGGTTGAAGGATGAACTAGTATAGTGGTGCTTTGCCTTGCGAGAGGTCTCTAATGGTGTTGCCTCTCTTTTGTGGTCTCTTTGTTTCATTGTTCCTCTCTACGGTGCAACCTATCCTCTATATATATCACCCCGGGTCCTCTTCCCTTATCTCTTTGGTGGGAAGGGATCCCACAATGGCCAAATTCGAAGGGGGACAGGAGTACATCTTTATCCTGACAAAAGGTGGTCTTCGTGTACAAAGTAGTTATCGATGATGGAGAGGCGGGCTCGGTGATGACATCCTTCCTGCTGGCCTCCTGGTCGTGGTCTCGTTGCACTAGAATGGAAACCTTTGGGGAACGCTTTGGGAACCCGTGTCTATCCTTGCCCCCCTTTGCACCAAAGGTGAAACCGTTCGCCTAGCGCGCTGGCGCCTGCCTGTCCTGTCTTGCGTCATCCCTAGCCTCCCAAGCCTATGCAGCGCATAGAGATCTCCCCCGCTCCGAAGGGGGCCTGAGGATACCCACATTCTTCCTCGCGGGCCTAGGGCCCTTTAAAGGGCCTTGTCTTGGGTGCGGTCTCGCCAGGCCGTGCCTGGCTAACAAAGTGGGCCATGCCCTGGGCCGCAGGCAGGAAAGTCTAGATATCCCCATTCCCAGAACACCGACAGTAGCGCCCGGGCCCAAGGCATGCTCGGGCAGGCTTCCGGGCAAAGCCGTTGTGGGCGTCCCGAAGCGCTGCGAGTCCCAAATGCCTGTGGGCTAGGACTAGCATGCATCATGCGGCCGGTGTCAGGTGCCAAACATATCTTCGGCCCCCGCTCGAATCGACAAAAAGCCTGACTTCCAGCACCGAGCCATTATTGCTTTCCTCTTCTGTGCACTTGCTCTTCCTTCCAGATCCCTAGCCTTAGCAGAAACCTCTTAAGATCCCGGTGCCGCTCCGTCCTCCTCCTTGCTGCGTCTGCCCCGTGAACTTCCTGATGGCTCCCACCAGCAAGTCAAAGCCAGAAGCCTAGAGCTCATCCTCCACTCCCATCTTACCGGCGCTATAGGAGTCCACCTTAGCCAAGGATGGAGACCTCACTCCGTTACTTCTGTTGATGGCGGACGAGACCAACGAGTCGGGGCGGACCTTGATATGGGGCGGCTTCTCGAAGAAGCGGCCCTCGATCAAGTCGGCATATCCTGTCTTTCTCCATAGCGTCTTCGCCGGGCTCGTCCCACCCTTCTCCAAGTTCTTCACCATCATCCTCGACCACTATGGAATCGAAGCCCTTCATCTCCAACGCAACTCCATCCCGCTCTTGTCCGTCTTCGCCTTCTACTGCGAGGCCTTCGTTGGCGTGAAGCCTTCGATGGCCCTCTTCTGCAATTTCTTCAGCTTGCGTGTGCACGATGACGCTCAGCAGTAGGCGTGCGTCTCCTTCATCGCTGTCCAGAGCGGTAACATGCTCTTAAAGGCTAGGAAGAAGGTGGAGAACTTTATGCACTGCTAGGTCTACATGGATCTCAAGGGCACCAACCCCCGCTTGGATCTACCGAAGGGGCTGCCGGAGAAGATCCCTGTGTGAAGTTCCGTGAAGCTTTCCGACCCCCGGGCCAGGCCCGTCTTGGAGCGGATTACTTGTGACATCAGCGCAAGGAAGCTGACTGGGGGATGACAGTGAAGGAGTTCTTGAAGCAGCGCCTGGCACCCCTCCAGTCACATTCGAGGGTTCCCTCTAGTTGTTCATCTTTTCTTTCCGGAGTTCCAAGTTTGTGTCAAGCATCCCTTTGCGAATCTTCATCTCAATCCTTGCAACATCATATTCTATTCTTTCAACCTCATTCTTTTGATCGCCCTTTCATGCAAGGGTTCTCCAAGAGGTCCTTCATAGTGGTTTGCTAACAACGTAATTCTTTGTTGAGTTGTTCTTCAAGATTCTTGTTGGAGAAGCTCAAGCATTCTTTTCTCGCATTTCTAAGTGCAATTACTTCTCCCTTGTCCTTTGAGATGGCGTTATAGCAGTCTTGAATTATAAGGAGTTTCAAAATGAAGTTGTCAAGTATGAGATATTTAAACCCATCATGTCTTCCTTGGAGCTGTTTTGGATTGGATTTCACCTAAAGCATTTCCTTGGGAGTGTTGTTATCATGGTGCTTATCAAAATCTAATTTCTAAATGTATCCTCTTGTGAAAGAATTTTTGCATATCTTGTTGATCCTAAGCAAGCAATTGTTTACGTTAGTGGCTGGTTGTCACCTCATTATTTTGATATGTTGTCTATAAGCCCACGTCAAGCTTATTATTACATTGTTTGTTTTTCAACAACTCCGTTCATCCTATGCTTCTCATGTTCAATGGTGGTAGAAGTTTTCATTTTCTTCTCTGTTCTTTTCATTCATTTGATCTAGCTTCTATTATTTTGTTCCAAAGGCATTGTATTGTTGCTCTCTTCGACTCATCATCTCGTTTGTCAAGATCTTGCTCTTTATTGCTTATCCATTTGACCAGAGTATTGGGTTCTCTTTTCAACTTCTCCCATCTTATCAAATGTTGCCACTCTATCCTACCGAAGTGTTGCCAAAATTTCATGTGATTTCTTGCTTGTTCCTCATATCATTCTTCATCTCTTCCAAACCTACAAGTTCATGCGGGTTCACCCGTTTGTCAAAGGAGCAACCAAGTTTTACCTCTTCCTGTCATCTTTCTCTTTCTCTTCTCATTCTAAGATCTCGGGACGAGATCTCTTGTAAGTGGAGGAGAGTTGTAATAGGCCGGGACCGACGCTCGAGAAGATTCCCCTTTTGTTTCCATTATTGTCGTGTGACTCGTCTATTTGTCACATTCATCATTGCATCCTTCGCATCATCTGCATACCATCGTCACCCATTTTGCAAAAACTTTCATCCATCCATAGTTGCCAGTTCTTGCTGTTGTCGTCCTTGACCATTTTGAATCCAACCACACACGCACATGTCTGCAGCACCGATAAATATTGTTTTTAAAAGTGCATATAAAATATTGTCGGATTGGGTCGGAACTTGGTGTGCGGTATTCTTATATTGTAGGTGGACCGCCTATAGAATTTCGTCACAATCAGAGTCCGTTTGATACCCTGAACGGTCGACCATAGCGGCACCGTCATCGATGTATTCGTTGGACACTTCAGTTTATAAAACTTCTGCCGGGTCGCTCATTTACCTCTCACCTCAAGCCCATGGACTTCTTCACAACCCACTAGCCCCTCCTCCGGTTTGTGTCGTCCGTTCGCGATCCGACGATCAATATTGCCCCCAAAACTCCTCCTATTGCCTACCTGCTATAAATAGCAGATGAACCCCTAACCATTTTAAACAAACCCTAGACCCTAGGCAAACCAACTCCCTCCATTCCCACTCAGCACCGCCACCCAACCAACCGTTCTCCTCCTCAGATCGCGAGCGCCAGCCTCCACCCAGCAAATCCCATTACCCAATCCACAACCAACCCATCTCCTTCTCTAGACCACTGGATGAAAGATCTGACGGCCCAGGAGCCTCCCAGATCGCCCCAGCTCTACCTCCCGCAACCTCCTCGATCCTGATCTGGATCGAGGGAACGAGTGCTCACTTGCCTCCCATGCCTCCCATCCCGAGCTCCTCCTCGCGCCGTCGGACCTCGCCGACGCAACTCCGGCCACCCCAAGGACCTTCCTCACCTCCGACCCTCTCCTTCACTTGTCCTCTCTCCTCCCCTCCTCGTTTCTGCTCTCTCCCGAGCCCCCTTTCTCTCTTTCTATTGGTCATGAGCAGGAACCCTGAGCCAAGCCACCTCCATGGATCTAGTAACAGCACCGCAGCCAAGACTTGGGTTCGGACAGGATCGACGGGATTGATGGCCCACGAGTATAGGGGATCTATCATAGTCCTTTCGATAAGTAAGAGTGTCAAACCCAACGAGGAGAAGAAGGAAATGACAAGCGGTTTTTAGTAAGGTATTCTCTACAAGCACTAAAATTATCGGTAAAAGATAGTTTTGAGATAAGATAATTCGTAACGGGTAGCAAATAGCAATTATAACAAAGGTGCAACAAGGTGGCCCAATCCTTTTTATGGCAAAGGACAAGCCTGGACAAACTCTTATCTAATTCAAAGTTCTCCCGAGGACACATGGGAATTTATGTCAACCTAGTTTTCATCATGCATATATGATTCGCGTTCGCTACTTTGATAATTTGATATGTGGGTGGACCGGTGCTTGGGTGCTGCCCTTAATTGGACAAGCCTACCACTTATGATTAACCCCTCCTGAAAGCATCCTTAACTATGGCAGAAGAATTAAGATAAATCTAACCATAGCATGAAACGTGTGGATCCAAATCAGCCCCTTACGAAGCAACGCATAAAACTAGGGTTTAAGCTTCTGTCACTCTAGCAACCCATCATCTACTTATTACTTCCCAATGCCTTCCTCTAGGCCCAAACAATGGTGAAGTTTTATGTAGTCGACATTCACATAACACCACTAGAGGAGAGATAACACACATCTCATCAAAATATCGAACAATACCAAATTCACATGATTACTTATAACAAGACTTATCCCATGTCCTCGGGAACAAATGTAACTACTCACAAAGCATATTCATGTTCATAATAAGAGGAGTATTAATGAAGATAAAGGATCTGAACATGTGATCTTCCACCAAGTAAACCAACTAGCATCAACTACAAGGAGTAATCAACACTACTAGCAACCCATAAGTATGAACCTGAGGTTTTAAGACAAAGATCGGATACAAGAGATGAAGTAGGGTTTGGAGAGGAGATGGTGATGATGGATATGTTGATAGAGATTGACGCCCTCTCGATGAGAGGATCATTGGTGACGACGATGGCTTCGATTTCCCCCTCCAGGAGGGAAGTTTCCCCAACAGGATCACCCTGCCGGAGCTCTAGATTGGTTCTGCCCAAGTTCCGCCTAAGGCGGCACTTTGTCCCGAAAGCTCTGTTATGATTTTTTTTCCCGGACAAAACCCTCAATATAGCAGAAGATGGGCATCGGAGGGCTGCCAGGTGGGCCACAAGCCCTAGGGGTGCGCCTTGGGGGTTAGGGCGTGCCCAGCAGGCTTGTGGCTGCCTGGTGGGTCCCCTGATGTATTTCTTTCACCCAATATTTTTTTTATATTCCAAAATAATTCTCCGTAGATTTTCATGACTTTTGGAGTTGCTGGCATTCTCAGATCCTTTTCTAGTCCAGAACTCTAGTTGCTGGCATTCTCCCTCTTCATGTAAACCTTGTAAAATAAGAGAGAAAAGGCATAAGTGTTCTACCAAAATGTGTAATAACATCCCATAATGCAATAAATATAAATATAAAATCATGATTCAAAATGGATGTATCAACTCCCCTAATCTTAGACCTCGCCTGTCCTCAAGCGAAAGCCGAAATCTCTAAATATGCCCACATGTCTAGAGACAGAGGTGTCGATAAAATAAAATATGGGCGTGAAGGCATCATGATCATCCTTAGAACAGCAACATATATTGACATATAATTTCTTATGCTAAAGTAATAATTCATTCACAATGGCAAAGTATGAATCCAGAACTCTATTGAGAATCGACAAATTATGATCTCAATCATTGAAGCAATTCCAATTTATCATAACATAGGAAAGAGTCAATATAAGAGCTTGTAAAGCAAACCCACATACTCAATCATCTTTTAGTCGTTCACAATTGCTAACACTCACGAGGTACCTATGAGTTCAAAGTTTCAATCGCACACAGCGAAAGATAGGGGCTTATAGTGTTGCCTCCCATCTATTTACCTCAAGGGTAATGTCAACAGTAATGACTCATGCTCGTCCACTTCCGAGTGGATATATGTGCCTAGATCAGTCCCCAACACGTGACACTTGCTAGAAAATAAAGGCGAAAATAGAGAAGGTGAAGGAAATCACCACGACTCTTGCATAAAGGTAAGAACTAGAAAATAAAAGTAATAGATAGGCCCTTCGCAGAGGGAAGCAGAGGTTGTCATGCGCTTTTATAGTTGGATGCACAATCTCTTAATGCAAAAGAACGTCACTTTATATTGCCCCTTGTGATAGAGAACTTTATTATGCAGTCCATCACTTTTATGTTTTCCCTATCACAAGTTTGTATAAAGTTTATTTTCCTCACATTAATAGATCACACATATTTAGAGAGAAATTTTTATTGCTTGCACCAATGACAACTTACTTGAAGGATCTTATTCTATCCTTAGATAGGTATGGTGGACTCTCATGGAAAAACTGGGTTAAGGGTGTTTGGATGCACAAGTAGTATCTCTACTTGGTGCGGAAGTTTTGGCTGATATTAGGTGGAAGCAAGCCACACATGTTGAGGGATCTATAACAATATAACTTCTATTCGGAAATGAGCAAACATAAACCATTATGTTGTGTTCCTCGTCCGACATCAACTTCTTAACATATAATATTTTAATGAGTGCTCACAATCATAAAAGATGTCCAAGATAATATATTTATATGTGAACCTCCCTTTCTTTATTACTTCCTTTTAGTTGACCCAATGACCAACATCTATGTTTGTCAACCCCCAACAGGTTCAATCGACATACTTCTTGTATGTGAAGTCATCACTCCCCATTGTCATATGTACTCTTTTGCTTTTATTCTATACTTCTTTCTACTTCATCTTTCTCAAGATCAAGATCATGCCAAACAAGCAAAAGCCCTCAACTCAAAAGCAGTTTTTATTATATAACTCACGGACTTGCTTACACAGGAGGAATCATAAAGCAAAGACTCAAAAGTAGATCACACGAAAACTTTATTGTACTAGATGAAGATATAACCAAAAGAATCGAACTAAGGAAAGATGATAAAAAATAAAAATAAAAATAAAAGTAAAAATAAAAGATGTGATGGTGATACCTTACCGGGGCACCTCCCCCAAGATTGGCACACGCCAAGGGGAGTGCCCATACCCATGTCTTTAGTTGTCTTGCTTCGGAGGTGGCGATGCTATATACTTGGCGATGAGGCCCTTCAGAATGAGATTCTCCACCTCAAGCTTGTTATTTTGTTGTCTGAGATCCATTATTTCCTTTTGATGTTTCTTAGTGATGGTTAGAGCACCCTTAACCCATGCATGTTCCATCGCTGCAAGGCAAGAAGCAACACTCCGTTTCATATTTTCAAAAGTAAAAATTTAGCATTGGAAGGGATAACCGAATTCGGAATTGCTGAGTTCTGAAGTTCTCCTAGCATGGCTCCCGGTTGTGGATGAGAGGTAACTTCTTGGTTTTCCTACATGGAATCTATCCTTTTCAAGTCGGCCTCCATCTCTTCCTTTGTAGCCTGCTCGAAGTAGTTCTCCCTAACCGACTCTTGCGAAGACATCTTCCTCTAAATATGCTACAGAAATAGCTCAAAATGAAAACAGGAGGTATTCTCGTGATACGGGAGTCAAAACCTTTGGGAGATTATATAATGAATTTTTACCGACCCGAAGGAGTATGCCACAAGAAAACGGAGTCCGGAAGGTGCATGAGGTGGCCACAAGCCCCAGGGGCGAGCCCAGGGGGGTAGGCGCACCCTGCAGGCTTGTCGCCTCCTCGTGCACCATTCGGATTACTATAAATTTTCCTAATTTTTTAAATATTGCAAAACAGATAAAAATTTCCATTGAAAAAGTTTTGGAGTCTTTTTACTTACTGTACCGCATACCTATTCCTTTTCGGAGTCTAAAACATTCTGGTAAGTCTCCCTAATGTACTCCTCTGGAGTTATGGTGTTGATGATATTGGTTTCAACATTTATGGTTGTACCTGAGATATAATGTTTGATTATTTGACCATTCACCACCTTCGGGTTTGTGCCTTCGGCGTTGTTAATCTTGATGGCACCGGAACGGTATACCTCCTCGATAACACAAGGACCTTCCCATTTAGAGAGAAGTTTTCCTACAAAAAATCTTAAACGAGAATTGTATAGCAAGACATGATCACCTATATTAAATTCACGCTTTTGTATCCTTCTATCATGCCATCTCTTAACCTTTTCTTTAAACAACTTGGCATTCTCATAGGCTTGGGTTCTCCATTCGTCAAGTGAGCTAATGTCAAATAACCTCTTCTCACCAGCAAGTTTGAAATCATAATTGAGCTCTTTGATTGCCCAATAAGATTTATGTTCTAGTTCTAGAGGTAATTGACATGCTTTACCATAAACCATCTTATACAAAGATACCCATAGGGTTCTTGTAACCATTTATATAAGCCCACAATGCATCGTCAAGTTTCTTAGACCAATTCTTCCTAGATCAATTAATAGTCTTCTTCAAACTCAATTTAATTTCCCTATTACTCAATTCCACTTGACCACTAGAATGAGGATGATAAGGAGATGCAATTCTATGATTAACATCGTATTTAGCAAGCAATTTATGGAAAACACCATGAATAAAGTGAGAACCACCGTCAGTCATCAAATATCTAGGGACTCCAAATCTAGGGAAAATAACTTCTTTAAGCATTTTAATATAAGTGTTATGATCAGTTCTACGAGTTGGAATAGCTTCTACCCACTTAGTAACATAATCAACCGCAACTAGAATATGAGTATACCCGTTAGATTGTGGAAAAGGCCCCATATAATCAAAACCCCAAACATTAAACGGTTCAATAACAAGATAATAATTCATAGAAATTTCCTGACGTCTACTAATATTACATATTCTTTGATATTCATCGCAAGACAAGACAAACTTACGAGCATCCTTGAAGAGAGTAGGCCAAGAAAACCCAGATTGTAGTACCTTATGTGCAGTTCTATCGCCAGCGTGGTGTCCTCCCTGGGCTTCGGAGTGGCACTTGCGTAAGATCTATTCCTGTTCATGTTCAGGTACATAACTTCTAATAATACCATCTACTCCTTCTTTATAAAGGTATGGCTCATCCAAAAATTAATGCCTTAAATCATAGAAGAACTTTTTCTTTTGTTGGTATGTGAAACTAGGAGGTATAAATTTAACAACAATGTAATTTGCATAATCAGCATACCAAGGAGCATTATGTGAAGCATTTACGACAACTAATTGTTCATCAGGAAAGCTATCATCAATAGGTAGTGGGTTATCAAGAACATTTTCGAATCTAGACAAGTTATCTGCCACAGGGTTATCAGCACCCTTTTCATCAATGATATGCAAATCAAATTCTTATAGCAGAAGGACCCACCTAATAAGTCTAGGTTTAGCATATTTCTTTTCCATAAGGTACTTAATAGCAGCATGATCTGTGTCAACAGTTACTTTGGAATCAACAATATAAGGTCTAAACTTATCACAAGCAAACACGACTACTATAAATTCTTTTTCAGTAGTAGCATAGTTTGTTTGAGCACTGTCTAGAGTTTTAATAGCATAATGAATAACATTTAATTTCTTATCGACTCTTTATCCTAGAACAGCACCAACAACATAATCACTAGCATCACACATAATTTCAAAGGGTAGGTTCCAGTCAGGTGGTTGAACAACAGGGGCGGTAAAAAGGGCATTCTTAAGAATTTCAAATGCTTCTACACAATCATCATCAAAAACAAATGGGACATCTTTTTGCAAGGGATTTGTGAGAGGCCTATAAATCTTAGATAAATCTTTGATAAACGTCCTATAGAAACCAGCATGACCAAGGAAACTTCTTATACCTTTGATATCCGTAGGGCACGACATTTTTTCAATAGCATAAACTTTAGCTTTATCAACTTCAATACCTCTTTCGGAGATCTTGTGCCCCAAGAAAATACCTTCATTAACCATAAAGTGGCACTTTTCCTAGTTCAAGACAAGATAGTTTCTTCACATCTCTACAAAACTCGATCAAGGTTGCTCAAACAATCATCAAATGAAGTTCCGTAAATGGAAAAATCATCCATGGAAACCTCAAGCATATTTTCACAAAAGTTAGAGAATATAGCCATCATACATCTTTGAAATGTAGAAGGTGCATTGCATAAACCAAAAGCCATAGGTCTATGAGCCAAGGTACCAAAAGGGAAAGTAAAAGTGGTTTTTTCTTGATCCTGGCTAGATACAAGTATGTTTGGATAATCTTTCTAGCATTTGATCAATAAAAGGTAAAGGGTAATGATCTTTCTTAGTAGCTTTATTTAATTTCCTAAAATCAATTACCATTCTATAACCTATAGCAATTCTTTGCGGGATCAATTCATTTTTATCATTAGGAACAACGGTAATACCTCCCTTCTTAGGGACACAATGGACGAGACGAACCCATCTACTATCGGCAACAGGATAAATTATACCTGCCTCTAGAAGCTTTAGTATTTATTTTCTTACCACTTATTTCATCTTAAGGTTCAATCGTCGTTGGTGATCAATAACTAGTTTGGCATCAGGCTCCATATTAATTTTATGCTGACATAGAGTGGGACTAATGCCCTTAAGATCATCAAGAGCATAACCAATAGCAGCATGGTGCTTCCTCGGAGTCTTCATGCTCTGAAAGGTTAGCACTAATAATAACAAGATATATCTCCTTTTCATCAAGATAAGCATATTTCAACATATCAGGTAATTGCTTGAGCTCAAACACGGGATCGCCCTTGGGTGGAGGAGGATCCCCAAGTATTTGAACAGGTAAGTTGTGTTTCAAAATAGGCTGCTGATCGAAGAAAATTTCATCTATTTCGTTCCTCTCATTCATATGCATATCATTTTCATGGTCTAGCAAATATTGTTCTAAAGGATCAGTAGGAGGCACAACAATAGAAGCGAGACCAATAATTTCATATTTACTAGGCAATTATTTGCCATGGGGTTGTCTACGAAATTTAGAGAAATTAAACTCATGAGACACATCGCCAAAACTCACAGTAACTATTTCTTTCTCACAATCAATCCTAGCATTAACAGTATTCAAGAAGGGTCTGCCAAATATAATGGGACAAAAATTATCTTGTGGGGAACCAAGAACAATAAAATCAGTTGGATACTTTATTTTCCCACACAAGACTTCAACATCTCTAACAGTCCCCATCGGTGCAATAGTGTCTCTATTAGCAAGCTTAATAGTAACATCAATTTCCTCTAGTTCAGTTGGTGCAATATCATGCATGATTTCTTTGTATAAGGAATAGGGGATTGCACTTACGCTAGCACCCATATCACACAAGCCATGATAACACTGATCTCCTAGACAACAGGCACGCCAACAACTGGTCCATGTTTATGCTTAGTATCAGGTCTAGCAATTCTAGCCACTTCATTGCAGAAATGAATAACATGCCCATCAAAATTATCGACCAAGAGATCTTTAACCATAGAAATACTAGGTTCAACTTTAATTTGTTTAGGGGGTGTAGGTGTTCTAATACAACTCTTACGTACCATAGTTGAAGCTTTAGCATGTTCCTTTATCCTAATAGGGAAAGGTGGTTTCTCAATGGAAGCAGTAGGGATAACAGGATCAACATTATAAGTAATAGTTTCCTCTTCAACTTTAATAGGTTCAACTACTTTCACATCAATGGGAGGATGATATTTAAACCACTTCTCCTTAGGGACATCAATGTGAGTAGCAAAAGATTCACAGAAAGAAACTACTATCTCAGAGTCAAGTCCATATATTACTGCTAAACTCACGGAAAGCATCGGTGTCTACGAAGGATTTAACATAATCAAACTTTAGGTTCATACCTGACTCCTTACCTTCGCCGAGTTCCCAATATTTAGAGTTGTGTTTAATTCTTTCCAATAAATTCCATTTGAATTCGATATCTTTCTTCATAAAAGAACTAGCACAAGAAGTATCAGCCATGGATTGATCATTATGAGAAAGTCGAGCATAAAAATTCTAAATAATAATTTCTCTCGAGAGCTCATCATTGGGGCATGAATATAAAATTGACTTAAGCCTCCCCCAAGCTTGAGCGATTCTTTCTCCTTCACGTGGCCAAAAACTGTAAATATAATTCCGATCACAATGAACCAGATGCATAGGATAGAACTTCTAATGAAATTCCATTTTTAGTCGGTTGTAGTTCCATGATCCTATATCATCACATAGCATGTGCCATGACAATGCATTTTCCTTCAATGATAAAGGAAATACATTCTTCTTGACAACATCCTTGGGCAAACTTGGAAGCTAAAATAATCCACAAACTTCATCCACATAGATTAGATGCAAATACGGATGTACTGTTCCATCTCCTGCATAAGGATTAGCTAGCAGTTTCTCTATCATACCCGAAGGAATCTCATAATCAATATTTTCAGTAGGTTGAGGGAAAACTCTTTGTGTTTCCGGTCGAGGTGAAGATACCCCAAACAAACCCCTCAAAGGATTACTTTCCATAGTAACAAGTGACGGTAAATTTCAGCACACTATATAAATTTTTCCTTACCAAGTTCCACTCACCAAAGGCGCTTCACTCCCCGGCAACGGCGCTAGAAAAGAGTCTTGATGACCCACAAGTATAGGGGATCTATCGTAGTCCTTTTGATAAGTAAGAGTGTCGAACCCAACGAGGAGCAGAAGGAAACGACAAGCAGTTTTCAGTAAGGTATTCTCTGCAAGCACTGAAATTATCGGTAAAAGATAGTTTTGTGATAAGATAATTCGTAACGGGTAGCAAGTAACAATTGTAACAAAGCGGCAGAAAGGTGGCCCAATCCTTTTTATAGAAAAGGAAAACCCTGGACAAACACTTATATAAAGCAAAGCGCTCCCGAGGACACATGGGAATTTATGTCAAGCTAGTTTTCATCATGCATATATGATTCGCGTTCGCTACTTTGATAATTTGATATGTGGGTGGAACGGTGCTTGGGTGCTGCCCTTACTTGGACAAGCCTCCCACTTATGATTAACCCCTCCCGCTAGCATCTGGAACTACGAAAGAAGAATTAAGATAAATCTAATCATAGCATGAAACGTGTGGATCCAAATCAGCCCCTTACGAAGCAACACATAAACTAAGGTTTAAGCTTCTGTCACTCTAGCAACCCATCATATAATTAGTACCTTCCAATGCCTTCCTCCAGGCACAAACAATGGTGAAGTGTTATGTAGTCGACGTTCACATAACACCACTGGAGGAGAGACAACATACATCTCATCAAAATATCGAACGAATACCAAATTCACATGATTACTTATAACAAGACTTATCCCATGTCCTCGGGAACAAATGTAAATACTCATAAAGAATATTCATGTTCATAATCAGAAGAGTATTAATGATGATCTAGGATCTGAACATATGATCTTCCACCAAGTAAACCAACTAGCATCAACTACAAGGAGTAATCAACACTACTTGCAACCCACATGTACTAATCTGAGGTTTTGAGACAAAGATCGGATACAAGAGATGAACTAGGGTTTGGAGAGGAGATGGTGCTGATGAAGATGTTGATGGAGATTGACCCCCTCTTAATGAGAGGATCGTTGGTGACAATGATGGCTTCGATTTCCCCTCCCGGGAGGGAAGTTTCCCTGGCAGGATCGCCCTGCCGGAGCTCTTGATTGGTTCTGCCCAAGTTCCGCCTCAAGACGGTGGCACTTCGTCCCGAAAGCTCTGTTATGATTTTTCCAGGACGAAACCCTCAATATAGCAGAAGATGGGCATCAAGGGTTGCCAGGTGGGCCACAAGCCCCAGGGGCGCACCCAGGGGGTAGGGCGCGCCCAACAGGCTTGTGGCTGCCTGGTGGGTCCCCTAATGTATTTCTTTTGCCCAATATTTTTTATATATGCCAAAATAATTCTCCATTGATTTTCAGGACTTTTGGAGTTGCGAAGAATAGGTATCTCAGATTTGCTCCTTTTCCAATCCAAAACTCTAGCTGCCGGCATTCTCCCTCTTCATGTAAACCTTGTAAAATAAGAGAGAAAAAGCATAAGTGTTGTACCAAAATGTGTAATAACAACCCATAATGCAATAAATATCAATATAAAATCATAATGCAAAATGGATGTATTAGGGATCCGCTCGTTTCCCTTGCCTCCTCATCGTTCTTGTGGCCGGAGTGCACCGCTCGTCTGTTGGAGATGTCGTCGCCGCGCCTGCTGCTCCTTGTCAAGCAGAGAAGGAGGACACCTGCGCCAAGACCTACTTGAACGTGTTGATCGTGCTCGCTCTTTGTCTCCGCTCTCCATCAGGCCAGATCCAACCTCCACCAGCATCGTCCTAGCCACGTAGGCCTTCCCCTGGCACAGATTCCGCCAGGAGCCGTACTAGCTCGCCCATGCTAGCAGTCGCGTGGGCCAACTAGCCTCGCCTGGCCAAGGCCCAGTCACGCCACAGCTACATGGGCCAAGCCAGCCATGGTGAGGTTCAGAGCAGGTAACCCTCGCCCGTGGGTGCATTATACTATGTTGTGCCTCTATGAACTATTGGGCTAACTAGTTTCGGCCATGTAATGTTTTTTTTCCTTCCAGCGAATTTATCTAATTATCCACAGATTGTAGTTTTATAGATTAGACCCTGAATTTCATGCATTTAATAACTCCATAACACTGGATCGGATGAGAATGTTTTATATATGAAAAATGCTTAGAATTTTGTGTAGATTCACAATATGCAACTTTCATCCATGTTTAAATTGTTTAACTTGCTGTTTTATTTTTATTTGCACTAGTGCCATGCTAAAATGATTTATTTCATAACTATTAAACCGTAGCTCCATTTAAAATGATCCACATATGTAACTTGACTAGAAAATGTGTATAAAAACACGTTGGAACTTTTTTTTCTTTTTAAAAACTCTAAAATTGTGTTCTAGGAAGAACAGTAGCAAATTCGAAAATTTCATATGTGGACTTTTGGGAATTGTTATTCGTTGTTCTAGCCTCATTTAAGCTTGCATAAATATGTAGTTGTGCGTGCTTCACCTCTTGCCATGTCAACAATATTTAATATTCATGAGTACCCAAACGAGACTGAACTAAATAATATGAATGTGGAGTCTCGACAATATGCAACTCGTTGCATATTGAACATCGCTTAACATGTAGTAGTTGTTGTTCTTGCCATGTCGTGCCATGCCTTGCATATTAAACCGGACATGCATCATATTTGTTTGTGCATCATGTCAAGAATATGTTGTGGTGCTATTGCATGTTGATTGTTGTTTCTGGATTTCTTCTTCTCGATAGAGTTCCGAAAGCGTTTGGAGTGTGAGGGTTCGTTTGACTATGTTGGATCGTCTTTTTCAAGGATTCGTTCTTCTTCCAAGCGGGGTCTCAGGCAAGATGACACATTTCCTTGGATAACACTACTATCATTGCTATGCTTGTTGGGGAACGTTGCATGGGAAACAAAATTTTCCTACGCACATGCAAGATCTATCCAGGGTGATGAGCATCTATGAGGGGGAGAGTGGATCTACATACCCTTGTAGATCGCTAAGCGGGAAGCGTTAAGAAACGCGATTGATGTAGGCAAACATCTTCGCGATCCAAATCGCCGAGCGTCTCACAATCCCATCACGATCCATCTTGCGATCCGATCAAGATCCGTTCCGCGATCCCATCACGATCCATCCCACGATCCAATCATGAATCATCTCTCGATCTTGATCACGGTCCTTCCGATCTAGCACCGAACGGATGGCGCCTCCAGGTTCAACACACGTATAGCTCGATGACACTCTCCGTCTTATTGATCCAACAAGAGGGAGCGGAGAAGTAGATGAGTTCACCGGGACCGCAATGGCACAGCGAGAGTGGTGGTGGAGCTGATCCGGCAGGGCTTCGTCAAGCACTACGAAATCAATTTAGAGGAGAAATAGATCTAGAGGAAGAAGAGGGCAGCATGTGAAAATTAGGGTTAGCTTTCCCCTCTAAATCCTCTAGTATATATAGGAGGGAGGGAGGGGAGGAGGCAGCCTCAAACCCTCAAGGCTTGGTCGAAATTGGAGGTGGAGGAGTCCAACTCCAATCCTATTACGAGTAGGATTCCTCCTTTCCACTTGGAAACTCTTTCCACCTCTCCACCTTTTGGGTTTTTCCCACCCCTAGCCGCATGGGACTTAGTGGGGGCTTAGTCAAGCCCTCGAGGGGCTGGTTTGACACCTCCCACAACCCATGAGGTCCTTTGGGTCGAGACTCCCCTCCCGATGGTCCCCCGGCACCCTCCCGGTAGTCCCGGTATAGTACCGATGAGCCCGAAACTTTTCCGGTGACCAAAACAGGACTTCCTATGTATCAATCTTTAGGTCTTGACCATTCCGGAGCTCCTCGTGACATCCGGGATCTCATCCATGACTAAAAAAACCTTCGTTCACCACCATACATAACTCAATACAATCGAAACGTCACCGAACCTTAAGTGTGCAGACCCTGCGGGTTCGAGAACTATATAGACATGACCGAGACACCTCTACGGTCAATAAAAATTATCAAGACCTGGATGCCCATATTGGTTCCTAAATATTCTATGAAGATCTTTATCGGTCGAACCTCTATGTTAAGGATTCAGTTAATCTCGCATGATGTTCCCTTTGTTCTTCGATATGTTACTTGCTCGAGATTCGATCGTCGGCATCTCCATACCTAGTTCAACCTCATTACCGGAAAGTATCTTTACTCATTCCATAATACAAGATCATGTGGCTAACACTTAGTCACATTGCTTGCAAGGCTTATTGTGATGTTGTATTACCAAGTGGGCCCTAAGATACCCCTCCGTCACACGGAGTAACAAATCCTAGTCTTGATCCATGCCAACCCAACGGACACCCTCGAAGATACGTGTAGAGCACCTTCATAGTCACCCAATTACGTTGCGACGTTTGATACATACAAGGTACTCCTCCGGTGTCAGTGAGTTGCATGATCTCATGGTCATAGGAACAGATACTTGACATGCAAAAAACAATAGCAATAAACTGACACGATCATATCCTACGCTTGTAGTTTGGATCTTGTCCATCACATCATTCTCCTAATGATGTGATCCCGTTATCAAATAACATCTCATTTCCATGACTAGGTAAGCATAGCCATCTTTGATTAACGAGCTAGTCTATTAGAGGCATACTAGCGACATGGTGTAGTCTATGTATCCTCAAATGTATGTGAGTTTCCGATCAATGCAATTATAGCAACGATAATAAAAGATTATGATGAACAAGGAAATATGATAATAACCAATTTATTATTGCCTCTAGGGCATATTTCCAACAGTCTCCCACTTGCACTAGAGTCAATAATCTAGTTCACATTACCATGTGATTCACATTGTTATGAATCTTGCACCCAATGAGTTCTGGGGCTCGATCATGCTTTGCATGTGAGAGAGGTCTTTTAGTCAACGGCTCTGTGACATTTAGATCTGTGTGTACTTTGCAAATCTCTATGTCATACTGTAGACACTGCTACACACTCCACTTGGAGCTATTCCAAATGGCTGCTCCACTATACGTATCTAGATTACTACTAAGAGTCATCCGGATTGGTGTTAAAGCTTGCATCGACGTAACTCTTTATGAGGAACTCTTTATCACCTCCATAATCTAGAAACATTTCCTTAGTCTTTTAGTTACTAAGGATTATCTTGACGGATGTCTAGTGATCCACTCCTGGATCACTCTTGTACCCCTTGATGGACTCATGGCAAGGCACACACAGGTGTGGTACACAACATGGCATACTATATAGATCCTATGGCTAAAGCATAGGGGATGACCTTCGTCCTTTCTCTTTCTTCTGTCGTGGTTGAGCTTTGAGTCTTACTCAACTTCACACCTTACAAATCAGGAAAGAACTATTTCTCTGACTGATCCATTTTGAACTCTTTCAAAATCTTTTCAAGGTATGTACTCATTGAAAGTCTCATCAAGCATCTTGATCTATCTCTATGGATCTTTATGCTCAACAATTAGGTAGCTTTATCTAGGTCTTCCTTTGAAAAACTCTTTTCAAACAACCGTTTATGCTTTCCAGAAATTCTAAACCATTTTCGATCAATAATATGTCAACCACATATGCTTATCAAAATTTCTATAGTGCTCCCACTCACTTTATTATAAATACAAGTTTCTCATAAACTTTGTATAGACTCAATAACTTTGATTACCTCATCAAAGCGTATATTCCAACTCCGAGATGCTTCCTCCAGTCCATAGAAGGATCACTGGAGCTTGCACACTATTTAGCATCCTTAGGACTGACAAAACCTTCTGGTTGTATCTCATACAACCTTTCCTCAAGGAAGGAAATGATGTTTTGACATCCATCTGCCAGATTTCATAATTGAAAAACACAGTAACTGCTAACATAATTCCACCAGACTTTTAGCATCGCTACGGGTGAGAAGGTCTCATCGTAGTCAACTCCTTAAACTTGGCGGAAACTTCTTTGCGACAAGTTTAGCTTTACAAATAGTGACATTCACCATCAACATCTTTCTTCATCTCAAAGGTCCATTTGTACTCAACGACCTGCCGTTCAATGGACAAGTCTACCAAAGTCCATACTTGGTTTTCATACCTGGATCCTTCCTTGGATTTCATGGCTCCTAGCCATTTGTCGGAATCCGGGCCCATCATCACTTCTCCATAGCTCGTAGTCTCATCGTTGTCCAACAACATGACCTCTAAGATAGGGTTGCCGTCCATACCACTCAGGAGCAGTATGCATCCTTGTGGACCTACGAGGTTCCATAGTAACTTGATCTGAAGCTTCATGATCATCATCATTAACTTCCTCTTCAACTAACGTAGGATCCACAAAAACAACTTTCTGCATTGCGCTACTCTCTGGTTGAAACAAAGGTTCAACAACCTCATCAAGTTCTATCTTCCTCCCACTCAATTCTTTCGAGAGAAACTCATTCTCGAGAAAGTACATGTTTATAGCAACAAACACTTTGCACTCGGATCTAAGATAGAAGGTATACCCAATTGCTCTTAGGGTATTCCATGAAGATGCATTTGTCCGCTTTGGGTTCGAGCTCATTAGATGAAAACCTTTTTCACATAAGCGTTGTAGCCCCAAACATTAAGAAATGATAGCTTAGGTTTCTATCAAACCATAATTCATATGGTGTCATCTCAACAGATTTAGATGGTGCCCTATTTAAAGTGAATGTAGTTGTCTCTAATGCATAACCCCAAAACGATAGTGGCAAACGATAAGAGACATCATAGTACGCACCATAACCAATATAGCACGACTATTACGTTCGGACACACCATCACACTATGGTGTTCCAGGTGGCGTGAGTTGTGAAACAACTTTCACATTGTCTAAAGTTGTATGCCAAACTCGTAACACAGATATTCACCTCCACGATCATATCGTAGATATTTTTATCTTCTTTTCATGATGATCTTAAACTTCACTCTAAATTTGTTTGAACTTTCAAACATTTCAGACGTGTGTTTCATTAAGCAAATATACTCATATATACTCAAATCATCAGTGAAGGCAAGAAAAATAATGATATCCACTGCATGCTACAACACTCATTGGATCGCATACATCAACATGTATTATTTCCAATAAGTTACTAGTCCGCTCCATCATACTGAAAACGGGGTCTGTAGCCATCTCGCCCAAGAGGCATGGTCCGCATGTCTCAACCGATTCGAAACCGAATGAGTCCAAAGATCCATCAACATGGAGTTTCTTCCTGCGATTTATACCAATATGACATTTAGTGGCAGTGCCACAAGTATGTGGTACTATCATTATTAAATTTGTATATTTTGGCATCAATGTTCTGAACATGTGTATTACTACGATCAGGATTCAACAAACCATTCTCACTGGGTGCATGACCATTGAAGGTATTATTCATGTAAACAGAATAACCATTATTCTCTAACTTCAATGAATAACCATGTTGCAATAAACATGATCCAATCATGTTCATGCTTAACGCAAACACCAAATAACATTTATTTAGGTTTGTCACTAATCCTGAAGGTAGAGAGAGCGTGCGATCTTGATCACATAAACCTTGGAAACATTTCCAACATACATCGTCACCTCACACTTAGCTACTCTCTATTTATTTCATAGCTTTTATTTTGAGTTACTAACATTTAGCAACCGAACCAGTATCCTATACCCAGGTGCTACTAGGAGTACTAGCAAGCTACACATCAATAACACGTATATGAAAATACACTTCTGTCGACGTTGCTAGCCTTCTTATCTACCAAGTATCTAGGGTTGTTCCGCTTCAGTGACCGCTCTCCTCATAATAGAAGCACTTAGTCTCGGGTTTGGGTTCAACTTTGGGTTGCTTCACTGGAGCAGCAACTGACTTGCCATCCATGAAGTTTCCTTGCTTGCCTTTGCCCTTCTCGAAACTAGTGGTTTTACTAACCATCAACACTTGATGCTCCTTCTTGATTTCTACCTTCACAGCGTCAAATATCGCGAACAGCTCAGGGATCATTATTTCCATCCCTGGCATTTTATAGTTCATCACGAAGCTCTAGCAGCTTAGTGACAGTGACATGGAAAACTATATCAATCCCTTTCTTATCTGGAAGATCAACTCCCACTCGATTCAAGTGATTGTAGCACCCAGACAATCTGAGCACATGCTCAACGATTGAGCTATTCTCCATCATCTTGCAGGCAAAGAATCTTGCTGGAGATCTCATATCTCACAACATGGGCGCGAGCCAAAGATCCCAATTTCAGCTCTTAGAACATCTCATATGTTCCATGATGTTCAAAACGTTTTTGGAGCCTCAATTCTAAGCCATAAATCAAGACACACTAAACTATCAAGTAGTCATCAGAACGTGCATGTCAGATGTTCACAACATCTACAGATGACGCTAGAGGGGGTGGTGCTCCGAGCGGTGCTTTAAGGACTGAAGCCTTCTGTGCATCAATGAGGACAATCCTCAGATCACAGACCCAATCTGCAATATTGCCACCATCATCTTTCAACTTTATTTCTCTAGGAACATATAAAAATTCAAGGGAGCTACAGCGTGAGCTAGTAATCTACAACATAATTAGCAAAGACACTACTCACTATGTTCATGATAATGAGTTCAATTAATCATATTACTTAAGAACTCACACTCAAATTGACATTCATCTGGTCATTCGAGTGATACATGATCCATATTCACCAACTCAAGTATGATCATCACGTGAGTTGAGTTGGTTTCAATGGTGAACATAATCATGTTGATCATATCTACTATATGACTCATGTTTGACCTTTCGGTCCCTTGTGTTCCGAGGCCATGTCTGTACATACTAGGCTTGTCAAGCTTAACCCGAGTGTTCTGGATGTGCAACACTGGCTTGCACCCGCTGTATGTGAACGTAGACTCTATCACACCCGATCATCACGTGGCGTCTCGACACGACAAACTTTCACAACGGTGCACACTCGGGGAGAACACAATTGATCTTGAAATTTTAGTAAGGGATCACCTTATAATGCTACCATCGTCCTAAGAAAACGAATGTACATAAAAGGATTAACATCACATGCAAATCATAAGTCACATGATATGGCCATGAACTTGTGCTTTTGATCTCCATCCTTAAAGCACCGGCATGATCTCCATCGTCACCGGTATGACACCATGATCTCCATCATCTTGATCTCCATCAACGTGTCGCCATCGGGGTTATCGCGCCCACCATGCTTCTACTACTATTGCTACCGCTTAGCAATAAAGTAAATCATTACATAGCGCTTAATGATTGACACGTAGGTCATACAATAATTAAATACAACCCTATGGCTCCTGCCGGTTGCCGCACTCATCGACATGCAAGTCGTGATATTCTATACAATACATGATCATCTCATACATCACATATATCTCATCATGTAATTGGCCATATCACATCACAACATACCTTGCAAAAACAAGTTAGACGTCCTCTAATTGTTGTTGCAATTTTTACATGGCTGCTACGGGTATCTAGCAAGAACCATTCTACGTACGCAAAACCACAACAGTGAAACATAAATTGCTTTTCAACCTTATCAAGGACCGCCTTTGTCGAATCCGATCCAACTAAAGTAGGAGAAACAGACACCCGCCAGCCATCTTTGTGCAACGAAGTTACACGTCAGTCGATGGAACCGGTCTCTTGAAAACGTAAAAGTAAGGTTGGTCCGGGCCTCTTCATCCCACAATACTGCTGAACCAAAACATGACCAAGGGAGGAATCAATCTAAGCATCAACGCCCACAAACTCTTTGTGTTCTACTCGAGATCTCATCTACACATAGACCTAGCTCATGATGCCACTGTTGGGGAACGTTGCATGGGAAACAAAATTTTCCTACGCACACGCAAGATCTATCCATGGTGATGCGCATCTACGAGGGGGAGTGGATCTACATACCCTTTTATATCGCTAAGCGGGAAGCGTTAAGAAACGCAGTTGATGTAGTCGAACGTCTTTGCAATCCAAGTCACCGAGCGTCCCATGATGCCATCACAATCCATCTCACGATCCGATCACGATCTGTCCTGCGATCCAATCATGAATCGTCTCGTGATCTTGATCACGGTCCTTCCGATCTAGCGCCGAACGGACGGGGCCTCCGCGTTCAGCACATGTACAGCTCAATGACGATCTTTGCCTTCTTGATACAGCAAGAGGGAGTGGAGATGTAGATGAGTTCTCCGGGAGCGCGGCGGCACGGCGATGGTGGTGGTGGAGCTGATCCGGTAGGGCTTCACCAAGCACTACAGAATCAATCTAGAGGAGAAACGGATCTAGAGGAAGAAGAGGGCAGCACGTGACAATTAGGGTTAGCTTTCCCCTCTAAATCCTCTAGTATATATAGGAGGGAGGGAGGGGAGGAGGCAACCTCAAACCTTCAAGGTTTGGTCGAAATTGGAGGTGGAGGAATCCTACTCCAATCCTATTAGGAGTAGGATTCCTCCTTTCCACTTGGAAACTCTTTCCATCTCTCCACCTTTTGGGTTTTTCCCACCCCTAGACGCATGGTTCTTAGTGGGGGCTTATTCCAGCCCACCAGGGGCTGGTTTCACTCCTCCCACAGCCCATGAGCTCCTCTGGGTCGATACACCCCTCCCGACGGTCCCCCGACACCCTCCTGGCACTCCTGGTACATTACCGATGAGCCTGAAGCTTTTTCGGTGACCAAAACAAGACTTCCTATATATCAATCTTTACCTCCGGACCATTCCTGAGCTCCTCATGATGTCCAGGATCTCATTTGGGACTCCGAACAACCTTCGATCACCACCATACATAACTCTATACTACCGAAATGGCACCGAACCTTAAGTGTGCAGACCCTGCAGGTTCGAGTACTATGTAGACATGACTGAGACACCTCTACAATCAATAACCAATAGCGGGACCTAGATGCCCATATTGGTTCCTACATATTCTACGAAGATCTTTATCGATCGAACCTCTATGTCAATGATTCAGTTAATCCCGTATGATGTTCCCTTTGTTCTTTAGTATGTTACTTGCCTGAGATTCGATCGTCAGCATCTCCATACCTAGTTCAACCTTGTTACCGGCAAGTATCTTTAATCATTCTGTAATACAAGATCTCGTGGATAACAATTAGTCACATTGCTTGCAAGGCTTATTGTGATGTTGTATTACCGAGTGGGCCCTGAGATACCTCTCCGTCACACGGAGTAACAAATCCCAGTCTTGATCCATGCCAACCCAACATACACCCTCGGAGATACCAGTAGAGCACCTTTATAGTCACCTAGTTACGTTGCGACGTTTTATACACACAAGGTACTCCTCCGGTGTCAGTGAGTTGCATGATCTCATGGTCATAGGAACAGATACTTGACATGCAAAAAACTGTAGCAATAAACTGACACGATCATATGCTACATTTGTAGTTTGGGTCTTGTCTATCACATCATTATCCTAATGATGTGATCCCATTATCAAATGATATCTCATGTCCATGACTAGGAAACCATGGCCATCTTTGATCAACGAGCTAGTCTATTACAGGCATACTAGGTACATGGTGTTGTCTATGTATCCACACATGTATCTGAGTTTCCGATCAATGCAATTATATCATGGATAATAAAAGAGTATCATGAACAAGGAAATATGATAACAACCAATTTATTATTGCCTCTAGGAAGATCACAAGATTCGTGGTCGAGGTTATTCCCGTAGCGTGTGGTTAATTTCTGATGGATGAGTTGGAGCACCCGTGTGGGGTTAAATCTTTCGGAAAGCCATGCCCGTGGTTATGTGGCAACTTGGAAACTTTGTATAACACCCGGTCATAGAAAACTTGAAGTAAACTCTAATAAAATACACCAATTGTGGTGTAACCGTGACTGTCTCTTCTCGTGAGTCCTTATCCGACAGAGAACATGGCGGGGTTATGTTACACGTAAGTAGGTGTTCAGGATCACATAGTGATCATTACTAGTTCACGTATGTTATGCATAGACCACCATACTTATTTTCTGTATCTTAAGTTAGCCACTCAAATAAATACTTAGTTGCTTGTTGTAGCCTCTCCACTTAACCATACCTCACCCATTAAGCTTTTCTAGTCTTGATACCCTTGCAAATGAGATTGCCGAGTCCCCGTGGCTCATAGATTACTACAACAATAGTTGCATGTGTAGGTAATGCGATGATTTGACGTGAGCGTGATGCTTGTTTAATTTGGAGTTCTTCTTCTTCTTCATTGATCTAGGATGGGTTTCAGGCGGCAGCCTGGGATAGCAAGGATGGATGTCATTTTAACGTTTTATTTCGTCTATAGTTGTACCATGCTCTTATTTATGATGTTTGAATATGTGGTTGTATTGATGTGACCTTGATGTAGCTTGTGGCGAGTGTAAGCCAATTCCATATACTCATCTCTTATGTACATGTACTTGTAGTGATATCCATTCTTACAACACGACGAGATGTGCTCCTATCCCTGTCGAGGCCCTCGAGCTAAAATAAGGATAGGGTCGCATCTTGGGCGTGACAAGTTGGTATCAGAGCCTGTACTGACCTAGGAGCCCCCTTGATTGATCGAACTTGGCCGAGTCGACTCTAGTGAAAAACTATTTTAGTCTAGTTATATCGGAGAGTAGGATTCATTTTACTTATCTTCTATACTCTCATGAGGTATTCTACTTAGGAATTTTTAATTCTACTCCTCTTGTCTTTTTCACTAAAAATTTATTAGGATCACGCGGGTATTGTTGGGATTGTTCCGATATCTTTGTGATGAGAACATTGTTCTTGGTGCCTCCTAACCTTTAGGGGTTGTGGCAGTGTCCCGGGGAGTTGAGCTCCAAGGTGTTGTCATCACATTTGTATCGTTGCACTTCTGGAATACCAGAGGTCGCTGACATCGAAAACACTTCTACACTCTTGTTGTGAGAGTAGTTGGCACCACCCAGTACTGGGGAGAGTGTCAGTATTGCCACATCTAGTATATAGGATGTCTTTCGAAGGTCTGAGGTACATGATTTCCGAGGTTTTCTTGGTTATGTGTTGACGGATGGATACGGTTGGAGTGTAGGGCTTGTTGCCTCCCTGTATCCCCAACACCCGATTGCATAACCAAAGATTTTGGAAGTTCTTAGGTGGGAATTCAAGTGGTTACCTAGGCTATGTTCCAAAATATCATGATGTGAGGTTGGGGTTCGACATCTAGTGGTTTGTTTGTTCACAGTCTTTTTTACGGAGGACAGTCTCACTATGCTTTTTCAATCCTTGTAGTTTGCTATGCCTAGGGATCATATTCGAGTGTCATTTCAATATGACCATCCAATATACGATCGAGCCTGTGTGAATTTTACCACGAAAATATCGGACGAAATCTCTATTATGTATTTGTTTCCGACTTTTTTCGTAAGCCTCATCCTATGTTTTGTTTTAAAATATGGTAATTCGTGTTGCTTCAATGTCAAGTGCTGATTTCATATCTTTTCTAAGTAGTCCTCTCATATTTTACGAGAATGCTAATCCTTTTGCTCAACTGGAGTTGTCATGGAATTCTTTTCAACTGGTGCGCTCCTCTTCAAGATATTCAATCATCTCGAATATTTGCAAGATCAATCCTCATGTTTCTTTTCGGAGTTCTTTTCATCCGTCCTAAGTTGTCTTTGTTTTTCACCACCCTCTCGCCTTTCTCTTCATCGGTTAAATTCTCATCCAAGTTCCTTTCTTTTCATCAATGCTTCCGCTATTTCTTCCGTATTGTATCCGGTGATTTCATGCGGAGATTCTCGGGAGTTTCAATGACAAGATCTATCCTGGTATGTTTTGTTCTTGTTGTTATTCTTCTCCGATGGATTCAATTCAAGCTCTTGGTGTTCATATACACCTTTTCATTCTCTAATTGCTCTCCTATGTTGGAATTCTTATCCAAGCCTCTCTTGCTTAATCATCCCTCTATTCTATCCGGAGTGTTGAAGATATCTCAGAAGTCTTGTCTTTTCATTCAAAATCCTTTCAAATTATTTCGAGGTTCTCACCTCATCAAGTTTGCATTCGTACCGATGCAATATTTCTTTCTAAGTAATTGGTTCAATGGTGTTTCTTTTGAGTGGGCCCATAACCCACAGGTTTTTCCCCATGATCTTACCCGGCTCTTCTATTCTTTTCGAAGATGTTCTCAAGTTCTTTTGAAATATGATGTAAGAATGATTTTCATCAATCATATTCCTTCTCCATGATTGCTTTGAATTATTTTCATCATTGGCTCGACCGTTCTTTATTCATTATTCCGGAGTATCTCAGTAATTCATGGTGTTGTTTCTCGTCGTCATTCTCAACATATAAGACCGAAGGAGAGTTTCTCTTAAATCTTGGTCCATTCTTGGGGATTCATGCTTTCAGCTTCCTGCTATCCTCTCAAATTGTTTTCAATCTCAAGATATTCTTTCCATATCTTTCCAAAGCATTTCAGAGTTCTTTTCATTCTGGATCCTCCAAAGCCCATCATTTCAAAAGATTTCTTCGTTCTCGCCTTCCATCTTTCGTTCTCAAATTCTTCTCAATTGTTGTCTCTTTGTTCGTATCTCAATTATTCCGGTGCTTCATTCAATATTTCTTTAGGCGGATCGTGATCTCTTCGTTCTGATGTCATGTATCTCCATTCATTTGTAGATTCCTCATTCGTGGAGTTTTACTGGCGCTTCGTTAAAGACTTCTTCAAGTTTGATCTCTATCTGTCTTTCCTATCGTTTTCAGAAGAATAAGTAGTATGCCAAATCTATTGCTTGTCATCAATTTAACTTGATGAAGGATAAGCATAACATAATTCTTATTCTAGTTTCATCAAGATGATTTCAATCCTTCTTCCGGAGTGTTCATGGCATCAAATTCTTGGTTCTAAGTTGTTCATCTTTTCTTTCCGGAGTTCCAAGTTTTTCTCAAGCATCCCTTCAGGAAGCTTCATCTAAATCCTTGCAACATCATATTCTATTCTTTCAACCTCATTCTTTTTATTTTCCTTTCATCCCGGTGTTCTCCAAGAGGTCCTTCATAGTGGTTTGCTAACAATGTAATTCTTTCTCAAGCTATTCTTCAAGATTCTTGTTGGAGAAGCTCAAGCATTCTTTTCTCGCATTTCTAAGTGCAATTCCTTCTCCCTTGTCCTTTTAGATGGGGTTATATCATTCTTGAACTATAAGGAGTTTAAAAATGAAGTTGTCAAGAATGAGATATTTAAACCCATCATGTCTTCCTTGGAGCTGTTTTGGATTGGATTTCACCTAAAGCATTTCCTTGGGAGTGTTGTTATCATGGTGCTTCTCAAGATCCAATTTCTCAATGTATCCTATTGTGAAAGAATTTTTGCATATCTTTTTGCTCCTAAGCAAGCAATTGTTTCCGTTAGTGGATGGTTGTCACCTCATTATCTTGAGATGTTGTCTATAAGCCCACATCAAGCTTATTATTTCGTTGTTGGTTTTTCAACAAATCTGTTCATACTATGCTTCTCAAGTTCAATGGTGGTAGAAGTTGTAATTTTCTTCTCTGATCTTTTCATTCAAATGATCTAGCTTCTATTCTTTTGTTCCGGATGCATCGTATTGTTGCTCTCTTCGACTCATCATCTCGTTTGTCAAGATCTTGCTCTTTCTTGCTTATCCATGTGACCAGAGTGTTGTGTTCTCTTTTCAAGTTCTCCCATCATATCAAATTTTGCCACTCTATCCTACCGAAGTGTTGCCGAAATTTCATGTGAATTATTGCTTGTTCCTCATCTCATTCTTCATCTATTCCAAACCTTCAAGTTCATGTGGGTTCACCCATTTGACAAGGGAGCAATCAAGTTTTACCTCTTCCTGTCCTCTTTCTCTTTCTCTTGTCATTCTAAGATCTCGGAACGAGATCTCTTGTAAGTGGAGGAGAGTTGTAACAGCCTGGGACCGACGCTCCAGAAGATTCCCCTTTTGTTTCCATTATTGTCATGTGATTCGTCTGGTTGACGCATTCATCATTGCACTATTCGCATCATCTGCATAGCATCGTCACCCGTTTTTCAAAAACTTGCATCCGTCCGTAGTTGCCAGTTCTTGTTGTTCTAGTTGCTGATCTTTTTGAGTCCAACCACACACACACGCATCTATGGCACCGATAAATATTCTTTTTAAAACTGCGTATAAAATTTTCTCAGAATTGGTCGGAACTTGGTGTGCGGTCTTGTTATACTGTAGGTGGACCGCCTGCTAAATTTCGTCACAATCAGAGTCCGTTTGTTATCCCAAACGGTCGTCCATAGCGGCACCGTCATCGGTGTATTCGTTGGACACTTCAGTTTATAAAACTTCTGCCGGGTCGCTCATTTACCTCTCACTCAATCCCATGGACTTCTTCACAACCCACTAGCCCCTCCTCCGGTTTCTGTCGTCCAATCGCGATCCAACGATCAATATTGCCCCAAAAAACCCTCCTATTGCCTACCTGCTATAAATAGCAGATGAACCCCTAACCATCTTGGACAAACCCTAGACCCTAGGCAGACCAACTCCATCCATTCCCGCTCAGTGCCGCCACCTAACCAACCGCTCTCCTCCTCGGATCGCGAGCACCAGCCTCCACCCACCAAATCCCAGGACCCAATCCACAACCACCCCATCCCCTTTGCTGGACCACTGGATGAAAGATCTGACAGCCTAGGAGCCTGTAACATCCCAAATTTTCATTTTGGAATGTTATGAAATATAGCTATGCATCATCATCACTTTGTTTGAATGAAATGAATGGTTGAAGTGTTTCCTTTGAAATTCTGAAAGGCCATTTCAATTTTCCCATGTATTTGTTTCACCTATTTGAAAAACCTTTGGAAATGTTCAAAGAAAGATGGGAGTAACATGACACTCCACACCAGGGGCATCTTGGTGAAATATTTGAGCAATAAAACCAAGGGGTTATTTGAAAGTTTATCTCAAAAGGATTTAAAATCAATTAGGAATTTTGTTGAAAATAAATTTTAAAAAGATATTCAATATGACAGAGGAAAAATGTTCATTAAATAACATTAATTCTCCTGATCATTTTGATATATGTATTTCCTATGTTTGGAAATATTTTGAATGCATTAAAAGAGTTTTTATTGCTCTGGAAATAGAAAAGGAAATCATTTAAACCGTACCGGGCCGGCCCACAGCCTTTAATTCCTGAAATGTCTCCGGGTCGGCCACCGACACGCTAACCACGCGTCCCACCTCATTGACGTGCGGGACCCACCGTCCGACCACGGCGTCAGCTCGCTCATCTCCTTCCCCGCGCCCAACGACGTCGCCGGCGATCTATCACCGCGGATCTTGCCCCTCGTGCCCTCCCCGACCACCGCACCTGGCCTATATAAACCCCAGCCCTCTCCTCTCTTCGTTCCCCACCCGAAACCCCCTCTTCCCTCGCCTGAACGCTACCCCACACCTCGCCAGAGTTCGGCATCCAACCGGACCTCCCCGAGCTTGTGTCCGTCGCCACACTCACCCCCAGCCCCCTCCGACGCCACCAATCGACGTCAGAGCCTCATCGTCGCCGTTTGAAGTCTTCGGACGCTGCCCACGACCACCGCACCATCGTCCCCGAGCACATCCGACCTCCGGCCGCCGTCGACCTCGCCGTAGACCGCGACCCCACGGTTATAAATCACTGCATCTCGCCGTAGCCGTCCGATCCCAATCCAACGCGCGAGATTAGATCTATTTAATAAATGAACCGGTACGCGTTAAGTCTCAGCCAACCGCTCGCTAGCTCCCGCAAGCACGCCCTCGCGGCCAATCAAAACATGCCACGTAGACCCTGTCCGATCGATAGAACATTTTAATTTTTCTTTTCTGTTTTAAAAAACAGAATGTATTCTGTTTTTGTTTTTATCATATCTTTTAAAATATTTGGTGTTTTTAGTTAATTCTTTTTTGCATTAGTTCACAAATTTGTTGTAGTTTATGTCTGTATGCTTAAATTTGAAAATTGAACTTTAAATTTTGAATCTAATCAAATTTGGTTAAATTACTAAAATCTGTATAACTAGAGTTTAAAATTTTATTTTTGAGTGAATCTTTTTGCCACTGGTTTGTATTAGTTAGACCTATCATCCTACATAGTTTGAGAATTTTTTTGGATAAATTTGGTTAGGGTTTTTATCAATAAAATTTGTTAATAAAATATATTTTTTCAATTTCTTTTGTGCTCTAGTTTGAATAGGTACATCTTATTTTCACCTTTAGTATTGTTTAGAAAAAAAAGGCTTTGTAGTAACTCTTTTGCACAAAAATTTTATAATGAAAAACTTTCTGTTTTCTAATAACATTTAGTAATTACTTTTCTGTTATCGAAATGCCTAGTTGTTCAAAACAATTTTTTTTGACTTGTTATGTCTTAATAGAGTTTTGACACCAAAAATTTTTAGAGTCTTATACTTTAAGTGATTTTCTTCTTTTTGATTGTGCTATTGTTTGTTGAGGTATTTGTTTACCTTGCTATTGTATGAATTGTATTTGTGTTTATGCTTATTGTGTGCTTTGTTTGATTCGTTAGATCATCCGAAGTGCGAAGCTTGTTATCTAGAGTCACTTGAATACGAGGATCGTCAGCAAAGCAAGTCACTTTCACCATGTATACCTATGTTTTTATTGCATTAGTTCTACCACTCCCCAATTGCATGCAAAGTAGGTAATTTGGAAACTTGGTTACTTGATGTAGTATCATGTGGTAGGCACCCCTCAACCTTTTGACACATTGGCCCCAGGAAACGTTGTATTAAATTTTGCTATGCTATTAGTAGACAGGGTTGGTTGTGTGATTCATGAGAGTTGTGAGTTAATAATTTCAAGACCTACAAGATGATCAAGATTTCAAGACTCCGAGTTTTCAATATACCTCTGGGTGGATGATGGTTGAACGGCGCCCTGGAGAAACCAGTGGTTAGCCTAGATGACGCTGGAGAAGTGCCAGTATTCATGCGGAAAGGTCCACCCAGGCACAAAGAGATGGATGGATGCTTCAAGACCCAAGGCTTACCTGCACAGCCACAAGCCATTATGGGCTCTGGCTTGGTTGGATATCGTGGTAACCCTGGACAGGCGGTGCTACGAGATGTAGAAGAACGGTAGGAAAGGATGGGCACCGACAGAGTCTCGGGGAAACCCTTTAGAAGACGTTTTGGTCATCCGTTTCTCAAACACCCTAAAGTGCAAGAAATCCAACAGAGGCGATAAAATCTTGTGGGGAACGTGTGCAAAACTCTGCAGAGTACCCAAACCTAATCGATTAGCCGTGTCCACGGTCATGGACAGTTTGAGCCAAAGGAACTGAAACTATTTGGAACTCTCAACACAATTAATTGTATTGATGTGGGTTTATTAATGAGAACTTGGGTATGAGAATTGGTTGGTGGAACTATCTCATTAATCAACCAACATTGTAGTAATTATGCTTTTGCCCTCTCTTGTTGTAGGAAAAAAATTGGCTTTATGCAAAAACTTATTACCCCCACCTGCCATATATGCATATAGAATAGATGATTATTTTACCCCCTCTCTTGTGACATTGCCGACATATTCAATATGCTGACCTACACGGCTGCAACGTATCATGTTGCAGAGTACTTTTCCGACCACGAGTGAGGATACGCTCTACGCTCGATGAGATGCCCTTGGAGTCAGATGGACTCAACTACCTTTGAAGCTTTCGCAAGATTAGTTTATCTCATGAGTTGGCTGTCAGCCACTTTATTGTAATTCTTATTGTAATAAAGGACTCGATATGAGATTTCGATTAATTAATGATGTGTGATTTCCCTTTGATATATACATTGATGTACCATGTGTGTACCAGCATGATCTTGGGATGGTATGGAAACACCGGAGATTCGACCTTTCAGGTCGGGTCGCTACAGAAATGGTATCAGAGCACACGCTGACCGTAGGACGTAACCTCTAGGATTGGAAAAGCCTTAGGATTTATTTCTCTTTTGCCTTTAAAATTCTTATACTCTCATCTAATCATTTCTGACTTCCCTCCGATTTATTTCAAAATTTATAGATGGCCACCTTCATCCCAGTTTTGATCACGGAGTTTTGTCAGCCTGACACAACGATGCCCTTTGGCAAGGAGCTGATGAGGATCGCCAGGGACGTAAGGATTGCCTTACCAAGCATCACCGAGACTCCTATCATGTCTTTTCCACAAGATGGACGCTACAGGATCGAGGTGCACATCCCCGGGAAGACCTTTGGAAATCGTAAGGAACCCATCGACTTCAAGTTTGTGGCACCCAGCTGGATACTTGGGAGAGACATGGCAATTCACCGCGCCCTTGGACGTATTCAGGAGGAATACAGGGGTGGACCCATTTCACCAGGACTCGGCGTGGTTTGTCGCAGGGATGCCAATGGAAATATCATAACCAATCCCACTGAAGACACCACCATTTCCTATATCCAGACTCTGGAGACGCACATCAGGACCTTGGAGCTTCGGGTACGTGCCGACACGAAGACGATCAAGAGGCTGATGAACCGCGAGATTGACCTCGAAGCTGACCTACGGGAAGCCAAGTATGAGTATGAGTATGAAGTGAAGGATCTCTTAGAGAGGATAGATAAGCTAAACACTCGCATTGCAACTCTGGAGGAACAGATGGACATGGGTGTAAATCTTCATCCAGAAGGAGACATGGCTCCCTTGATCAGCAACGATGATGACTATGAGGGGAGCGTCACCGGAGGAGGCCAATTCACCATGTACTTTTGAGGAGAACTTTAGTTATGCCCCCATGTATCTTCATTTTCATCGTTAAAGCGTAGGTCGATGCTTAGTTTGATTTCGAGATTTGTATCTCAATGTTTGAACCTTGAGTTGAATAAATGAATGAGTGTTTGGTGTGATATGTTTGTTGCATTGCATATGGGTAGTGAATTTCCTTTTAGGTCATTGTTCTATTCTAATTCTCACCCCTCTAAAACAGCAAGATGCCTCCGCGATGTGAGCCCGACTTCGCTTTCCCGCCAGAACTCACACAACTTCTCCAGCAGCAGAACGCCCTGATGCGGCTGTTGATTCAGAATCAGACCAACAACCACAACAACCACCCTACACCTCAAGGCAACAACCTCACCCGTTTTCTGAGGCTAAATCCACCAACTTTCTCCAGCAGCACTGAGCCCATTGTGGCAGATGATTGGCTCCGCAAGATGGAGAGGGAACTCACTACCACTGGATGCACTGAGGCTGAAAAGGTGCACTTTGTCGCTCATCAACTGGAGGGGCCGTTAGCTTCATGGTGGGAGAACTACACCACCACGTACCCCATTGCTGGTGTGACTTGGGAACAGTTCAAGCTAGCCTTCCGCACTGCTCATGTCTCAGCTGGAGCCATGAGTCGAAAGAAGCATGAGTTTCGCAACTTACGCCAGGGGAACCATTCCGTGGCCCAATATGTGGATGATTTCAGCACGTTGGCTCGTTATGCACCAGGAGATGTGGCTGATGATGCAGCCAAACAGGAGAAGTTCTTGGAAGGACTCAACGATGAGTTGAGCATGCAGCTTATGGTGGCTACTTTCAGCAACTACCAGGAGCTGGTAGACAAGGCCCTCATCTTGGAGGGGAAGCAGCAGCAAATCGAAAACCGCAAGAGGAAGTATGGGTTGGGGAAGTCTCACTCTGGAGCTCAACAGAAGCCCCGCTACTCCCCGTACTCAGGAAATACCGGATCGGGGACCGGTAAGTATGGAGGACACACTCATCACATGCACAACCATGGAGGCCACAACCATGGAGGAAATGGGAATAATCGTCCCAACAATGGCAACTTCAAGAATGGTAATGGAAGTGGGAATGGCAACCAACACCGTCCCGCTCTAGCTCAGAAGGATCTGAACCATATCACATGTTTCAAGTGCCAGAAGACAGGGCACTATGCCACTAAATGCCCTCAGAACAAGCAAGGAAATGGAAACGGCAACAACAACGGCAACTCCGCAACTAAGAAGCCAAATCCTTTTCCTCATGCTCAGGTGAACCACCTTGATGTGGAAGAAGTCTATGATCAGCCCGAGACTGTGGTTGGTAAGTTTCTATTGAATTCACGTTCAGTTATAGTACTTTTTGATTCTGGTGCAACTCATTCATTCATGTCAAGTGTAGTTGTGGAAAAGTATGGTTTACCCACCAGAACCCTTAGTCAACCCATTAAGATCAATTCCCCAGGAGGTATGATGATGGCAGGGATAGGATGCCACGCCTTAAATCTCCACGTAGGAAACCATGTTTTTCCTACCGACCTCATCGTCTTAGAATCCTAGGGATTGGATGTAATCCTAGGCATGGATTGGATGACCAAGTATGAAGGAAACCTTGATTTCCCCAGCAAGTCTATTTCACTCACCACTCTGGAGAACAAGAGGATTAAGTATGTATCCCGACGCACACAGATGAGTGCTCGGTTAAATTCCCTCATAGGAGTTGTTCAGGAGGAAGTGTCGGTAGTACAAGACTTTCCAGATGTATTCCCGGACGAATTACCAGGCATGCCACCAGATAGGGAGTTTGAGTTTCTGATAGAGCTACTACCAGGAACCGCCCCAATTTCCAAGAGACCCTATCAGATGCCCGCAAATGATTTAGTAGAGATCAAGAAGCAGATTAAGGAGCTATTGGATAAGGGATATATTCGCCCAAGTTCTTCACCTTGGGGAGCCCCAGTTCTTTTGGTGGAGAAGAAAGATAAAACCTTGAGGATGGTGGTCGATTATCGTGCATTGAACGAGGTGACTATCAAGAATAAGTACCCTGTGTCGATGATTAATGACCTGTTTGATCACCTAGTAGGTGCCAAAGTATTCTCCAAGATCTATCTTCGATCAGGGTATCACCAACTGAAGATTTGTGAACAGGATATACCCAAAACAGCCTTCACCACAAGGTATGGCTTATATGAGTATACAGTCATGTCATTTGGTTTGACTAATGCTCCTGCCTACTTCATGAATATGATGAACAAAGTGTTTACGAAATATTTGGACAAGTTTGTTGTGGTGTTCATCGATGACATTTTGATATTCTCCAAGAGCGAGGAAGAACACAAGGAACACTTGCGTTTATCTGGAGAAGCTTAGAGAGCATCAGTTATATGCCAAGTTCAGTAAATGTGAATTTTGGCTAATGTAAGTCGGATTCCTTGGACACATTATTTCCGTAGAAGGAATAGCAGTAGACCCCGCTAAGGTTGAAGCAGTCACTGAGTGGAAGTCACCCACCTCAGTTAAGGAGATCCGCAGTTTTCTCGGACTTGCCGGATATTACCGGAGATTCATTGAGAATTTCTCAAAGATTGCCAATCCCATGACAGAGTTGTTCAAGAAAGAGTCTAAGTATATCTGGACTGAGGAATGTGAGGCTAGTTTCCAGGAGTTGAAGAAACATTTGGTCAAAGCCCCAGTGTTGATACTGCCAAACATTCGGAAGGACTTCCAGGTTTATTGTGATGCATCACGTCAAGGACTTGGAGGAGTACTCATGCAGGAGGGAAAAGTTGTAGCTTATGCATCCAGACAGCTACGACCCCATGAGTTGAATTATGCCACCCATGATTTGGAATTAGCAGTCGTAGTGCACGCACTCAAGACTTGGAGACATTTCCTCATCGGAAATAGTTGTGATGTTTACACTGATCATAAGAGCCTGAAGTATATCTTCACACAGAAGGAGTTGAACCTCAGACAGAGGAGATGGTTAGAGTTAATCAAGGACTATGACATGAGACAGCATTACCATCTAGGAAATGGGATAAGCTTGGTATGGACTTCATCACAGGACTACCTAGGACCCGTTCAAGATATGATTCCATTTGGGTAGTGGTCGATCGCTTGACCAAGGTGGCCCATTTCATTCCAGTGAAGACCACCTATACCAGTGCTAAGTTAGCCAAGATATATATGACCAGGATCATATGTCTGCATGGAGTTACGAGGAGTATCATGTCAGATAGAGGAACACAATTTACCTCAAAGTTTTGGCATCAGCTACATGAAACTTTGGGTACAAGGCTGGAGTTCAGTACAGCTTTTCATCCGCAGACCGATGGACAGACTGAGAGAGTCAACCAGATTCTCGAGGACATGTTGAGAACTTGTGCGCTAGACTATGGGTCTAGTTGGGATGACAACTTACCATACGCAGAGTTCTCGTACAACAACAGTTATTAGACCAGTCTGAAGATGGCCCCTTTCGAAGCTTTATACGGAAGGAGGTGCAGAACACCATTGATGTGGGATGGTGTTGGAGACCGAAAACTCTTTGGTACCGATCTTATCCGAGATTCTGAAGAAAAGGTCAAACTAATTCGAGACCGACTCAAGATATCTCAATCCAGGCAGAAGAGCTATGCTGATAACAAACGCAAGGAGGTGACATATGAAGTGGGAGATTGAGCATATCTTCGTGTGTCCCCACTTCGAGGAATCAAGAGGTTTGGTGTTAAAGGAAAGTTAGCACCCAGATTCATAGGCCCCTACAAAATTCTTGAACGTAGAGGCAAAGTTGCATACAAGCTGGAATTGCTGGAAGGACTGTCCGGAGTTCATGATGTTTTCCATGTTTCCCAGTTGAAGAAATGCCATGCTGAGATGGCTGATATTCCTTTGAGAGACACAGTGCCCCTAGAGGCCAAACAACTTGACAGTGACCTGACCTATGAGGAGAAGCCTGTCAAAATCCTCGAGACTACCAACAGAGTTACCCGAAGCAAGACCATCAAGTTCTGTAAGGTTCTGTGGAGTCACCACACCGAGGAAGAAGCCACCTGGGAACGCGAAGAAGATCTTTGTAGATACCACCCGCACCTATTTTCTAGCCAACTCGAATCTCGAGGGTGAGATTCATCTTAAGGTGGGTAGGTTTGTAACATCCCAAAATTTCATTTTGGAATGTTATGAAATATAGCTATGCATCATCATCACTTTGTTTGAATGAAATGAATGGTTGAAGTGTTTCCTTTGAAATTCTGAAAGGCCATTTCAATTTTCCCATGTATTTGTTTCACCTATTTGACAAAACCTTTGGAAATGTTCAAAGAAAGAAGAGAGTAACATGACACTCCACACCAGGGACATCTTGGTGAAATATTTCAGCAATAAAACCAAGGGGTTATTTGAAAGTTTATCTCAAAAGGATTTAAAATCAATTAGGCATTTTTCTGAAAATAAATTTTAAAAAGATATTCAATATGATAGAGGAAAAATGTTCATTAAATAGAATTAATTCTCCTGATCATTTTGATATATATATTTCCTATGTTTGGAAATATTTTGAATGCATTAAAAGAGTTTTTATTGCTCTGGAAATAGAAAAGGAAATCATTTAAACCGAACCGGGCCAGCCCACGGCCTTTAATTCCCGAAATGTCTCCGGGTCGGCCACCGACACGCTAACCACGCGTCCCATCTCACTGTCCAACCGCGACGTCAGCGCGCTCATCCCCTTCCCCGCGCCCGACGACGTCGCCGGCGATCTATCTCTCCGGATCTCGCCCCTTGTGCCCTCCCTGACCACCGCACCTGGCCTATATAAACCCCAGCCCTCTCCTCTCTTCGTTCCCCACCCGAAACCCCCTCTTCCCTCACCGGAACGCTGCCCCACAGCTCGCCAGAGTTCGGCATCCAACCGGACCTCCCCGAGCTCATGCCCGTCGCCACACTCACCCCCAGCCCCCTCCGACGCCACCAATCGACGCCAGAGCCTCGTCGCCGCCGTTTGAAGTCTTCGGACACCGCCCCCGACCATCGCATCGTCGTCCCCGAGCACATCCGACCTCCGACCACCGTCGACCTTGCCGGAGACCCCGACCCCACCGTTGTAAGTCACCGCATCTCGCCGTAGCCGTCCGATCCCAATCCAACGCGCGAGATTAGATCTATTTAATAAACGGGCCGGTACGCGTTAAGTCTCAGCCAACCGCTCGCTAGCTCCCACATGCACGCCCTTGTGGCCAATCACAGCATGCCACGTAGACCCTGTCCGATCGATAGAACGTTTTTCTTTTTCTTTTCTTTTTTAGAAAACAGAATCTATTCTGTTTTTGTTTTATCATATCTTTTAAAAAAATTTGGTGTTTTTAGTTAATTCTTTTTGCATTAGTTCACAAATTTGTTGTAGTTTATCTCTGTATGCTTAGATTCAAAAATTGAACTTTAAATTTTGAATCTAATCAAATTTGGTTAAATTACTAAAATCTATATAACTAGAGTTTAAAAATTTATTTTTGAGTGAATCTTTTTGCCACTGGTTTGTATTAGTTAGACCTATCATCCTACATAGTTTGATAATTTTTTTGGATGAATTTGGTTAGGGTTTTTAACAAAAATAGAATCTGTTTGGTTCTTAATGTAGTTTAGTTATTTTAATTTTAATTTAAGTTGAACCTGAATTAGTTTAACTTTTGTTTTTAGATTTCATTAGGTTCTGTTGATTCAACATTAGGTGTATTATTTTTTGTTAATAAAATATATTTTTTTCAATTTGTTTTGTGCTGTAGTTTGAATAGGTACATCTTATTTTCACCTTTAGTATTGTTTAGAAAAAAAGGTTTTGTAGTAACTCTTTTGCACAAAAATTTTATAATGAAAAACTTTCTATTTTCTAATAAAATTTAGTAATTACTTTTCTGTTATCTAAATGCCTAGTTGTTCAAAACAATTTGTTTTGACTTGTGATGTCTACATAGAGTTTTGACACCAAAAGTTTTTAGAGTCTTATACTTTAAGTGATTTTCTTCTTTTTGATTGTGCTATTGTTTGTTGAGGTATTTGTTTACCTTGCTGTTGTATAAATTGTATTCGTGTTTATGCTTATTGTGTGGTTTGTTTGATTCGTTAGATCATCCGGAGTGCGAAGCTTGTTATCTAGAGTCACTTGAATATGAGGATCGGTAGCAAGGCAAGTCACTTTGACCATGTATACCTATGTTTTTATTGCATTAGTTCTACCATCTCCCCAATTGCATGCAAAGTAGGTAATTTGGAAACTTGGTTACTTGATGTAGTATCATGTGGTAGGCACCCCTCAACCTTTTGACACATTGGCCCGGGAAACGTTGATTTAAATTTTGCTATGCTATTAGTAGACGGGGTTGGTTGTGTGATTCATGAGAGTTGTGAGTTAATAATTTCAAGACCTACAAGATGATCAAGATTTCAAGACTCCAAGTTTTCAATATACCTCTGGGTGGATGATGGTTGAACGGCGCCCTAGAGAAACCAGTGGTTAGCCTAGATGATGCTGGAGAAGTGTCAGTATTCATGCGGAAAGGTCCACCCAGGCACAAAGAGATGGATGGATGCTTCAAGACCCAAGGCTTACCTGCACAGCCACAAGCCATTATGGGCTCTGGCTTGGTTGGATATCGTGGTAACCCTGGAAAGGCGGTGCTACGAGATGTAGAAGAACGGTAGGAAAGGATGGGCACCGATAGAGTAACGGGGAAACCCTTTAGAAGACCATGTTTTGGTCATCCGTTTCTCAAACACCCTGAAGTGAGAGAAATCCAACGGAGGCGATAAAATCTTGTGGGGAACGTGTGCAAAACTCTACAGAGAACCTAAACCTAATCGATTAGCCATGTCCAAGGTCATGGACAGTTTGAGCCAAAGGAACTGAAACTATCTAGAACTCTCAACACAATTAATTGTATTGATGTGGGTTTATTAATGAAAACTTGGGTATGAGAATTGGTTGGTGGAACTATCTCATTAATCAACCAACATTGTAGTAATTATGCTTTTGCCCTCTCTTGTTGTAGGAAAAAAATTGGCTTTATGCAAAAACTTATTACCCCCACCTGCCATATATGCATATAGAATAGATGATTATTTTACCCCCTCTCTTGTGAAATTGCCAGCATTCAATATGCTGACCTACACAGCTGCAACATATCATGTTGCAGAGTACGTTTTTGACCAGGAGTGAGGATACGCTCTACGCTCGGTGAGATGCCCTTGGAGTTAGATGGACTCAACTACCTTTGAAGCTTCCGCAAGATTAGTTTATCTCATGAATTGGCTTTGAGCCACTTTATTGTAATTATTATTGTAATAAAGGACTCGATATGAGATTTCGATTAATTAATGATGTGTGATTTCCCTTTGATATATACATTAATGTACCGTGTGTGTACTAGCATGATATTGGGATGGTACGGAAACACCGGAGATTCGACCTTTCAGGTCGGGTCGCTACAGAGCCTCCCAGATCGCCCCAGCCCCACCTCTTGCAACCTCCTTCATCCCGATCTGGATCGAGGGAACAAGCGGCCGCGTGCCTCCCGTGCCCCCCGCACCGAGCTCCTCCTCGCGTCATCGGACCTCATTGGGGCAACTCTGGCCGCCCCAAGGACCTCCCTCATGTCAGACCCTCTCCTTCCCTTGCCCTCTCTCCTGCCCTCGTTTTTGCTCTCTCCCGTGCCACTTTCTCTCTGTCACTTGGTCATGCGCAGGAACCCTGAGCCGAACCACCCCCATGGATCTAGAAGCAGCACCACATCCAAACCTTGGGTTCGGACGAGATCGACGAGATCTGCCCGTTTCGCTTGCCTCCTCATCATCCTCATGGTCGGAGTCCATTGCTCGTCTGTTGGAGTTGTCATTGTCGCGCCTGCTGCTCCCTATTGAGCAGAGGAGGACACCCACGCCAAGACCTACTCGAACGTGTCGACCGTGCTCGCTCTCTGACTTGGCTCTCCGTCGGGCCAGATCCATCCTCCACCAGCATCGTCCTAGCCGCGTAGGCCTCCCCCTGGCCTAGATCCACGCCAGGAGCCGACCCAGCTCGCCCCTGCCAGCAGCCACGTGGGTCAACCGGCCTCGCCTGGCCAAGGCCGAGTCACGCAGCAGCTACATGGGCCAAGCCCGCGATGGTGAGGTTCAGAGCACCTAACCCTCGCCCGTGGGCGTATTATGCTATGTTGCGCATCTGTAAACTATTGGGCTAACTAGTTTCAGCCACGTAATGTTTTTTCCTTCCAGCTAATTTATCAAATTATCCAGAGATTGTAATTTTGCAGATTAGACCTCGAATTTCATGCATTTAATAACTTCATAACCGTGCATCAGATGAGAATGTTTTATATATGAGAATTCTTAGAATTTCATGTAGATTCACAATATGCAACTTTCATCCATGCTTAAATTGTTTAACTTGCTGTTTTATTTTTATTTGCAACAGTGTCATGCTAAAATGATTTATTTCATAACTATTAAACCGTAGCTCCGTTTAAAATGATCCACATATGTAACTTGACTAGAAAAATGTGTAGAAAAACATGTTGGCATTTATTTTGCTGTTTAACGAATCTAAAATTGTGTTCTAGACAGAATAGTAGCAAATTCGAAATTTTCATATGTGGACTTTCGGGAATTGTTATTCGTTGTTCCGGCCTCATTTAAGCTTGCATAAATATGTAGTTGTGTGTGTTTCACCTCTTGCCATTTCAACAATATTTAATATTGATGAGTACCTAAACGAGACTGAACTAAATATTATGAACGTGGAGTCTCGTCAATATGCAACTCTTTGCATATTGAACTTCACTTAACATGTAGTAGTTGTTGTTGTTCTTGCCATGCCATGCCATGCCTTGCATATTAAACCCAACATGCATCATATTTGTTTGTGCATCAGGTCATGCATATGTTGTGGTGCTATTGCGTGTTGATTGTTGTTTCCGGATTGCTTATTCTCGATAGAGTTATGAAAGCACAACATGATCCCTTGGTAGTTTTGATAATTCATGACAACATACATTGTCTCTTGGACTAACACCCCTATCTAGTGTATTTCAGATAATATTTCATGGAGAGTTGAGTTGGCAAAAGGATCTAGGAGATTGTGGAATTGCCCCAGGATTCAAGGAAATAGGTTGGCCAAGCTTCAAGCACGAGTACTCTACATTTTACATTTATTAGAAATCACTTTCAATCCATAGGAAAGTAAATACTATTAAAAGGGGGTAAAGTTTTGATGGTGAACAATATGCTCAAACGTGCACAAGTGACAGTCACCAAAACATCCACAAACTTTCCCACCAAAAGTCTGTCCTAAGCCAAACATGCAAAATCGATGCAACCAACATTCCTATCCCTGTGCCACCGATTCCAAACCCTAGACAGACTCAGCCAAACCCTAACACTTTGGTGCAACCAACACTGCACTCGGTGCCATCGAGTTAGGTTGCGAAGATTCTGTTACGCAAGTTCTCATTTTTGGTCTGACCGAAAATGGTGAATCAGCGTCACCGAGATTGGCAAATCTTACCGTTGGTCACCTTGTCGCTGCAACCAAGAATTGTATATCGGTCCCTCCGAGTTTCAAAAGTTGCCACTTTTGGTCACTTCGGTACCACCGAGATTTACACATCTGATTCACCGAGTTGGTCATTTTGTGTGTAACGGTTGGATTTTTGCGGATGCCTATATATACCCCTTCACCACCACCCACTCGACAAAGAAGCACTCGGAACTATTCCATACCTATCCTACTCAGTTTTTTGAGAGAGAACCACCTACCCTTCTATTGAGGTCAAGATCTTCCACTCCAACCATATGGATCTTGATTTCTAGCCTCCCCAAGTTGCTTTCCACCAATCCCATCTCTTCTACCAAGCCAAATCTGTGAGAGAGTGATTGTGTGTTGAGCAGTCTATCATCTTGAATCACAAGAGCAAGGAGTTCATCGTCATTACCGAGCCTATTACCTTTTGGAGGGTGGTGCCTCCTAGATTGGTTAGGTGTCGCTTGGGAGCATCCTACTTCGTGTTGTGGAGTGAACAAGGAAGTTTGTAAGGGCAAGAAGGTCGCCTACTTCGTGAAGATCTACCCATAGTGAGGCTAGTCCTTGGTGGACGGAAGCTGCATGGAATAGTCAAGGTTGCTTCTTCGTGGAACCCTCTCCGGGTAGAGCCCTTCGTGGACTCTCGTGACTGTTACCCTCCATGGGTTGAAGACTCCACGAACATGGACGTACGATAGCACCACCTATCGGAACCATGGGTAAAATCCTTGCGGATCCTATTGCCTTTGATCTTCCTAGCTCATCTCTTTACTTACATGTGCAATGTCTTTACTTTTCGCTGCCATACTTGTAGACATGCATGTGTAGGGATGTTAGAATTGCTAGACTTGCTAAGATTGTTAAAATTAGTCAACCAATTAACTTGGAAAAGGTTAGGTTTTAAATACCTTCTAGTAGTCTATTCAACCCCCCTCTAGACACCCCTCTCTCGATCCTACAAGTTGTATCAGAGTTTTGGTCTCCATTGCTTCGATTTAATCATCGTGGAGGAAGATGGATGTGTCTAGAATGGAGAGTTTGAGTTGTAGAGTTCCCATTCTTGATGGAAAGTACTATAGTCAATGGAAGAATGCCATGATTGATCTATTCAACAGATTTCACTTGACTAAATATATTGAAAAACCCTATGGGCTCCCTATTGATGAATTGCATCCCACACACGAAGAGGAAATTAACATGCTTGGTAACCTAAGAATTGTCAATCTTATTGTTAGAGGTTTACCAAGATTCGTGATTTCTCAAATGAAGAACTTTGCATGTGCCTATACCTTATGGACTGATTTGGAGAAACGATATCCAAATCTTTCCTTAGGAAATCTTGATGAAATCTTCATAAAACCATTGCTTTTCACAAAATTAAGTCTAGTGATCCAAACTTTGGTAAAGACTATTTGAGCTCCGTGATCTTATGCTTGCTAAAGGAGATGTCACCACTATCAACAACATTATATTTGAAACCATTTGCATTCAAAAATTTGAACATTGTCATGATCACTATTCTAACGAATCTCGTGTTGTTTATGATGAGGATTTCCCACAGGATGATGACAATGTGGAACATGGCTACTATGAAGAAAATGAGTTGTTTGACATCGAGCACAACAAGATCATGAAGAATCTGAGCCTCATGGCAAACTTTAAGGATTACATGTCTAGAGGAAAAGAGTGGATTCTTGACAGTGGATGTACGGATCATATGACTGGTGATAAATACATGTTCCAAGAGATCACGCCTAATCAAGGTCCTCGACGGTACGTGACCTTTGGAGACAACTCTAAGGGTAAGGTACTTGGACTTGGTAAGGTGGCTATATCCCATGATAGCTCTATTCAAAATGTTATGCTTGTTGAATCCCTTGGTTAAAATCTTCTTTCCGTATCTAGACTGCCGACTTCGCTTTCAATGTTTTATTCATGAAAGTAGATTGCCAAGTGTTTCGTCAAGATAATCATAAAATGGTATTTACCGGTTTCCGTAGAGGTGATCTATACATTGTTGATTTCACTAAAATATCCAAGCCTCGCATTTGTTTAATTGCAAAATCTTCTAAAGGTTGGCTTTGGCATAGAAGACTTGGACATGTAGGCATGCGCAATCAAGATAAGCTAATCAAAGTTGATCGTATACTTAGTGTTAAAGATGATATCTTTTACAAAAATAGACTTTGCAGTGCTTGTCAGTCTGGAAAGCAAGTAGGTGGAAGTCATCCTATTAAGAATATCATGACTACTAGGAGACCACTCGAGTTACTTCACGTGGATCTTTTTGGTCCCAATGCTTACAAGAGTCTCGGTATAAATTCCTATGGTCTAGTTATAGTAGATGATTTTTCCAGATTTATGTGGGTATTCTTCATTGATGATAAGTCGCGGGCTCAAAAGATCTTCAAGAACTTCGCTCGCAAAGTGCCAAATCAGTTTGAAGTGAAGATCAAGAAGGTTCGGAGCGATAACGGATTGGAGTTCAAGAACACCAATGTGGATACCTTTCTTGACGAAGAAGGTGTCTCACATGAGTTCTCGGCTACATACACACCTCAACAAAATGGAGTTGTTGAGAGGATGAACCGGACGCTCATTGAGATGGCAAGAACGATGCTTGACAAATACAAGACGCCAAGACACTTTTGGGTAGAAGCCGTTGAAAGTGCATGGCATGCCACAAACCGAATTTACTTGCACAAGCTTCTCGTTAAAACGGCATATGAGTTACTCACCGGTAACAAACCCCAAGTCGGATACTTTCGGGTATTTGGCTCAAAGTGCTACATTCTTGATAAGCATTGTCATACTAAATTTGCTCCTAAATCTCACAAAGGATTCCTACTTGGTTACGGATCGAAATTTCACACTTACCATGTCTACAACAACTTCACTCGAAAAGTTGACGAGATGGTAGATGTAAGGTTTGATGAATCTAATGGTTTGCAAGTCGAACAATTGCAAAATGATGTAGGTGATAAGGATCCTTCGGAATCCATTCTGGATCTACCCATTGGCAAGATTTGTCCCATGGAGGTGAAGGGGAGTACTTCATCAACTCAAGTGGAAACCCCTACCTCACGTCAAAATTAACCTCAACAGTACATGGAGGCATCCACAAGCGGTACATGACGAGATGATGAAGAAGAGGAGATGCATCATGAAGATCCACCACAACTGCCTTCACCACCACCTCAAGGTAACAACACCTTCAACCACAACGAAGATGAACGAGATGATGATGAAGAAGAAGAAGCTCCACCAACCAACAATCGGAAGCTGACCCGAGTTCGAGCTCAAGTGACCAAGAACCATCCCCTAAACCAAATCTTTGGTGATATACAAATAGGGAGAATCACTCGCTCTAAAACCCGTCTAGCTAACTTTTGTGAGCATTATTCTTTCATCTCTAGCATTGAGCCTTTAAATGAAGAATAAGCTCTTGAAGACGCGGATTGGGTGAACGCAATGCATGAAGAGCTTCACAACTTCGAGAGGAACAAAGTGTGGACACTCGTGGAGAATCCCAAAGATGAGCACAACGTCATCGGAACCAAATGGGTGTTTCGGAATAAACAAGACGAAGATGGTCAAGTCGTGCGCAACAAGGATTGTCTCGTAACCCAAGGACATACGCAAGTCGAAGGTATGGACTACGGTGACACCTATGCCCCTGTTGCTAGACTTGAAGCTTTTCGTATTCTTCTTGCTTATGCTAATCACCATGATAGCACGCTTTATCAAATGGACATCAAAATTGCATTTTTAAATGGTGAAATTGAGGAAGAAGTTTATGTTAAGAAACCACCTGGTTTTGTGAATCCTAAGAAACCTAATCATGTTTACAAGCTTTGCAAAGCTCTTTATGGACTTAAGCAAGCCCCTCGTGCTTGGTATAAATGTTTAACGAAGTTTCTCATCGAAAAAGGTTTTGAAATTGGTAAAATTGATGCAACCATGTTCACTAAGAGATTTAATGGAGAATTATTTCTATGCCAAATCTATGTAGATGACATTATCTTTGGTTCCACTAACCCCCAATTTAGTGAAAGATTTGGAAGGTTGATGTCCGAGAAGTATGAGATGTCTATGATGTGTGAGCTGAAATTCTTTCTTGGATTGCAAACCAAGCAATCAAGATAAGGAACTTTCATCTCTCAAACTAAGTATACCAAGGACTTGATCAAGAAATTCAACATGCAGGATTGCAAAGGTATGAAAACTCCTATGCCCACTAGTGGACATGTTGACCTTACCAGGGAGGATGAACCAGTTGATCAAAAGGTTTATCAATCTATGATTGGTTCATTGTTATATCTATGTGCATGTCGTCCCAATATTATGCTTAGTGTTTGCATGTGTGCTAGATATCAAGGTGCACCTAAAGAGTGTCATCTTTTAGTTGTGAAACGTATTGTGAGATACTTGATACAAACACCAAACTTTGGCATTTGGTATCCCAAGGGATCCTCTTTTAATCTTGTTGGCTATTCCGATTCGGACTATGCCAGAGACAAGGTTGATAGAAAATCCACTTAGGTTACTTATCAATTTTTAGGTAGATCTCTTGTGTCTTGATCCCCCAAGAAACAAAACTCACTATCTCTATCCACTTCTGAAGCTGAGTATATTGGTGTTGGATCTTGTTGTGTGCAATTACTGTGAATGACAGAAACGCTTAAGGATCATGGTATTCATGTTAAAAATGTTCCATTACTTTGTGACAATGAAAGTGCTATTAAAATTGAACATAATCCTGCGCAACATTCTTGAACCAAACATATTCAAGTTCGACATCATTTCATTCATGATCATGTTGCCAAAGGAGATATCAATCTTAAGCATGTTAGTACTAATAAACAATTAGCCGATATCTTCACCAAGCCCCTTGATGAGAAAACATTTTCTCATTTGAGGAGTGATTTTATCATCATTGATGCTTCAAACTTGAGCTAGACTCACTCGGTTGCGAGCAAGGGCATGAGCTTTCTTATGATCTGCATCTTCTCGTAACTCGTTATCATGTGCCATGGAATTCTATGCTCCCTCGTATTGCATTCAACCTATTGTAGGTACTTGGAAGAACTTCATTCCACAAGATTGCCATCAACTCCAATCATAAGCAAACTTGTTGGTATTAAGTATCCACAACCCCTCTTGATGATGGAAGGAAGAAGACAACCAAAAACATATCCTTGACATATACTTGATCTTAGTTGCAAAATCTTAAGTACTATCATGTCAATTGGCTATATACATTGCTCTTCCTTGCATGAATAACCTTTGTAGGTGATGAGTGTGCTAGAACGAGAAGGATTACTCCAAATTCAAGATGATCTTCATCAAACTCGAGCATCCTCAACAAGTTCACCTACGAGCAACGTCATCAACATCATTCAAAGGTATGTACTCATATCCTTGAAAAGGCTTTACTACAAGTCATGAGCTAAAGCAACTCAAGTGATATGAAGACATCAAAATGCTTAATCAGAAAATGGTAACCCCATTTTGAGCTTAAACGATGAGTATGACCTATGATCAAGCATTCTTGCTTGGCTCGTCAGTCAATATACTATAATATAGGTGAACTAGTCACCGCCCATCATTTAGTTAGGAATCTTGTGTGGTTTGCTCTCTATTTGCATGATTTCTTGTAACCACGCAAATCTTATCTATTTGATGACCTTTGTAAATCTTTCGCATTTTTCTTTTTCAAACAATTTCATTTGTCTATCTGAAAACAGAAACTTGGTTTATCTTTCGGAGTCACCAATATAGATAACTCGGTTCTACCAAATTTGCATATAAACTGCACTACACAATCTCAGTATCATCGATTTATTTATCCTGGAATCACCGATTTTCTTTGCTTTCAAAATCTGTGTTTCTTTGATATTATTTAGCTGTTTCTGTTCTTGTGATATTCTTGTTCCTTCGATGACCCCTTCTTAAAAGAATATTTTTGGGGGGAGAAGAACAAACAACACTTCGGGGGAGAAATTCTTTATTCAAGGATCCCTAGCTCCAATGAGAAGAAAACTCAAATTTGCCAAAGAGAGAGAGAAGTTTCAGTCAATGATACCCTTAGTCTTTTAATGGACCCTACTTTCAATGACCCTTGATCTCCAGGATTCCTTCCTTGTCAATGATCCCTGTCACTACTCCCAAGTTTAACCTTTTTGGTACTTTATGCCAAAAGGGGAGAATATCAAAGCTTCATGCTATAGGGAGAGTTACATGCTTATGCAAAGGGGGAGATATGATTTAGGGGGGGATATATCAAAAGTTCACACCTCTATAATCAAGGAGAGGAACAACAATGTAGGGGGAAAAACTACTTTTGGAGAAAAAGTTTCATGAGATCAAAGGATTACTTTTCTCACCCTTTCCGATCCCAATATCTACATGCTGAGATTCAGGGGGAGAGGTTGTACTGCCATTTTTATATCAAAGGGGAGAAAAGATATAATAGATTAATGCTAAAGGTGGAGACATATCAATCTTAAGGATTATCATATTTCATACATGTTCTCCATATCTTGGTATTCATTGAGTTCTATTGCTTTTGGTTGGTATAATACTCTTGTGTTTCCTAACATTGTTTTCTCAAGTGTGTCTCTACTACTAGAATCCTCAAGAACTCAAGGTAAGTATATCCATCATATCTTTGATCAACATGGTCTCTTGCTTCTTTCACATATTGTTTTGCAAGAGCGAAGTCTTGATCAAGGATATACATTTCATTCACAAATATTGATGCATATAGCCAAGTTACACATGACTCTTACATCCCTTTCATCCACATGTGTGTCCATGCATTCCCGCAACTATCCTTTAAAGGACTACACACATTTGGGGGGAGGAAATCTAAGTCATGTGTTTCTCAAATTCTTCATTGCATCCATGCATATCTTTAATTGAAGCTTTGATTGTATGTTGTCATCAATTACCAAAAAGGGGGAGATTGAAAGCACAACATGCTCCCTTGGTGGTTTTGATAATTCATGACAACATACTTTGTCTCTTGGACTAACACCTCTATCTAGTGTATTTCAGATAATAGTCCATGGAGACTTGAGTTGGCAAAATGATTGAGAAGATTGTGGAATTACCTCAGGATTCAACGAAATAGGTTGGCCAAGCTTCAAGCAAGAGGACTCTACATTTTACATTTGTGAGAAATCACTTTGAGTCCATAGGAAAGCCAATACTATTAAAAGGGGATAAAGTTTTGATGGTGAACAATATGCTCAAATGTGCACAAGTGACAGTCACCAAAACATCCACAAACTCTCGCACCAAAAGTCTGTCGTAAGCCAAATATGCAAAATCGGTGCAACCAACATCCTATCCCGGTGCCACCGATTCCAAACCCTAGACAGACTCAGCCAAACCCTAACACTTCGGTGCAGCCAACACTGCACTCGGTGCCACCGAGTTGGGTTGCCAAGATTCTGTTACGCAAGTTCTCATATTCGGTCCGACCGAAAATGGTGAATCGGCGTCACCGAGATTGGCAACTCTGACTTTTGGTCACCTTGTCGGTGTAATCGAGAATTGTATATCGGTCCCTCCGAGATTCAAAAGTTGCCACTTTTGGTCACTTCGGTACCGTTGAGATTTACACATTGGTGTCACCGAGTTGGTCATTTTGTGTGTAACAGTTGGAGTTTTGGGGATGCCTATATATACCCCTTCACCACCACCCACTCGAGAGAGAAGCACTCACAACTATTCCATACCTAGCCTACTCAGTTTTCTGCGAGAGAACCACCTACCCTTGTGTTCAGGTCAAGATCTTCCACTCCAACCATGTGGATCTTGATTTATAGCCTCCCCAAGTTGCTTTCCACCAATCCCATCTCTTCTACCAAGCCAAATCTGTGAGAGAGTGATTGTGTGTTGAGGAGTCTATCATCTTGAAGCAGAAGAGCAAGGAGTTCATCGTCATTACCGAGCCTATTACCTTTTGGAGGGTGGTGCCTCCTAGATTGGTTAGGTGTCGCTTGGGAGCATCCTACTTCGTGTTGTGGAGTGAACAAGGAAGTTTGTAAGGGAAAGCAGATCGCCTACTTCGTGAAGATCTACACATAGTGAGGCTAGTCCTTCGTGGACAGAAGCTGCATGGAATAGTCAAGGTTGCTTCTTCGGGGAACCCTCCGTGGGTAGAGCCCTCCGTGGACTCTCGCGGCCGTTACCCTCCATGGGTTGAAGACTCCATGAACATGGACGTACGATAGCACCACCTATCGGAACCACGGGAAAAATGCTTGCGTCTCCTATTGCATTTGATCTTCCTACCTCATCTCTTTACTTACATGTGCAATGTCTTTACTTTCCGCTGCCATACTTGTAGACATGCATGTGTAGGGCTGTTAGAGTTGCTAGACTTGCTAACATTGTTAAAATCAGCCAACCAATTAACTTGGGAAAAGGTTAGGTTTTAAATTCCTTCTATTAGTCTATTCACCCCCCCCTAGACACCCCTCTCTCGATCCTACAAGTTTCAAAAGAGTTTGGAGTGTGAGGGTTCGTTCGACTACGTTGGCTCGTCTTCTTCATGGATTCGTTCTTCTTCCAAGTGGGGTCTCAGGCAAGATTACACACTTCCCTGGATACCACTAATATCATTGTTATGCTAGTTATACTGCTTTTATCATTATGTCTCGTTACCTACCACCTGTTTGTCAAGCCTCCCGACATTGCCATGACAAGCCTATAACCCTCCACATCCTAGCAAACCTTTGTGTGGCTATGTTACCGCTTCCTCAGCCCTTCTTATAGCGTTTCTAGCTGTAGGTGCAATTGCTTCCATGTGACAACATGGACATTCTTTTGTTACCACAATATTGTTGCTATTTAATTGAATGCACATATGTACTTGGTAAAAGATGGAAGGCTTGGCATTTTGCTCAGTGTTTTGTTCCACTTTTGCCGCCCCTAGTTACTTGTTTACCAGTGTTATGTTCCATATTGAGCGCTCCTAACATGCTCGGGGTTGTTATGGGGACCCCCTTGATTTTCGTTTTAGGATAAAGCATGTCTGGCAAGGCCCAACATTGGTACTACCTTTGCCTAATAACTAATAAAATGCATAGGGACCCGCCGGCACCCACGAATCTTTAATCAACCCCCGGACCAGTACTCCTCATGAGTGTTGGTCCAACCCAGCGGAGCTTATTAACGCCGCTCGGGGAAACAAGGTTATTGGCATGGTAACCATCGCTCATCCGTCGTGTCCTGAGAACGAGATACGCGGCTCTTATCGGGTTCGTCGACACGTCGGGTGGTCTTGCTAGACTTGTTTTTCCTTTCTCGAATGTCTTGCGCGAGGAATTCTGATTTTTCTTTGGGATATATCGAGGAAATTCTTAGGAAGATCACGAGATTCATGGTCGAGGTTATTCCCACGACGTGTGGTTAATTTGTGATGGATGACTTGGAGCACCACTTCAGGGTTAAATCTTTTGGAAAGCCGTGATTATGGTTATGTGGCAACTTGGAAACTTTGTTTAACACCCAGTCATAGCAAACTTGAAGTAAACTCTAATAAAATACACCAACTGTGTGCGTAACCATGACTGTCTCTTCTCGTGAGTCCTTATCCGAGAGACAACACGGTGGGGTTATGTTTGACATAAGTAGGTGTTCGGGATCACTTAGTGATCATTACTAGTTGATGTCTGTTATGTGTAGACCACCATACTTATTTTCTTTGTCATAAGTTAGCCACTCAAATAAATGCTTAGTTGCTTGTTGCAACCTCTCCACTTAACCATACCTCACCCATTAAGCTTTGCTAGTCTTGATACCCTTGGAAATGAGATTGCTAAGTACCCGTGGCTCACAGATAGCTACAACAATAGTTGCAGGTGCAGGTAATGCAATGATTTGACGTGAGCACAATGCTTGTTTGATTTGGAGCTCTTCTTCTTCGTCGATCTAGGATGGGTTCCATGCGGCAACCTGGGATAGCAAGGATGGATGTCATTTTATCATTTGATTTTGTCCGTAGTCGTACCCTTCTCTTATGTATGATGTTTGAATATGGTTGTATTGATGTGATCTTGATGTAGCTTGTGGCGAGTGTAACCCAATTCCATATACTTATCTCTTCTGTACATATACTTGTAATGATATCCATTCTTGCAACACGACGAGCTGCGCTCATATCCCTGTCGAGGCCCTCGAGCCAAAATAAGGATAGGGCCGCATCTTGTGCATGACACCCTCGCGCCACACGGTCTGCCTGCTTGGGGACTCCCAGGAAGCATGGGGCGGAGTCTCCTAGGGTGGATCCTGCTTCCGCCGGCAAGGCGGTCTTAGTGCTCTTCCCGCACCCGCTGGAACCGCAGCTCGCGGGCGAGGTGGACAGGTCTGGAGCTAGAACGGCTCCTCCGGCTAATGTCCTTGCGGATAGCACCCCTGCCTCCCCACGCGGCGGCTCCCTCATAGAGAAAGGTGTGAAAGCACCCGCCGTTGCCGAGGCAGAGAGGACTAGAAGTGGGTTGGTGTCGAAGAGTAAGTAATCCCGCCTAACCTTGGCGACTTGTTGGTAGCTCGTGCGTTGATGATCCCTCCGTTGCTTGGTACCCAGGAATGCCACCATGCCGAAGATGAGGAACAAGAAAGCGGGCATCAAGCAAAGGGTGCTTCCCGACACGCCGCTCCCTCCCGTCGCCTTGTCGTCGCCTGCCGAGGCGCCTGACACGAGGCGACCATCCTGGTTACTTCCGCAGAGCCCCCTAAGCCCCCGATGCCCATTGGCGTGGCCGCCCCTGTCCTCATGGGCAGGTCGGCGCCGCTGTTAGGGGAGCCATCCCTCGAGGGCCAGCTGCCTGCCGATCCGTCTGTATCCACCTTGCCCATGGTCGTGGCGCATCCTCTGGAGCCTCCTACTCCTTGTGCTCCAGCCTCCCCGGGGGCGTCTCCTGTGATCCCCCAGGCGACTCCTCCAAACAAGGCCACGACGCCCGTTCGGCAAGGCCCTGTTGCACTGGGCGATGCCTACTCCATTCTCGGTCAGGTCCTGGACGCCCTTGAGGGCGCTAACGACCACCTCATGAGTGGGCTCTTGGGGCTCCTCTCCGGGTGGCTTCGAGCCAACATCTCTATCGCAGAGGTTTGGGGCCAAGCCAAGGCCGTCGTGGCAAAGAGCGAGAAGGAGGCTGCGTTAGCCAGGGTAGCCTGCGAGGCAACACTAGCCGACGCGAAGTCCGCTGCCACGCGCTACGAAGAGGTGGAGGCCTGCCTGAAGGTTCTCCAGGAGGAGAAGTCCGCGCTTGCGGACCAGCTATGTCAGCAAGAGGAAGACATGAAGACCTGCAAGGTCGATCTCACCAAGGCAACGGCCACCCAACCCACAAAGCACAAGCGTCTAGACACGCGGGCGGAGGAAGTTTCCCCTCCATCGAGCTCCGACTCCGCCAGGCGCTCCGTTCCCTCTGCCGAGATGGGTTCACAGATCCCCTAGCGGCTCCGGAGAGCGGCTTCGAGGGGCTCTCCTCAAATCTTTCCGAGGCACTGGAGGGTACCATTGTCAAGGTGGAGTCAGTCTTCGAAAGTGAGTGTAGCAGCCTCTTCTCTAAGGCCGCGATGTGCGTCTTCATCCACCTACACCTTCGGGAGCTAGGGCTTGACTTCAGCTCCATGATCCGCCCGATCGATCCTAGGGTTCGTGTCGCCGAGGCAGCGGCCGTGAAGGGAGCCGTGGATCGCTGATGAAGAAGTTCACCTGCATCATCGTTTCTCCGCCTCCTGAAGCTGCAAGGGTTAGCGGCAAAGAATATGATGTCAGTGACATCGACAACGAGCTCCCGATGGCTGAGGCGAGTGGCGGCAGCGGTTCCTCCTAATTCCTCCTCCTAGTTTCCTTCTTTCAATATTCATCGTGCCTCGCGGAGGATTTAGACTTCTTTGCATCTCAAGATCTGCTTCAGTGCCGACATTGGAACGTATCAGAATCCAATTTCTGTTTTCTCCGTCATGCCAGGGTTAAAGATGATAGAGACCATCTCTTCTTCAACTGTTTGTTTAGCACCAGGATTTGGAGTTATCTTCAAATTCAATGGCAGGGCAACTCCATGGGGGAAATTGTAATTGCAGCCTAAAGAGATTTTAATCAACCCTTCTTCACTAAAGTTGTATTCACTGCCTGCTTGAACATCTGGATCATTAGAAACGTAAGGACCTTTAGGAATGAACGACCCACTTTAAGAAGATGGAAGGCAGCTTTAGTTAATGATATGTCCCTATTAGCTCATAGAACTAAGGCTACCTATAGGGATGACCTCCTAAAATGGATTTCCTATTTACCTCCTTGAGGTTAGTTTAGTTTTACTGCATTAACTCTGTAATCTCCTAGACTAGCTTCTGACTTGTAACCTATAATCTGCAATAAAAGAAAAGGCTGTGGGGTGTTTTCCCCTACAGTAGTCGGTCAAAAAAACTATTGAATTGTGAGGTCGCTTTTTTCGCCTTGTTTCCTTCTTGCTTGCTGTGATGCTCTGCGTCGGCAGGGCCTAGTCCCGTGCATACCTTAGCGGCCGTTGGGCCATCTGGATCGCCAGGATGGTCCAAGGGGTGAGGGGCTATAGGGCCAGTGAGGCTCCTAAGTCGCGATGCTCAGGAGTCCCCCTTGATGTACGAGCAGCCATCATGAAGGAAACATGGAGAAGATGGGATTGATTTGAAGGTTTCGAACAGCTTGAGTTCTGTGTCGACAGGGCCTGGCCCCACACATACCTCAACCATCGTTGGGCCGTCCGGATCACCAGGATGGTTCCAAGGGGTGAGGGGCTACAGGGCCAGTGAGGCTCCTGACTCGTGATGCTCAGGAGCCCCCCTTGACATACGAGCTCTGGCGTCCTCCTTATGGATTTTGACGGCTTTTGAGCTCCACATCGGCAGGCCCCGGCCCTACACATACCTTAGCCACTGTTGGTCCGTCCAGATCACTAGGATGGTTCCAAGGGGTGAGGGGATACAAGGCCGGTGAGGCTCCTATGTCGCAATGCTCAAGAGTCCCCCTTTACGTACGAGCGGCTCCCATACCTTTCCTCGCCGGCTTTTCCTGAGAGAGACGTGTGAAGACCCGGTTTTGTGGACCTAGGAAGGTGGCGTGTACCAGGATTGGCCCGGTAGCAGCCCCCTAACGCGCACATCACAAGGGAATGCAGCGAGACGAGGCCGCGAGGAGCCTTCCTGAGGTTGGACGCAGCCACGGGGGTGCCCTCAGTTGTTTATCCCCAGCGCGGAGCATAAGGGCTTCCATGTTGCGTGGGCATAGTCATTGGTGGATCGTGTCGTCCGCTAGCGTGGAGCATGGGGCTTCCACTTGGGCGTGGGAAGGAACCCCTCCATGTCCTCGGGAGGCTCCGGGCGTGTACAACCCATTAAGGTCATACGCGTGGCTTGAACGATAGAACTGGGCGGTGTATCTGGGCGCCCGCGAGGGTGCTTTGGCCTCGCGATGGCCCTACCTCAAAGGCGGGTTGCGCCTGAATCTTCTTGTGGAGAGTGTCATTCGGGGTCCTGTAAATTTTGAGAATCCTGTGCCAAATGTGTTTCCTAGGGCCATCGCATGAGAAGGCCAAGCACTAGTGACCCCAAGAGGTGACGTGAACGAGGCCGACCCACTAGACAGGGCTCAGCCACTAGATTTAACAACGTTGCAGGGACGGACCTTAGCACACATGTTGTGCCCAGTCCTCTCATGAGGCGGTCGAAGGCAAGATCATTCGGGCGCACAAACATTCATGTCGGCGAAGAGCCGTGTAGGCAAGGTGAAACGGTAGGAAATAGATCACATGCATGGAAGGTTACTGAAATATGCGTAAATGGGGCGACTGCAAGGGTGTGCCCTAGTCGTCGGAGGATAATGCGGCCCTGTGGGCACCCTCAAATGGAGTAAACCAAAAAGTTACCTGGCAGAACCAAAAAATCACCTGGTGGCTATGCTGCTAAAGAGTCAAAGCGGTCGTTGTAGCGTAACCTTGCGCCTCCATGCGTGATCCTCATGAGCCCGTCGCCTCAAGGTGCTTGGGACCCCTGCTCGGTCCGAACGTCTGCTCCAACTCCTCACTGTGCCTCGCCCGATACGGCGCGAGCATGGCCTGGGCAAGGCGCTGGTACGTGGTGCCTGAGTTCGCTAGGCCGAAGGGCATGCAGACGTAGTTGCACAGCTAGACCCCACCGCGGTCGACACGCGTGGGCCAGAAGACGCCCTACGACATGGCCCTATTGATCGCGAGCGTGCTGATGCAGATGCATGGCTTGTTGGCCAGACCGATGATGGCGGACGCACTTGGCAGCGCAGGGCAGCTCATGCTCCGCATGGCATGTGCCTCCTGAAGCTCCACGATCGCTCTAGTGAAGAATTCTTGCGAGCCTGGCGCCTCGCACCGTGCTCCTGGCTTGGGAAGATGCATGCCAGAATGCACCTCCAAGTTGTGCCCGGATGCCTCCCTCGTATCATCGGTCAGGCTGGTAGCTTCTCGGACGGAAGCCCCCGAGCCCGACCCAAGGGAGGCACCGAGCGTGCCTTCCTATGCGATGGTAGAAGGGGCCCTGGTCCTGGGCGCCGAGCCTAAGGCGCCATCTTTGGAGGTTCTAGCCCCCTGGTGCCCTACGGGGAGAAGCTACTTCTTCTTCCCGTGGGCTCCCTCACGAGGAAGGGCGTCTTCTTCGTCATCTCAGTGCTCGGCTGCTGCTGCTCGATAGGCATGCTCGAGGGAGCAGACGGCGTCCTTCTCTTCGTAGGTGACGGTGACGACGCCACCGCTCCACGGCATCTTGAGGACATTGTAGCTATGGTGAGTCACCGCCATAAACTTAGCGAGGGTTGGGTACCCAAGTATGGCATTGTACGGGAGGTGGATGTGGGCGACGTCGAAGACGATGATCTCAGTGTGATAGTTCTTGCCCAATGGGGATGGTGGACCCGTCAGTGACCCCTGAGAATGGCTTGGTCGGCATAAGCTGGTCATACAACACTTGGAGCGTCTCGAAGGTCTCAATGTAGAGGACGTTGAGCCCTGATCCGCTGTCGATGAGGGTGTTGGTGACAAGGACATTGTTGATGGTTGGCATGCACAACATGATGAGTGTGCCCATCATGGCTGAACACGAGAGCTGATCCTTCACGTCGAATGTGATAGTAGTCTGGGACCACTTGAGAGGGCGCATGGCTTCGGGCTTCAGGAGGGCCGCGTTGACCTCTCGAGTGAACTGCTTGAAGATGTCGTTTAATGCTGGGGCTTGGGCGCCTCCCAGGATACACGCTGTCACCCTGACCTCCTGGAAGCCCCCAGCCCCGTCGTCCTTCATGTCCTTTCCCTTTCTTCTTGGTGGTGGAGACAATGGGGTTATGCCAGTCTCACGAGGGCGAATCTCATGAGGACTGCCACGGCATGACCCCTCCGGAGGGTCGTCGTGCCAGCGGTCCTCCTAAGGCTAATCGCGCAAGCGGTCCTCCCGAGGCCGGTCTCGCCACTCCTGGCGCGGCTCCAGACACTCCCAGCGGCCTCTGCCTTGGCCTCTGCCATGTCAGAAGCCGCGGGCACTACGTCCCGGGCGCTGGCCGAAGTGCTCGTCGCGGACTAGCCTGAGCTCCTGGCAGTCGATGGTGTCGTGGTTGTTGGTGCCGTGGAAGATGCAGGACGGTCGTCCTCCTGAGGGTGGTTCCTTGCCTCGGTTGCGCTTCGCCTCAGTCTTGACAGCAAGCACCGCGAGGGCCTTGAGCTTCTCCTCCTTTGCCTTGGCCTTCTTGTCCTCTGCCTCTGTCATAGGAAGCTCGAGGAGTGAGAGGTGACCCTCCTCAGCCTTGGCACACTTGTTTTCCAGGTTTAACATCTTCAGGGCTGAGCACAACTCATCGTGTATGGCGAGATATCCCCGACGCCGTCGAAGAACACGAAGATGACATCCTCATCCGACGCCGTCAATATCTTGAGGCAAGTGATGGTGAAGCGTTGTATGAATTTGTCCAGGGTCTCCCCTCCTGCTGCTTCACACCCCGCGGGTTGTTTAGGGTGAGTGCTCGGTCTCGGGTACCTTGGAAGTTGGCGACGAAGCGCTTGCGCATGTCATCCCAGGAGGTGATGGACCCCTCGGGGAGGTTAAGGAACCAGGAGAGTGGGTCGCCTTTGTGCGCCACGGCGAACCATCTCGCCATGACCTTGTCGTCACCAGCTGCCGCCTGGATGATTAGCGAGTAGAGTTGTAGGAACTTAGCAGGATCTGGGGTGTCGTCGTAGCATGGGGGTAAGTCAGGCTTGAACTTGCAGGGCCACATGGTCGGAAGAAGCTCTGGAGTGATGGCACGACACCACACCGGCCAAGTGAGCGCCGTGCGCTCGGTGGGGGCCTAGTCTTGACGCTCTTGTGGGTGCTTCAAGGTGTGCACGACCAGGGCATTGGTTCGGCGGCATGGGGAGCGCACGCGCGTTGACGCGTGGCCTCGGCACCACCTGGCAGCTTACTTCATCTCTTGCTCTTGCCTGGGGCTTGCGGGACAGGTCGTGCAGGCATGCTTCATGCCTTGGCTCGGGGTCAACATCGCGTTGCGGAGGAGGGGGTGCTGCATCATGGGCCCCATCGTCCGCCAAAGAGGGTTGGGGCACGAACGAGTAGGAGAGCGTCGAGGCATCGCCGGCGGCACTGACGAACTGCGCGATGCACCCGAGCCAGTCGTCATGGCGGTCGGGAGCAGGGCGGTAGCACAGCAGCTCACGTGCCATGGTGAGCGCGCCCGACCCACACACCGGCACGGGACGAGCGTGGGACGACGGCCCAGTAGCTGGAACGATCAACGTAGTGGCGGTACGGCCGTCGCTCTGTAGGGTGACCAGTTGGGAGGAGTCTTGTTGCTCGCGGGCCTCCGGGGCCGTGGCGCCGTTGGCTAGATGAGAGGGGGACCAACGTGTGGCAGCACGACCCAAGGGAACCGTCTGAGCGACATGGGCAGCCCGGCGCTTGGCGCGACCCCCGCGAGCGTCAGACATCGGAGCAGCAAAGCGGAGGAAGAGCGCGGCTTGAGGAAGACTTCGACACGCCCCCTATCTAGTGCACCAAATGTCGGATTTCGGGCACCGCAAAACCACAAGAAGTTCGAACACAGGGGCATGTGCGAAGATCCCCCGCAGCCTCGCCCTACCTAGCTCGCTACTCGATGATTTCTGCGATAAACTTGCACGATGACGAGGAAGCATATGCACACGGTGATTTACCTAGGTTCAGGCAGCTGCGAAGCGTAATACCCTACTCTTGCTTTGGTGGATTGCCTCATGAGGAGGTTGGAGGATGAACTAGTATAGTGGTGCTTTGCCTCGCGAGAGGGCTCTCATGGTGTTGCCTCTCTTTTGTGGCCTCTCTGTTTTGTTGTTCCTCTCTGCGGTGAAGCCTATCCTCTATATATAGCTCCCTGGGTCCTCTTCCCTTATGTCTTTTGCAGGAAGGGATCCCACAACGGCCAAATTCAAAGGTGGACAAGAGTGCATCTTTATCCTAACAAAAGGTGGTCTTCGCCAACAAAGTAGCCGATGATCATGCACAGGTGGGCTCGGCGATGACATCCTTCCTACTGTCCTTGTGGCCGTGGTCTCGTTGCACCAGAATGGAAACCTTTGGGGGACACTTTGGGAACCCGCGTCTGTCCTTGCCCCCTTTCTACCAAAGGGGAAATTGTCTGCCTGGCGTGCTAGCACCCGCCTGTCATGTCTTGCGTCATCCCTGGCCTCCCAAGGCCAGGCACTGCATAGAGATCTCTGCTACTCCGGAGGTGGCCTCAGGAGTCCCACATTCACTGGTCTTGGCGCCGTTCTTCCTCACAAGCCTATGCCTTCACGAGGGCCTTGTCTTGGGTACGGTCTCGACAGGCCATGCTTGGCTAACAAAGTGAGCCATGCCCTGGGGCCGCAGGCAGGCAAGTCTGGGTACCGCCATTCCCAGAACACTGATGAACACAAGGAATTCTCAACATACTGTCCAAATTAGTTCCTCGAAACCGGATGCATTCTATAGGGGTGAATTTGCTCACCAAATCGCATCACTTCTCCACCGAACTATACACATGTGTGTACTAATCCATTTTAAATTAATTTAACACCAAGTGTTAGATGAAATAATATGGGAATAAACAAAACATTAACATCACGATTATACCTTACGGCCACACATCATGCATCACATCCTTCGTCAATGACGCAAGGACCATGACATGGGTAGCCTGCCCTGCGCCCTTTCCCCAAGACCACCACGGGCCCCGGCGCCACGTGGCCGTGATGGCGGACGTTGGAAGTGCGTGCGGGTAGAGATCATGCATCCAAGGGGTGTGGTGATCATGGAGGTGGTGCCAGGTGGAGATCGTGGAGGTGGCGGTATGTGAAGTGATTACCGACGCCCCATGCATGCACGTATGCCATTATTGTCGCAATCGGGGCTTTGGGAACCCAGAAGATTCGAACTTTGGGGTGCACTCACTCTCCTGCTCTTCTATAACTCACAACCTCACAGTGACTCTCTGGTGGCTCGAGCTAAGGAAGATGAACAAATGAAACTGCAGTTTACCCAGGTTCGGGCCACCTCGCGTTGTAAAACCCTACTCCTACTTGTTGGATTTCTTTGGGGTGAGAACGAGTACAAGGCGTGTTCTTCCCTACTGGGGGTCAATCTCTTTATGGTGGCCGGTTCCCCCTTTCATATTGGCCCTTGTCCTCTTCCCTTGAAAACACAAGGCCGGAAGGATTGCCACAACCGCCAGTTTGAAGGGGGACAAGACTATAGCTTATCCTGACAAAAGTGATCTTTGCCTGCCAACGCTCCCTGTGGTGACGCGCTGGTGGGCTCGGAGGTGACCTTCATCCTATCGATCCCCCAGCCTTGGTCCTTTTGCACCAAATAGGAAACCTTTGGGGATTTCTTTGGGAACCCACGAGCTAGCCTTGCTACCTTAGCATGAATACGGAAAGCCTCTCTATCCGTGCCTCTTGGTACTGCTCCTGGCGCAACCCTGCATAGCCCGCGTCATCCACGTGAAGGGGAAGGGCTATATGACCCCACCATTCCATCCTTGGGTAGTCCGCCCTGCGTGGGCCCCGGGGGCAACCTCGGGAGATGACCCCACGACGGGGGCTCTGGGAGGCGGCCTCGAGGGGCAACTCCACTAGCCTCCTGATGGCATTTGTCGGCGTGCGCCTCATGAGGAGGGGGGCCTCGTGAGGGTCTGGTCCCTGAGGCCTGGTGGGGAACCTTCCTGGACCCACGGCACAAGACACGCCTTGGGCCGCAAGCAGACGGGTCTGGGTACCCCCAGGCACACGGGCATGACATTAGCCCCCGAGCCCATGGCATGCACGACCCGGCTAATTGGGGGGCAATACGGTGCGGGCTCCAACCACCTGCAGGCCAGGCACGACATGTTGCAAGCGACGGGGCATGGGGTGCCTCGCTTCCGAACACGCCTCGGCAACTTCCTGGGCTGACATAAAGCTGGTACACGGGGTGGAGCCAGCATTGCTACCCTTCATGCTGCAGCCATCTCTTTGCATCTTTCTCCTCTACGCGAAACCGCTCCAGATCAAATCTCATGTGAGGCACCTCATCTGCTCCATCCACAGCTCTGGCACACGGATGGCGTCTGTCGGCAAGAAGGCGAAGGCCACTGCTTCTGCAGCGAGCCCTAGTGTCGTCGGGCCAGCTCTCCTACCCTCTACCATCTCCGCGAAGGAGGACTTGGGCCTGTTGCTTCCACTGGTGATCGGCGAGCTGAACTAGGGGCAGGCGACCGGGATCTGACCGGGCTTGGCAACGTCGAGCGGCCTAGTGAAGTCGGCCTAGTCCTTCTTCTTCCATAGTATCTATGCTGGGCTGGTCCCATCATCCTCCAAGTTCTTCTACGCCATCCTTTCCCATTACCAAATCCATGCTCTGCACCTTCAACCCAACTCCGTCCTCCTCCTGGATATCTTCGCCTTCTACTGCGAGGCTTTCGTGGGTGTGAGGCCCTCGGTGGCGCTCTTTCGCCATTTCTTTAGCCTACGGTTCATCGCCCCGGACCAGTGCTCTGTGTGCGTCTCCTTTGTCGATGTGATAGGCGTGAGTATCCGCTTGAAAGCCGGGAAGAGGGTGGAGGGCTATCGGCAATGCTGGGTCTTCATGGACGCATGCTCGGTCAACCCGCTCCTAAGGACCCCCCCACGAACCAGCCTGAGCAGATCCCCGAATGGAGCCATGAGAAGCTCACCGACTTAAGGGCAGAGCCCATCCTCGAGCGAATCGCTGCGCCTGGTGTCGGTGTCAAAACTGACACATCTCGGGTAGGGGGTCCCGAACTGTGAGACTAGGATCGACGATAACATGAGACGAAGGGGACATGAGTTTACACAGGTTCGGGCCCTCCAATGGAGGTAATACGCTACGTCATGCTTGGTTGTATTGATGGTGTAAGGGGTTACAAAGTTGATCTACCTCGAGATTGTATGTCTAACCTGTTGGAAATATGCCCTAGAGGCAATAATAAATTAGTTATTATCATATTTCCTTGTTCATGATAATCGTTTATTATCCATGCTATAATTGTATTGATCGGAGACTTAAATGCATGTGTGGATACATAGACAAAACCATGTCCCTAGTATGCCTCTAATGGACTAGCTCGTTGATCAAAGGATGGTTACGGTTTCCTAGCCATGGACATGAGATGTCATTTGATAACGGGATCACATCATTAGGAGAATGATGTGATGGATAAGACCCAAACTACAAACATAGCATATGATCGTGTCAGTTTATTGCTACTGTTTTCTGCATGTCAAGTATATGTTCCTATGACCATGAGATCATGCAACTCACAGATATCGGAGGAGTACCTTGTGTGTATCAAACGTCGCAACGTAACTGGGTGACTATAAAGGTGCTCTACAGGTATCTCCAATGGTGTCTGTTGAGTTGGCATGGATCGAGACTGGGATTTGTTACTCCGTGTAACGGAGAGGTATCTCGGGGCCCACTCGGTAATGCAACATCACAATAAGCCTTGCAAGCAATGTGACTAATTGTTAGTTGCGGGATCTTGTATTACGGAACGAGTAAAGAGACTTGCCGGTAACGAGGTTGAACTAGGTATGGAGATACCGACGATCGAATCTCGGGCAAGTAACATACCGAAGAACAAAGGGAACGATATACGGGATTAACTGAATCCTTGACATAAAGGTTCGACCGATAAAGATCTTCGTAGAATATGTAGGACCCAATGTGGACGTCCAGGTCCCGCCATTGGTTATTGACCGTAGAGGTGTCTCGGTCATGTCTACATAGTTCTCGAACCCGCAGGGTCTGCACACTTAAGGTTCGGTGACGTTTCGGTAGTGTAGAGTTATGTATGGTGGTGACCGAAGGTTGTTCGGAGTCCCGGATGAGATCCAGGACATCACGAGGAGCTCCGGAATGGTCCGGAGGTAAAGATTCATATATAGGAAGTCCCAGTTTGGTTTCCGGAAAAGTTTCGGGCTCATCGGTAGTGTACCGGGAGTATCGGTAGTGTACCGGGAGTATCGGTAGTGTACCGGGAGTGCCGGTAGTGTACCGGGGGACCTCCGGGAGGGGTACTTCGACCCCAAAAGGTCCATGGGCTGTGGGAGAGTATTAACCAGCCCTTTGTGGGCTGGGAAAACAGCCACAAAGGCCCATGGCGCAGGAGAGAAAGTCCTAAAGCAAAAAGTGGACAATCAGCCAATAGGAGGCAATCCTACTCCAACTAGGATTGGAGGTGAAGTAGGATTGCTTCCCACCTCCTATTTCGGCCGACCCAAAGGCCTTGTCTGCCTCTCCTCTCCTCTCCTCCTATATATACTAGTGGATTGGGTGGTTTTTGGACAGAATTTCCGGCCACGTGCTACCCGTTCCACCGGTGCATAGTTTCTCCTCTAGATCGTAGTTCCGCAGCGCTTAGGCGAAGCCCTGCCGGAATTGCTCCACCACCATCACTGGAGCACCGTCATGCTGCCGGTGAACTCTCTCTCCTCTCCACCTCCTCTCTCTGGATCGAGACGGTGGAGATCGTCATCAAGCTGCACGTGTGCTGAGCGCGGAGGTGCCGTCCGTTCGACGCTAGATCGGAAGGACCGTGATCGAGATCGCGAGACGGTTCGTGATGTGATCACGGAACAGATCGTGATGAGTTCGCGGGACAGATCGTGATCAAGATCGTGAGACGGATCGTGATGAGTTCACGGGACGGATCATGATGTGTTCGCGGGACGGTTCGTGATTGGATCGCGGGACGCTCGGCGATTTGAATCGCGAAGAAGTTCGACTACACCAACCGCGTTTCTTAACGCTTCCCGCTTAGCGATCTACAAGGGTATGTAGATCCACTCTCCCTCTCGTAGATGCTCATCACCATGGATAGGTTTGCATGTGCGTAGGAAAAAAAAATTCCCATGCGACGTTCCCCAACAGTGGTATCAGAGCTAGGTTGATGGTTCGATGAGATCTCGAGTAGAACACAAAAGGTTTGTGGGCGTTGATGCTTAGATTGTTTCCTCCCTTGGTCGTATTTTGGTTCAGCGGGATTGTGAGATGAAGCGGCCCGGACCAACATTACTCGTACGCTTACGAGAGACCGGTTCCCTCGACGCAACTTGTTGCCTAGATGGCTTGCGGGTGACAGTTTCTCTCACTTTAGTTGGATCGGATTCGACAAACGCAGTCCTTGAGAAAGTTGAAAAGCAATCTATGTATCACCGTTGTGGTTTATGCGTAGGTGAGAATCGTTCTTGCTAGATACCCATAGCAGCCACGTAAAACATGCAACAACAATAAAGGACGTCTAACTTGTTTTTGCAGGGTATGTTGTGATGTGATATGGCCAATTACATGATGAGATATATGTGATGTATGAGATGATCATGTGATGTATAGAATTTCACGACTTGCATGTCGTTGAATACGGCAACCGGCAGGAGCCATAGGGTTGTCTTTAATTATTGTATGACCTGCGTGTCAATCATTAAGCGCTATGTAATGCTTTACTTTATCGCTACGGTAGCAATAGTAGTAGAAGCATGTAGGGCGTGACAACCCCGATGGCGACACGTTGATGGAGATCAAGATGATGGAGATCATGGTGTCGTGCCGGTGACGATGGAGATCATGCCGGTGCTTTCTAGATGGAGATCAAAAGCACAAGTTCATGGCCATATCATGTCACTTATGATTTGCATGTGATGTTAATCCTTTTTATGCACCTTGTTTTGCTTAGGACGGCGGTAGCATTATAAGGTGATCCCTCACTTAATTTCAAGATAAATTGTGTTCTCCCCGAGTGTGCACCGTTGCGAAAGTTCGTCGTGTTGAGACACCACGTGATGATCGGGTGTGATAGACTCTACGTTCACATACAACGGGTGCAAGCCAGTGTTGCACATGCAGAACACTCGGGTTAAACTTGACGAGCCTAGCATGTACAGACATTGCCTCGGAACACAAGAGACCGAAAGGTCGAGCATGAGTCATATAGTGGATATGATCAACATAATGATGTTCACCATTGAAGCCACCTTAACTCACGTGATGATCGGACTTGAGTTGGTGAATTTGGATCATGTATCACTCGAATGACCCGAGGGATGTCAATTTGAGTGGGAGTTCTTAAGTAATATGATTAATTGAACTCATTATCATGAACATAGTCAAAGTGTCTTTGCAAATTATGTTGTAGATTACTAGCTCGCGTTGTAGCTCCCTTGTATTTTTATATGTTCCTAGAGAAATAGAGTTGAAAGATGTTGGTAGCAATATTGCGGACTGGGTCCGTGATCTGAGGATTGTCCTCATTGCTGCACAGAAGGCTTATGTCCTTAATGCACCGCTCGGTGCGCCACCCCCTCTAGCGTCGTCTATAGATGTTGTGAACATCTGACAGGCACGTTTCGATGACTACTTGATAGTTTAGTGCGTCATGCATTACGGCTTAGAATTGAGGCTCGGAAACGTTTTGAACGTCACGGAACATATGAGATGTTCTAGGAGCAGAGATTGTGATCTCAGGCTCGTGCCTGTGTTGCGAGATATGAGATCTCCAACAAGATTCTTTGCCTGTAAGATGAAGGAGAATAGCTCAATCGTTGAGCATGTACTCAGATTGTCTGGGTACTACAATCGCTTGAATCAAGTGGGAGTTGATCTTCCAGATAAGATAGTGATTGATATAGTTCTCCAAATCACTGTCACTAAAGCTACTAGAACTTAGTGATGAACTATAATACACCAGGGATAGAAGTATTGATCCCTGAGCTGTTCGCGATGTTTGACACCGCGAAGGTAGAAATCAAAAAGGAGCGTCAAGTGTTGATGGTTAAGCAAACCACTAGTTTCGAAAAGGGCAAGAGCAAGGAGGGAAACTTCATGGATAGCAAGTCAGTTGCTGCTCCAGTGAAGCAACCCAAAGTTGAACTCAAACCCGAGACTAAGTGCTTCTATTATGAGGTGAGAGGTCGCTGAAGCGGAACAACCCTGGATACTTGGTAGATAAGAAGGCTGGCAACATCGACAGAAGTATATTTCATATACGAGTTATTGATGTGTACCTTGCTAGTACTCCTAGTAGCACCTGGGTATTGGATACCGGTTCGGTTGCCAAATGTTAGTAACTCGAAATAAAAGCTACGGAATAAACGGAGAACTAGCTAAGGGTGAGGTGACGATGTGTGTTGGAAATGTTTCCAAGGTTGATGTGATCAACATCGCACGCTCTCTCTACCTTCAGGATTAGTGACGAACCTAAATAAATGTTATTTGGTGTTTTGCGTTGAGCATGAACATGATTAGATCATGTTTGTTGCAATACGGTTATTCATTTAAGTCAGAGAATAATAGTTATTCTGGTTACATGAATAATACCTTCAATGGTCATGCACCCAGTGAGAATGGTTTGTTGAAATCTTGATCGTAGTAATACACATGTTCATAACATTGATGTCAAAAGATAAAAAGTTAAATAATGATAGTACCACATACTTGTGGCACTGCCGCAAAATGTCATATTGGTATAAAGCGCATGAAGAAACTCCATGGTGATGGATATTTGGACTCATTCGATTTCAAATCGGTTGAGACATGCGAACCATGCCTCTTGGGCAAGATGACTAAAGGACCCCGTTGGATGGAGCGGGCAAGTGATTCATTGGAAATGATACATGTTGATGTATGCAATCTAGTGAGTCTTGTAGCGTGCAGTGGATATCTTTATTTTCTTACCTTCACTGATGATTTGAGTAGATATAGTGTATATTTACTTAATGAAACACAAGTCTGAATCGTTTGAAAGGTTCAAGCAAATTCAGAGTGAAGTTTAAAGATCATCGTGACAAGAAGATAAAAATGACTGCGATATGATCGTGGAGGTGAATATCTGAGTCACGAGTTTGGCATACAACTTAAGACAATGTGAAAGTTGTTTCACAACTAAACGCCACCTGGAACACCATAGTGTGATGGTGTGTCCGAACATCATAGTTATGCTCTATTGGATATGGTGCGTGCTATAATGTCTCTTATTGTTTTACTACTATAATTTTGGGGTTATGCATTAGAGACAACTACATTCACTTTAAATATGGCACCATCTAAATCCGTTGAGATGACACCGTGTGAATTATGGTTGACAGAAACCTAAGCGGTCATTTCTTAATGTTTGGGGCTGCGATGCTTGTGTGGAAAATGTTTTCACATAATAAGCTAGAACCCAAAGCGGACAAATGTATCTTCATAGAATACCCTAAGAACAGATGGGTATGCCTTCTATCTCAGATCCGAGTGCAAAGTGTTTGTTTCTAGAACTGGGTCCTTTCTCGACAAAAAGTTTCTCTCGAAAGAATTGAGTGGGAGGAAGATAGAACTTGATGAGGTTATTAAACCTTTGTTCAACCAGAGAGTAGAGCAGCGCAGAAAGATGTTTCTGTGAAGCCTACGTTAGTTGAAGAGGAAGTTAATGATGATGATCATGAAGCTTCAGGATCAAGTTACTATCGAACTTCGTAGGTCGACAAGGATGTGTACTACTCCTGAGCGGTACGACAACTCTGTCTTGGAGGTCATGTTGTTGGACAACGATGAACCTACGAGCTATGGAGAAGCGCTGATGGGCCCGGATTCCGACAAATGGTTGGAGGCCATGAAATCCAAGATAGGATCCATGTATTAAAACCAAGTGTAGACTTTGGTAGACTTGCTCGTTGGACGGCAGGTCATTGAGTACAAATGGATCTTTAAAATGAAGACAGACACTGATGGTGAATGTCACTATTTGTAAAGCTCGACTTGTTGCAAAGATGTTTGTGACAAGTTCAAGGAGTTGACTACGATGAGACTTTCTCACTCGTAGCGATGCTAAAAGTCTGTTGGAATTATGTTAGCAGTTGCTGTGTTTTCAATTATGAAATCTGGCAGATGGATGTCAAAACATCGTTTCCTTAATGGTTTACTTGAGGAAAGGTTGTATGTGATACAACCAGAAGATTTTGTCAGGCCTAAGGATGCTAAAGGGTGTGCAAGCTTCGGTGATCCTTCCATGGACTGAAGCAAGCATCTCGGAGTTGGAATATACGCTTTGATGAGTTGATCAAAGTTTTTGAGTTTATACAAAGTTTACGAGAAACTTGTATTTGCAACAAAGTGAGTGGGAGCACTATAGAATTTCTGATAAGTATATGTGGATGACATATTGTTGATCGGAAATAATGTAGGATTTCTGGAAAGCATAAATGGTTGTTTGGAAAGTGATTTTCAAAGGAAGACCTGGATAAAGCTACCAAATTGTTGAGCATCAAGATCTATAGAGATAGATCAAGATGACTTGATGAGACTTTCAATGAGTACATACCTTGACAAAGATTTTGAAAGAGTTCAAAATGGATCAGTCAGAGAAAGAGTTCTCGCCTGATTTGTAAGGTGTGAAGTTGAGTGAGACTCAAAGCTCGACCACGGCAGAATGAAGAGAAAGGACGAACGTCGTCCCCTATGCCTTAGCCATAGGCTCTGTATAGTATTCCATGCTATGTACCGTACCTGTGTGTGCCTTGCCATGAGTTTGTCAAGGGGTACAAGTGTGGTCCAGGAGTGGATCACTAGACAGCGGTCGGAATTATCCTTAGTAACCAGAGGACTAAGTAAATGTTTCTTGATTATGGAGGTGACAAAGAGTTCGTTGTAAAGAGTTACGTCGATGCAAGCTTTAACACCTATCCGGATGACTAGTAGTAGCAATCTGGATACGTATAGTGGAGCAGCCATTTGGAAATAGTACCAAGTGGAGTGTGGTAGCAGTGTTTACGGTTTGACATAGAGATTTGCAAAGTACACACGGATCTGAATATCGCAGACCCGTTGACTATAAGACCTCTCTCACATGCAAAGCATGATCGAGCCCCAGAACTCATTGGGTGTTAGATTCATAACAATGCGAATCACATGGTGATGTGAACTAGATTATTGACTCTAGTGCAAGTGGGAGACTGCTGGAAATATGCCCTAGAGGCAATAATAAATTAGTAATTATGATATTTCCTTGTTCATGATAATCGTTTATTATCCATGCTATAATTGTATTGATCGGAGACTTAAATGCATGTGTGGATACATAGACAAAACCATGTCCCTAGTATGCCTCTAATGGACTAGCTCGTTGATCAAAGGATGGTTAAGGTTTCCTAGCCATGGACATGAGATGTCATTTGATAACAGGATCACATCATTAGGAGAATGATGTGATGGATAAGACCCAAACTACAAACATAGCATATGATCGTGTTAGTTTATTGCTACTGTTTTCTGCATGTCAAGTATATGTTCCTATGACCATGAGATCATGCAACTCACGGATATCGGAGGAGTGCCTTGTGTGTATCAAACTTCGCAACGTAACTGGGTGACTATAAAGGTGCTCTACAGGTATCTCCGATGGTGTCTGTTGAGTTGGCATGGATCGAGACTGGGATTTGTTACTCCGTGTAACGGAGAGGTATCTCGGGGCCCACTCGGTAATGCAACATCACAATAAGCCTTGCAAGCAATGTGACTAATTGTTAGTTGCGGGATCTTGTATTAAGGAACGAGTAAAGAGACTTGCCGGTAACGAGGTTGAACTAGGTATGGAGATACCGACGATCGAATCTCGGGCAAGTAACATACCGAAGAACAAAGGGAACGATATACGGGATTAACTGAATCCTTGACATAGAGGTTCGACCGATAAAGATCTTCGTAGAATATGTAGGAGCCAATGTGGACGTCCAGGTCCCGCCATTGGTTATTGACCATAGAGGTGTCTCGGTCATGTCTACATAGTTCTCGAACCCGCAGGGTCTGCACACTTAAGGTTCGGTGACGTTTCGGTAGTGTAGAGTTATGTATGGTGGTGACCGAAGGTTGTTCGGAGTCCCGGATGAGATCCCGGACATCATGAGGATCTCCGGAATGGTCCGGAGGTAAAGATTCATATATAGGAAGTCCCAGTTTGGTTTCCGGGAAAGTTTCGGGCTCATCGGTAGTGTACCGGGAGTATCGGTAGTGTACCGGGAGTATCGGTAGTGTACCGGGAGTGCCGGTAGTGTACCAGGGGACCTCCGGGAGGGGTACTTCGACCCCAAGAGGTCCATGGGCTGTGGGAGAGTATTAACCAGCCCTTTGTGGGCTGGGAAAACAGCCACAAAGGCCCATGGCGCAGGAGAGAAAGTCCTAAAGCAAAAAGTGGAAAATCAGCCAATAGGAGGCAATCCTACTCCAACTAGGATTGGAGGTGAAGTAGGATTGCTTCCCACCTCCTATTTCGGCCGACCCAAAGGCCTTGGCTGCCTCTCCTCTCCTCTCCTCCTATATATACTAGTGGATTGGGTGGTTTTTGGACAGAATTTCCGGCCACGTGCTACCCGTTCCACCGGTGCATAGTTTCTCCTCTAGATCGTAGTTCCGCAGCGCTTAGGCGAAGCCCTGCCGGAATTGCTCCACCACCATCACCGGAGCGCCGTCACGCTGCCGGTGAACTCTCACTCCTCTCCACCTCCTCTCTCTGGATCGAGACGGTGGAGATCGTCATCAAGCTGCACGTGTGCTGAACGCGGAGGTGCCGTCCGCTCGGCGCTAGATCGGAAGGACCGTGATCGAGATCGCGAGACGGTTCGTGATGTGATCACGGAACGGATCGTGATGAGTTCGCAGGACAGATCATGATCAAGATCGTGAGACGGATCGTGATGAGTTCACGGGACGGATCATGATGTGTTCGCGGGACGGTTCGTGATTGGATCGCGGGACGCTCGGCGATTTGAATCGCGAAGAAGTTCGACTACACCAACCGCGTTTCTTAACGCTTCCCGCTTAGAGATCTACAAGGGTATGTAGATCCACTTTCCCTCTAGTAGATGCTCATCGCCATGGATAGGTTTGCGTGTGCGTAGGAAAAAAAATTCCCATGCGATGTTCCCCAACATAACCCTAGATGAGTTGTTCTCTCTATACCCTAAAACCTTCGGGCTTATATAGATTCTGGGGATGCCTAGGGTTTGTACATGGTCAGTTACATGTCGAAGATATAAACTTTCCTAACTATTACATCAGACGTGGAACGCAAGCCTTGTTTCCCGAAGCTTCCATCTAAGAGATTGGGCCTTCAAATCCTCTGGCGTTCGGTAAGCAGCCCTCATAATCTGGCACATAATAATTGGTTTTCTATCTAAGGACCCCTAATCCAGGACTCCCTCAGTAGTCCCCGAACTTGCCTCCAACGCCAAGGGTCTTCAGCTCCGACTGCTTCACGAACAGAGTCTTCGGCTTGTGAGGTGAGTTCCTTCCTGCCGAATTGTAGTTCGGCCTCCAATGACAAGTAGTCTCCCGAATAGTGGCATGTCTGAATACTGTAAATTGATCGGCTTTGAACCGAAACGTCATGGGATAAAAAACGGCCCTCTGACGACCTTTCTGACGAAAGGTTATAGCCCACCACAACCGCCAGACCAGTTGCAGAGACTTGATTCGTGGTTCGAGGAAGTTTTAATCATCACGATCTACCAATATACCGATCATGTCCCGTTATATACGGGATATAATTAACCACGCGCACGCAACGGCTCGCGCGTCTCGGGAAGTGGAGGGATTCACGGCGCGGCGATGGGAATCCACATCGACAGGCCTCATAAAAAGAGAAGGAAAACCCCAAAATCTTTTTTATGCTTTGCATTTGACTTCTCCGCCTCCCATTCCCTTGCACCTCCAAAGCACAGATCTAGGTCTCTCCGCCCCCACCTTCGAGCTCGGCAATGGTGGGATCCAATGGCAAGTGGGAAGCTTCCACTATCACTAAGAAGGAAATACTCAACCTCAAGAAGGCCGGTTACCTCCCCGCCAACATTCCTCACCGCACGGCAGAGGAGGGCCAAGTGATCCCCACCCTCAGGCCAGGCGAGAGGGTGGTGTTCATACCCCACTTCATCAGGGGGTTGAGCTTCACACTCCACCCCTCTGTCAGGCGGTTACTGTTCTTCTACGTCCTCGACTTCCATGACCTCCTGCCGAACTCCATCATGCATATCTCGACGTTCATCCTCGTCTGTGAGGCCTTCCTGCATGTCGAGCCACACTTTAGGCTCTGGCTGCAGGTCTTCAATATCAAGCCCAAGTGCGTCGGTGGCAAGCACACGGACTGCGGCAAGGCAGTCATCGGCAAGCTCACCCGCGTCGGGTGGCCTTCAGGCACCTTCATTGACACCATCAAAGGATGGCAAAAGGAGTGGTTCTACGTCACCAAACCACGAGAAGAGGGCCAACTCCCTGCCACCGCATTCAGATCCGCCTCCCCCCCCACCACCACCATATTGGCTTCATGGCCCAAAAAGGGCATGGTCTGGGGTTCGGGAAAAGAGGTGACCGACATGCAGGAGCGCCACCGCTCCCTGGTCGATGAGGGCATCAAGCTAGCCGATGTGGTCCAGGTAATGCTCCGAAGATGCATCCTCCCCTGCCAGTGTCGAAAAACTCCTCTGTGGGCTCGAGAACTCGAAGCCGAGCCCACAATCCAGAATCTCTTCCGCACTATGCGGTAGAAGCTGTGGAAGGCGCTCTTCAAGTCAATGAAGAGCTGGCCATCCGAGGAGGAGGACAAGGGTCTGCACGCTGCCAAGCCGGACTCCGAGGTAAGATTTCCCCCAACCTGGTTGGCTCTATTACACAGAGAATCCTTTCATCCTCTTGTCCGATCTATTCTGGCAGAGATGGCAGAACAAGCCATCAACATCAACAGTCCAGCTCCTCAGCCCAAAGACGAGAGGACCGGGCTGTTAGCCAGGATGCTCGTAGAGAATCCTTACAAGGCTCCCATGAAGAAGGATAAGAAGAAGAAACCAGGTCAGGCTGGCCTTCGCATCAAGGACCAGCCTGATGCTGCATCCGAAGACACCCCTGCCTCCTCAAATCAGGAGGAGGCTGAAGAGGAGGAAGAAGAGGAGGAGGAGGTCGGGAGTGAGGGGGAGGCAATTTCCGCCATGCCAAGAAGAGAGCGGCATCTTCGGATGCCCCAAGGCAGGCAACTTCTCCTGCCCCGAAGAGGGTGCGGTAGGCGTGGGTGGTTCTATCCGACGACAGCTCGGACTCGAGCTCCGCATCCGAAGACCCCGAGAAGGTTCCACGAAGGAGCCTAAGGGTCAAGCCCCATCCATCCAGGTTAGGATCCAAAGACCCTTCTACCAATAACTAGTAGATTCAGAGTTTGCTAACATGCAGGTTATTGGTCCAATAGCCCCCCACGTGTTATCCTGACCGAGGTAGTATCGGATGGGGAGACCCCGCCCATCGAAATGGCGTAGAGCAGGTATGCCATGCACCCCACCACTCCAGGCACCACGAAGGACGTCGTGGAGGTGTCATCCCATCCTACTCGAATGGAGGCGGACACAGGGGGCGAGGGAGAAAGCACCGTGGTAGAGGCTAACGCTTCGGCTATCAAAGACCAGGGGACAATGCCCCGCCTAGACACCGAGGAGGCCGGACGGACGGGAAATCGGTCCCTTCCGAGGACATCTCTGGAGCACACTGTGCCTCTGGAGGTACCGGTCCAATCTCCAATGGGTGATCAGGAAATCCGATAATCCCCAGCACTGCTGACCAACAGGTGGTCGGCAATGGAGGAGGCTCTATCGAGCGCCTCCATCCCCAAGGATGACCGCACCCTTATGGGTGTGGTACTACAAAGCGTCCAGTCCGTTGACAACGGACTGAAGGAGGCCTTCAAAGGTCTCCTTGCGGGCTTTCAAGTAAGTCGCCCGATATTTCGCTAAGATTTTTATTTATTTGTATTGTATACATGGCCGCCCCCGAGCCCTTGGTGAGGTGAACAAGCTCGTGTAGGGGTCATATCTGTAATTCGGGAAGTGAGTGCCGATGTGATGTATGCATTGTGTGTGTAATGTATGCTTCGTCATCAACGACGGCCAAAACGGTGCCAAGCTGGACGAACTACATAGGAAGCTCAAGCGCTCCGAGGATGAGGTGGAAGCCCTCAACAAGAGGTTCGACGAGGCACAGGGTAAGTCCGAACTAAATTTGAATACTTTTCCCCAAATACTATCAATGCAGATTCCTTTTTATATAAAGTTTTATCGTTTTGTAGCTTCGTCGAAAGAGATCGAAAAGCTCAAGGCCGAGCTTCAACATGCCAAAGACGAAGCATCCGTTGAGAAGGAGACGGCCAAAGAAGAGGCCACCACGCTGTCCGCCCTACAAGCCACCAGCGATAAGCACCAGGCTCATGTGGTGGAGATACAGGATGAGCTCAAGGATGCTAGCAAAAAGTGTGAGGCCTTGGAGCAAAAGAATAAGACGAGCTCAGCCGAACTGTCCACCATGAAATCAGATCTCCAGAAGGAGCGGATGGATAGACGGTTCTTCGAGGAGCAAGTTTGCCAAGCCAAGGAGATGGCCGATGGTAAGTCGTACTCCCTAAAGTGCTTATTCGGGGATAGCTGATTCAAGTTGTTGACCCGGGTGTGGCGATCCTTAGGCGCATCTGCCGATCTCCAGAAGAGCATGAGGGACGCCAATCAGCTGTTCGCCTTGCGGGGAGAGGAAGACGAAGCTCGGACGTTCTGGGCACAATTCGGAGCCCCCGAGCGTCCTCCTCTGCTAGTGGAGTAGCAGAAATAGCTGATGGAGCAACACCAGATGACGGAGCCAGCCATGAAGTACCTGTGCATCCGCTTATGGCCCGGCGAGCCACTCTGAGACAGTTACTTCGGCCTGCTGCAGAGACTGATTGCTGCCATGCCCCGCCTTGATGCAGTCAAGCTCTCCTCCTAAATCGAAGGAGTCCGTATGGCCCTTGCCAAGGTCAAAGTGCATTGGCCAGGGCTCAATACAATGAAGGTCGCCACCGACCCACCGCCACCCTAGAAGGAACACCGATGCCCCGAGCTATACTTCTATGGACTTATGGAGAGTGCGCGGGTGATAGCATCGCAGTGTTCGGGTGAAAAAATATTTGAATGAGCTTGTAATGTGTCTGGAGACACGTGATAACTTTTAATGATATTAGTATCCACTCTTATATGGTTTTGTATTCCTTTATAACTCCTGTGTGGTCGTTTAATACTAAAAGATGCGAGTCGTCGGCTTCAGCCCCCACGTAGATACTACCTGGGGTGTCTATGCCAATCCACTATGTCCCTTAGCCGTATTATTGGAACCCGAAGGTGGTGTAGTGCGGTAGACTAGGCAATCAGACTATAGTGCTTTATTTCCTTCACTTAACCAAATGGGCGCGAAAAGGACTATGGGAACTGTACGATTATCCACCGGAGTGTTTGCGATGTTCAGATGAACCGAGGCCAAAGCCCACATCATAATGTTTCGCAAAAGGAAAGTTCCTCGTATAACACGGAATAACCGCTTGCTAGGATTGACGTATAATACTTCTAACTTGGGGTTCACAGATCGAATCGCGCATACTATGACAGTCCGTTTCTGGCTTTCTCCCCTGAGGTGCTTGACCGGACTATCCGGAATCACAATCGCGAGGGTGCTCCCTTTTCCCTTTTAGCCAAACGAGCAGAACGTAAAGGGGCAAGCACATGAGCCGGGCAACCCAAGTTAATGACCAAATACATAGTTCAGAACCGATGCATATAAAGCGAACGCCAAGATGCCGAACACACGATAGTTAAGGCGACCTGTGTTTGAAATCGATCCCCCGGTCTATTGGATGATTACCTCGCGTCATACCGAACAGGTTCATGAGAAGAGGGAGAAAGGAGAAAAAGTATGTGCCGAAAACAGGATAGATGAGGCATACTTGCGCCATGCAATTTTGCATTTTCTCAACCGCTCTTATAACTCGGATTGCCAAAGCAACTGTTTACAGGTATGCGAAAGAAAATAAGAAATAACATCCTACAGGAGTTGTTGAACCAGGGGTCATCAATTGGTGACCCGACATCCTCGATATGCCCCCTTGCTATTAACTCCTGCTCTTGGATGCACCTTGATGGGTGTTAGTCTGGGCGGATCTTGCGAACAAAATCTTGAGAGGCCGCGGCATTAAAGGTCAGCTTTATGCCGTAGGAATGCTCTTTTAGGAGTGCTTGCATCTTCTGCAAAGACGTATTGGTGGTAGTAGGTCGGGGCAGCCGAACACCTACCTTTATTTCCCCATCGCTTTCCCATGGAATTTTAAGTGCGAAGTTGTGCCTCCTCGGCACATACTTTGTTGGTCCGGAAATTGTGTGGTGGTGGCGAGTCCCTATAGAGGGGAACAAGAAGGATCCGAGTTTTCGGTCTGAAGCCAAACTCGCTTCCCGGCTTTATGTGCCTTTATGGCGGATGTCGGAACTTGCTGATTGTCTTCATAGCTGAACTCGTTTGCTAAGGCCTATGCATGTTCCTCAGTTCTAAGGGAGCGCTCGGTGTTGCCGTTGACAGTAATGACCCCCTTGGGGCCTGGCATAATGAGCTTGAGGTATGCATAGTGTGGGACCACGTTGAAATGAGCGAATGATGTCCATCCAAGCAGCGCGTGATAGCCACTGTAGAAGGGCACGATGTCGAAGATCAAGTCTTCATTGCAAAAGATGTCGGGTGAGCCGAACACGACCTCTAGAGTTACTGAGCCTGTGCATCGGGCCTCAACGCCCGGGATCACCATATCTGAGTAGATCAGGTTAAGGTAGTGCTGCTGGGTTTGATCCTTGATGGATTAATGCCCATCTTTTTCACCATATCCGAGTAGATCAGGTTAAGGCTACTTCCTCCTTCCATTAGGACCTTTGTGAGGTGATCCCATTTGTAATGGGATCTAGGACGAGGGCCGTTGAACCCCCATTATACTGGTCGGATGATCACGTCGATCAAAGGTGATCGGGTATGCCTGTTGTGGAACGTTTCTGGGGACCCCGACTCATAAGTCATGATCACCGAATGCACGTGTATAGTGATCCCAGAGATCAATGCTCACTGAACACACAGAAGCTGAATAACAAGAGTCTTACATCCACATTTAGCGTCTTACACAGATAAAGACCATGAAGGTCTAGTCTTACATAGATAGGGCCACAAGGGCCAAACACTTAATAGAACAAGCAGAGGGAATCTTGATCGATAGCGTGAACCCATGCCATGAGCCTTAAACCTACATGCATTTTGACTGGGAAGCGTCCTAGTTCGCATGTTCGTCACCAACGAACTCTTCAACATACTCCTGTTCTTCCATGCCCGGCCAATTAAATAACCAGTGGGAAGCCAATTAGTACTTTGAATGTACTCGCAAGCAACCCAAGTTGTCGAACAAGGTAACAATGATGCATGATATAACACTAAGTAGGTAATTTGCGGAAAGCTAATTTTTAATGCCATGACATGATCATGTAACTAGTAAGCATGCATCAACACTTGGTAGATATCCATATGAACAAGTTACAGGTATCATCATAAGTAGGGGTTGAACAACTCATTTCATTCGTCATACTAAGTCATCGGACTTAGTTCAATTTCCAGGCTAAGTCATCAGGCTTAGCTCAAGTGACCTGTTTGTCACCATCACACCCACACTCACACCATGCTTTACGAAAACAACCGGACGTGGCATAAGCAGCACCACCCAACAGTCCATGACTGTGGACATGACTATTCGAATAGTTTTACACTCTGCAGAGGTTGCACACTTTACCCACAAGACTCAGGGAACTTCCGTGTCATCCACGACTCACGGTATATAACATACCCAAGGTAACCACCCGAACAATGCATGTCCCCTAGTTATACTAGACAAAGAGTCCACTCGATTGGTACCTAGCCCTCATGATGTACATAACACGAGCCTCTCTCTAAATCGTACCATTCATGAGGGGACCAATGGTGTGCCCAGTGCTTGTGAAGACAGTGCGTGATCATACATACCGGTACGACCCCGTATCGAGAGTGACCACGCCACTCCCGCCACTAATAATGTGGGCTCCTTGCCAGTACCCACCAAGGTAATCAACAAAGCCCCATCCCATAAGCAGTATCGTGGTTGCGCATGTAAGGTTGGGACGATCGACAAATCTTAAACCCTCCATTTTTGAAAATACATCCTCAACTTGTTCCGGCACACCACTTCTTCCTCAAGTGGTCACCCATATCATCATGATCTCAATCGGGCATTAGTGGCACCCGACGGGGTTTTATAAAAGTCTTTTAAATCATTTATTTTCTTTCCATCACCATGCACAAACCCGAACCATTTGTGTAGCATCTTCTAGCAACCTAACTACTCCCACCCGCACAACCCTCATAAGGTAGTAGGGTCATGCACGATGCAAGTGTCAATGGTAAAAGTTTCTGAGGCAACCCACCGAAGGGGTCACTACTCCACATGATCAAATGTGTCAAAAGTAAAGTGCTATATCTCATGCAATGAAAATGGTTTCTTGACATGGTGAAAGGGCTGCTTGCTTGGCTCAACAAAGTCTCCGGGGTCTTCGAAGTCTTCATGTCCAACTTCCTCGTTAACAGTGCAATCTATCATTGCGATAAATAGCGATAAAAATAAGCATCACACAAAAACAGAGCACACAAGCCACTATTAAAAATGCTACCCTACTCTGATAAATACTAAAGACTATATTAAAAATGTTTGTTTAATATTTTGAAGTTGAAAAGATCTTCAAAAATATTTAAAATAGGTGCTGATAATTCCAAATAGGGGTTTTAAATTAAAATAGTACCTAAAATGTTTTCAAATATTTTTACAAATGGCACTAACAAATTCTAGGGAATATTCTAGGAATTTAGGTGAAAGAATCATGATCATAGGATTTATTTTTAATCCTGTGGAATTTTTAGAAAATCCACAGAAAAAAGAAAAAGGAAAAGGAAGGGCACTGTGCCCTGGCTAGAGGCGGCCAGTGGCTGGGCCAGCCTAGCTGGCCATCCAGCCGGCCTCGCGCCCGGCCAGGTTCAAACCTGACGCGCAGGGCCTGGCCGTCAGTGACCGCAAGGGGGGGGGGAAGGGAGAGCGCGGGAGAGGGAGAGAGAGGCCGACAAGTGGGTCCCACCTGTCGGATACTGCTCCCACCTCGGTGTAGAGAGGGGAGAGGCTCACCGGCGGCGGAGGGAGGCACGGCAGTGGCAGGAGAGGGCGGGGATGACTCGGGGTCAAGTCGCTGGTCCCCTGGAGGTGAAAGGGCGGCTGAAGGTAGCCGGAGTCGCCGGCGGTGAGCTCCTACGGTAGAGGAGGCTTTTCGAGGAGTTCGTCGGGGCTGCTTCGAGCTGAAAAGAAGATGGTGAAGAGGGGGATTCGCGTTAGAAGGATGAGGGAGGACCAACCGAAGAGAGAGGAGGGTCGGAGGGGCTCTGTACCAGGAGATCGACGGTCAGATGGCTGCGGTGGTCCTCGGGTCGATCCCGAGCACAGAGGCGTCGAGGGCTCTCTTGGGGGTGCAGGGAGGTTGCTGGGGAGTGGAGAGAGAGACCAGAGGGGAGAATGGGGCCCGGCAGGCCCTTTTATAGGCGAGGGCGAGTCCACCGAACGCAGGTGCGTCAGCAAGCTCGTGGCCTAGGGCAGAGGCCACGGGGGGAGACAAGGGTGAGGCTGGGGCGTTCCTAGGGATGGTCCACATCGAGTGGGAGCAAGGGAGAGAGGGGAGGGCGCGCATGTGAGGCTGCTCACTGGCCGAGTCGGGCGGTGCTCGGCACACGCAGAAGGAGGTATAAGGAGGGATAGAGAGGAGGGGGCCGACCGCGTAGCGTGTCACAGACGCCGAGGGCTCCTCGGGGACACGCGGGGGAGGCCCAACGTGGTCGGGGGCGGCCATTGTGCAGCGACTACAATGTGGTCGGCACTGTAGCATGCTCTGGAGCGCGGCTATTGCATGCCATGGCATTGTCCTTGGCATCTTCTACGCGATCACCTAAGTCTAGGGGATAGAGGAGGGTATATAATAGTGGGAAATGGTCTTGGATACCCTGGGGTTCCTTAGGAGAGAAGGAAAGTACAGAGAGAGGGAGGGAAACTTCTGTCCAGAGGGATAAAATGAGGGTTTTACCCCACTTACCTATGGAGTGTTGGCCAGGAAGAGTTACTGGGGTATCTAGTAACCCTGAGTGGTTGTGGTAAAAAATTCATGGCAAGGGGAATAGTGGAAGGACGTGAAAACAGCGACTTACCATTTCACCAGAAGGTGTTTGATGGTGATTTGGCCTAGAAGATGAATCCTACATGATTTGATAATTAACAGGGTAAAAGGGTGGTCAAAAATAGGGCTTGCCTCCAAGTTTGAGAAAGTTTGATGAAAGTTCACAATGGGGCTTAGTGGAAACCTAGAAATCATCAGATTCTGGTTTCTGTAGATCCAGTGATGCTAGGCTTTTACCCTTGATGCACCACTTAGTTGAGCACCACTATTTGCTGATTAGAGAATGCCCACAAAGTTTGGGGTCAAGGGGAGAAACTTCACAATGTAAAGTTGTTCAAATTTGAATCTGGACAGGAAGGGTTTTAGGATGGTTTTATGAATCAAATCAACTTGGATTGAGGTGAAACTTTGCAAGATCATCACTTATGATAGTGTTGACTTGGTGGAAATTTGTTGGAATTTATTGAGCATATTTCTTATAGAAATATTCCAAAATCATGATTTGAACAGAAATGGTTTTGAGGGGTTTTGCCCATGATTTGATCATGCCCTTGTGTTGAAACTCATATATATGGAAAATATATGCCCACTAAGTTTCCCTAAATTTTTCTCAAATATTTTAAAAGCATTTAAATAATTTTTCCCTATGAAAGACCATTTCTGGTCTTAATAAGCCCTTATAAAAATATAAGAATAATCTTTAAAATTAATATTTGGTGGTTTTGGGAAGTCATAAATATATTAGGTTTGGAATAAGGCCTTTGGGGAAGAAGAATCCACCCAATTTGAGGACTTACAGTGCAAACCTCATTTCAGGGATTTTTGAAAACCTAATTTGAATAAATCCTTTTTGGTCAAGATAAAATTTGATAAAAATAGTTTTGGGCACTATTCACATGACATGATCATTGGGCAAGAGGTTTGGGACAAGGAAGATGAATATGAAGTGGAATAGAATCTAGGAGTGCCATACACCATAATCATCAAGCAAACAAACATCATTTCAAACAAGCACAAGCACTTTGAAAAAGTTTTAGTTGGCTCCAAAATTTATAAATCCAAACATGGCAAGGTGATACAAACACAAGGTCTGACAGACCTACCCCCTTACAAGAATCTCGTCCCCGAGATTCCTAGGCTAAGCGCTAAAAAGATAAGGGAACTCAGATCTAAGATAGTCCTCATGCTCCCAGGTTGCTTTAGCTTCAGTGTGGTTGCTCCAGTGGACCTTGAAGTACTTGATGGTGCGGCTTTGGGTGTAGCGTTCAGCTTCATCCAAAATGCGAACCGACCTCTCATGATAAGTGAGGTCGGGCTGAAAATCGATGGCTTGATGGTCGATGTCCTTGTAGACGTCGGGGTAGATGGGAACTTGGAAGCACTTCCGGAGTTGTGACACATGAAAGACGTTGTGCACATCTGATACCTCCGAAGGTAGCTCTAGCTGATAGGTAACTTCCCCTCGCATCGTGGTGATCTTGAAGGGGCCGATGTATCTTGGTGCCAGCTTTCCTTTGACGTGGAAACGCTTGGTTCCCTTGAGAGGCGTGACCCGAAGGTAGACATGGTCTCTGACACAGAAGCTCACTTCTCGGCGGTGGGAGCCAGCATAGCTCTTCTATCTTGACTTGGCGGTCTAAAGGCGCTCTCGGACGAGTTGTACTGCTCTTTTGCTTCACGGAGGATGTTTGGTGCAAAAACTAATCTGTCTCTAGTCTTTGACTAGTTGAGGGGAGTACGGCACTTGCGTCCATACAACACCTCAAATGGTGCCATCTGAAGACTCGACTGATAGCTGTTGTTGTAGGAGAACTCAGCGAATGGTAGGCAATCTTCCCACTTGGCTCCATATGCCAAAACACAAGCGCGAAGCATATCTTGGAGTATATGATTTACTCGTTCTGTTTGCCCACCAGTCTGGGGGTGAAAAGTTGAGATGAAGGAGAGCTTGGTTCCCATGGCTTCTTGAAACTTCTTCCAGAATCTTGAGGTGAATTGGGTTCCTCTATCCGACACAATCTCCTTTGGAACTCCGTGAAGACTCATGATGCGGTTGATGTAGAGGTTCGCGAGCTGGCTTCCATCATAGGTGGTTCTGATGGGAATGAAGTGGGCTACCTTGGTCAGGTGATCGACGATGACCTAAATGGAATCATGTCCCTTACTCAACCTTGGTAAACCGGTGATGAAATCCATCCCGACCTTGTCCCACTTCCATTCAGGCACTTTGAGACTCTGCGATAGTCCAGCGGGCTGCTAATGCTCGGCCTTGACACTCTGGCATATGTCACACTTGGCAACGAACGTGCCTATCTCCCGTTTCATACCATGCCACCAGAATCTTTCCTTGAGGTAATGATACATCTTGGTTCCTCTAGGATGGATGGAGTATGGAGTGTCATGAGGTTCTTGCAAGATCAGGTTCTTGAACTCCTCTTTGTTGGGTACGCAGATGCGATTCCTGAACCATACTACTCCTTTCTCAACCACTGAGAATCCTGGGGCCTTGCCTGCCTTGATCTTTCTCTTGATGCCTTAAATGCTCTCATGACCCTTGTGAGCTTCCTTAATATCATCCATCAAGGTAGGCTCTGCTTCGAGGTTGGCGAGGAATCCTGGTGCAACCAGTTCCAAGCCGAAACTCTCAACCTCTTCATACAGGGCAGATAGCCTTTCCTTAATCATAGCATTCAAGGAACAAGCCTTTCTACTTAATACGTCTGCTACCACATTGGCCTTTCCGAGGTGGTACTGAACACTGAGGTCGTAATCCGTGATCAACTCCAACCATCTTCGTTGCCTCATGTTTAATTCCCTTTGAGTGAAAATATATTTCAAACTCTTGTGGTCCGTGAATATCTCACATCGCTTCCCAAAAGGTAGTGTCTCCATGTCTTCAAGGCATGAACCATAACTGCCAACTCGAGATCATGAGTTGCTTATTTCTCTTCATGAGGACGCAGCTGTCTGGATAGATATTCTACAACTCTGCCTTCTTGCATCAGAACACCTCCAAGCCCGGTTCTTGATGCATCACAATAAACCACAAACTCCTTGTGAATTTCGGGGGTGGGCAACACTGGGGTTGTGGTCAATATCTTCTTGAGCTCCTAGAAGCTTTTCTCGCACTCAGCTGTCCATTCGAACTTCTTGTCCTTCTTCAAAAGTTGGGTCATGGGTCGGGCAATGCCCGAGAACCCTTCCACGAACTTGTGGTAACAACCCGCGAGTCCGAGGAAGCTCCTGACTTCCTTCACGGTGGTTGGGGTCGGCCATTCAGTCATGGCTTCAATCTTGGCAGGATCCACTGATAACCCTTTTGCGGTCAGCACATTACCCAAGAATCCAACTTCATGCAGCCAGAATTCACACTTGCTGAACATGGCATAAAGCTGGTGCTCTCGAAGCTTCTGTAGGACCAATCTCAAGTGTTCCTCATGCTCTTCTTCAGTCTTGGAGAAGACGAGTATGTCATCAATGAAGATGACAACGAACTTGTCCATGTACTCCATGAAGACCTTATTAATGAGGTACATGAAGTAGGCAGGGGCATTGGTTAACCCGAATGACATGACCGTGTATTCATACATGCCATACCGGGTTACAAACACCGTCTCCGGAATGTCTTGGGTCTGATCTTCAGCTGATAGTACCCAGACCAGAGGTCGATCTTGGAAAACACCTTGGCTCCATTCAATTGATCAAATAGGTCTTCAATCTTGGGGAGGGGGTACTTGTTCTTTATTGTGACTTCATTGAGAGAACGGTAATCGACACAGAGTCTGATAGTTCTGTCCCTCTTTGACACAAATAGAAGAGGCGATCCCCAAGGAGAGGCACTAGGGCGGATAAATCCTTTTCTGAGCTGCTCTGCTAGTTTCTTCTTCAACTTAGCCAACTGTTCGGATCCCATCTTGTAGGCCTTCTTATAGATGGGCCTTGATCCAGGCATAAGCTCAATGATGAACTCAATGTCGTGGTCAGGAGGCATTTCAGGCAGCTCATCAGGAAACACATCTGGGTATTCACATACCACTAGCACTTGATCCAACTCAACTCCCGATAGACAGTTAGCCTGAGGGGCTTGAGTGGAGGCAGGGTTGGGAACATACTTGACTTCCACTCCTTGGCTATTGGTCATTGTGACAATTCTCTTGGCATAGTCTAACAAGCCTTGGTGCTTGGTTAACCAGTCCATGCCTAGGATCACATCCAAACCTTCCGACTTCAAGATGATGAGGTTTGCTAAGAAATCTACCCCGTTGATGTTAATCTCAACCCCCTTGCAACTTACCCCAGACTTCATAACCGATCCCAGGGTTTGTATCAACATACGACTACCCAGGGGTGTAGGCTTCATGCCACTCTCTAGTGCAAACTTTTGGGTGACAAAAGAATGTGAAGCTCCAAAATCAAACAATACGGTTGCTAGTGTTGAGTTGACGAGGAATGTACTCAGTATGACATTCGGGTCTTCCTGGGCTTCCTCTGTGGTGACGTGGTTCACACAACCCTTGCCATTGTTGGGCTGGTTGCGGGGAGCGGGGTTCCTTGGGGGTGCTTCACGGGCTTGACCTTGGTTTGGCGCATTGGGGCGCGGTGCATCTGGCTTCTTGTTTGGACACAGCCTAGAGATGTGTCCTAACTGACCACATCCAAAGCAAGCAACTTGTATAGGGTTGTTATTGTTGTTCCTGCCACCGTTGTTGTTATTGGGGTTGTTGTTGTAAGCTGGCCTGGGATTGGCATACTGCTGAGGCTGGTAGCTCGGACAAGGCGCAAGAGGTCTAGCCTGCTGTGGCTGATAGGTTGGCTGGGCTGGGGCCAGGTGCCAAGTGCGAGGCTTCTGGTTGCTGGGGCTACCCTTGCTGATCATCTTGCACTTGCGAGTGTTCTCGATGGCACGACGCTTGTCTTCCAGCATGAGGGCCTTGTTTACCAGGTCGAAGAAGGTACGATAGTCGCAGACGATGAGCTGATACTGCAGGGTCTGTTGAAGTCCTTCCATGAGGCGTTCCTTCTTGGTAGCCTCCATGTTGACATCTTCAGGTGCATACCTTGACAGCAAGTTGAACTTCTGCAGGTACTCCTTGATAGAGCCACTTCCTTGCTTCAGCGCTCGGAATTCTATCTTCTTGATAGCCATGATCCCAGAAGGAATGTGGGCGGTGCGGAATCCTTCCTTGAAGTCATTCCAAGTGATAACATGCTCACCTTGCATGATCTTGAATCCATCCCACCAATCTCAGGTGGTACCTCCAACGTAGTGAGAGGCATAAAGCACCTTCTCATAGTCCTCATTGCAATTGACTGGTGCAAGCAGGTCCTCGATGGTGTGGATCCAGTCATCGGCATCCAATGGTTCAGCAGTCTCGGTGAAGGTTGGGGGCGAATTCCTCATGAACTCGGACAGAGTGGAGCGGCCATTGACGTTCCTGCCTTGCTGCTGGTTGTTCACAAGGGCGTGAGCCATCTGCTGGATAGCAGCGTTGTTGGCTTGGCGTTCCTCCTGGAGAACTTGGAGAAACTGAGCTATGTTCATGTTCTACGGTGGAGGAGGTGGCAGGGGAATGTCGCCTTGTGGCTGCTCCTGGTGTCCTCTGATGTGAGCAGCCCCACCAGCTCCTTGTTGCTGGCTCGAGTTGTTGGCTTTAGGGTTAGTGAAGGAGCTGTTGCGGGTAGCAGTCACCATCTTGCTTGGAGCAGCCAAGTCAAACAACTTGGATAGACGAGAGGAAAAGCAACAATGGAAAAGCACGCCTAAGGAGGTTGGTCAAGTGCAAGTGTGGTAAAACAATGTTCGAAAGACCAACATATATTAAGATAGACGATGGAGTCACTTACATGTTGCCTAAGGCAAAAGCGCGACTTGCATCGGAACACAAACAACAAGCACACATGGTTCCATATGAACCATTACACGGACTCGACTTCGCATGAGGGGTACATGACTGATCCTACCATAGGGGTTTTCGGACTCAGGTGGTGGAGTGCTCGGTCTCGTAGTCACGCTCCTCTGGGTCTTCCTCCTATTCATCATCTGAACGGCCATCATTCCCGATCGAAGGGGTCGCGAAATGAGGAGGTCCATCCTGATGACGATTTGCAGGCAGGTCGGTGAAGAGCTCACGGTACTCCTTCGCACTCATGCGATGACGACGTGTGGGTGCATCACTAGCTGGGGGTACTCCTCCTCGATAAGCGACAGCTGGTTGTCCCTCGGGGGCACCATCCTTCTTGATCTTGTCTGGCTTCGTCTTGGCTTGCCGAAGTAGCTCTCAGGTGTGCTGAAGTTCCTCATGGAGCTTCACGGACTCCTTAATCAAGTGGTGAACCATACTATCGATGGAGAGGCTGAAGTAGGTCTAGAACCTGAGTGGTGTGCCATCCTTCTGGGTCAGAACCAGCATCCAACTCTCGCCAAGGTCATCCTTTCTGAAAGGAAGGTACCGAGTAGCCAGCTCGTCAGCCATCTCTAGAATGATATCTCGCAGGTGTAGAAGTGCCTTGCGTGCAGCTGACTCGACTGCGAGCATCATGGTCTCCATCTGTGGTCCTTCGAAGAACCAACTGGTCGGGGAGTTGTTTTCCTTCACGACCACATCCAGGTGGTACTCCTTCGTGACGGGATCGACCCAGTGCTCGTGGTAGAGGAAAATAGGTGGTTGGCAAAACTGGCACTTCTCTAGGCTATCCCCAAGGAGTAAGGGAAAGCCGTATGTGAGGAAGGCTTCGGGTACGACGGCCATCTACAAAGGTTTGAAAGGAGGAGAGTCAGCAGAGTGTTGTGTGAAGAATAGAAGAGGTAAATAGTGCAGAATTCCCTAAGTATAGGTGTTAGGTGTAGTTTGGAAGCGGTTTTCATCCTAACTAATGTCCATGCTAACTAAGGGCTTCCTACAGTCAGGATGGCTCTGATACCAGCTCTGTGCGGACCCCTACCCATAAGTCATGATCACCAAATGCACGTGTACAGTGATCTCAGAGATCAATGCTCACTAAACACATAGAAGTTGAATAAAAAGAGTCTTATTCTTCCATGCGAACTCTTTAACATACTCCTATTCTTCCATGCCTGGCCAATTAAATAACCAGTGGCAAGCCAATGAGTGCTTCGAATGTACTCGCAAGCAACCCAAGTTGTGGAACAAGGTAACACTGATGCATGATATAACACTAAGTAGGTAATTTGCAAAAAGCTAATTTTTAATGCCATGAAATGATCATGTAACTAGTAAGCATGCATCAACACATGGAAGATATCCATATGAACAAGTTACAGGTATCATCAGAAGCAGGGGTTGAACAACTCATTTCATTCATCACGCTAAGTCATCGGACTTAGTTCAATTTCCAAGCTAAGTTATCGGGCTTAGCTCAAGTGACCTCTTTGTCACCATCACACCCACACTCACACCAAGTTTTATGAAAACAACCGGACGTGGCATAAGCAGCACCTCCCAACTGTCCATGACCGTGGACACGGCTATTCGAATAGTTTTACACTCTACAGAGGTTGCACACTTTACCCACAAGACTCAGGAACTTCCGTGTCATTCACGACTCGCGGTATATAACATACCCAAGGTAAGCACCCGAACAATGCCTTTTCCCTAGCGATACTAGACAAGGAGTCCACTCGATTGGTACCCAACCCTCACGATGTACATAACACGAGCCTTGCTCTAAATCATACCATCCATGAGGGGACCAATGGTATGCCCGGTGCCTATGAAGACAGTGCATGATCGTACATACCGGTACGACCCCGTATCGAGAGTGACCATGCCACTCCCTTCACTAGTAATGCGGGCTCCTTGCCATTACCCACCAAGGTAATCAACAAATCCCCGTCCCATAAGGGGTATCGTGGTTGCGCATGTAAGGTTGGGATGGTCGACAAATCTTAAACCCTCCGTTTTTGAAAATACATCCTCAACTTGTTCTGGCACACCACTTCTTCCTCAAGTGGTCACCCATCTCATCATCATCTCCCTCGGGCATTAGGGGCACCCGACGGGGTTTTTGAAAAGTCTTTGAAATCATTTATTTTCTTTCCATCACCATGCATAAACACGAACCATTTGTGTAGCATATTCTAGCAACCTAACTACTCCCACCCGCACAACCCTCATAAGGTGGTAGGGTCATGCACGATGCAAGTGTCAATGGTAAAAGTTTCGGAGGCAACCCACCGGAGGGGTCACTTCTCCACACGCTCAAATATGACAAAAGTAAAGTGCTATATGTGATGCAATGAAAATGGTTTCTTGACATGGTCAAAGGGCTGCTTGCCTAGCTCAACAAAGTCTTTGGGGTCTTCGAAGTCTTCGGGTCCAACTTCCTCGTCAACAGTGCAATCTATCGTCACGATAAATAGCAATAAAAATAAGCATCACACAAAAACAAAGCACACAAGACACTATTAAAAATGCTACCCTACTCTGATAAATTCTAAAGACTATATTAAAAATGTTTGTTTAATATTTTGAAGTTGAAAGGACTTTCAAAAATATTTAAAACATGTGGTGATAATTCCAAATAGGGGTGTTAAATTAATAGTAACTAAAATGTTTTCAAATATTTTTACAAATGGCACTAATAAATTCTAGGGAATATTCTAGGAATTTAGGTGAAAGAATCATGGTCATAGGATATATTTTTAATCATGTGGAATTTTTAGAAAAGCCACAGAAAAAGAAAAAGGAAAAGGAAGGGCATTGTGCCCTGGCCAGAGGCGGCCAGTGGCTTGGCCGGCCTAGCTGACCAGCCAGCTGGCCTCGCGCACAGCCAGGTTCAATCCTGATGCATGCGGCCCGACCATCAGCGACCACGAGGAGGGAAGAGAGAGCACAGGAGAGGGAGAGAGAGGCTCACAGGTGGGTCCCACCTGTCGGATCCTTCTCCCACCTCGGGGTAGAGAGGGGAGAGTCTCACCGGTGGCGGAGGGAGGCACGACAGCAGCAGGAGAGGGCGGGGATGGACTCGGGGTCGAGTCGCTGGTCTCCTGGAGGTGGAAGGGCGGCCGAAGGTGGCTGGAGTCGCCAGCGGCGAGCTCCTACGGCGGAGGAGGCTTCGGGAGTAGGTTGTCGGGGCTGCTTTGAGCTGAAAACAAGACGGGGAAGAGGGGGATTTGCGTTAGCAGGATGATGAAGGACCAATCGAAGAGAGAGGAGGGCCGGAGGGCTCTGTACCCGGAGATCGACGGTGAGATGGCCGCGGCGGTCCTCGGGTCGATCCCGAGCATAGAGGTGTTGGGGGCTCTCTAGGGGGCGCAGGGAGGTTGCTAGGGAGTGGAGAGAGAGTCCATAGGGGAGAGAGGGGCCCGGGAGGCCCTTTTATAGGCGGGGGCGAGTCCACCGAACGCAGGTGCGCCGGCGAGCTCGTGAACGAGGCCAGAGGCCATGGGGGAGACGGGGGTGAGTCTGGGGCGTTCCTGGGGCTGGTCCACGTCGAGCGTGAGCAAGGGAGAGAGAGGGCATGGTGCGCATGTGAGGCTGCTCACTGGCCGAGTCGGGCGACGCTCGGCATGCGCGGAAGGAGGGAGAAGGAGGGAGAGAGAGGAGGGGGCCAACAGCGTAGCGTGTCACGGACGCCGAGGGCGCCTCGGGGGACACGCGGGGGAGGCCCAAGGTGATCGGGGGCGGCCATTGGGCAGCGGCTACAGTGCGGTCGGCACTGTAGCATGCTCTAGAGCGCGGCTATTGCATGCCATGGCATTGTCCTTGGCATCTTCTGCACCGCCACCTACGTCTAGGGGATAGAGGAGGGTATAGAATAGTGGGAAATGGTCTTGGATGCCCTGGGGTTCCATAGGAGAGAAGGAAAGTAGAGAGGGAGGGAGGGAAACTTCTGTCCAGAGGGGTAAAATGAGGGTTTTACCCCACTTACCTATGGAGTCTTTGCCAAGGAGAGTTACTGGGGGTAGCTAGTAATCCTGAGGGGTTGTGGTAAAAATTTCATGGCAAGGGGAATAGAGGAAGGAGGTGATAACAGGGACTTACCATTTCACTAGAAGGTGTTTGATGGTGATTTGGCCCAGAAGATGAATCCTGCATGATTTGATAATTAATAGGGTAAAAGGGTGGTCAAAAATAGGTCTTGCCTCCAAGTTTGAGAAAGTTTGATGAAAGTTCACAATGGGACTTAGTGGAAACCTAGAAATCATCAGATTCTGGTTTCTATAGATCATTGGGCATTGGGCAAGAGGTTTGGGACAACGAAGATGAATATGAAGTGGAATAGAATCTAGGAGTGTCATACACCACAATCATCAAGCAAACAAACATCATTTCAAACAAGCACAAGCACTTTGAAAAAGTTTTAGTTGGCTCCAAATTTTATAAATCCAAACATGGCAAGGTGATACAAACACAAGGTGTGACAACGTTGCATGGGAAACAAAAAAATTCCTATGCACATGCAAGATCTATCCATGGTGATGAGCATCTACGAGAGGGAGAGTGGATCTACATACCCTTGTAGATCGCTAACCTGGAAGTGTTAAAAAACGCGGTTAACGTAGTCGAACGTCTTCGCGATCCAAATTGCCGAGCGTCCCATGATCCCATCATGATCTGTCCCGCAATCTGATCATGATTCGTCCCGTGATCTCATCACGGTCCGTCCCGCGATCCAATCATGAATCATCTCGCGATCTTGATCACGGTCCTTCCGATCTAGCACTGAACGGATGGCACCTCTGTGTTCAGGACACGTACAGCTCGATGACAATCTCCGCCTTCTTGATCCAGCAAGAGGGAGCGGAGAGATAGACGAGTTCTCTGGCAGCACAACGGCATGGTGGCGGTGGTGGTGAACTAATCCTACAGGGCTTCGCCTAAGCATCACAGAACTAATCTAGAGGAGAAACGGATCTAGAGGAAGAAGAGGGCAGCACGTGGAAATTAGGGTTGGGGCTGCCCTCAAAAAAATTTAGTATATTTAGGAGGGAGAGGAGAAGAGGCAGCCTAGCCCCTCCTATAAGGAGGGCTTCGGACGAACCAGAGGGGAGGAGTCCACCTCCCACAAGGGAGGTGGACTCCTAGTAGGACTCTCACCTACTTGGCCCCCACTCCTACCTCCTATGCATAGGCCTTCTTGGGCTGGCCTCCCATCTCACCAGGGGCTGGTGCGCCACCACTAAGGCCCATGTGGCCCCTTGGGGTGTGTGGTCCCCACTTCGTGGTCCCCCGGAACCCATTCGTCACTCCCGGTACACTAGCGGAAATGCCTGAAACTTTTCCGGAGTTCAAACACCACTTTCCTATATATCAATCTTTACCTCTGGACCATTTCGGAGCTCCTCGTGACATCCGAGATCTCATCCAGGACTCCGAACAACCTTATGTCACCAACATACATAACTCAATACTACCGAAACGTCACCGAACCTTAAGTGTGGAGACCCTGCGGGTTTGAGAACTATTTAGACATGACCGAGACACCTCTACGGTCAATAACTAATAGCGGGACCTGGATGCCCATATTGGTTCCTACATATTCTACAAAGATCTTTATCAGTTGAACCTCTATGTCAAGGATTCAGTTAATCTCATACGTTGTTCCCTTTGTTCTTTGGTATGTTACTTGCCTGAGATTCGATCGTCGGTATCTCTATACCTAGTTCAATATCATTACCGGCAAGTCTCTTTACTCGTTCCGTAATACAAGATTCTCGTGGCTAACACTTAGTCACATTTGTTGCAAGGCTTGTTGTGATGTTGTATTACCGAGTGGGCCCTGATATACCTCTCTGTCACACGGAGTAACAAATCCCAATCTTGATCCATGCCAACCCAACAGACACCCTCGGAGATACCTGTAGAGCACCTTTATAGTCACCCAGTTACGTTGCGACGTTTGATACACACAAGGTACTCCTCCGGTGTCCATGAGTTGCATGATCTCATGGTCATAGGAACATATACTTGACATGCAGAAAACTGTAGCAATAAATTGACACGATCATATGCTACATTTATAGTTTGGGTCTTGTCCATTACATCATTCTCCTAATTATGTGACCCCGTTATCAAATCACATCTCATGTCCATGGCTAGGAAACCTTAACCATCTTTGATCAATGAGCTAGTTTATTAGAGGCATACTAGGGACATTGTGTTGTCTATGTATCCACACATGTATCAGAGTTTCTGATCAATACAATTATAGCATGGATAATAAATGATTATCATGAAAAAGGAAATATGATAATAACTAATTTATTATTGCCTCTAGGGCATATTTCCAACAGTCTCCCACTTGCACTAGAGTCAATAATCTAGTTCACCTCACCATGTGATTCGCATTGTTATGAATCTAGCACCCAATGAGTTCTGGGGCTCGATCATGCTTTGCTTGTGAGAGAGGTCTTTTAGTCCATGGGTCTACGACATTCAGATCCATGTGTACTTTGCAAATCTCTGTGTCATACTATAAATACTTCTACAACACTCCACTTGGAACTATTCCAAATGGCCACTCCACTATACATATCCGGATTGCTACTAAGAGCCATCCGGATCAGTGTTAAAGCTTGCATCGACGTAACTCTTTACAACGAACTCTTCATCACCTCCATAATCGAGAAACATTTCCTTAGTATTTTAGTCACTAAGGATAATCTTGACTGATGTCCAGTGATCCACTCCTGGTTCACTCTTGTACCCCTTGACGGACTCATGGCAAGGCACACACAGGTGCGGTACACAGCATGGCATACTATATAGAGCTTATGGATAAGGCATAGGGGACGACGTTTGCCCTTTTATTTCTTCTGTCATGGTGGAGCTTTGAGTCTCACTCAACTTCACACCTTACAAATCAGGCAAGAACTCTTTCTTTGACTGATTCATTCTGAACTCTTTCAAAATATTGTCAAGGTATGTACTCATTGAAAGTCTTATTAGATGTCTTGATCTATCTTTATAGAGCTCGATGCCCAACAATTAAGTAGCTTTATCCAGGCCTTCCTTTGAAAAAACTCTTTTCAAACAACCCTTTATGCTTTCCAAAAATTCTACATCGTTTCCGATCAACAATATGTGAACCACATATGCTTATCAAAAATTGTATAGTGCTCCCACTCACTTTATTGTAAATACAAGTTTCTCATAAACTTGGTATAGACTCATAAAGTTTGATCACCTCATCAAAGCGTATATTCCAACTCCGAGATCCTTGCTCCAGTCCATCGAAGGATCACTGGAGCTTGCACACCTTTTAGCATCCTTAAGACTGACAAAAACCTTCTGGTTGTATCACATACAACCTTTCCTCAAGGAAGGAAATGATGTCTTGACATCCATCTGCCAGATTTCATAATTGAAAAACACAGTAACTGCTAAGATAATTCCAACAGACTTTTAGCATCGCTACGGGTGAGAAGGTATCATTGAAGTCAACTCCTTGGACTTGGTGGAAACTTCTTTGTGACAAGTCATGCTTTACAAATAGTGGCATTCACCATCAGCGACTGTCTTCATCTTAAAGGTCCATTTGCACTCAACGACCTGCCGTTCAATAGGCAAGTATAGAAAAGTAGTCCATACATGTCTTTCATACATGGATCCTTTCTTGGATTTCATGGATCCTATCCATTTGTCGAAATCCGGGCCAATCATCGCTTCTCCACAGCTCGTAGGCTCATCGTTGTCCAACAACATAACCTCTAAGACAGGGTTGCCGTACTACTCAGGAGCAGTATTTGTCCTTGTCGACCTACGAGGTTTGATAGTAACTTGATCTGAAGCTTCATGATCATCATCATTAACTTCCTCTTCAACTAATGAATGCTCCATAGAAACAACTTTCTGCGCTGCGCTACTCTCTGGTTGAAACAAAGGTTCAACAACCTCATCAAGTTCTATCTTCCTCCCACTCAATTCTTTCGAGAGAAACTCTTTCTCGAGAAAGGACCCGTTTTTAGCAACAAATACTTTGCACTCGGATCAGAGATAGAAGGTGTACCCAACTGTTCTTAGGTTATTGCATGAAGATGCATTTGTCCGCTTTGTGTTCGAGCCTATCAGACATAAGTGTCGCATTCCCAAACTCTAAGAAAGGACATCTCAGGTTTCTACCAAACCATATGGTGTCATCTCAACGGATTTAGATGGTGTCCTATTTAAAGTGAATGTAGTTGTCCCTAATGCATAACCCCAAAACAATAGTGGCAAAACGATAAGAGACATCATAGTATGCACCATATCCAATAGAGCACGACTATGACGTTCGAACACACCATCACACTATGGTGTTCCAGGTGGCGTGAGTTGTGAAACAACTTTTACATTGTCTAAAGTTGTATGCCAAACTCGTAACTCAGATATTCACCTCCACGATCATATCGCAAATATTTTTATCTTCTTGTCATGATGATCTTAAACTTCACTCTGAATGTGCTTGAACTTTCAAACGATTCAGACTTGTGTTTCATTATGTAAATGTACACTATATCTACTCAAATCATCAGTGAAGGTAAGAAAAAAACGATATCCATCGCACGCTACATGACTCATTGGATCGCATACATCAACATGTATCATCTCCAATAAATCACTTGCCCGCTCCATCAAACCGGAAAACGGGGTCCTTACTCATCTTGCCCAAGAGGCATGGCTCGCATGTCTCAAATGATTCGAAATCGAATGAGTCCAAAGATCCAACGGCATGGAGTTTCTTCATGCGCTTTACACCAATATGACATTTAGCGGCAGTGCCACAAGTATGTGGTACTATCATTATTAACTTTGTATCTTCTGGCATCAATGTTATGAACATGTGTATTACTACGATCAAGATTCAATAAACCATCCTCATTGGGTGCATGACCATCGAAGGTATTATTCATGTAAACAGAATAACCATTATTCTCTAACTTAAATGAACAACTGTATTGCAATAAACATGACCTAATCACGCTCATGCTCAACACAAACACCAAATAACATTTATTTAGGTTCATTACTAATCCCGAAGGCAGAGAGAGCGTGCGACATTGATCACATCAACCTTGGAAATAATTCCAACACATATTGTCACATCACCCTTAGATAGTCTTCGTTTATTCCGTAGCTTTTATTTCGAGTTACTAACATTTAGCAACCGAACCAGTATCCAATACCCAGGTGCTGCTAGGAGTACTAGCAAGGGACATATCAATTACACATATATCAAATATACTTCTGTCGACATTGCCAGCCTTCTTATCAACCAAGTATCTAGGGTTGTTCCGCTTCAGCGGCTGCTCTCCTCATAATAGAAGCACCAAGTCTCGGGTTTGGGTTCAACTTTGGGTTGGTTCACTGGAGCAGCAACTGACCTGTCATCCATGAAGTTTCCCTCCTTGCCCTTTCCCTTCTCGAAACTAGTGGTTTCACAAACCATCAACACTTGATGATCCTTCTTGATTTCTACCTTCGTGGTGTCAAACATCGCGAACAACTCAGGGATCATCATTTCCATCCCTGACATAATTATAGTTCATCATGAAGTTCTAGTATCTTCGTAATAGTGACTCAAAGAACTATATCAATCACTATCTTATTTGGAAGATCAAATCCCACTCGATTCAAGTTATTGTAGCACCCAGATAATCTAAGAACATGCTCAACGATTGAGCTATTCTCCTTGATCTTGCAGGCAAAGAATCTGCTGGAAATCTCATATCTCACAACACGGGCACTAGCCCGAGATCCCAATTTCAGCTCTTAGAACATCTCATATGTTCCGTGATGTTCAAAATGTTTAGCAGCCACAATTATAAGCCGTAATAAATGACACACTAAACTATCAAGTAGTCATCGGAATGTGCCTATCAGATGTTCACAACATCTATAGACGACGCTAGAGGGGGTGGTGCACCGAGTGGTGCATTAAGGACATAAGCCTTTTGTGTAGCAATGAGGACAATCCTCAGATCACAGACCCAGTCCACAATATTGCTATCATCATCTTTCAACTCTATTTCTCTAGGAACATATAAAAATTCAAGGGAGCTATAGCGTGAGCTACAACATAATTTGCAAAGACACTACTGACTATGTTCATGATAATGAGTTGAGCTAATCATATTACTTAAGAACTCACACTCAAATTGACATCCCTCCGGTTACTCGAGTGATACATGATCCAAATTCACCAACTCAAGCTCACACTCAAATTGACATCCCTCCGGTTATTCGAGTGATACATGATCCAAATTCACCAACTCAAGTCCGATCATCACGTGAGTTGAGGTGGTTTCAATGGTGAACATCATCATGTTCATCATATCTACTATATGACTCATGTTCGACCTTTCGGTCTCTTGTGTTCTGAGGCCATGTCTATACATGCTAGGCTCGTCAATTTTAACCTGAGTGTTCTACACGTGCAACACTGGCTTGCACCCATTGTATGTGAACGTAGAGTCTATCACACCCGATCATGACGTGGTGTCTCGACACGATGAACTTTCGCAACGGTGCACACTCGGGGAGAACACAATTTATCTTGAAAATTTAGTGAGGGATCACCTTATAATGCTACGGTCGTCCTAAGCAAAGCAAGGTGCATAAAAAGGATTAACAACACATGCAAATCATAAGTGACATGATATGGCCATGAACTTGTGCTTTTGATCTCCATCTTGAAAGCACCGGCATCATCTCCATCGTCACCGGCATTACACCATGATCTCCATCATTGTGTCGCCATCGGGGTTGTCGTGCCCACCATACTCATACTACTATATCTACCGTTTAGCGATAAAGTAAAGCATTACATAGCGCTTAATGCAGGTCATACAATAATTAAAGACAACCCTATGGCTCCTGCCGATTGCCATACTCATCCACATGCAAGTCATGATATTCTATACAACACATGATCATCTCATACATCACATATATCTCATCATGTAATTGGCCATATTACATGACAACATACCCTGCAAAAACAAGTTAGATGTCCTCTAATTGTTGTTGCAAGTTTTATGTGGCTGCTACGGGTATCTAGAAAGAACAATTCTCACCTACGCAAAACCACAACAATGATACATAAGTTGCTTTTCAACCTTCTCAAGGACCGCCTTTGTCGAATCCGATCCAACTAAAGTAGGAGAAGCAGACACCCGCCAGCCATCTTTGTGCAACAAAGTTACATGTCAATCGATGGAACCGGTCTCTTGTAAGCGTACGACTAAGGTTGGTTCAGGCTGCTTCATCCCACAATATCGCTGAACCAAAACATGACCAAGGGAGGAAGCAATCTAAGCATCAATGCCCACAAACTCTTTGTGTTCCACTCAAGATCTCATCTACACTATAGACCTAGCTCATGATGCCACAGTTGGGGAATGTTGCATGGGGAACAAAAAATTTCCTATGCACACGCAAGATCTATCCATGGTGATGAGCATCTAAGAGAGGGAGAGTGGATCTACATACCCTTGTAGATCGCTAAGCGGGAAGCGTTAAGAAATGTGGTTGATGTAGTCAAACGTCTTCGCGATCCAAATTGCCGAGCATCCCACGATCCCATCACAACCCGTCCCATGATCCGATCACGATCCGTCCTGTGATCTCATCACGATCTGTCCCGCGATCCAATCACGAATCGTCTCGTGATCTTGATCACGGTCCTTCCGATCTAGCGCCAAATGGATGGCACCTCCGCATTTAGCACACGTACAGGTCGATGACGATCTCCGCCTTCTTGATCCAGAAAGAGGGAGCGGAGAGGTAGATGAGTTCTTCAGCAGCACAATGGCATGGTGGAGGTGGTGGTGAACTAATCCTCCAGAGCTTCGCCGAAGCACCGCAGAACTAATCCATAGGAGAAACAGATCTAGAGGAAGAAGAGGGCAGCACGTGGCAATTAGGGTTGGGGATGCCCTCAAAAACCTTCCGTATATATAGGAGGGAGAGGAGAGTAGGCAGCCTAGCCCCTCCTACAAGGAGGGCTTCGACCGAACCATAGGGGAGGAGTCCACCTCCCACAAACACCTCTACGATCAATAACCAATAGCGGGACCTGGATGCCCATATTGGTTCCTACATATTCTACGAAGCTCTTTATCGTTTGAAACTCTATGTCAAGGATTCAGTTAATCATGTATGTTGTTCCCGTTGTTCTTCGGTATGTTACTTGACCGAGATTCGATCGTCGGTATCTCTATACCTAGTTCAATCTCGTTACCGGAAAGTCTCTTTACTCGTTCCGTAATACAAGATCCCGTGGCTAACACTTAGTCACATTTCTTGCAAGGCTTGTTGTGATGTTGTATTACCGAGTGGGCCCTGAGATACCTCTCCATCACATGGAATAACAAATCCCAGTCTTGATCCATGCCAACTAGACAGACACCCTCGGAGATACCTGTAGAGCATGTTTATAGTCACCTAGTTACATTACGACATTTGATACACACAAGGTACTCCTCCGGTGTTCGTGATTTGCATGATCTCATGGTCATAGGAACATAGACTTGACATGCAGAAAACTGTAGCAATAAATTGACACGATCATATGCTACGTTTATAGTTTGGGTCTTGTCCATCACATCATTCTCCTAATGATGTGATCCCTTTATCAAATGACATCTCATGTCCATGGCTAGGAAACCTTGACCATCTTTGATCAACGAGCTAGGTTATTAGAGGAGGGACATGGTGTTGTATATGTATCCACACATGTATCTGAGTTTCCGATAAATACAATTATAGCATGGATAATAAACGATTATCATGAACAAGGAAATACGATAATAACTAATTTATTATTGCCTCTAGGGCATATTTCCAACAATGCCGACCATGGGTTGTATTTCGGGGCTACGGCTTCCACCGTGTAGACCTCCCGGAGGGTGCGCTTCCTCTCCTTCTTCCGTATGTGGGTGGCATATATCATGTTCACCGTTTTTACTTCGGGAGAGAACTTATTCTAGACGCCACCAATTGGACCCCGAGGCTCATCTTCGTCCTCGCTGCACGAGCTTTTGCCTTGGTCTTCGGGTTGTATCTTCTCAGCCTATTTAAACACCCAGCAGTTATGGTGTGTGTGGTTGGCGGTCTTTTCTGAAGTTCCATGGATTTGGCAAGGCCTTTCCATGATCTTCTCGAGCTGACTGGGTCCATCACGATTGCCTTTAGGGGGGCTTCTTCCGCTGCCCAGGCCGGGATTTGTGGAATCCGGCATTAACAACCGTGTCATTGGCATCATTATTGTTGTGTCAGTGCTTATCCTTATTGCGCTTTGGCTTTGAGTTGCCGTCCTGGGCTTCAGGTGCCACGGGATCTTCAGAATTGTCGCTGCATCTAGCCAGCCAGTTATCCTCGCCCGCGCAAAAGTGGGTCATGAGGGAGGTAAGGGTGGACATAGTTTGAGGCTTGTCCTGGCCTTGCTGGCGGACCAGCCATTCGTCCTGAATATTGTGCCGAAAGGAGGCTATGTCCACAGCATCCGGATAGTCAACGATTTGGTTCTTCTTAGTCAAGAACTGAATCTAGAATTGTCGGGAAGACTCACCAGGCTTTTGGACGACTTTCCTAAGATCAAAAGAGTCCAGTGGGCAGACATAGGTCCCCTGGAAGTTAGAGCGAAACGCGACTTCAGGTCTTCCCAGCATCCTATGGAGTTTTCGGGGAGCCTGTTTAACCAGTGTCGAGCTGGCCCCTTAAGCTTAAGAGGTAGGTATTTGATGGCATGGAGATCATCTCCTCGTGCCATGTGGATATGAAGGAGGAAGTCCTCGATTCATACAGTTGGGTCAGTGGTCTTGTCGTACTGTTCTATATTCATGGGTTTAAACCCTTCGGGGAACTGATGCCGCATTACCTCGTCCATGAATCACAGAGGATGAGCGGCGCCTCTGACCCGTGCTATGTCGCGCCTGTATTCGGCGTCTGTATGGGGCCGGTTGTGTTCCCGGACCCTGTTGTTTTGGTCGAACCATGGTCTATACTTGCCACGTCTATCGGGTGCATACTCTCCGGATCCATAAATGGATCTAGTACGGCGTTCTCTGTGATCCAGGTCATCTCACAGGTCGAACCTGTCATCGGGCTCTAATGGATCCTTGCCCCATCTTCTGGGCATTGCCGGTATGTAACCAGCGTCGTTGGTCGTCCTGTCTCAACCACGAGGCGGGCGGTCCGGCTTGTCGTACAGAGTATAGTTTGGAGATGGAGTATCAGTAAGTTCATCGTCAAATTGCGGCAGCAACCTTCTCCGAGGGTAGCTTTTGGGCTGGTTTGACAAGCTAGTGTCGTATACTTCCTCGGCTGAGAGGACTTTCATCCATCGATCGTTGAGGTCGGCCTGTTCGGCTTTGAGTTGTCGTTCATTGGCCTTTAGGCTGCGAGCCATTGCTATGAACCATTGCTTGATTTCCTCCTAATCCTCGAGGTTATCAAGGATGTACAAGTCATCGGCTTCCGGTTATCTTCCTCCGCGACGGGGGGAAGGTAATCGTCGCCTTTGGGGTCATTGATGATATCGGGGTCTTTTTGATCATCAGGCTCCTCCCGACCCTCAAACAGGTGCTTGAGGATATCGGGATTTTCATGATCAGCGGGGGCATTACCTTCCACGTTGCTGATAATAGCTCTTCTTCCCTTTTTGTTTTTGGATCGCTTATGCGATTTCGAGCGCCTTGATGGCACATCACCCGATTTGTCACCGTTGTTGTGAGGCGTATTTTCGCCGTTGGTGGAAGGAGTGTCCACCATGTAAACGCCGTATGTGGAAGTGGTGGACCAATTACTGGTGTAAACAGGGGTGGGGGCACTGTCCTCTTCATCCATGTATTCTACCTCCTCGGAGGCATAGTCTAGCACGTCGGTTAAGTCTTCGACGATGGCTATCAAGTGGGTAGTGGGTGGGTCGAAAATCCATCCCTGCCCGAACTATAACCGGGCGGGGTGTAGATCGGGGCTGGATCGTCGGTGATCCTCATCAACGAGAATTGATCCAAGGCCTCGTCAACCGCTGAGGGCCCGATCGGATCCAGCTATTCAGAACTCGCGGAGTCAACCCCCATGAGGCCCACCAATGGGGAGTGTTCGGAAAGAACACATGTTTGGTAACGTGGCTTGATGGCCAGACCGGGATGAGAGATCGCATTTCCGCCATGGGTGACCCCATTGGCATGTCCGAAGAAGGAGCTCGAGGTTAAGGCCTCGGAGTCCTCAGGGGCTGCAGGCGAAGCCGTGAGCCCGATTAGTGACAGGTCGCCCCAAGAGTCGACGGAGAACTCTAAGTTTCCGAATCTGCCCTCTTGATCAGGGGCGAAGCTCTCAATGCGTCCTAGATGGTCGGCGGAATCCGCGTACACCACAACGCTGCCGAAGGCGAAGATCTGCCTGGGGACGGAAATGTCCATGTTGTGAACCTCTTCGTTGATGAAGAGACGAGGCATCGATTCCATCTTGCTCACAGAGGAACTCTCAATGAAAGCACCAATGTTGGTGTCAAAACCGGCGGTTCTCGGGTAGGGGGTCCCAAACAGTGAGACTAGGATTGATGATAACAAGAGACGAAGGGGACACGAGTTTACCCAAGTTCGAGCCCTCCAATGAAGGTAATACCCTATGTCCTGCTTGGTTGTATTGATGGTGTAAGGGCTTACATAGTTGATCTACCTCGAGATCGTATGTCTAACCCTAGATTAGTTGTTCTCTCTATACCCTAAAACCTTTCGGCTTATATAGATCCCAGGTATGCCTAGGGTTTGTACATGGTCGGTTACATGCCGAAGAGATAAACTTGCCTAACTATTACATCAGATGTGGAGCGCAAGCCTTGTTTCCCGAAGCTTCCATCTAAGAGATTGGGCCTTCAATTCCTTTGGTGTTCGGTAAGCATCCCTCCTAATCCGGACCATAACAATAGGTCGGCTATCCGAGGACCCCCTTATCCAGGACTCCCTCACCTGGGGACGCCCAATTGACGGGGGCGACGGTCATCAAGGAATTCTTGAGGTAGTGCATCGTGTCGCTCCAGGCGCGCTTGCGGCCCGTGTTCGAGTATGCCGGCGCGAGGGACCCAATGAGGTGCACATGAGTGGCCTGACGAACAACAAGTTGGATGGGGCCTTGGGGGCTCTGCTCGCTACGACGCTGAGAAAGCCGCGTCGCTATTGTATGGTGCGGGGACCCCGACTCATAAGTCGTGAGCACCGAATGTACGTGCACAGTGATCCTAGAGATCAATGCTCACTAAACACACAGGAACTGAATAACAAGAGTCTTACATCCATTACATACCGGTTTACTCAAATATGGCCTTTATGGCCAAGTCTTCATATGATTGCAGCGGAAATCTTCAACGATAGCGTGAGCCCATGCTATCTGCCTTAACCCTACATGCATTCTAACTGGGAAGCGTCCTAGCTCGCACGTACGTCACCATGGTAATCTTTATCATAACCTGATCTTTCATGCATGGCCAATAAAATAACCAGTGGCAAGCCAATGAGTACTTTGAATGTACTTGCAAGAAACCCATGTTTGGAACAAGGCAATAACAATGCATGATATAGCACTAATAGGTAATTTTGCATAAAGCTACTTTTTAATGCAGTGACATGATCAAATAACTTGTGTAAGCATGCATTAACAGTTGGTAGATATCCATATGAACAAGTTACAGATATCATCATAAGCAGGGGTTGAACATCTCATGTTCACCATGAGGCCAAGTCATCAGACATAGCTCAAGTATCACCTTTGTGTCATCCACACACACCAAGTTTTGAGGAAACATCCGGACGCGGTTTAAGGAGGAACTCCAACTATCCATGACCGTGGACAGGGCTATTCAAATAGTTTTACACTCTGCAGAGGTTGCGCGGTTTACCCACAAGACTCGCGGAACTTCCGTGTCATCCACGACTCGTGGTATATTACATACCCGAGGTAAGCACCCGAACAATGCCTTTCCCATGGTGATACTAAACAAAGAGTCCAATCATTGGTGCCATCCCTCATGATATACATCACACGTATCATCCATGAGGGCACGCAACGGTGTGCCCGGTGCGTGTAAAGACAGCGCATGGCCTTCCACTGCGGGACGACCCCGTCTCGAGAGTGACCACTTCACTCTCACCATTGGTAATGCGGGCTCCCTGCTAGCACCAACCATAGTAACCAACAAAGTCCCTTCCCATATAGGGGTAGAGTGGTCGCACATGTAAGGTTGGGACGGTCAACAAATCTTAAAACTCTCTATTTTCGAAAACACACCCTCTACTTGCTCTGGTACACCACTTCTTTATCAAGTGGTTAGCTAGGTCATCACCATCTCCCTCGGGCATTAGTGGAACCCAACGGGGTTTTTGAAAAGTCATTGAAAACATTAATTTGTTTCCATCACCATGCATAATCCTGACCCCACCTTGCGTAGCATCTACTAGCAACCTAACTACTCCCACCCGCACGACCCTCATAAGAATGGTAGGGTCATGCACGATGCAAGTATCAATGGTAGAGTATCGGAGGCATCCCACCGAAGGGGAACAACACATCATGATCAAACCATCGAAACAACAAGTGCTATATGCCATGCATGAAAAAGTTTATTAACATGGTCAAAGGGCTGCTTTCCTGGCTCAGCAAAATCTTCAAGGTCTTCACACGCTTCTTGTCCACTTCGAGCACTTCATCTACTTCGTGGACTATCGCCGGAAACAACCGCAATAAGCAACACAACAAGCAGAAAATAAAGTGCTCTATAAATAGGAGTTTTACTTTTCCTGGACACCTCTGGTCATGAGAAAAATAACCAAGGAGGTTTTAGTGGATGTGGGTCAAGGGGGAGTCTTGAATGGTGTTAATGAAGGAAACGATGATCCTATAAGATGTCCACAGAAAATATTTTTGTAAAAATGAATGGATGGACTCAACAAATAGGGCATGATTTTAGAAACATGTGGGAAGTGGTTTCACTGGATTTGGGGCTCATATGAATTTTCTAGGGATTTGGAAAGTGGGTCACATATGAAGAAATGGCCCAATAATTCACATAGTAGAATAAGTGCACGGAAAAATGTTCACATCCTCATACATGATTTCATATGCACCTAGGACATTGCATCACTCCATTTGGAGTTCATAACAATTCCTTAGGAATTTGCAAAGTGGTTCCATAATACAAGTTATCACAAAAATATTGGTGGAGAAGAATATGATATATGAAAAAAATGTGCAATGCACATATTTGGATTGGTCATGAAATTAGGAGTCTTTAGAAACTTGAATCATCAAATTTGGGCTTAGGATGAGTTTTCTAGGGATTTTACAAGTTTCTGAAAATATAAAATGGAAAAAGGGCTCTACCCAATGGGCTAAAACACGCTCAGAGCACAAGATAACTAACCGGGCCAGCCCAGTGGCTCGGCCGGGCTGGAGGAGGCGGCGTCGAAAATGTATTCCATGGAATACGCCTCCCTGGAGTGAAAACAGCTGTAACATCCCAAAATTTCATTTTGGAATGTTATGAAATATAGCTATGCATCATCATCACTCTGTTTGAATGAAATGAATTGTTGAAGTTCTTCTTTTGGATTTCTAAAAGGCCCCTTTCCTTTTCTCCATTTACTTGTTTCACTTATTTGAAAATCTCTGGAATTATCCGGAAAAAAAGAGGACTAACATGACACACCACACCATTAGCATATTGGTGAATTATTTGAACAATAAAACCAGGGTTTATTTGAAAGTTTATCTCAAAAGAATTTAAAATCAATTAGGCATTTTCTGAAGAAAAAATTATATTTTTGAAGTATTCATTTTGATAGAGGAAAAATGTTCATTAAATAGTATTTATTCCCCTGGTCATTTTGATATATATATTCCCTATGTTTGGAAATGATTTGAATGCATTAAAGGATTTTAAACATTCTGGAAAATAGAAAAGGAAACGTATTTAAATGTTTTAATTAGAAACCGGCCGACTCATAGCCTTTAAGCCCCGAGACCCCTCCGGATCGGTCACCGACGCACTGATCCCGCCCCCTCTCTGACTGACCTGTGGGACCCACCGTACGACAGCTTCATCAGCATGCTCATCCCCTTCCCCACGCCCCTGACCTCGCCGGCGATCCCTCCCCCGCGGATCTCTTTCCTCTCTCCCTCTCCCGACCCCGCACCTGGCCTATAAAAGCCCTTGCCCTCTCTGCACTCCGTTCCACCCCGAGCCCCCAATCCCCTTGCCGGAACGCCACTGCACCACCTCGCCGGAATTCTGACTCCACCCGAACCCCCCAGAGCTCCGGGTCATTGTCTCCGTCGTCCCCAACCCCATCTGACGCCACCATTCGACGCCAGATCTTCGTCACCGTCGTTTGAGCTCTTCGGATGCCGCCCCCGACCACCGCACGACCATCTTCGACCACCTTCGACATCCGGCCGCCGTCGACCTCGCCGGAAACCCCGACACCCCCTCTGTAAGTCGTCGCACCCCCTGGACCGTTCGATCCAGATCCGACGCGTTAGATTAGATCACTTAAAATCCCGAACTGGTATCCTCTAACGTTCGGTCGTCCGCCTGCAAACACCCGCAGGCGTTCTTTTTCGACAAATAGGAAGTCGCCACATAGCCTCTGTCTGTTAGCTAATATTTTTCTTTTTCTGTTTCTGTTTTAGAAAACAGAATGTGTTCTGATTTTATTTTTGTTATATCTTTTAAACTGATTAGTGTTTTAAATTGATTCTTTTTACATTAGGTCACAAATTTCATGTAATTTCATCCTGTAGTCTTAGATTTCAAATTTGACCCTTAAAATTTGAATCTAACCAAATTTGCTTAAATTACTAAAATCTGTATAACTAGAGTTTAAAAATATATGTTTGTATGAATCTTTTTGCCACTGGTTTGTATTAGTTAGACATATCATCCTACATAGTTTGAGATTTTTTAGGATGAATTTGGTTAGTTTTTTAACAAAAACAGAATCTGTTGAGTTCTTCATAGAGTTTAGTTAGTTTGATTTTAGTTTTAGTTTGAATCTGAATTACTTTAACTTTTGTTTTTAGATTTCATTAGGTTCTGTTGTTTCAACATTAGGTGTATTATTTCCTGTTAATAAAAATATTTTTATTTTGTTTTGTGCTCTAGTTTAAATAGGTAAATCTTGTTTTCACCTTTAGTGTTTATAAGAAAAATGCTTTGTAGTAACTCTTTTTGCACAAACTTTTTATAATGAAATACTTTCTGTTTTCTAATAAAATTTTGTACTTACTTTCAGTTATCTAAATGGCTAGTTGTTCAAAACAAATATTTGACTTGTTATGTCTTAGTAGAGATTTGACACCAAAAAATTTAGAATCTTATACTTTGAGTGATTCTTCCTTTTGATTGTGTTATTTATTTGTTGAAGTACTTGTTTACCTTGCTGTTGTATGAATTGTATTGTGGTTGTGCTTATTGTGTGCTTTGTTTGATTCATTAGATCATCCGGAGTGTGAGGCTTGTTATCTAGAGTCACTTGAGTATGAGGATCGTCAGCAAGGCAAGTCACTTTGACCATGTATACCTATGTTTTTATTGCATTAGTTCTACCATCTCCCCAATTGCATGCAAAGTAGGTAATTTGGAAACTTGGTTACTTGATGTAGTATCATGTGGTAGGCACCCCTCAACCCTTTGACACATTGGCCCCGGGAAATGTTGATTTAATTTTGCTATGCTATTAGTACACTAGGTTGGTTGTGTGATTCATGAGAGTTGTGAGATAATAATTTCAAGACCTACAAGATGATCAAGACTTCAAGACTCCCAGTTTTCAACATACCTCTAGGTGGATGATGGTTGAACAGCGCCCTGGAGAAACCAGTGGTTAGCCTAGATGTTGCTGGAGAAGTGCCAGTATTCATGCAGAAAGGTCCACCCAGGCACAAAGAGATGGGTGGATGCTTCAAGACCCAAGGCTTACCTGCACAGCCACAAGCCATTATGGGCTTTGGCTTGGTTGGATATCGTGGTGACCCTGGACAGGCGGTGCTACGAGATGTAGAAGAATGGTAGGAAAGGATGGGCACCGACAGAGTCTCAGGGAAACCCTTTAGAAGACCATGTTTTGGTCATCCGTTTCTCAAACACCCTGAAGCACGAGAAATCCAACGGAGGCGATCAAATCTTGTAGGGAACATGTGCAAAGCTCTACAGAGTACCCAAACCTAATCGATTAGCCGTGTCCACGGTCATGGACAGTTTCAGCCAAAGGAACTGAAACTATCTGGAATTCTCAACACAAATAATTGATGTGGGTATTAATGACAACTTGGGTATGAGAATTGGTTGGTGGAACCATCTCATTAATCAACCAACATTGTAGTAATAACTTTTGCTCTCGCTCTTGTTGTAGGAAAAAATTGGCTTTATGCAAAATCTTACTACCCCACCTGCCATATATGCATATAGAATAGATGATTACTTTACACCCCCTCTTTTGTGACATTGTCGGCATATTCAACATGCTGACCTACACGGCTGCAACGTATCATGTTGTAGAGTACTTTTCCGACCAGGAATGAGGATACGCTCTATGCTCGGTGAGATGCCCTTGGAGTCAGATGGACTCAACTACCTTTGAAGCTTCCTCAAGATTAGTTATTCTCATGAGTTGGCCTTCAGCCACTTTATTGTAATAAAGAAATCGATATGAGATTTTCAATTAATAAAGCTGTGTGATTTCACTTTGATATATACATTGATGTATTGTGTGTGTACCAGCATGATCTTGGGATGGTACAGAAACACCGGAGATTCGACCTTTCAGGTCGGGTCACTACAGAAATGGTATCAGAGCACACGCTGACCGTAGGACGTAACCTCTAGGATTGGAAAAGCCTTAGGATTTTTCTTTTGTCTTTAAAATTCTTATACTCTCATCTGCTTGTTTTTGACTTCCCTCCGATTTATTTCAAAATTTATAGATGGCCACCTTCACCCCAGTTTTGATCACGGAGTTTTGTCAGCCTGACGCGACGATGCCCTTTGGCAAGGAGCTAGTGAAGATCGTCAGGGATGTAAGGATCGCTTTGCCAAGCATCACCGGGACTCATATCCTGTCTTTTCCACAAGACGGTCGCTATAGAATCGAGGTGCACATCCCCGGAAAGACCTTTGGAAATCGTAAGGAACCCATCAACTTAAAGTTTGTGGCACCCAGCTGGATTCCTGGGAGGGACATGGCGATTCACTGTGCCCTTGGACGTATTCAGGAGGAACATAGGGGTGGTCCCATTTCGCCAGGACTCAGCGTGGTTTGTCCCAGGGATGCCAATGGAAATATCATAAACACTAACACTGAAGACTCCACCCTATCCTATATCCAGACTTTGGAGACGCACATCAGGACCTTGGAGCTTCGGGTATGTGCCGACACGAAGACGATCAAGAGGCTGATGAACCGCGAGATTGACCTCGAAGCTGACCTACGGGAAGCCAAGTACGAGCATGAGCATGAAGTGAAGGATTTCTTAGAGAGGATCGAGAAGCTGAACACTTGCATTGCAACTCTGGAGGAATAGCTGGACATGGGAGAAAATCTTCACCCAGAAGGAGACATGGCTCCCTTGATCAGCAACGATGATGACTATGAGGAGAGCGTCACCGGAGGAGGCCACATCACCATGTACTTTTGAGGAGAACTTTAGCTATGCCCCCATGTATTTTTTTTCAACGTTAAAACGTAGGTCGATGCTTAGTTTGATTTGGAGACTTGTATCTTGATGTTTGAACCTTGAGTTGAATAAATGAATGAGTGTTTGGTGTGATATGTTTGTTGCATTGCATATGGGTTGTGAAATTTCCTTTTAGGTCCTTGTTCTATTCTAATTCTCACCCCCCTGAAAACAGCAAGATGCCTCCGCGACGTGAGCCCGACTTCACCTTCCCGCCGGAACTCACACAACTTCTCCAGCAGCAGAATGCCCTGATGCAACTGTTGATCCAGAATCAGACCAACATCCACAACAACCACCCGCACCTATTTTCTAGCCAACCCGAATCTCGAGGGCGAGATTCATCTTAAGGTGGGTAGGTTTGTAACATCCCAAAATTTCATTTTGGAATGTTATGAAATATAGCTATGCATCATCATCACTCTGTTTGAATGAAATGAATTGTTGAAGTTCTTCTTTTGGATTTCTAAAAGGCCCCTTTCCTTTTCTCCATTTACTTGTTTCACTTATTTGAAAATCTCTGAAATTATTCCAAAAAAAAGAGGAGTAACATGACACTCCACACCAAAAGCATCTTGGTGAATTATTTGAACAATAAAACAAGGGGTTTATTTGAAAGTTTATCTCAAAAGAATTTAAAATCAATTAGGCATTTTCTGAAGAAAAAATATTTTTTAAGTATTCATTTTGACAGAGGAAAAATGTTCATTAAATAGCATTTATTCCCCTGATCATTTTGATATATATATTCCCTATGTTTGGAAATGATTTGAATGCATTAAAGGATTTTAAACGTTTTGGAAAATAAAAAAGGAAACGTATTTAAACGTTTTAATTAGAAAACCGGCCGGCCCACAGCCTTTAAGCCCCGAGATCCCTCCGGATCGGTCACCGACGCACTGATCCAGCCCCCTCTCTCACTGACCCGTGGGACCCACCGTCCGACAGCTTCATCAGCGCGCTCATCCCCTTCCCCTCGCCCCCGACCTCGCCGGCGATCCCTCCCCCACGGATCTCTCTCCTCACTCCCTCTCCTGACCCCGCACCTGGCCTTTAAAAGCACCTGCTCTCTCCCCACTCCGTTCCACCCCGAGCCCCCAATCCCCTCGCTCGAACGCCACTGCACCACCTCACCAGAGTTCTGACTCCACCCGAACTCCCCAGAGCTCCGGGCCGTCGTCTCCGTCGTCCCCAGCCCCGTCTGACGCCACCATTCGACGCCGGATCTTCGTCGTCGTCATCTGAGCTCTTCGGATGCTGCCCCCGACCACCGCACGACCATCTCCGACCACCTCCGACGTCCGGCCGCCGTTGACCTCGCCGGAAACCCCGACACCACCTCTGTAAGCCGCCGCACCCCCCCTGGACCGTTCGATCCAGATCCGACGCGTTAGATTAGATCACTTAAAATCCCGAACCTGTATCCTCTAACGTTCGGTCGTCCGCCCGCAAACACCCGCACGCGCGCTTTTTCGACCAATAGGAAGTCGCCACGTAGCCTCTGTCCGTTAGCTAATATTTTTCTTTTTCTGTTTCTGTTTTAGAAAACAGAATGTGTTTTGATTTTATTTTTGTTATATATTTTAAAATAATTAGTGTTTTAAACTGATTCTTTTTGCGTTAGGTCACAAATTTCATGTACTTTCATCCTGCAGTCTTAGATTTCAAATTTGACCCTTCAAATTTGAATCTAACCAAATTTGCTTAAATTACTAAAATCTGTATAACTAGAGTTTAAAAATATATTTTTGGATGAATCTTTTTGCCACTGGTTTATATTAGTTAGACCTATCATCCTACATAGTTTGAGAATTTTTAGGATGAATTTGGTTAGTTTTTAAACAAAAACAGAATATGTTTAGTTCTTAATAGAGTTTAGTTAGTTTGATTTTAGTTTTAGTTTGAATCTGAATTACTTTAACTTTTGTTTTTAGATTTCATTAGGTTCTGGTGTTTCAACATTAGGTGTATTATTTCCTGTTAATAAAAATATTTTTATTTTGTTTTGTGCTCTAGTTTAAATAGGTAAATCTTGTTTTCACCTTTAGTGTTGTTTAGAAAAATGCTTTGTAGTAACTATTTTTGCACAAACTTTTTATAATGAAATACTTTCTGTTTTCTAATAAAATTTTGTACTTACTTTTAGTTATCTAAATGGCTAGTTGTTTAAAACAAATTTTTGACTTGTTATGTCTTAGTAGAGATTTGACACCAAAAAATTTAGAGTCTTATACTTTGAGTGATTCTTCCTTTTGATTGTGTTATTTATTTGTTGAAGTATTTGTTTACCTTGGTGTTGTATGAATTGTATTGTGGTTATGCTTATTGTGTGCTTTGTTTGATTCGTTAGATCATCCGGAGTGCGAGGCTTGTTATCTAGAGTCACTTGAGTACGAGGATCGTCAGCCAGGCAAGTCACTTTGACCATGTATACCTATGTTTTTATTGCATTAGTTCTACCATCTCCCCAATTGCATGCAAAGTAGGTAATTTGGAAACTTGGTTACTGGATGTAGTATCATGTGGTAGCCACCCCTCAACCCTTTGACACATTGGCCCCGGGAAACGTTGATTTAATTTTGCTATGCTATTAGTAGACTGGGTTGGTTGTGTGATTCATGAGAGTTGTGAGATAATAATTTCAAGACCTACAATATGATCAAGACTTCAAGACTCCGAGTTCTCAACATACCTCTGGGTGGATGATGGTTGAACGGCGCCTGGAGAAACCAGTGGTTAGCGTAGATGTTGCTGGAGAAGTGCCAGTATTCATGCGGAAAGGTCCACCCAGGCACAAAGAGATGGATGGATGCTTCAAGACCCAAGGCTTACCTGCACAGCCACAAGCCATTATGGGCTCTGGCTTGGTTGGATATCGTGGTGACCCTGGACAGGCAGTGCTACGAGATGTAGAAGAACGATAGGAAAGGATGGGCACCGACAGAGTCTCAGGGAAACCGTTTAGAAGACCATGTTTTGGTCATCCGTTTCTCAAACACCCTGAATTGCGAGAAATCCAACGGAGGCGATCAAATCTTGTGGGGAACGTGTGCAAAACTCTGCAGAGTACCCAAACCTAATCGATTAGCCATGTCCACGGTCATGGATAGTTTGAGCCAAAGGAACTGAAACTATTTGGAATTCTCAACACAAATAATTGATGTGGGTATTAATGACAGCTTGGGTATGAGAATTGGTTGGTGGAACCATCTCATTAATCAACCAACATTGTAGTAATAACTTTTGCTCTCTCTCTTGTTGTAGGAAAAAAATTGGCTTTATGCAAAATCTTACTACCCCACCTGCCATATATGCATATAGAATAGATGATTACTTTACACCCCCTCTTTTGTGACATTGCCAGCATATTCAACATGCTGACCTACACGGCTACAACCATTACATGTTGCAGAGTACTTTTCCGACCAGGAGTGAGGATACGCTCTACGCTCGGTGAGATGCCCTTGGAGTCAGATGGACTCAACTACCTTTGAAGCTTCCGCAAGATTAGTTATTCTCAGATGCCCTTGGAGTGAAATGCCCTTGGAGTCAGATGCGTTCAGCCAGTTTATTGTAATTCTTATTGTAATAAAGAACTCGATATGAGATTTTTGATTAAAAAAGCTATGTGATTTCACTTTCATATATATACTGATGTACCGTGTGTGTACCAGCATGATCTTGGGATGGTACAGAAACACCGGAGATTCGACCTTTCACGTCGGGTCACTACAATAGCCACAATGGTGGGGCGTCTTCACTTAAACAGTGGGCCCAGTTGCTTAGTCACCGACTGACGAGGCCCGCCTATCGGGCCTTCCTTCTTCCTCCCGCTCAAGCGGGGTGATAGAGGAGGCAAGACAGAGTATCAAAAGGCGTTATTTCGGCAGCACGGGCCATCTCCGGCCAAGATCTAGCCGCTAGAGTGCTCATGGGAGAGACACGCACACACCTGGGGGGTCCATTCCCTCCGAGGAGTGCCGGGGAAGGCGTGGCCTTGGCCATGGTGGAGACCGGCTATGATGGCCATGGGGGCAGTGCTCCGGCCACCGGAAAGAGGGAAGGAGCACAGGGAGGTCCTTGCGGGGATGTCAGGGGGGCTCTAGTGATGATCTATGGAGAGGAGGGCCTTGGGGATGCTCTAATTGGAGTGAGGCAGAGGCAGGCATCACCGACCGCAGGAGAAGGAGGAGGGCATAGGAGGGGAATGGGGAGATCTACGTGGTCTATGGGGGATAGGGGGCGAGAGAGCTCGAGAGGTGCACGAGAGAGGCCTTATATGGCCGAGCCGAGGTCCACCATGGACCGAGCTCTCGGACGAGGTTCGGGCAAGCACTGTCAGGGCCAGAGGAGGGCAAGGGAGAATGGGAACGACCATGTAGCGTGTCGAGGACATTGAGGAGACCTCGGCAGACACAACCACGAGGCCCAAGGCTGTCGGGAGGCTCGGATTGGGAAAGCTACAGTGCGGGGCAGCACTGTAGCGTGCTCCAGAGCATGAGCTTTGCATGCCCACGCATGTCTTTGGCATGTAGGGCGCAGCCACTGTAGTCTAGGGCATCTAGGAAGGAGTTAACAAAGTGGAGGAAGCATAGGATGCTTTGTAGATGCCTTAGGTGAGAAGGGAACAGAAAGAGGGGGAAACCAGCTGTCTGGGGGGTAAATTGAGAGTTTTACCATGCCAATAATTGGGTTGTTGCCATGCCAAGCTTACTGGAGGTAAAATACATCGCCCTGGAGTTGTGGTAAAAAATTGGACACAAGGAGGGCAAGGGAAGGGGTGAAAACATCAACTTTGGTTTTCTACCAGAAGGTGTTTGATGGAGTTTTGGCTTAGCTAAGTTGTTGTGATTGACATGAGAGGTAACAGGATTGAGAAATAGGTATAAATGAGCTTGATCACAAATTTTGACCACATTTAGAGAAAGTGGCCAATGTAAAAGTTTCAAACCCTAGAAATGGGCAGAAATGGAGTTGCTTAGATCTAGCTAATAAAAACTATCCTCCCTCATGCACCACTTGATGTGGTGGAATATTTTAGGGACTATAACATGCACAAAAGGTTTGGGTACCAATGGGAAAACTTGGCAATGTAATATTACCAAATTCTTGGAATCAGCAGAAATAGGTTTAAGGGGAGTTGGACAAGTGTATCTCCTCCCCTTGATGCACCACATGGTGTAACATCATTATTTGGGGATTAGAACATGTCCAAAAGTTTTGATATCAAAAGGAGAAACTTCACAATATAAAGTTGCTCAAATTTGGTTCTGGACACAAGGAGTTTTGGACTAATTTTGTGAAGAAAAACTATTGGGATTGAGATGAAACTTGGCTAGATCATTACACAAGACATATGTGACCTGCTGGAATTTTATAGGATTTAATTGAGAATATTTCTAATAGAAATATTTCAAATGCTAGAAATAGGCAGAAATGGTTTTGAAGGGTTTTGTCCAATATTTTGAACATGACCATGTGTTGAAACTCTTATATATGGACAATGTATGTCCGCTGAGGCTTATTAAATTTTTGCAAATATTTAAGCACAAAAATAATTTTCTCCTATAAAAGACCATTTCTGGCCTTAACAAAAAGCCTTTAAATAAAATGATGAAATAATCTTTAAAATAATATTTTGTGGTTTTGGGGAGTTATATATAATAGGTTTGAAATAAAGCATTTGGGTAAAAATGATCCACACAATTTGGGGACTTGCAATGCAAATCTCAAATCAGGGGGTTTTGAAAACCTAATTTAAATAAATGCTTTTTCGCCAAAGTAATATTTTGTAAAAAAATATTTTTAAGTCCTATTCACATGGAATGATCATTGGACAAGAGTTGGGATCAAGGAAAAGTGTTCTTGAGGATAGGAGGATGTTTTATGAATTATAGAGCACCAGCAAGCAATCAAACAAGCAAGCAAATAACACACAAGTCAAGCATTCAAATGCACACAATAGTTTTAATTGGCCCTAATTTTTGAGTCATGTTAACTTAGTCATGAGGTAAAGCACAGGGTGTGACATATGGCTACAAAGACATGGAGGAGCTGGTCGCGGTGATGCCCGTCTTTGATGAGTGGGGGCTCGTCGGGTCGTACAGAGGCTCCTGCATCACCGTCTCGTCCTCCAACGGTGGTGACGGAAACAAGGACTCGAAGGCGGCGGATGGGGGGAGAAGGTCGGCCGGGTGCCGCCGCCCAATCTCTAGGAGTCCTTGTACAGCCTCGGGGGCAATGGCAATGTCATAGACAAGCAACACCAAGCGACGCCCCCAGGCTTGTGGTCGCGGAAGGAGGAACAGGGCCGGGCCCCACGACCACTCATGTGCCAGTGTCGGGGGGGCATGTCGATGATGCGGCGATTGCTCTAGTAGTGTTTGCACCCCCTCAGGGGGCTTCCCATGCCCACAAGGAGGAGGGAGACCAGGCCTGGCTCGCCAGGGACCACGTCGAGTGCCCCTCGGGTGGCGGCAGGATGGCGCGCAGGGGCGGTGAGGGCACGCCATTCGCCACTGAGAAAAATAGGAAGTGGGCCGCCGGGGATGAGTAAGTGCCCCAGTCCATTCTCACGCTGCGCATTTGTGACTACTCTGTTCATGCTAACCCCTCGCCCGTGTTGATTCAACGGCGGCGCCGAGGAGAAGAAGAAGAAGGTGATAGCCGGGGCGAATGTGACGCCCGTCCCGAAGGTGACCTCAGCCCTCGACCGAAGTCTCGGCGGGCACAGGGGCACTTTGTGTCAACCCGGCGCTGTGCTCGGGCATGCGGGAGCTACAGCAGCGGCCAGTGCCTCCCCGCCGCGGCAAGGGGGTTGATCGCCAAGGCCGCGATGGTCTAGCCCTCGGCGCCACCTGCTAAGGTCGTAGTGGTCCAGCACCTGGCGCCACCTAAAAAGGTCGAGGCAGTCCAGCCCCCGGCGCCACCTACCAAGGCTGCGGCTTCTCAGCCCACGAGGAAGGAAGGAGCGCCTCAGGCTCCACCGGCCATCCTGACCCCCGCAGTAAGCCATGACACTAGGCGCGAATTGGGGCACCCTCAAGATTCAGTCACCCTCGTAGCCCCCAAGGTCGATGCGACAGCCTCACCTGGCGTGCCACGGGAGCCAAGTGCGGGGGACGACTCGGATCCCCCTACGTCTCAAGCGAGGAGCACCGAGGCCCCTCTAGTCACGGCAACAGCAAGCACCGGGAAGCCACCACCCCCCGGTAGGCTCTCACCCTTGTGGACCATAGCACCATGCTCAGGCGTGGGGCCCTGACCGACGCCCAGGGTGTGCTCGACTAGCTCGGGGCAGGCTTCCGCGATGTGCTCAACTGGCTTAGGGTGGATTTCCGGAACACCGAGGCACATCTTGCCATAGAGTGCTTGAGGCTCGCCGCGAGGTGGCGCAAACTCGACACCTCCACCAATGAGACCCAAAGTAGGTCCAAGGCCAGAAGAGGCCCTGGGAGCCACCCCTATTGAGGCACGCAATGTTGCTACACATGCACACCTTGCCAGTTTCCCTGGGGGCAACGACCTATCTAACGAGGTGTTCCGAGCGACGCTCACCATGCATCGCTTGTGACACTCGTAGCTCATCGATTTCTTGGGTGATGAACTCTTGTGATCCTTGCGCCTGGCACCACACTCCTTTGTCACACCGGCCAATTCAGACGCTTACGGGGGCGTGCATTGAGGCACGCCTCCAAGTGGTGCTCAAGCACCTCCCTCGTCACACTGGCCAAGTCAAACGATTTCCAGGTGGAAGCCCCCAAGCCCATCCTGAGGGAGGCGTAGGGCATGCCTTCCTATGCAGCTGGCATCGGCAATGGGTGTGGGGCTCACGGCGTCGGCGTTAGGCGCTACATCTTGAGGATGTTGTGGCCATGGTGGATTGATGACCCACAAGTATAGGGGATCAATTGTAGTCCTTTCAAAAAGTAAGAGTGTCGAACCCAACGAGGAATAGAAGGATATGATAATCGGTTTTCAGCAAGGTAATTTCTATAGGCACTGAAATTGTAAGTAGCAAGTAGTTTGATAGCAAGGCAATTTGTAACGAGCAAGTAACGGTAATAATAGGTAAGGTGCAGCAAGGTAGCCCAGTCCTTTTGTGGCAAAAGATAGGCCAAGAGTATCACTTATGATGAGAAAAGTGTTCTTGAGGGTACACTGGAATTTCATCTAGCCACTTTCGTCATGTTGGTTTGATTTGTGTTCGCTACTTTGATAAATTGATATGTGGGTGGACCGGTGCTAAGGCGATGTTCTTACTTGAACTAACAACCTACTTATGATTAACCCCCTCACAAGCATCTGTAACTACGAGAAAAGTATTAAGACAAAGTCTAACCATAGCATTAAACATGTGGACCCAAATCAGCCCCTTAAGGAGTAGCGCATTCCCTTAGCCCCAAGGAGGGTGAAGTGTCATGTAGTCAATGTTCACATGGCACCACTAAGGGAATCACAACATACATATCATCAAAATATCGAATGCATATCAAATTCACATGAGTACTTGCAACATGACTTCTCCCGTGACCTCAAGAACAAAAGTAACTACTCACAAATAATATGCATGCTCAAGATCAGAGGTGTGTTGAATAGCATAATAAATCTGAACATATAATTTTCCACCAAATAAACTATATAGTAATCATCTACACAAGGTAATCAACACTACTAGTCACCCACAGGTACCAATCTGAGGTTCTGGTACAAATATTGAACACAAGAGATGAACTAGGGTTTGAGAGGAGATGGTGTTTTTGAAGATGTTGATGAAGAATGGCCTCCACAGTATAAGAGGGTTGTTGGTGATGACGATGGCTTCGATTTCCCCCTCTGGAAGGGAAGTTCCCCCGGCAGAATCACTCAGTCAGAGGGCAAAAGTGCTCCTGCCCAAGTTCCGCCTCGAGGTGGCGGAGCTTCGTCTCGAAAGTCCTCCTCTGATTTTTTCTAGGTTAATTTGGACTATATACCAGAAGATGGGATCCGAAGGTGGGCCTATGTGCCCACCCCTCACCAGGGCGCGGGCAGGGGGCAGGCATGCCCTGGTGGAGGGTGGTCACCTGGTGGGGCCCCTCCGATAGTTCTTTGCTCCAGAAATTCTTATTGAATATAAAAATATTCCACGTGAAGTTTTAGCTTCATTGGAGTTGTGCAAAATAGGTATCTCTGACATGCTTTTCCAGGCTGCTGAATTCCAGTTGCCGACATTCTCCCTCTTGATGTAAACCTTGCAAATTATGAGAGAAAAGGCATTAGAATTACTCCTCAAAGCATTATTAAGCATAAAAACATTCTAAATAACAGTAGTAAAACATGATGCAAAATGGACGTATCAACACCCCCAAGCTTAGACCTCGCTTGTCCTTAAGCGAAAGCTGATATCAAAGAACACGCCCACATGTTTTGAGAGGGAGGTGTCGATAAAAACAAAATACGGACACAGAAGCATCATGCTTATTATTATATTAGCAACAAAACTAACAAATACTTTATCATAAAACTTTTATTTCATAGCAGCAGCATATAATTTCCTATGAGTAAGTAAAAATTCATCACAATGTGGAAGTATAAAGCATAAACCTTATTGGAAACCAACAAACTATGTTCTCAGTCAACTCTTGCAACTACAATTCATCATGTTTTCAGGAAGGGTCTCATGTAGGAGCCTTTTGGCAAGTCGGCATACTCAACCATCATTTAGTCTTCTATGATTGCTAACTCTCACAACATACCCATGGACAAAAAGTTTCAACCAGACACATAGAAAGATAGGGGCTTATAGTTTGCCTCCCAACATATTCACTTCAAGGGAGGTGTCAACAATAATAACTCATGCTCACTCATATACAAATGGTCATATGTGCCTAGATCTTTCCTCGCCACATGACACTTGCCAAAGGAGAAAAAATAAAAAGGAATAGGGAAGAATACTTTGACCCTTGCATAAGATTAAGTACATGAAAGTAAAAGATAGGCCCTTCGCAGAGGGAAGCAGACGTTGTCATGCGCTTTTTAGTTTGTATGCCAAACCCCTTAACGCAAAAGAATGTCACATTGCATTGCCTCTTGTGATAGCAACCTTTATTATGCAGTCCGTCGTTTTTATTACTTTGCCATCACAAGTTCATGCAACCCTCAATTTTCTCTTACACTAATTTATCCAACACTTTTTAGAAGCAATTTTTATGGCCTTGGTGCACCAATGAAAACTTACTTGAAGGATCTTATTAAGTCCATAGGTAGGTATGGTGGACTCTCAAACATGAGTTTGTGTTTTAGGTTTTTGGATGCACATGTAGTATCTCTACTTAGTGCAGAGTTTTTGGCTACCAAAGATATTGGGCAAGCACCACATGTTAAAGGATCTATGACAATATAACTTCTATGTGAATATGAACTAGCATAAATCATTACGTTGTCTTCCTTGTCCAACGTCAACAATTTTGGCATATATAGTATTTAATGGGGGCTCACAATCACAAAAGATGTCCTTGATAGTATATTTGCATGTGAATCTTATCTTCCCTAATTAATTCTTTCATGAGTTGCATCATTGACTAATGCTATGTTTTCCAATCTCCAGTAAATTTTACCACTTATACTTTTCTTTATCGTGATGTGATTACTCACCATAAGATTAGCATATGATCTTTTTCATTTATTTTATTTTATCATGATTACAACAAGAAAGAAAAATGGCGAATGATAGTAAGGCCGGATGATATCTTATTCTTCCTTTTCCACCATGCCCGTGGGTTGTCCTCCTTGTTGAACTTGATTTTGCATAGCCTCCTTGTCCGTGTTCTCCTTGTTGGCTTCTTTTGGCTCTTATCTTTTCAGCACTATCTTCATCAACCAAGCATCTTCTTCTACGTTATTGGGAGAGGAAGAAGACATGATGGTTGGCTTGACACATCTGCCAGAAAAATAGCACGAAACAAGAATAGAAGAAAATCTCGTGATGTGGCGGTCAAAACAATCGGGGGTATATATAGGGAATTTTTATTCTTGGAAACTAAGAAAATGAAAGGAAAACAAAGTCGGCAAGGTTCCCGAGGTGGGCTCGCTCCACCAGGGTGCAGCAGGGATGGTAGTCGTGCCCTGGTACTCCGTGCCCTCCTCGGTTACCTTCCGGTTTATTTTTTATTTCCTAAAATTCATAAATCTTCCAAAACTGCTAAAAATATATGTTTGCGGGTTTTTAGGGGACTATTTACTCACCATATCACGTACCTCTTTATTTTCACGATTCTGGAGTGTTCCGGGAGGTTTCTTTTATGTGTTCCTCCGATGTCATGGTTTGGATAAAATTGCTTTCAACATTAATAGGCATACCTGAGATATAGTATTTAATTCTTTGTCCATTGACCACCTTCAGTTTCGTACGTTCGGCATTATTAATCTTAATAGCTCTAGAGCTATAAAATTCTTCGATGACATAGGGTCCTTCCATTTGGAGAGAAGTTTTCCTATAAAAAGTCTAAAACGAGAATTGTACAATAGAACATATTCTCCAACTATGAATTCTAGATTTTGGATTCTTTTGTCATGCCATCTTTAACGTTTTCATTAAATAACTTGGCATTTTCATAAGCTTGGGTTCTCCATTCATCCAATGAGCTAATATCAAATAACCTCTTTTCACCGGAAAATTTGAAATCATAGTTTAGTTCTTTGATTCCCAAAATACTTTATGTTCTAATTCTAGAGGCAAATGACAAGCTTTCCCATAGACCATCTTATATGGATACATACCCATAGGAATTTTATATGCTATTCTATAGGCCCAAAGTGCATCATCTAGTTTCTTAGACCAATTTTTTCAAGACCTATTAAAAGATTTTTGTACTATCAATTTTATTTATCTATTGCTAAGCTCAACTTGACCACTAGATTGAGGATGATAGGATGATGCAATTCTATGGTTAACATCATATTTAGCAAGCATCTTACAGATAGCACCATGAATAAAGTGTGAACCACCATCAGTCATAAGGTATCCAGGGACTCCAAACCTCGGGAAAATAACTTCTTAAGCATTTTAATGGAAGTATGATGATCAACACTACTAGTTGGAATAGCTTCTACCCACTTAGTGACATAATCAACAACAACCAAAATATGAGTGTACCCATTTGAGGAAGGAAAAGGTCCCATATAATCAAAACCCCAAACATCAAATGGTTCAACAAGTGAATATTTCATTGGCATTTCTTGACGCTTACCGATAACACTAATTCTTTGACATTCATCACAGGATGAGACAAACTTACGAGCATCCTTGAAGAGAGTAGACCAATAAAAACTAGATTGTAATACTTTATGAGCAGTTCTATCTCTATCATGATGTCCTCCATAAGCTTCGAAATGACATTTCCGTAAGATTTGTTCATGTTCATACTCAGGTACACAATGTCTAATAATACCATCTACCCCTTCTTGATAAACATTTGGGCCATCCCAAAAGTAATGTCTTAAGTCATAGAAGAATTTTTTTTCTTTTGTTGGTATGTGAAACTAGGTGGAATATATTTAGCAACAATGTAATTAGCATAGTCAGCATACCATGGTTTGTTTTGAGAGACATTTATTGTAGCTAGTTGTCCATCAAGAAAACTATCATCAATAGGTAGTGTGTCATCAAGAATATTTTCTAACCTAGACAAGTTATCAACTATGGAGTTCTTAGCTCCCTACCTATCAATGATATGTAATTCAAATTCCTAAATAAAGAGAACCCACCTAATGAGTCTAGGTTTAGCATCTTTCTTTTCCATGATATATTTTATAGCAGCATGATCAGTGTGGACAGTAACTTTGGAATCCACAATGTAAGGTCTGAATTTATCACAAGCAAACATGACTGCTATTTTTCTAGTAGTGGCATAATTTCTTTCGCCACTGTCTAGAGTTTTTCTAGCATAATGGATAATATTAAATTTCTTATCAACTCTTTGTCCTTGAAAAGCACCAACAGCATAATCACTAGCATCACACATAATTTCAAAAGGCGAGTTCTGATACGTCTCCATCGTATATACTTTTCCAAACTCTTTTGCCCTTGTTTTGGACTCTAATTTGCATGATTTGAATGGAACTAACTCGGACTGGCGTTGTTTTTAGTGGAATTACCTTGCTATTATTTTTGTGCAGAAATAAAAGTTCTCAGATTGACCTGAAAATTTACAAAGAATGTTTTTGGAATTAATAAAAATACTAGCGAAAGAATAAACCAGAGGGGGCCCACCCATGGGCCACAAGCCAGGGCACCCCCTAGGGCACGCCTAGGTGGCTTGTGGGCACCCTGCAGCTCCACTGACCTCAATTCCAACTCTATATATTCACATCCATGGAGAAAAAACCCAGAGAGAAGAGTTAATCGCGTTTCACGATACGGAGCCACCACCACCTCATGTTCTTCCTCAGGAGGCCAGATCTAGAGTCCGTTTTGGGCTTTGGGGAGGGGAAATCAATGCCATCATCATCGCCAACCATCCTTTATTACCAATTCCATGATGCTCTCTGACGTTCATGAGTAATTCCATCATAGGCTTGCTGCACATTGATGGGTTGGATGAGATTTACCATGTAATCGAGTTAGTTTTGTTAGGATTTGATCCCTAGTATCCACTATGTTCTGAGATTGATGTTGCTATGCTTAATGCTTGCCACTAGGGCTCGAGTGTGTCGTGGGAACGAACACCTATGGGATCATGGGGATCCCTTTCTGTTCGGCAGAGGGCAGGCTTGTACAAAGAGTCGGTCTGATGAAAAGCACGCGGGGATCTTTACCCAGGTTCGGGCTGCACGGATGCGTAAAACCCTACTCCTGCTTGGTGGTATTGAGAAAGTTCTTAGGGTTCTTGCTACATGGGTTCTACGCGTGTGTACGAGAAAGTCCCAAAAGTTCAAAAGTCCCCTACCGTATTGCCCTGTGCCTCCTTTTATACCCTGAAGGGGATCCCAACAGTGGCGTATTGTGCGTACACGGGGTGTACAGAGCTACAGTGCTATCATACCTAACACTGACGGGTAGGACAGGCGTATTTAACGCACCATCAGACATATCTATCTATCAGTGCGATGGGATGGTGGCTCGTCCCATCGGCACCGCTTAGCTCCCTCCAACGTCAACGCTGCGACACGCATCCAGGTGGATCGGCACCTAGGCCGTGCGATGGCGGGGCCTTGCCGGAGCTTTGTCTTGTCGGGGCCTTGCCTTTCCGGGGCCTAGCCTTGCCTTGGGGTTTGATAGCCCTCCCGACAAGACCTTGTCGGTGTCTTGATTCTCCTGTGTTCGTATCCGGCAAGTCCCTGTTGGGCCTCGCTGCCAGGGCGGCTACCACTACATGTGCACGAGTAAGGGGCACTAGAGAGCCCAAAACTCTAGTGCACCGACAGAGTGCCATAATTTCAGATCTGAATCTATTATGTTTTCATGAATATATATGAGTTCTTGATCCTATCTTGCAAGTTGTAGACACCTATTACGAGTTATGATCTGCATCCCCCAGGGTGACAATAACTGGGATTCTTTCCGGTGATTACCGTAGTTTGAGGAGTTCATGTATTCACTAAGTGCTAACACTTTGGTCTGGTTCTCTATTAAAAGGAGGCCTTAATATCCCTTAGTTTCCATTAGGACCCCGCTGCCACGGGAGGGTAGGACAAAAGATGGCATGCAAGTTCTTTTCCATAAGCACGTATGACTATATATGGAATACATGCCTACATTACATTTATGAATTGGAGCTAGTTATGTGTCACCCTATGTTATAACCGTTGCATGATGAATGCCATCCGACATAATTATCCATCACTGATCCATTGCCTACGAGCTTTTCACATATTGATCCTTGCTAAGTTACTTCTCTGTTGCTACTGTTACAATCACTACAAAACTGCTACTGTCACTTCTGCCATCGTCACCGTTACTTCCATACTACTTTGCTTCTAAATACCTTGCTACAGATATTAAGTCTTTTAGGTGTGGTTGAATTGACAACTCAGCTGCTAATACTCGAGAATATTCTTTGGCTCCCCTTGTGTCGAATCAATAAATTTTGGTTGAATACTCTACCCTCGAAAACTGTTGCGATCCCCTATACTTGTGGGTTATCAAGACCTTTTTCTGGCACCATTTCCGGGGAGCATAGGTCTATTCTCTAAGTCACTTGGGATTTATATCTGTTGATCACTATGAAGAATCTGAAAGACCCAAAAACCAAGATCTATCCCTCTACTACGAGGGGAGGTAAGGAACTGCCATCTAGCTCTGCACTTGATTCACCTTCTGTTATGAGTAAATTTGCGACACCACCACCTGCTATTGATTTTGATATATCGCAAGTAATTGAATAAGCCACTTCTGGTTTGCATGATGCTTATGATGATACTTCTTGATAATACTGTGCCACTGGGTGAATTTCTTGATGAACAAATTGCTAGAGTTAATGCTGAAACTAATGATATTTCTGAAACTGATGAAATTGTTGAAACTGAACACTATGAGACACCTATTAGACCTAGGTCTCCTAGATATGAATTGCCTAATATACCTAAGGGTTATGTTAAGGAGGGAGAGGTAGCTAGGGACTTTCTTGCTTGTAAGGATAGAGATGATCTTAAGAAACTGCTATGCAAGTGGAAGGAAAAATCTTTGAATGCTAGAATGCAATATGATCCTAAGTTTTCTACTTCACCTATCTTTGTTACTGATAAGGATTATGAATTCTCTGTCGATCCTGAGTTAATTACTTTCTTGAATCTGATCCTATCCATGGTTATGAATCTGAAATTGTTGTGGCACATCTTACTAAATTGAATTATATAGTCACCCTATTTACTCATGGGGAAAATTGTTATTATTGTATTCTTAAGTTGCTTCCTTTCTCATTAAAGGGTGATGCTAAGATATGGTTTAATTTTCTTGCTCCTGGTTGTGTGCGTAGTCCCCAGGATATGATATATTACTTCCCTGAAAAATATTTCATGTCCATAAGAAACAAGCTGTCTTGCAGGAAATATTTAACTTTGTGCAAATTAAAGAAGAGAGTCTCCCGCAAGCTTGGGGGAGGCTTATCCAATTACTTGATGTTTTGCCTGATCATCCTCTCAAGAAAAATGAAATACTTGATATATTTTATAATGGACTAATCGATGCTTCTAGGGACCATGTAGATAGTTGTGCTGGTTGTCTTTTCGGGGAACGAATTGTTGAACAAGCTGAACTACTATTTAATAATATAGTTAGAAATTATAATGATTGGACTATTCCCAAACCATCTCCAAAGCCCACTCCGAAGAAAAGAGGTATTCTATTTCTCGGTCCTGAAGATATGCAAGAGGCAAGTAAATGTATGAAAGAAAAGGTATTAAAGCAGAAGATGTTAAGTATCTACCAGATATTTAGGAAATACATGGTCTTGACAACCCGACACAGGTAGTAGAGGTAAATTCTCTCCGTGGATTTGATGAAGGTGATATTCCTTATAATAAGTCTGCTAGCCAATGCTTGGATGAGTTTGATAACTTTGTTGTTAAGCAAGAAAATTTCAATGCTTATGTTAGTAGACAATTAAACATAATGCTTACATGCTTGATCGCTTAGGTGATTATATGAGTAGAACTGTTAATGATCTTAAGCTTATTAGTAAACATGCTTCCATGGTAACTACTCAAGTAGAATAAGTACTTAAGGCACAAAATGATTTGCTTAATGAGATGAATGGTAAGAACAATGATCATTCTGTTAGAGTTGTGAATAGAGGTGGTAAAATGACTTAGGAACCTTTGTATCCTGAGGGCCATCCTAAGAGAATTGAGCAAGATTCTTAGAGAATTAAGACCGATACACCTAGTCATCCCATTAATAAAAGGAAAAAAGAATGATGATAGGACCTTGCATGCTGCTAGTGAACCTATTATAGATACACCTGAAACCCAAATGATATTTCTATTTATGATGCAAAGACACAATCTGGTAATCAACACGAGCCTAGTGATAATATTAATTATGATGTTCATGTTGATGCTCAACCTAGTAATGATAATGATGTGGAGATTGAACCTGCTGTTGATCTTGATAACCCACAACCTAAGAATAAAAGATATGACAAAAGGGACTTTGTTGCTAGGAAGCATGGTAAAGAAGGAGAACCATGGGTTCAGAAACCCAAGCCCTTTCCTCCTAAACCATCCAAGAGAAAGGAGGATGAGGACTTTGAGCATTTTGTTGAAATGCTTAGACCTGTCTCTTTGCGTATGCGCTTGACTGGTATTCTGAATATGTCTCCTTATGCTAAGTATATGAAAGATATTGTGAAAAAAAGATATCGGAAGCTGATATTTCCACCATGCTTGCTAATTACACCTTCAAGGGTGGAATACCAAAGAAACTAGGAGATCCCAGAGTACCAACTATACAATGCTCTATTAAAAGAAATTATGTTAAAACTGCTTTATGTGACCTTGGGGCTGGTGTTAGTGTTATGCCTTTCTCTTTGTATCGTAGACTTGATTTGAGTAAGTTGACACGTACTGAAATCTCTTTGCAAATGGCTAATCAATCAACTGCTATACCCATCGGTATTTGTGAGGATGTGCCTCTCATAGTTGCAAATGTTACTATCCTAACGGACTTTGTTATTCTTGATATTCCCGAGGACGACAGTATGTCGATCATCCTTGGTAGACCTTTTTTTAATACTGTAGGGGCTGTTATTGATTGCAACAAGAGCAATGTCATTTTTCGTGTTAATGGTAATAAGCATATGCTACCTTTCCGAAGAAACAACCTCAAGTTCATAGTATCAACTCCATTGAAAAAAATCAACGATTATTATTGGAGATTTTGAATTCCCTCTCCCTACTGCCAAAAAGAAATATGATATACTTTTTGTTGGGGACATGCATATCCCTGTTGAGGTAACCTAGTGCTATTCGAAAATTCTACGGTTCTGTGTCATTCGAAAAAAAGTTTGTCAATAAGACTTGATCAACCTTATTGATGGATTCATTTTGATGAGCATGAGATGGATGAATTTAGGAGGCACAACCTTCTGTACCCAAATTCTACTTTCTGTTATTTAGATTAAACAAAGTAAACATGCTATTATTTTTCTGTTTTCTGATTTATCCGTGCAATAAAAAAGATGACCTAGAAATAAAAATTCTTCAAATGCCCTGAAAATGTAGTATGATTTTTTCTGGAATATTTAAGAATTTCTGGCACTGAAAACATATCAGGGGGCTGCACCAGTGGGCCACAAGCCTAGAGGGCGCGTCCACCCCCTGGGCATGCCCCTTGGCTTGTGAGTCCCACGCAGGCCCACTCACTTATTCCAGCACCCATCCACTTCATCTTCCTCCAGAAAAAGTCCTACCATTGCTCTAGCCCGTGTTCTAGCTCATTTTGCTGTCATTTTTGATCTCCTTGTGCAAATCTCCATTTGCAAAACTTTTTGGGGGGACTGATCTTCGGTATGTGACTCCTGCAATGGTTCAATTAGTTTTTGTTTTAGTTCTTTATATATTGCAAATTTTTGCTGCTGTGGTGACCTTGTTCTTGAGCTTGCATGTCAAATTTATATGGTACCAAGTGTTTTGATGCTTGATATAGCCTCTAGGCACTTGTGGGAGTAGTTGCTATAAGTTTTGTTGAGTTTTGTTCACCTTTATTTTGAGTCACTAAAATTTCATAAATTTTTCAGAGAAAGAAAAATGTTGAGGCGAATATACCAAGGGGGTCCATGAGCAAGAAGGCCCCGAGACTCACCATAGTGAGCCCGACCTTGAACCACCGAGGGAATCTCAAGTACGGCCTTGTGAATGGCCATCGGTTCAATTCATGGTTCATGCCGGTTTCAAGGAAGAATTTTACGCGTAGACACAAAAAGCTGGCCTTGAGGATTTCGTTTGAGACCAATGCAAGAAATATTATCAACTCACTAATTCTTTCATGCAAAGGTTTGAATTTTCATCCATGCATAATATGCATTTTGTATTATTAAATCTTTATGATGAATCTTATACTATGGACCTAGAAGATTTTAACCATGCATGCAAAATTCCACAATGGGGCAGCCATAGTGATCCTCACAAAACTGAATATAATGATTTTCTTGCTAGCATCACTGTGGGAGAAACTAGAAATATTATGCAGGCTACCTTGGGGATCATTCACTTTGCTGATATACATTATTTGCTCTCTTCATAGGTAGATGTATTAATGGTAAACATGAGCATAGCCACCGTTGTGTACCTGATCTTAGTATTCTTAAGAGTGCGATAATGGGTGATAGACGATATAACTTGGGGGCTATTATTGCTAGGAGGCTGCATAAAAATGCTAAGGATAGAGATTTCCTTGGCAAGATTTATGCCACTCGTGGAGCTAATTATCTTGGGGGTGCCCATAAGTGGGAATGATATTGAGTTGTCGTTCCTCTAGGCTTCTTTTGCTTGTTGGGAGCTTTCCCGTGTAAATAGTTTTTCTCGTTCTTGTTATGAAATTTCTTTCTTTGGGTCGTAAGGAGAAGACCAAAATTTAAATGATGAGTGGCTCTCACATGCATTACTGTTTATCTATCAGAGAGCCCATATTACTGTAACAGCCCAAGTGCACTCCCTTGCCATAACTGTCTGTTCCTCATGTGGACCTTCCATGTTTGCCACCATGTTTTGTGATAAATATATTTTGCTTCATGTCACTCTTGCATCATGGCATCATAAGCATTCATCATCATATCGTTTTGTGTCCACAAGGTTGTAGTGATGTGGTTGTGGTGTGGTTGAAGTATCAAGTGTGCTTAGGTTCATGGGAGTGAGGTGTGTGCATGTGGAGTATAACCCCTTTCCCATTTTTGCATCAATGCTAAACCCGTTTTGTTTCCAAATATTTTGTGACATGATTTTAAATTTACCTATTAAATATTTTAAAAATATTTTGTTGCTTGAGTGGATTATTTAGAGTGGGGTGTGTGAGCTCTTTCAATTGTTGCTACTTTTGTCATTAATGACTATTTGAAAAACAGTAGTATATCATTATTAAAAGTAATTAATTTACTTTGGCTAAAAATGTCTAGTTCATTTTTATTAAATAGGTTGCATTTATGTTAGTGCCAAAGTATTTTCGTTTTTCTAAAAATCTTTTATTTATTCTGTGGGGCTTTTTGTTTGGTTTTGAATTGTTTTAAAAAGAAAGAGCTCATGTTTTGTGTGTGTGTGTGAGAGAGAGAGAGAGAGAGTCAGGGGCGAGTGGGCCTCAACAACTCCTCGTGGCCCATCTTCCCCAGCGCCGAAGCTCGGCACGCTCACTTCCCCTCCCCTGACGGCCACCTGCTCCTGACACCATTCCCTTTTCTTCAGAGAGCAGCGTCGCGTTGGCACAGACATCGAGACGCCGTTAGCCTTCGAGCCCTCCTATAAACACGTCTGCGCGCATCCCTAGGGTTCCTTCTCCCCATTCCTCCCTCCTCCTCACTTCGTCGTTGCCAAGTAAGGTAGCCCTGCTCTTCGCCGTCATCATGGTCTTGATGCTCCGGCCGAGCCTCTGCTCGCGCACGGGGTGATCTTTCTGCTGCCCCTAGCCGCGCTCCAGTTCCGTGGGATCGTCGCCCCAGAGAGCCTCTTCTTCCTCGACAGCTCGAGGGAGCACCAGTCCAGCCAGTCGCCGTCGATGCCCGGTCTCCTTCCTCGTCGTTCAGTGCAGATTTGCGCCGGAGTTCGTCGTCTCGCGGTGCCGTCTTCGTCGATCCCATGTCATTGTCTGCGTGTCCTAGGTAAGGAGGTACGGCCCCTCCTTCCTTTCCCCCTCGCCATCGCGTCTTTATCCGCGTGTACGCGTAGATAGGGACGTGCCATGATCGTGTTCTCCATGCTCCAGCAAGCTGTGCTTTTTCTTTAGTTCTTCAGGCGTTAATAGGTGTGTGTGCGCCTTGCGCCGCGCCCACGTGCCCATGCGCGTGCAGAAGCTTCCCACGGCGTGTAGGAGCCCCACCATCCAGCCAGCCCCTCCGCAGCCACCCCGTTGCAGCCAATGCACCAAGCCTGAGCTGAGCACAACCTCGAGCTTGAGCTCCTCTCTACCGCCGCGCATAGGTGAATCTAACCTTGGGGATGGAACCCTCGTAGACCCCACAGCCCCTGCTGGTGCTCCTCTAGGCCGGAGGTCGCCGCTGTTGCCGCCAGCGATGGGCTCTTCTCCTCTGCCGCAAGGAAGAAGGAGACGCTTCTGTTTTGTATGAATAAGTCGCGCGCATCCTCCGTTCAGTCAAGTGATCGACCGTGGCGTACTGGTAGCAGGCTCGGGTGAGGATCGAGAGGTCCGGGGTTCGATTCCCCCCGGCCCCTTTTATTCTTTGGCGTGTGCGGTGTGAGTGCATGAGTGGATTCGGTGTGGCCACGGGATGGATCCCGTGTGCCTATACAGGTGAGTGTGTGTCATGTGTGTGTTGTGGGTGTGTGCTCTATGTGTGTGTGTATGACAGTGGGCCTGGCCCCACTTGTCATACCCACAGAGGGGTCCTAGCTCACTACCAGGTGGGTTCCCTCCTTTTATTTATTTTTTTATTTTATTTTATTGCTGTTTGTTTCTGTTTGTTAGAATAATTCCATTTCTGGAAATGTCTAGATATGGACTAGGCCATTTTTGGCAATGTGCAATTATAGTAAGTTTTGACTTATAGGTTTTGTGTGCATTTTTCGAGCTAGCTTTATGTGATGCTTTTACATGCAAAGATAGGAGTATGATGTATGGATTTGGGTTAGAAAAATCCCAAGAATCCATTGGTATAGTTTGTTTTAGCTTTTGGGAAAGTTTTGCAAAATGTCATTTTGTTCCATCATGCCATTTAGTCAATTATATATAAATAAATCCATGCATGCTATGATAATTTTGTCAACATGTAAGTGGTAGACTTTTGAGAGTATTATGCCCTGGTATTTTCTTTTGACATGATATGCTTGCATGTAAGTGGTTTTCTTGCTCCAAAGTAGCTAATAAAATGTTGTTGTTTTCAACATGCTAAATATTTCTAAGTCTGAGAAGTTGTAATTATTTTTATGCCATGTTTAGTGGTTGCTACCAAGTGTTATGTTGTGTTTTAGCACAAGCTCAGTGCTAGTGTTTTGTAGTAGATATTGTCCACTACCATCTTGTTAATTTTCATGCCATGAGGTGGTCTCTAGCATCTTTGTTTTATGCTATCAAATTGCTTTCAGGATAACTCAGATTCCAGAAAAACTAATGATTTTCACTAAGTCCCTAGAATCTGTTTCATTATGCCATCTTGTGAGCTTCACGCTTAGTGATCCATGCTTCCTATCAAGTTTGTGTAGTTGGATGATTTGTTAAGCATATTATGTCATTTTTGTGCATACTTTATTTATGGTTGGAAACATCCTGTAGCTCTAGATATTTGATGTGCAAGTTGCTAGGTTGATGTTTTGGATAGGGTGTGTGTGGTTTTGTGTTATGGCTTGTGGGAACTATGCTCCATTGTTTTGCTTGATCTTTGGCTCTATTGTGTTTCGTTTTTCATTTCCTAACCAGTGGCTACCTTGGAATACCAAGGAATAGCCCATGGCCTTCCTTTTCTTGTATTTTGTCTTCGAACCTTGTCGTGAGCGTATCGTGAGAACCGTTACTTCGTTTCCTACGTTTTACATATGCATTTGCATCGATTTTGCATGAAGAATCCATATTTGCTATGATCATGCATGTTCAAACAACTTGACATGAGGTTATGTCCAGAATTCTAAATAACTTAACTATTGCGTGAGAAACATGACTAGCTTAGGATTGCCATGTTAAAAAACTTCAAATGATTCATGCATCATCTTTTTGTGCATTGCACCTTGGTTGTTTGTTTATTTGGTGATGTTTCTCTTTGGGTAGACACGAGTGTTGAACCTGAGTATGAGGATCCAGGAGAGTACAACTACGAGGACCCAACTATTTGTCCCTCTGAAGAACCAACAGGCAAGATGATCGTACCCGGATCCTGACACTATTTTTGCTTTGCTAGATGTCTCGCCATTATCATTACACTTGCGTTACCTACCACTTGAATGCCAAGCCTCCTACATTGCCATGATAGCCTCTAACCCCTCTACTACCTAGCAAACCTTGTTTGGCTAAGTTACCGCTGCTCGGCCCCTCTTATAGCGTTCTTAGATGCAGGTGCAGGTTGTTTCCATGTGATAACATGGATATCGAAGGATATCACAATATTTTCTGCTAATTAATTTAATGCACATATATATCTTGGTAAGGTGGAAGGCTTGGAATTTTGCTCGGTGTTTTGTTCCACTTTTACCGCCATAGCTACTTGTTACCGGTGTTATGTTCCATATTTTGCGCTCCTAACATGCTCCGGGTTGTTATGGGGACCACCTTGATTATTCGTTTGAGATTAAAGCTTGTTTGGCAAGACCTAACATTGGTACTATTTGCTTAAACAACTTAATAAAAAATCATAGGGCTTTGCAACCCCATGGATAATTAATCAACAACCCGGGCCAGTGCTCCTCATGAGTGTTGATCCAAACTAGAGCACTGTGCGGGGCCAACCCGGGGCAACTCGGGAGATTTCTATCAGGCCACCAAATGCGTAGCTTATCTGTTGTGTCCTGGGAACGAGATACGCGGCTCTTATCGGGTTCGTCGACAAGTCGGGCGGTCTTGCTGGACTTGTTTTACCTTTCTCGAATGTCTTGCGTGAGGAACTCCGATCATTCGCATCATCTGCATAGCATCGTCGCTCGTTTTCGAAAACTTGCATCCGTTAGTAGCTGTCGGTTCTCTGTGTTAGTATCATCGACCGTTTTGAGACCAACCACACAAGCACACACCCGACGCATCGATAAAATATTGTTTTTAAAGTGTGTATAAAACTTCCTCAGATTGGGTTGAAAGTTGGCATGCGGTCTTGTTATTTTGTAGGTAGACCGCCTGCCAAATTTCGTCACAATCAGAGGTCGTTTGGTACCCCAATGGTCAACCGTAGCAGTGCGGTCATCGATTATCTATCAGACGTTTTCATTATTCCAAAACATGTGACGGGCCTCACATTTCCCTCTCTTCTCTCAGCCTAACCCACTTTACACAGCCCGCTAGCCCAACCTAGCCCCTCCCTCCATTCGTGGTCATCGGATCGCGATCGGACGGACAAGGTCCAACCCCTCCTAGTGCCTCCCCTATATATAACCCCCATGGAGAGAGCCCCCTAACTCTTTAGGGTTGCCCCCATGTTAAATTGCAGCCACCCCCCTCAAAACCCCACCTTCTAGCTCCACCTCCTCCAAATCCCGCAGCCCTAGCCACCCCTCAGATCTGGACCCTTGGATTTTAATCTAAGGTCTAAAAATCGTCTAAAATCCCACCTACCGGACATGTTTGTGGCCAACCCGGACAATGTACGGCAACCACAGAGCAGCCCCGCATCCCATGGCTCCCACCTGAAGCTCATCGACGAAGGTTGCGCCGCCATGCTGCCCCAGAGCTCCGCCACTAGCAAGCTGCCACTCCATCGCCGCTGCACCACGCCCAACCACCGCCACCGCGAGCCCGCGCCCCAAGCCGCCATGGTAGCCCTCACCCGGTGTTGGCCCTGCCTCGCACCAAAAACAGCCGGGATGGAGCTCCCCGGCCTCGATCTGGCTGCTCCCCAACGGGCCAGAGCCGCCCTCGCCCCGAAGCCTGTCGGCCGCCGGCCCCTTGCCCTGGAGCCGCCGCCATGGCCTCGTGCTCCTTGAGAGCACAAGAGGACGACGACCCCAACCCCCACTCGCTCCACCCCTGGGTGGGCCGCGACCGCTCTTGGGTCGCATCCAGCGCCCCACCGACCGGCCCACAAGGCCCTAGGTGAGCCCCCGCAGTCCCCCACTATATCGCGCATGTGCGCTTGGTAGTTATCCATCGCCCATGCCACTGTTGGCCCAACTTGTAGATTCGGCCCGTTACCTTTTTTTCCTGTTAACAAATTTGTCAATTAACTAGTGAATAATAAAATTGCAGATAAGACCCGACACTTCATGCATTTAATAACTTTTCAATCGTGCATCATATGAGAAAACTTTATATATGTAAGATGACTAGAATTTCGTGTAGATTCACATTCTCCAACTCTCAGATGTGATTAAAAAAATTAACTTTCTGTTTTCATGTAATTTGCGTAAATGCTATGTTAAAATGATTTATTTCATAACTAATAAACCGTAGCTTCGATGCAAATGTTCCACATATGTAACTTGACTAGAAAAATGTGTAGAATCTCATGCAACACTTTATTTCCATGATTAATAAATATAAAATTGTGTTAGGACAGATCTGCACCAAATTCATATTATCCTTATGAGGATGTTTCGGAAATACTATAAGTTGTTTCCGATCTCATTTAAGATGCCTAGATAGAGTAGTTTATTTATTCTTCACCTCTCAACATGTATAACAACATTTAATATTGTCGTGTATGTAAAGGAGAGTGAACTAAATATTCAAATGCGGAGTTTCGTCAACATGCCACTCATTACATATTGAGCTTCACTTAATGTGTAGTATTTGATTGTTGCGATTTGACATGCCTTGCATAGTAAAACTGGACATGTGTCATAATTGTTTTGTGCATCATGTCATGCATATGTTGTGGTGTATTGTGTGTTGATTATTGTTTTGGATTGTTCCTTCTCGATAGAGTTCCGAAAGCATTCGGAGTGTGAGGATTCGTTTGACTACGTTGGCTCGTCTTCTTCATGGATTGTTCTTCTTCCAAGCGGGATCTCAGGCAAGATGACACATTTCCCTCGATACCACTACTATCATTGCCATGCTAGATGTCTCATTTTATATCGCTATGTCATGCTACCTACCACTTGTTTGTCAAGCCTCCCAACATTGCCATGATAAGCCTCTAAACTCCACGTCCCAGCAAACCATTGTGTGCCTATGTTACTGCTTGCTCAGCCCTTCTTATAGCGTTTCTAGCTACGGATGCAATTGCTTCCATGTGACAACATGGAAATTCTTTTGTTATCACAATATTATTGCTATTTAATTTAATGCACTTATACACTTGGTAAAGGGTGGAAGGCTTGGCCTTTTGCTTGGTGTTTTGTTCCACTCTTCCCGCCCCTAGTTACTTGTGTACCGGTGTTATGTTCCATAATTGAGCGCTCCTAACATGCTCGGGGTTGTTATGGGGACCCCCTTGATTTTTGTTTTGGGATAAAGCTTGTCTTGCAAGGCCCAACATTGGTACTACATTTTCCTAATAACTAATAAAATTCCATAGGGACCCGCCGGCACCCGTGGATCTTTAATCAACAACCTGGGCCAGTGCTCCTCATGAGTGTTGGTCCAAATAGAGCCAATTGCGGGGCCACCTCGAGGCAACTCAAGGGATCTCTATCAGGTCACCGTACGTAGTGTTCATCTAGTCGTGTCCTGAGAACGAGATACGTGGCTCTTATCGGGTTCGTCGACACGTCAGGCGGTCTTCCTGGACTTGTTTTACCTTTCTTGAATGTCTTGCATGAGGAACTCTAATCTTGTTCGGGCTATCTCGAGGTGTCGAATTTCCTTTGGAATTGGCTAGGATGATCACGAGATCCGTGGTCGAGGTTATTCCCGTGGCGTGTGGTTAATTTGTGATGGACTAGTTGGAGCACCCCTGTAGGGTTAAATCTTGTGGAAAGCCATGCCCGCGGTTATGTGGCAAACTTGGAAACTTTGTTTAACACCTGGTGTCATGGATTTGTCACGGCAGATGTCCGGGTGAACGGACTTTAGGTTCGGGGCAGAAGCGCAACTATGTGGCGGCTTGAAGGGGTTGGTTAGAATTGAGAGGCGCGAGTTTACCCAGGTTTGGCCCCTCCGATGGAGGTAAAAGCCTACGTCCTGCTTGTCTGGTATTGATGATGAAGAAGATCTCTCGGTTACAAGGGTGCTGTTTTGCTACCTCTAATCACGAGAGCCTCTAATCTGTCTATCTCTAATCTCTTGTGCCTGTCTAAACTTGTGGACTTGTGAACCTGTCTCTCTAAGGGCGCTCTACCCCTCCTTATATAAGTGGAGAGGGTAGGTTTACAAATAGAGTCCTACTCCTAGTAGGACTAGGACTAGTCTTTCACGAGTCCTACTCCGAGTCTTGTTTCTCTTGTAAGGGAATCCTCTCTCCTTTGGCCTTCTCTTGTGAGCCGCCGGGTCTTGGGCCTGGTCGTCTTGCGACCCGCCGGCCGGGTCATCAATAAAACGACATGTCTTGACCGGGTCTCCTATGAGTGGCCAGGCCGGGTCATACTGCGGGGTATATCCCCGACATTAGCCCCTAGGTTAGCTTGAATTTATTCATGGTAACCTCCTAAAATAAGAATAGTAAATATGTTAAGTGGCCGTCTTGCTCCTTTGGCCGGCTTATGAAGTGGCTCCTCAAAAATCCGGGTCTCTTCTTCATATGAATGAGCTATCTTTGAAAATTGTCTTGCTTATCAGTGTCCTTTTGAAAATCATTGGGAATAGAACGCCCATATGCCATTGAGTCGGCTTCCAATACTTTGGCTTGATGAAAATCTTGAAAATAAGAAATCCTCATGACATAGATCCGGACTTCCATTGTTGTGAAGTAGGGCGGCTTATATAAACTCTGGCGGGTTATAATCTTTTGATAACGTCAGGTCATGAATGTTGGTGCCGCCGGGTCTAAGAACTGAACTCCATAACTAACATCTTGAAAATTCTCCTCAAAATTTTTGATATGTCCATATTCCCTGTAGCCCCCAAGCTCCAAGATTATCCATGACAACTTGGTGCTTTGTAATAATATGTTGGCCTGTGTAGCCCCCAAGTACCAGGTTGTCTTGCCTGCAATAGCCTGGGACTGCAATAGCCCCCAAGCTTCAATGGGTGTAGCCCCCAAGGGCCGGCTCATCAGAATGTGATGCGCCGAGTCTTCAATTTTAACCTCATAATCTGTTTGACCAACTGAATACTGTAGCCCCCAAGTGGCAAGTCGTACGCCTGCGGCAACTTGGGACTTTAGAAAATTTGATATGAGCAGTGTAGCCCCCAAGTGCCGGGTCAGTAAGAATTACTGGGCTGGGACTTAGAAAAATATAGAAAGGCCGGCTCATCTCCTTGAGATAATAGGGTCTTGCTAACAATGTAACAATTTGAAAACTGGCTTGCATTAGCCCCCAAGTGTCGTGGCGCGTGCTTGCAGTGACATGGGACTTGCATATTTGATATAAACTAGACTTGGATAATGTAGCCCCCAAGTGTCGGGTCGACTGCCTACGGCGACTCGGGACTGTGTGAGAGTAATATGACTCATCATAATGCACTTCAGAAGTTCTCTTGGAACTGATATTGATCTGATTTGAATGAATCTTTGACCGTGGTTGTAATATAACCCAAAATTAATATCCTGGAATAATTGCTTTGACTTTAACGTGAGATCTGTGCTCACGGTTGTGGTGCAACCCAGCAAATATATATTTGATAAATCCATGAGTGTTGTATATTACTACAGAGCACAATTGAAGAAATCTGAGAGCTGGTCAATTAGATGACACAACATTATATCTGATAGGGCGGCTCTTCAAGAATAGTCAACTTTCCAGTCTAACGTCGGCTCATATTTAATAGACAAGACCTGCAAAAATAAACAAGACAGAATATGTTCTGCATTCCTATGAGGGCGGCTTGAAAAAGCATGACCCGAAGATTTTAATATAGCCTTGCTTCTCCTTTCATAATCTTGCTCTAACCGGGCATGATAAGTCGGCATGACATGTGAATATGATGAAATGTATGATGCAATGTATGATGCTATGTATGATGCAATGTATGATGCAATGCATGATGTTCTTGCTTTTTTCAATAACTCATGTGCCGATTCTTCTGGGTGGACTCGCTACTAGAACTCCTTATCAGTACAGGGTCTCTATCGAGATTGGCTGTCAATTTCTTTGAACGGCTCAGGGTCTCTAAGCGAGATTAACTAATAGGAGCGTAACGTCCCAGAAAGAGACGCGGCAGGGCATGAGTACCCTGGTAGCCCATAAACTGCCTCTCACGTGACATAAAACCGTTGTTTTAACCTTAAACAGTGCAGGGTCTTTAAAAGATTAACTGTCTAAGAGTACGAAACGGGCCACATAGCGGAGAGTCGGCACTAGATGAGAGAGTTTATCCTCGCTTTTCGTAAGTCGGCCCTCACGTGACAAGAGCCACCGATTTAACCTTAACCAGTACAAGGTCTCTATCGAGATTGACCGTCAACCTCTTTGAACCGGCTCAGGGTCTCCAGGTGAGATTAACTAGTAAGAATTCAGCGGGTCACATAGCGGAGCAGCATCAGCTTACAGGCAGGTTTAACTCGAGCTTGCGACGGCTTAAGAGCCGATAAAGAGGGTATGTAAGCTAAACCCGATGGGTTGGAAGCCCCCTAGATGACCTGTTGACGGTATCAACTTGTGCACCATCTTGTAAGCCGCCATCTTATAAGCCGCCATCTTATATGAAGAAACGGCAGAAGCTCCAACTGACTTTATGATGATCCAATAAATCCGGGCACCCATGTTTGAATGGTGCATCACGGCGGTTCGTCCTCTTGGGAAACTTTTAATCTTCCGCCAATAATGTAATAGCCCCCGGGATTGGGTTTTCTCTTGCAAAGACCCAGGGTTCTCGTTGAAAACGACCAAATGTGTCTCGCCATGTCTGTAGCCCCCGAGTCTTAAGTTGACTTGAAAAGGCGGCTTGAGAATCTACACTGAAAGTTGAGGTTGGCCGTGGCGGGTTATAGATGATCCCGTATGATTTGTTTCAATAATCCGATCGATGGTTCGTCCTGGTTGGTTCTTGAAGTGAACCAAACTATAATGGCGGTGACTTGTGCGCCTGTCCGTTGGGCGGCTCATATAGGCGAGCATTGTACCGATATATTGATGTAGATCAAACTGTGGGCGGCATCTTGAGCGCATCCGTTGGGCGGCTCGTTCAGGCAAACACCGCGACGATATACTGATGTAGATCAGATTGTGGGCGGCGTCTTGCGCGCGTCCGTTGGGTGGCTCGTACAAGCGAGCATCACACTAATATGTTGATGTCGATGTAGAAGTCAGTCGCGATGTTGTAAGCCAGTGCGTCCGCGGGAGAAGGTTGCGGTGTTGTAAGCCAGCATAGTGGCGAGAGACGGCCGCGGAGTTGTAATCATGTGCGGTCGCGAGAGACGGACGCGGCATTGTAAGCCGGCGCGGATGGCGGGAGATGGCCACGGAGTTGTAAGCCGGCCCGATCGCGAGAGATGCCACGGAGTTGTAAGCCAGTGCGGATGGCGAGAGACGGCCACGACATTGTAAGTCAGTGCAGACGCTTGAGGCGGCCGTGACATTGCAAGTCGGTGCAGTCGACAAAGACGGCCGCGGTGTTGTCCGCCGACGTATTGATGTAGACCCGATCGTATGAACAGCGGGTTGTACACGTTCGTCTGGTAGCTTGTCGTAGAGCATATGCGGACGCGGCCTCTGATGAAGGCATGCGAGGACCGGAGTGTATTCTGGCCATGAGCTAATTAATTTGCGTACATAATAACATAGCTCAAAAGTAAAACCTTTCAATGATATCCAATCATACTTATAATTATAAAAATATCACCTGATAATAACGATGAAAAGTGCCATGTGAGCACACAGTAGGATGGCACAAACAGCAACCGGTGTATCCTTTGAGTACCACCCGCCTCCTGTATGTAGTGCTTATCCCTAATCTAAATATCCATAGGTCGATTCTCCACAGCCAGTATAATCGGTGCATCCCATGTGCAGCAGCATCTCGCTAGGGGAGACTAGTCACCGTAAGCCGGAGCAGGGCGCGCGGCTAGGAGCTAGCCACAACGGCTGCTGGCTGGTGTGGCGGTGGCCAAGCGGCTCAGCAGGAGGTGAGGCTCTGCCACGACGAAGGCGTGGCGTGGCTCAGAGGCGGTGGCAGGTTGTGCAGGTCGGCTCAGAGGAGCGACATGGTGACCGGTGCGGCGATTTACGAGCGTGGCGGCAAGCGCTATGGCTGTAGGGAGAGATGACCCAAGGTGAGGCCATGGCAAAGGCAGACGCAGTGAGACGGCTCCCAGATAGAGCCACGGCCGGATGCAACCCGGAAGGGCTCACTCATAGATAGCCACGACACGGCAACAGCGCGGCCATGGTGCGATGACGGCACCAGGCGACAGAGCCGGCACAGCGGGCCAGCTTGTGATGGCGGAGGCAGAGGCGACGGCCACAACAGTGGTCGACTTAGCGAGTAGGTGAGGTGGAGCCAGCCACGGCGTAGCGGGCAAAGATAGGCCTTGGCCACGAGTCGGCTCAGGGCACGGCGGTTCACGGCGAGGCTACGGCGGTAGCTCGGCCAGGGTGGCTTGGAGGTACTGACCCGCAGCAAAGGCATAGGCGCGACGGTGATTTGGCCATGGAGGATCCAAGGTGTTGGCCCGTGGCAGCGGAAACAGAGGCGCAGCAGAGGAGAAAACTGCTCGGGGCGCAACGGCAGTGAGGTGAAGCGGGCCATGGCAGTGGCTCGCACCAGAGACCGCACGAGGCAGAGGCAGAGCTGCAGAGGCAACACGGCTCAGAAGCACGCTGGCGGAGCAACGCTAGCTTAGAGCGAACGGAGCCATCACGCGGGGGCAGACTCAGTGACGTAGATGGTCCATCTCCAGTAGGGGTAAGGCCACGGCGGCTCGGACGCTCTCCAAGGCGGCCGATGGCACGGATACGGATGAGCAGAGGTGAGCCAACATGCAGGGTGCTCGGATGTGGGCAAGGTGAAGCACTGGAGGGCAAATGCGACGGGGTTGACTTCGTAGTCGATTCTATCTGTGGCTTCTCTAGGGATGTAGCATATTTTTGACTCGACACAGAGTAGTAAACAGGGAGGAATCCAAGGCCTTTTCTCCTCCAAAACTGATCCAACTAATTAATGCTTTTTTCTTTGCAATCAGCCACGCATGAGATCTTCCAACTTAACACACGTTGATTCCTTTTGGGACTTGAGTTGCTCCTGTTCCTAGGCACTTGATTACGCGGCGCCGAGTGAATTGAGCTCAGCGGATTTGTCCAACTGGGACCAGACGATGGAGCTGCTCCAACTAGAAAACCCAACGAGTTCCTGTAACCTGGATCCGCCCAGAAAATGAATAGTGTTTAGACGCGGCCAACTTTCTAAAGCGACGATAATTTTTTGCTCCGTGTCCGCGAGAAATTTTGAACCCACTTCGTCTGAATTAATGGGGTGATGGTTGCTGCCATCATCGATGATCAAATTTGATCACGACTAGGCAGATGAGCTGGCAGATGCAATCTGGTCGACCAAGACGGTGAAAAATTGGATCCATCAAAATCTGAATCCATGCATCCAAGTCCCACGGTTGTCCATGACGGGTCATCGTGCATGACTGTTTCGCGCAAGTTCTTCATTAGGTCAATCGCGAGCTTCTCAACCCCTATAGAGCTCCCTCCAAGAACTCAATACCACCATGCAGAGCCCCACGGCGGGCGCCAACTATCGTGGATTTGTCACAGCAGATGTCCGGGTGAACGGACTTTAGGTTCGGGGAAGAAAAGCAACTATGTGGCGGCTTGAAGGGGTTGGTCGGAATCGATAGACGCGAGTTTACCTAGGTTCGGCCCCTCCGATGGAGGTAAAAGCCTATGTCCTGCTTGTCTAGTATTGATGATGAAGAAGATCTCTCGGTTACAAGGGTGCAGTTTTGCTACCTCTAATCACGAGAGCCTCTAATCTGTCTATCTCTAATCTCTTGTGCCTGTCTAAACTTGTGGACTTGTGAACCTGTCTCTCTAAGGGCGCTCTACCCCTCCTTATATAAGTGGAGAGGGTAGATTTACAAATAGAGTCCTACTCCCAGTAGGACTAGGACTAGTCTTTCATGAATCCTACTCCGGGTCTTGTTTCTCTTGTAAGGGAATCCTCTCTCCTTTGGCCTTCTCTTTTGAGCCGCCTGGCTCTGGCTTGCACGCCGGGTCTTGGGCCTGGTCATCCTGCGACCCGCCTGCCGGGTCATCAATAAAACGCCATGTCTTGACCAGGTCTCCTGTGAGTCGCCAGGCCGGGTCATACTACGGGGTATATCCCCGACACCCAGTCATAGTAAACTTGAAGTAAACTCAAATAAAATACACCAACTGTGTGCGTAACTGTGACTGTCTCTTCTCGTGAGTACTTATCCGAGAGAGAAGACGGTGCGGTTATGATTGACGTATGTAGGTGTTCAGGATCAGTTAGTGATCATTACTAGTTCACATCCGTTATGCGTAGACCACCATACTTTACTTTCTGTATTCGTAAGTTAGCCACCCAAATAAATGCTTAGTTGCTTGCTGCAGCCTCACCCATTAAGCTTTAATAGTCTTGATACCCTTGGAAATGAGATTGTTGAGTCCCTATGGCTCACGGATTACTATAACAACAGTTACAGGTACGGGTAATGCGATGCTTTGACATGAGAGCGATGATTGGTTGATTTGGAGTTATTCTTCTTCTTCATCATCAATCTAAGATGGGTTCCAGGCGGCAGCCTGGGATAGCAAGGATGGATGTCATTTTATCGTTTGATTTCGTCCGTAGTCAGACCCTGCTCTTCTATATGATGTTTGAATATGTTGTTGTGTTGATGTGATCTTGATGTAGCTTGTGGCGAGTGTAAGCCAATTCCATTTACTCATCTCTTGTATAAATGTACTTGTAATGATATCCATTCTTGCAACATGACGAGATGTGCTTCTATACCTATCGAGGCCCTCGTGCCAAAATAAGGATAGGATCGCATCTTGGGCGTGACATATGACCTCTGCCGAGGGCATTAAAGTGCACCCTGAGAAAGTTGAGGCAATCTTGAAGTGGGAGCCTCCTCAGAATGTTAAGCAGCTTCGTAGCTTCCTCGGGCTTGCAAGTAACTTCAGAAGATTCGTGGAGAACTTCTCTCAAATTGCTAAGCCTCTGTCCAACCTCCTCTAGAAGAATGTCAAGTATGCTTGGTCTCCTGGGTGTGATGTGGCGTTCAATACGATCAAGCAGAAACTGACTTTAGCTCTAGTTCTTGTTCCTCTCGAGCAATCTAAGCCTTTCCAAGTGTTATGTGATGCTTCCCTCAAAGGTCTTGGTGGCGTTCTCATGCAAGATAAGAATATTGTTGCTTATACCTCGCGGCAGCTGAAGCCTAGCAAGAAGAACTACCCCACTCATGATCTTGAGTTGGCGGCAGTTGTGCATGCTCTGATGACTTGGAGACGTTTATTGTTGGGTAGACCAGTTGAGGTGTACACTGACCACAAGAGCTTGAAGTACATTTTCACTCAACCCAATCTCAATCTTTGGTAGTCTCGTTGGGTGGAAATGATTGAGGGCTTCAATCCAATCATTGAGTATATTCCTAGTAAAGCAAATGTCATTGCAGATGCGCTCAGCCGAAAGGCGTACTGCAATAGTCTTATCCTGAAGCTTCTTCAACCCGAGCTTTGTGAAGCCTTCCGCAAGCTCAATCTCCAAATGATTCCGTAGGGATTTCTTGCAAATCTTCAAGTCTCTCTGACTCTAGAAGATCAGGTTCACCAAGCTCAACTTCTTGATGCTATAGTGAAGAAAGTAAGGAAAGGTGTGGCCAAGTGCATTCCGAAGTATAAGTTCTTTCGAGTTGATGACAAAGATACCTTGTTCTCTGAGGAACGTTTGGTTGTTCCAAAAGGTGATCTCAGAGAGGTTATCATGGACGAAGCACACAATTCTCTCCTATCCATTTATCTAAGCAGTTCCAAGATGTATTAGGACCTCAAGCAAACCTTCGGGTGGACCCGCACGAAGCGTGAAATTGCTCAGTTCATGAACGAGTGTGATGTTTGTCGCGGAGTGAAGGCGGAACATCAACATCCAGCAGGTCTCCTTCAGCCTTTTCCTATTCCAGAGTGGAAATTCGATCATGTGCAGATGGATTCCGTCATTGAATTTCTGAAGTCCAAAAAGGGCAACCATGCCATCTTTGTGGTTATCGACAAGCTGACCAAAGTTGCCCATTTCCTTCCGGTCAAAGAGTCTATCTCGGCAGCTCAACTAGCAGAATTGTATACGTCAAGGATAGTTTCATTGCATGGTATTCCTCAACTCATATCCTCAGATCATGGAAGCCTCTTCACTTCCAAGTTCTGGGACTCCTTCCAGACTGTTATGGGTACCAAGATCCATTTCAGCACTACATTCCATCCTCAGATAAGTGGCCAAGTTGAGAGAGTGAATCAAATCCTCGAAGACATGCTCAGAGCCTGTGTGATTTCTTTCGGCTTGAAATGGGAAGACTGCCTTCCATCCGCCAAATTTTCATACAACAACAACTTTCAGGCTAGTTCTTGCAAGGCCCCATTCGAGATTCTCTATGGCAGGAAGTGTTGTACCTCGCTCAATTGGTCTGAAACCGGTGAGCATCAAATTTTGGGCAATGACATGATCACCGAAGCAGAAGAGATGTGTCGTGTCATTCGTGAGAATCTCAAAGCAACTCAATCCCGCCAGAAGAGTTATTATGATAACAAACATTGGGATGTATCCTTTCAAATCGATGATTTTGTCTATCTCAGAGTTTCTCCCATGAAGGGCACTCAGCGTTTTGTTATAAAAGGGAAGGTAGCTCCTCACTTTGTGGGTCCTTTTAGAATTGTGGGCAAGAGAGGTGACCTTGCCTATGAACTCGAGCTTCCTCCAAATTTCACAAATGTGCATGATGTCTTCCATGCTTCTCAGCTTCGGAGGTGCTTCAAGACTCCCGAGCGTACCATTGACCTCCAAGACATTGATCTCCAAGAAGACCTATCTTATTGTGAGCATCCAGTTGCTATTCTGGAAGAAACTAGGCGTAAGACTCGCAACAAGTCAATCAAGTTTCTCAAGGTGAAGTGGTCTCATCATTCCGACAAAGAAGCTACTTCGTAACGTGAGCATCCTCTCTGTTCCGAATTTCCAGAGTTCTTTCGTTCTTAGATCTCGGGTCGAGATCCTCTTGTAGTGTGGGAGACTTGTAACAGCCCAAGTGCACTCCCTTGCCATAATTGTATGTTCCTCATGTGGACCTTCCATGTTTGCCACCATGTTTTGTGATAAATATATTTTGCTTCATGTCATTCTTGCATCATGGCATCATAAGCATTCATCATCATATTGTTTTGTGTGCACAAGGTTGTGGTGATGTGGTTGTGGTGTGGTTGAAGTATCAAGTGTGCTTAGGTTCATGGGAATGAGGTGTGTGCATGTGGAGTATAACCCCTTCCCCATTTTTGCATCAATGCTAAACCCCTTTTGTTTTCATATATTTTGTGACATGAGTTTAAACTTACCTATTAAATCTTTTAAAAATGTTTTGTTGCTTGAGTGGATTATTTAGTGGGGTATGTGAGCTCTTTCAATTGTTGCTACTTTTGTCATTAATGACTATTTGAAAAACAGTACTATATCATTGTTAAAAGTAATTAATTTACTTTGGCTAAAAATGCCTAGTTCATTTTTATTAAATAGGTTGCATTTATGTTAGTGCCAAAGTATTTTGGTTTTTCTCAAAATCTTTTATTTATTCTGTGGGGATTTTTGTTTGGTTTTGAATTGTTTTAAAAAGAAAAAGCACATGTTTTGTGAGAGAGAGAGAGAGGGTCAGGGGTGAGTGGGCCTTAACAGCTCCTCGCGGCCCATCTTCCCCAACGCCGAAGCCCAGCATGCTCACTTCCTATTGGGGATATAACCCCGTGGTAAGACCCGCCCAGGAGGGGTCGGGTCATACCTGGCGGCTCGTTAGCTTATGGGCTGGAGAGGAAGATTGGGCTGCATGTAGGCTCACTAGATGGGCTGAGACGGAGGCCCAGAGTCAGGAAGAAGATGCAAGACCCGGGCGCATAAGCCGCCCAAAGACAGCCTGCCAGAGTGGGCAAGGCGGCTTAGAGACAGAGTCAGACAAATTGTAAGAGTCGGTATGAGGTTTGTGTAACACGTGGTCTTGACCTCCTATATAAAGGCAAGACCCGGGGACGGCTTAGACAGAAACCAATCGATCGAGAGCTAGTTCAAGCAAATACACTCTCTTGTAATCGATACTCCAATCAATACACACAAAGCAGGACATAGGCTTTTACCGCATCTCGAGGGGCCAAACCTGGGTAAATCTATGTCTTTCGTCCCGACAACCCCTTTGAGTCCACCGCCTTAGCGATGGCCTTGAACCTAAGTCTTCGGACATCTACCATGACAAAACCACGATAGTTGGCGCCCACCGTGGGGCTAGCGTGCGGTGGTGTTGAGTTCTCAAAGGGATTGCTCTCAGGGATTAAAGGATACGCCATCGGCTTGATGACAAAGAGTCGCCGTGGCAAACTCTACATCGACGATTCAGGATGGGGGCCTGAAGCCGGCTCAGTCGAGTACGGCTATCGGGTTCCCATTGGCAAGATGCACGTGTTCATCGGCAAGCTGGACGGATCTACACCTGGGCCGGACATTTGCATCGACCTCGTCGAGCCGGCCCGGCGCACGACACCCGCCCGTGTTCAACCCGGGCGGAAGAGTGTTTTCGTCGGCTTTACACAGGACAGGGGGATTCCTTATCGGGAGAGACCTTGGCTTTCTCAGATGAAGGATCTTCCAGAGAGTATGGGGAATCGATCTATCAACTTCATGATGGCGGGCTAGGGGCTATGCTGATGGCAACAGTATTCCGGAGCCCTATGACCCACCGAGCCGAGTTGTCGTGTTCATGGCAGGCCCGGCGCCGGCTTCCAACGGTGCGACTTTCGGAGCGGTGGCTGGAGCGCCGCCCCCCCCCCCCCACCCCCCCCCCCCCGATGTGGAGCCTCCGAAGACGCTGCCTCAAGTTTTACTGGAGCTCATGCAGGAGCTAACGACTCTGATGGCCATGGAGGTGATAGCCGAGAATCAAGCAGCGCGCAACGCCGAGATTAACCGGATCAAGGGGCAAATGGCTCAGGCCCAGGAGGATATCAATGCAATGCAACCTTAGATGAATGATGAGTTGGAACGTTTGAGGGTGGAGGCTCTCCGTTTTGATCTGGGTCAGCAGGCGTCAGAGGCAGTTCAGCGTAGAAGGACTCAAGTCGGACTACCTATTCAGCCTAGGAATCTTTTCAATACTCCTGGAGTCGGACCAAGTACGCCGCCAACGGTGACCCGGGCGGCAGAGGCGCCACGGCAGTTAGACCCTCCATGGAGGAACAGACCTTTGTCGCGGCACGTTGTGACGCCACCTCGCCATTACTCTAATCCGGTGGAAAGCATGATAGCGGCAGCTGCCAGGCTCAACGCCCTCCCCTAGGCCGAAGGAACACCGTTTGCTAAATAGGCAAGGAATGCGATTAACCTATTGCAGATAGTGGTGGCTCGGCAAAAGAGGTACACACATAGCCGGAGCCGGGTGCACTCCATGTCGGTTCATAGCCGTAGCTACAGCCGGCGCATTGAGTCACCAGTGGTCTCTAGTAGTGAGTAGAGGCGGAACCTGCCCAATAACAACCCGCCTGAGATGGATGTTCAGGGGCCTATGGATAGGGGTCGAGCTCAATGAGGATCAACACCGCTGATGGATTACCCAGAGATCCCTAAGCCGGCAACGGCAACACCCATCAGCGCTTCTTCCAAGGGGTTTGGTGTGCAGTGTCTGACAGCAGATCTCAGGAGTGCACATTTGCCAAAGGACTTTAAGGGGCCTCAGAAGGTGCCCAATTACACGGCGGATCTACCCCCAGAGGTTTGGATCAAAAGCTATGAGCTTGTTATGGAGATGATGGACGTCAATGAGGCAGTTTCTGTGAAATACTTCATCATGATGTTGGAAGGACTGGCCCGCACTTGGTTAAAGGGGTTGCCGCCCAATACCATCACGTCTTGGGCTAAGTTGAAAGCACGCTTCATCAAGAATTTCAAGGGAAACTGCAAGAAACCAATGACGATTGTGGATCTGGATCTTTGTGTGCAGCAAGAAGGTGAGTCGGTCCATCATTGGGTGCGGCGGGTCTTGACGGTGATCCACTCATCTGAGAATATTTCAGCATCCCAGGCAGTTCTGTTTTTAAAAAGGAACTGTCACTTTGTACACCTGAAACAGAAGCTCGGGCGGTTGAAGCGTTCTTGTCAGGATATGGGTGAGCTCATGACGGCTCTCACCAAATATGCGGATTCAGATACTACCAAAGACCCAGACTCCAACTATGAGAAGTCAGCTCAGGGTAAGAAGGGAGGCAATGGTAAGAACTAGTAGGGAGGTGCTGGGAACGGCAGCCAAGGCAAGAGGAAGAACCCAGATGGCGGGTCAAAGTTTGTGGCAAACATCAACGCACAGCCGGCCAGCAACGGTCATCCTAGAGGTAACGGGAACTTTAGGCCGCCATTCAACAAGAATAGGGCACCTGTGCCTTACACTTTGGAAGAGGCGCGGAACAGACCATGCTCGGCGCACAGCCGGCCGGATAGGGAGGCCACCTACACTTGGAAGGAATGCAGCATTATGCACCAATTTCGGGCAAAGCGTTCGTCAAAATCATAATAATGGTAACGGCCCGTTAGGCGGTTTAGGTCCGGGCGGCTCAGGAGTGGGCTTCGGAGCTGGCGGGTCAGGTTTAGGTCATCAAGGGCAAAACAATCAGAATCGAGGAAATCAAGGAAATCATCAACAGCAAGGCAATGGTGGTCAGCAACAAAATAACTACTCAGGATATCAGAGCAACCCGAAAGAGCTTAGTGGGGGACAGTATCATGTCTTCACTACGAGCCTGGACAAGCAGGATCAGAAGCTGCACAAGAGGGTGGTCAATGCAGCCATGTCGGCTCTCCGCGATACTTAAAATGGTTAGAGTACCCGATTACGTGGAGCCAAGAGGATCACCCGCCACGGGTCGACAATCCGGGTCATCTAGCTCTGGTGTTCGCTCCTCGGGTTGGAGGATACAAGTTCACAAAAGTGCTCATGGATGGTATTAGCAGTATTAATATCTTATACTATGACACGTTCCAGCGGATGGAATTAACTAGCAAGGCTCTTAAGCCGCCATCGAACGTTTTTCATGGGGTGGTGCCAGGCAAGTCGGCCTACCCAGTGGGGATGATTGCCTTGGAAGTGGCATTTGGAGATGAGTATAACTATAGGGTGGAGACCTTATGGTTTGAGGTGGTGAAAATTAAGAGCCCGCATCATGCTCTGTTTGGCCGGCCAGCTTTCGCAAAGTTTATGGTCAGGCCTTGTTATGTCTATCTACAGCTTAAGATGCCGGGTCTCAACGGAACGATCACGATCCATGGTGATCGGAAGATCGCCATTGAATGCGAGGAAGGATCTGCGGCTTATGTAGATTCAAGTTGTGCAAAAGCATAGCTTAAGTTCTATAAAGATAACGTTGACCCGACGGACCTGACTCCACTGAAGAAACCCAGTACAAAGTATGAGCCGCCCCTGAAGTTTACGGGAGATGACACGAAGCTGGTGGATTTTATTCCGGGCGACTTGTCCAAGCAGTTCACTGTCGGGGCCAACGTGGACCCCGCATAGGAAAGCACGCTCATCGAATTCATCCATGAGAATCGGGACATCTTTGCATGGAAGCCATATGACATGTCGGGTGTACTGAGAGAGTTCACTGAGCACCACCTTAATGTGGATCCTAAGTTTAAACCGATTAAGAAATTCCTCCGCTGTTTCAACAAGGAGCGGCGTAAAGCGATTGGAGAAGAGGTAGCCCGACTCTTGGTAGCAGGGTTCATCGTGGAAGTATTTCACCCAGAGTGGTTAGCCAATCTTGTGCTAGTGTTCAAGAAGAACGGCACGTGGCGTACGTGTATAGATTACACGAATCTTAACAAGGCTTGTCCAGCTGACCCATTTGCTCTCCCTCGTATCGACCAGATCATTGATGCAACGGCGGGTTGTGAGAGTTTATGTTTCCTGGATGCGTATGCAGGCTATCATCAGATCAAGATGGCAGTTAAAGACCAAGAGAAGACCTCGTTTATAACACCTTTTGGAGCTTTTTGCTATGTGTCCATGTTGTTTGGGCTCAAAAGCGCACAGGCGACTTACCAACATTGTGTGCAGAATTGCCTTCACGGTCAGATTGGGCGCAATGTTCATGCTTATGTGGATGATATTGTGGTCAAGTCAAGGAAAAAGGAGGCATTGTTGGACGACCTGAAGGAAACATTTGATAACTCACGGGTTTATAAGATGATACTTAACCCGGCTAAATGTGTTTTTGGAGTTCCTGCAGGCAAGCTTCTGGGTTTCTTGGTTTCAGAACGAGGTATCGAAGCCAACCCGGACAAGATAAAGGCCATCACGTCACTAGCTAAGCCGGCAAGCATCAATGAGTGCAGCACTTGGCGGGTCGTATTGCTGCTTTAAGCCGCTTCATCAGCCGCCTGGGGGAGAAGGCTATTCCTCTATACCAGATGATGAAGAAGACGGATGACTTCATTTGGAGTAAGGCTGCAGATGAAGCTCTTGAAAAGCTTAAGAAGAAGTTGGTTGAGCCGCCGATCTTAGCCGCTCTGGCTGAGAAGGAACCCTTGCTCCTTTATGTGGCGGCTAACAATAGTGCGGTCAGTGTTGCGATTATGGTAGAGTGCAAGGAGGCAGGGAAAGAATATCCGGTCTAGATGCCGGTTCATTATGTCAGTGAGGTGCTTATAGGATCGAAGCAAACATACCCACACTAGCAGAAGCTAATATACGGGGTATTCATGGCAAATCGCAAATTGAAACATTATTTCCTTGGACATCAGATCACGATCGTTAGCTCTGCTCCATTGGGAGATATAATACAGAATCGGGAAGCCACTGGTAGAATTGATAAGTGGGCACTGGAGCTTGGGCCTCTCAATTTGAAGTATGCACCTCGCACAGCCGTGAAGTCTTAGGCATTGGTGGATTTCATAAATGACTGGACGGAGTGTCAGTCGCCGGAGGAAAAGCCGGACAACACGTATTGGACGATTCACTTTGACGGATCCACACAGTTGGAGGGCTCAAGGGCTGGTGTTGTCTTAACCTCCCCTAAAGGTGATAAGTTTTGTTATGTATTAAGACTCATGTTTCCTTGCACGAACAATGCAGCTGAGTACGAAGCTTTGCTTCATGGACTTCGCGTGGCCAAGGAAATGAACCTGAGCCGGGTTAGGTGCCTTGGCGACTCAGATCTTGTGGCACAACAGGTATCAGGCACGTGGGATTCCAAGGACCCACGGATGGCGGCTTATCGGCAAGAGGTAGATATCGTTGTTGGGCATTTCAAAGGTTATCAGGTGGATCATATTGATCGTCGCAAGAACGAAGCATCGGATGCATTGTCAAGATTGGGCTCTCAGCGTAAGCCGGTGCCTCCTAACATTTTCTTGGATGTACTTTATCACCCGTCTGTTAAGCTACCTTCAGAGGAGGATCTGGCTATACTTGACCCGGAAAGGCAGCTAGTGGCAACTTTACATGCTATTCCGGACTGGACGTTGCTGTACCTGGCATACCTGACCCAGGGCGAGTTACCTGAAGATGAGACTCTGGTGCGGCAAATCGTGAGGCGTTCTAATTCCATGACCATCATTAGAGGAGAGTTGCAGAAGTGCAGCGTTACCGGCGTCTTCCAGCGTTGTGTCTCACCGAAGGAAGGCAAGGAAATCTTATATGAAATACATGCTGGCGATTGCGGACATCATGCCGGGTCAAAGTCTTTGGTGGCTAAGGCTTTCCGACATGGCTTCTTCTAGTTGACGTCTCATAAGGATGCGGAGGATCTAGTCAAGAAGTGCGACGGGTGTCAGAAATTTGGAAGACGTGCTCACGTGCCGTCTCAGGAGTTGCGCATGATACCAATCACTTGGCCGTTTCAGTATGGGGCTTGACATGGTTGGACCTTTCAAACGGTCTAAGGATAAGAAGACCCACCTCTTGGTGGCAGTAGACAAATTCACCAAGTGGGTGGAGGCTGAGCCGGTTAGTAGGTGTGATGCGGCCATGGCGGTTCAGTTTATCAAAAAAATGATTTACGGATGTGGATACCCTCATAGCATCATCACAAATAACGGCACAAATTTGTCCAAGGGGGCTATGAAGGTGTTCAGCGAAAGCGAGCACATCCGGCTTGATGTTTTGGTTGTTGCTCATCAACAGTCCAACGGTCAGGCGGAGCGGGCCAATCAGGAAATCTTGAGAGGTATCAAGCCCCATCTAATGGTTCCTTTACAGAGAGCGTCGGGTTGTTGGGTTGAGGAGCTGTCGTCCGTCCTTTGGAGCATCAATACTACACCTAACAGGTCGACGGGTTACACCCCCTTTTGTATGGTATACGGTGCGGAGGCCGTGTTACCAAGCGGCATACGTCATGATTCACCATGGGTGGCGGCTTATGTGGAAGCTGACAATGAGATGGCGCGTCAGGATGCATTGGATGCTCTAGATGAATCACGTGATCTTGCAGCAGCTCGATCGGCGATTTATCAACAGGACCTGCATCGCTACCACAGCCGTAGGGTCAAGACCCGGACGTTCCAGGAAGGCGACTTGGTGTTATGTTTGATTCAAGATCACACATATGTGCACAAGTTATCACCCCCATGGGAAGGACCTTTCGTGGTTAGCAGAAAACTGAACAATGGATCTTATTATCTCATCGACGTACGAGACGAGTCACGTATTTCAGGACAAGAAACTCACTGGCCGTGGAACATCGCTCATCTATGGCCTTACTATACTTGAGTCATCGACTCCTATCTTTGTACATACATATTTAATTGTATTTATACTTCTAATAAATAAAGTTGGCATCCCTGCAAGACATGTCCTCTGCCGTTTTTCTCTTTTGCATTACAGATTTGTGCAAAGATGAACACCTCTACATGGTCACTTGGGGGCTTCCAACCCGCCGGGTTTAGCGTGCTCACCCTTTTCGACTGGCTCTTCAGCCAAAAATAGCACCATCGTGCGACGACTTACAAGATGGTAGTCTGGGAGATGGCGGTTCACAAGTCGGCGGCCCACGCGATGGTGGCGTGCAAGATGGCGAAAGGCTTAAAGGTCGCTCAAGAGGACGAGCCGCCACGTTGTGAGCCATTCAAACATGAGTGCACCGCCTTGCTGGCGAAAGGCTTAAAGGTCACTCAAGAGGACGAGCCGCCACGTTGCGAGTCGTTCAAACATGGGTGCACTGCCTTACTGATGAAAGATTTAAGGTCACTCAAGAGGATGACCCGCCATGTTGCGAGCCGTTCAAACATGGGTGTACTGCCTTATGGATGAAAGATTTAAGGTCACACACGAGGATGAGCCGCCACGTTGCAAGCCGTTCAAACATGGGTGCATTACCTTATTGATGAAAGATCTAAAGTCTCCCAAGCGGACGAGCCGCCACGTTGCGAGCCATTCAAACATGGGTCAGGGTCAGGAGGGGGTGAAGGTCGCCCCCCCTCTTGATCGGCTCTTCAGCGACTGTAAGACGGGTCGCAGACCCAGAGCAAGTTCAAGAGTGGGTGAAGGTCACCCCCCACTCTTGGTTGGCTTTTCAGCCGTTGTAAGGCCGGTTTATACCTGCCTGTATGTAGTTGCCACTCGTCCAGGGGTTTAGCAATCTGTCAACTCACCCCTGCGAGGGCCTCATACAGCAGCGAGGGCAACTCTCTCATCTGCTACGTACTCTCCGCCAAGTGGCCCATCATACTCTTAACAAGTGACGTTGCTTAAGGTTCAAATGATGGATTTATGTCACGTGAGAAGTAGATTATGAGCCTAGGGGCACTCACCCCGTTGCAAAATCTGGTATGTTGCGCCCATAACAGATAATCTTTCCTAGAGACCCTGAGTCGTGCAAGATTGGCGGTCACTCTCGTTAGAGACCCTGCACTATTAGGCAGTTCAAAGCAACTGTACCCCCTAGAAGGGCCAGCAAATGAGTTTTCAAAAAACAAAAAACAAGGGGAGAGCAAGATCATCATGCATTACATCACATATTGCATCATACATATTACATCACATATTGCATCATACATTGCATCATATATTGCGTCATACATTGCATTCATGTCATAATTCGGGCCAGAGCAAGATTATGGAAGATGAAGAAAGGCTATATTAAGATCTCCAGGTTATGCTTTTCCAAAGCCGCCCAGGCAAACATTGCAGAGTATTCTATTTGGTTTTTGTAGGCTTTATCTCTAAAGATGAGTCGCCGTTAAGACATAAGAAGATTGCAAGATATATTACAAGTCTCTCCAAGAGCTCAAAAGACGAAGGACTTAAAGTTTTGCACTAGTTCGGCTCAGCTGCCCGGGTTACATTCAGTTGGGAACAAAGAGTTTAACTGGCTGGCGGGTCATCCTGCGCCGGGTCTTTGGGCTCTTCGATCTGAAGACGATCCACATCCCAGTTGCAGTTTAGTAAGGCTTCAAATTGTGCATCATCGAAAAGTGGAGAAGGATCAACGTCACGGGCGAAGAGAAGGGACTAAGTCTCTGGCTTCAAAGGTCGGGCAGCACAGCCGTTGGTTTTTCTCGTCATAAGTCATCTAGTAAGGAACCAGGTCCATCTCATCAACCAGTATGGAGGCAAGACACCTAGAGGCCTTAGCGCACTTGGCATAATCTGCTTCGGTGAAGTTTGATCCGTCGTCCTTCTTGGAAGGGAAGTCGTTCATCATCTCTTCAGCGGTTAACTCCAGAGCGAAGGCCAGGGACCGGCTCAGCGCAGCTATGGCCCCTCTCCTGGCAGCTGGTCGCCTTATTTCATCCACTTTCTTGGGAAAGGTGGACAGGGTTTCTATGACACCCTTCATAAATTTGGGGACGTACTTGGCTATCATCATGGCCTTGATGGTGCAATGGACCCCACTTTAGAGTTGCTCCGTCAAAGTATAGACTGCTTTCAACTTCATTAGACTATCAGAGGATAGCTGGCGGCTCCTCTTGCCTGCAAGAAAAAGTTGAAGGTATAAGCCGCCCGGTGGGTATTTATTTCATAAAAGTATTCTTTAAGCCGTATGTACTTACCAAAGATAGCAGTAGTCATCTTGGAGATATGATCCTTGAGAATCTTCAGCTCCGTCGATACAAGATTGAGTTGTTCCTCTGTGTCGCTCGCATGCTTCGCTAGGGCAGCTTGCTCAGTTTCGGCAGTCTTTTTATACGCAGTAAATTCAGCCTGAAGTTTCTCAAGTTCTTCAACAGCCACCCACAACTTCTCTTCTGCTATAGCTCGGGCGGTCTGTTGGGTTGCCAGGTCTTACCTTAAGCTGGCCCGCTCACACTCAGCAGTATCTAATGCCTCTTGTATTTCACAAGTGAAGGATTATCAATGTTAAGTCGCCAGGATGGAATTATTCTTACAAGTCACAAGCACATTGCAAGCAATATACTTATCACTTGGGGGCTAATGTTTGTGTTTTCATTTTAAAATCTGCGATGAACTTTCGGCTCATCATTATCATAAGGCTCCGGACTTGGGGGCTACACCCGGTGAGATTTTCAAATATGGAAGATCCGGCTCATCAATAGCATAATGCCCCAGACTTGGGGGCTACAATTGGATCTAAGACTTAGTATAAAGTACCGACTTATATATAATTTAACCTGGCACTTGGGGATCATAGGTTAAGTTCTATGCAGTATGGTTGAAGGTTTGGAAGACTCGGTCTATTATTTGCAATATTAATCCGGTTCGTAGGGGCTATGTACGGGTATAAGAGAAAGACAGAAGATGAAAGATACCTCATATTTTTTCTTCATCAAGCTAACAAGCTTGCTCTCCATGTTGCGACTGGCAAATCGGCAGTTCAGGTAGCCGGCATGTAAGTCGTATGCAGTCATCTTCTCCAAGACAGGGAATTCAAAGTCAAGCTTATCGGGAGAGCAAGTAGCAACTTTGCTGGAATGCCTTGTTAGAGTATGGTGTGTGGGAGATTGATAACCCGTCCCAGTGATGGTAACATCGGGGGGACGAGTCTTCAGTGGTAGGATTGGGTGGCTTAGGGTCAGTCGCTGGACTAACAAAAGCCGCCAAATGATGACCTACGATGGCTGAGGGCGGGGGAGATTGCTCAGGTGTTTCTTTGTTAGCTTCAGAAGGTTTAGCAGGAGAGAGGACAGATCAGCAGTATCCGGCTATTGAATGGTAGGAGCAACGGTAGACCCGCCTGCCTTCCTATGTTTGGCTTGCGCCTTGAAAGAGCAAAGAATCAGCACACAATACAAAGGTAATACATGTAATATACACATGGAAGAGGTGAAGACATACTCTGGGTTGACCTTCATGGGAGGAAGTTTAGAGGCAGTCGAGTCGCCAGAAGAAGGAGGTGACTCCTACAAATTAAGACAGTTAGACATAATAGTAAGGCAACATTATGGAAATATAAGACAGATATTGGGTTCCTGATAAGTACCTCAACGGGAAGTTTCCGCAGCATCGGGGCGTTAGGTAAGCCGGTCATAAGATCCCCAAAGCCGATACTCCGGGTTTGACGTCGAGAGTTTTGTTGTTGTTTTTTCAAGGAAAATTCAGGATCTAAGTAAGCTAGAGGGTGCAAAAAAGGAACTTTTCGGACAACCCGTCGTATATTTGCTTGTGGGAAGATTTCTGAGTCAGAAGAAAGATAAGTTACCTCAGGGGCATTGGCGTGGCTCATCTCTGTGTCCTCCTGTCTACAGTCATTGTTAGTAAGTTGAGTAAAAGGACGGCCAAGGGGATCAAAGTCTACCTATGAGTCATCAAGTTCAAGAAGGTTTTGAGTTGACGTCTTTGATTTACGGCCGCGGGTATTACCCGTTTGAGACTTCTTCACAGAAGGAGTGTATTTTTTTCTTCCAGAAATTGGAGTTAGCCTGTAAGTGAAAGCCACCAAGAGAAGTTAAGGTTTCTATATATATAAGGTCAAGACGAAGAGAAAGGAGATTTGAAATCCGTCCTTACATCTGGAGCTGGGTTTGCGGTGCAGAAAGGTTTTAACCCGACTGTACGGCAAGCTTCTTAGGATTCACGAGTAAGTCCTTTGATGGCAGAGATAATATTTTCTTCTGTCAGTGGTGTGTGATTAAAGCAGAGAGGATCGTTCGCATCGCCTGTGTACTCACACATAAGCCGGTCACGCAGGCTCAGTGGTAAGACCTTCCAGGAGATCCAATAGCGGGTTAAGTCAACTCCCGTCAACCCGTTCGCTAGAAGGGCCTTGATCTTGGCAAAAGCCAGAGCATACTTCACTCGTGCTGTGGCAGATATCCGGTCTGGAAGTTCAGTTGAAGTGCAGAGTTGGGTAGGACGATAACCCGGCAGTGGATTTTCTCCCTCTAGAGAGGTGTCTTTGCAATAGAACCAAGTTCTGTTCCGGTCCTTGGGATGGCTTGGCATTTGAACGGCTGGGTAAACCAGATCTCTTCTTCTTTGGATGGAGACTCCGCCGAGCTCCAAGCTTGGTCCGGTCGCCACTTCCGTTTGGCGATTGACATAGAAAAAGTCACGGAAGAGCTCGACAGACGGCTCTTCTTGCAAGTAAACCTCACACAAGACTTTAAAGTTGCGCAAGTTGGAGACAGAGTTTGGGGCAATGTCTTGAGGGTGCAATCTAAAGAAATGGAGGACATCTCAAAAGAACTTAGATCCGGGCAGGCTGAAACCACACATAAGATGGTCAGCGAAGATAACAACTTCACCCTCTTGTGGGATGGGTCTCTTCTCTAGCCCCAAAACCCGCCAATGAATGACGTTCTGAGCCAGCAATGTTCCTGCCTCTACAAAATCCTATAGGAACTGTTCGGTGACTCCAGAGCCGACCCAGTCACAGGATGAAGATGCTCGAGACATGATGGTGGGTCAAGGATCCAAAAGAGGGTAGGACGCGGCAGGGCAGAAAGTGATTAGACAACCAAGACTACTGATAAAATTAAATGCTGTGACGCTAAGACGTCGGTACAATTTATCGAAAGAGCCGGAGATTTCATGGCGGGTTAAGTGAACAAGGCCATGATGCAAAAATTGCTAAGGACATACAAACAAGCTTTGCATAGTATACTGAAACTGTGAGATCTACAGGCAAGGAAAAATCCTATTTAATTCAACCCTAACAGGGAGCCGAGGAAGAACGAGCAGTCTAGCGCAGGAAGAAGAATAGAGTGTAGATCTAGGTCAGACTACTATTGGTTTTGCACGGGTGGCCATGGTGGATAAGCAACATCACAAGATCTAAAGGGTTGTTCATCAGTTGGCATTATGAAGAAGAACAGGCGTGCTAATGGAGTCTGATGAACTCGACAGGATTCAAGTGGGAAGCTACAGATCTAAGGGAGGACGAAAAACGTACCTTAAGGATGTGGCGGACGCAGGCGAGAGTCTGGAAACGGTCAGGTCGATGCAGCGGCCAAGATTCATTGACGGTGACAGGACTCCACCGGAGCGATGGAGCTCAGGAGTGCTGGCGTTGAGAGGAAGAAGAAGAGTAGTGGCGGCGAAGAAAATGAAAAGACCCCCTCGTGGCCCTATTTAAGGGGCGAAAGGCAAATCGGGCGCGCAGGAATCAAGGCGAGAAATGATGACCGACCGAGACCGACGCCTTGGTTTTCGGGCCGACAGTTTAATGAGAGGAGCTACGGCATACGTCACGGTATCTTTTCGAGATGTATGAAGGTGACGTCATGGCGGGTTATGTGTTTTCCCTTTTAGGTGACAAGGGTGTGAGACTCGCTGCTGGATAAAAAGTGGAGATTGACATGAGCAAGCTCAAATCAATCTAGGGCCTAATGTTGGGGATATAACCCTGTGGTAAGACCCGCCCAGGAGGGCCCGGGTCATACCTGGCGGCTCGTTAGCTTATGGGCTGGAGAGGAAGATTGGCCTGCATGGCGGCTCACTTGATGGGCTGAGACGGAGGCCCGGAGTCAGGAATAAGACGCAAGACCCGAGCGCATAAGCCGCCCGGAGACAGCCTGCTAGAGTCGGCAAGGCGTCTTAGAGACAGAGTCATACACGTTGTAAGAGTCGGTATGATATTTGTGTAACCCGTGGTCTTGACCTCCTATATAAAGGCGAGACCCGGGAACGGCTTTGACAGAAACCAATTGATCGAGATCTAGGTCAAGCGAATACGCTCCCTTGTAATCGATACTCCAATCAATAGACATAAAGCAGGACGTAGGCTTTTACCTCATCTCGAAGGGCCGAACCTCGGTAAATCCTGTCTTTTGTCCTGACCAACCCCTTTGAGTCCACCACCTTAGCGATGGCCTTGAACCTAAGTTTTCGAACATCTGCTGTGACAACCTAACACTTCCCCTCCTTTGACGGCCACCTGCTCCTGGCGATGTTCCCTTTTCTTTAGAGAGCAAAGAGCAGCGCCGCGTTGGCACGGACGTCAAGACGTCGTTAGCCTCCGAGCCCTCCTATAAAGACATCTGTGCACATCCCTAGGGTTCCTTCTCCTCATTCCTCCCTCCTCCTCGCTTCGCCACTGCCAGCTAAGGTAGCCCCACTCCTCGCCGTCTCCATGGTCCCGATGCTCCGGCCGAGCCTCTGCTCGCGCACGAGGTGATCTTTCTACTGCCCCCAGCCGTGCTCCGATGCTGTGGGATCATCGCCCCAAAGAGCCTCTTCTTCCTTGACAGCTCGAGGGAGCGCCAAGTCCAGCCAGTCTCCGTCGACGCCCAGTCTCCTTCCTCGTCGTTTGGTGCACATTCACGTCGGAGTTCATCGTCTCGCAGCATCGTCTTTGTCGAGCCCCAATCGTCGTCTGCGTGTTCTAGGTAAGGAGGTACAGCCCCTCCTTCCTTTCCCCCTCGTCGTCGCATCGTTATCCGCGTGTACACGTAGATCGGGATGCGCCATGATCATTCTCTCCATGCTCCGACAAGCTGCGCTTTTTCTTCAGCTCTTCAGGCGTCAGTAGGTGTGTGCGCCTTGCGCTGTGCCCGCGCGCCCGCGCGTGTGCAGAAAGCTCCCGCGGCGCGTAGGAGCCCCGCTAGCCAGCTAGCCCCTTTGTAGCCGCCCCGTTGTCGCCGCTGCGCCAACCTCGAGCCGACCACAAGCTCGAGCTGGAGCTCCTCTCTACCGTCGTGCATAGGTGAATCTAACCTTGGGGATGGAACCCCTGTAGACCCCGCAGTCCCAGCCGGTGCTCCTCTGGGCCAGAGGTTGTCGTCGTTGCCGCCGGCGATGGGCTCTTCTCCTCAGCTGCAAGGAAGAAGCAGACCCCTCTGTTTTGTCTGAATAAGTCGTGCGCGTCCTCCCTTCAGTCAAATGATTGACCATGGTGTAGTGGTAGCAGGCTCGGGTGAGGAACGAGAGGTTCGGGGTTTGATTGCCCCTGTCCCCTTTTATTTTTCGACGTGTGCGGTGTGAGTGCATGAATGGATCCGATGTGGCCACGGGCTGGATCCCGTGTGCCTGTGCAGGTGAGTGTGTGGCCTGTGTGTGTTGTGTATGTGTGTATGTGGGTGTGTGATGTGGGTGTGAGTGTGACAGTGGGCCTAGCCCCACTTGTCATACCCAAAGAGGGGCCCAGGCTAACTGCTAGTTCGGTTCCCTCCTTTTCTTTATTTGTTTGTTTTATTTTATTGCTGTTTATTTCTGTTTATTAGAATAATTCCATTTCTAGAAATGTCTAGATATGGACTAGGCCATTTTTGGCAATGTGCAATTGTAGTAGTTTTGACTTATAGGTTTTATGCGCATTTTTCGAGCTAGCTTTGTGTGATGCTTTTACATGCAAAGATAGGTGTATGATATATGGATTTGGGGTAGAAAAATCCTAGGAATCCATTGTATAGTTTGTTTTAGCTTTTGAGCAAGGTTTGCAAAATGTCATTTTGTTCCATCATGCCATTTTGTCAATTATGTATAAATAAATCCATGCATGCTATGATAATTTTGTCAACATGTAAGTGGTAGAGTTTTGAGAGTATTATGCCCTGGTGTTTTCTTTTGACATGATATGCTTGCATGTAAGTGGGTTTCTTGCTCCAAAGTAGCTAATAAAATGTTGTTGTTTTCAACATGCTAAATATTTCTAAGTCTGAGATGTTGTAACTATTTTTATGCCATGTTTAGTGGTTGCTACCAAGTGTTCTGTTGTGTTTTAGCTCAAGCTCAGTGCTAGTGTTTTGTAGTCATGAGGTGGTCTCTAGCATCTTTGTTTTATGCTGTCAAATCGCTATCAGGATAACTCAGATTCCAAAAAAATGTGTTTTTCGCTAAGTCCCTAGAATCTGCTTCATTATGCCATCTTGTGAGCTTCATGCTTAGTGATCCTTGCTTCCTATCAAGTTTGTGTAGTTGGATGATTTGTTAAGCATGTTATGTGTTTTCTATGCATACTTTGTTTGTGGTTCGAAACATCCTGTAGCTCTAGATATTTGTTGTGCAAGTTGCTATGTTGGTGTTTTGGACTGGGTGTGTGTGGTTTCGTGTTGTGGCTTGTGGGAGCTATGCTCCATTGTTTTGCTTGATCTTTGGCTCTATTGTGTTTAGCTTTTCATTTCCTAAGTAGTGGCCTTGGAATACCAAGGAATAGCCCATGGCCTTCCTTGTCTTGTATTTTATCTTCAAACCTTGCCGTGAGCGTATCGTGAGAACCGTTACTCCGTTTCCTACATTTTACATATGCATTTGCATATATTTTGCAGCAAGCATCCATATTTTCCATGATCATGCATGTTCAAACAATTTAACATGAGGTTCTGTCCAGAATTCTAAATAACATAACTATTGTATGAGAAACATGACTAGCTTAGGATTGCCATGTTAAAAAACTTCAAATGATTCATGCATCATCTTGTTTGTGCATTGCACCTTGGTTGTTTGTTTATTTGTTGTTGTTTCTCTTTGGGTAGACGTGAGTGTTGAACCTGAGTACGAGGATCCAGGAGAGTACAACTACGAGGACCCAGCTCTTTGTCCCTCTGAAGAACCAACAAGCAAGATGATCGTACCCGGGTCCCAACACTATTTTTGCTTTGCTAGATGTCTTGCTCTTAACATTACACTTGTGTTACCTACCACTTGAATGTCAAGACTCCTAAGTTGCCATGATAGCATCTAACCCCTCCACTACCTAGCAAACCTTGTTTGGCTAAGTTATTGCTGCTCAGCCCCTCTTATATCATTCTTAGATGCAGGTGCAGGTAGTCTCCATGTGATAAAATGGATATCGGAGGATATCACAATATTTTTTGCTAACTAGTTTAATGCACATATATATCTTGGTAAGGTGGAAGGCTTGGCCTTTTGCTCGGTGTTTTGTTCCACTTTTACCGCCATAGCTACTTGTTACCGGTGTTATGTTCCATATTTTGCGCTCCTAACATGCTCGGGGTTGTTATGGGGACCCCCTTGATTATTCGTTTGAGATTAAAGCTTGTCTAGCAAGACCCAACATTGGTACTATTTTCTTAAAGAACTTAATGAAAATGCAAAAGGTTATGCAACCCCGTGGATAATTAATCAACAACCCGGGCCAGTGCTCCTCATGAGTGTTGGTTCAAACTAGAGCACTGTGCGGGGCCAACCCGAGGCGACTCGGGAGATTGCTATTAGGCCACCGTATGCGTAGCTTATCTGTCGTGTCCTGAGAACGAGATGCGCGGCTCTTATCAGGTTCAGGAATCTTGCTGGACTTGTTTTACCTTTCTCAAATCTCTTGCGTGAGGAACTCCGATCTTCTTCGGGCTATCTCGAGGTGTCGGATTTCCTTTGGAATTGCCTAGGATGATCACGAGATTTGTGGTCAAGATTATTACCATGGCGTGTGGTTAATTTGTGATGGATTAGTTGGAGCACCCCTACTGGGTTAAATCTTTCGGAAAGCCGTGCCCGCGGTTATGTGGCAACTTGGATATTTTGTTTAACATCCGGTTATAGTCAACTTAAAGTAAACTCTAATAAAACACACCAACTGTGTGTGTAACCGTGATCGTCTCTGCTCGTGAACATGAACCGAGAGAGAACATGGTGGGGTTATGTTTGACGTAAGTAGGTGTTCAGGATCACTTAGTGATGATGGTAGTTTTCGACCGTCTTTCATAGAACACCATATTTACATTCATGTTCTCATAAGATAGCCACCAAATACATGCTTAGTGCTTGCTTCAACCTCAACACTTACCCCCATCCAAACCCATAAGCTTACATAGTTTTGGTACCCAGGTTACATGATTTTTGAGTCCCTGTGGCTCACAGATTACAACAATACAGGTGCAGGTGTTGATGAGTATGTGCCGGAAGATGTGACTCAGCTCAAGTGGGAGTACGATGAAGAAAGTGGCCGGATGTATGTCACGTACCCCGATGAGTAGAGAGGCCATGGTCGTGATCCTTGGGATAGCAAGGCAGCTTTACATTGCTTCTTTTCTTCATTTGATTTCGTACGTAGACGGGCCCTGTCTTCTGTATGATGCTTGAATAATTGTGTGACTTGTAATTTAGCTTGTGGTGAGTGTAAGCCAACTCATATACTCATCTCTTCACACATGTATGCAATGTTTACTGCACTTGCGAAACGACGAGATGCGCCTCGATCCCTGTCCAGGCCCCCGTGCCTAAATAAGGATAGGAGCGCATCTTGGGCGTTACAATTACCTTGCCTTCTCCCTTGACTTATTGTTTGTAGATTCTAGCTTAGCCAGTGCACGTACACTCTTATTATTATTCACACCGTTCGGTCATGCAAGTGAAACGCAATAATGACGATATATGATGAAGTGATTGAGATGGAGAAAAGCTGGTACGAACTCAACCTATTTGTTTTTGTAAATATGATTAGCTCATCGTTCTGGATTCAGCTCATTATGGATGAAACATGTTTGCAATGACAATTAGACATTATAGTTACTCTTGCCAAGCGTAATTAGCTAACATGTATAATGGTTTGTCTTGAGTGCCAACATGCATTTTAAAATGGTTGTCATGTAGTATGATAGGATGGTATCCTCCTTTGAATGATTTAAGTGGCTTTACTTGCCACGTATTCACGCATGTAGTTGAAACAAAATCAACATAGCCTCCATGATATTTATGTTCATGGTGATTTATATCCTACTCATGCTTGCATTCAATGTTGGTTAATCTCAGTGTATGTTTATGACGGTTGTCACTCTCTAGTTGGTCACTTCCTAGTCTCTTGCTACCCTTCACTTGTACTAAGCGGGATTACTGCTTGTGCATCCACTTCCTTAAACCCAACGTTGTTCCAACTGAGTCCATCATACCTACCTATATGCTGGTACAACCAAACAGTCTTTAAGAGCTATGTTTTTGTCAGAGCTCACTAACTTTGTGTAGAGTGTTGATCTACCTTTGCGGGCCAACGGAGATCCCCCATTCCTAAAGGTAACAGGACCAGCCCTTAGGTCCAAAGTTGTATGACACTACTGTGGTGTCGATAGATTCACTACTGAAGCCCCGTTATCGGAATTACTTACCTGCCATTCCAAGTAAATTTGCATGTGCCAAACTCTAAACCTTCAAATAATATTCTATTTTGTATGCCCAAATCGCTCATGTAGCGACTAGGGGCGGTCAGTATCTTCCATGCTAGGTGGGTTATTCTCACGATATGGTTTGATTCACTATCATTCACGAGAAAGTGGCTGGTGTTCGGGATGCCCAGTTCCATGCTCAGAAATCAAATAAAAAATATAATGAAACAAAACTCCCCGGGATTGTTGTTTGTATGGACGATACCCATGGATTCGGCCAGCCGTGGAGTGTGTTCGATTGGTGGAGGGGGAGTAAAAACTTTATCATTCTATTTGGGAACTGCCTATAACGTATCTAGCATGCAAGATGGTGAAATCTCTTAGTTGTTATGTTGACAATGAAAGCATACCACTGAAATTATTATTCATCCCTATTTTAAAAGCTCGAGCTCTGGCACCTCTACAAATCAATGCTTCCCTTTGTGAAGGGCTTATCTATTTTTCTTTACTATTGAATCATCATCCTATTATAAAAACCACTAGTTAGAGAGCACCACCTTCATTTGTATGCTTTGCTATTAATTGATATTGAGTATGATTGTGAACGGAGCTCTTTTACCATCAATTACAATTTCCAGTCAGTCCTTGTTCTTCAGGGGTGCTCTGCATTTATGTTTTGCAGTCTCAAAAAGGGCTAGCAAGATACCATTATATCATATTGTATGATGATTGTTTTGATAAAATTGTTGTCATCCGAGATTTATTATTATTGCTCGCTAGTTGATTATGCCATTGATATGAGTAAAGGTGAGACCTAAATGTTATTGTGAACATGATTAGTCTATAACCAATGCTGAAAATCTGAACATCAGTTAGACATATTTAAAAAAACAAGATCAAAAAGAGTTTGTAAAAGTTTTGGTTTGTCACTTTCAGTTTGTCAACTGAATTGCTTAAGGACAAGCAATGGGTTAAGCTTGGGGAGTTGATACTTCTCCATCTTATCTAATTTTCCAAACTCTTTTGCCCTTGTTTTGTACTCTAATTTGCATGATTTGAATGGAATTAACCTGGGCTGATGTTGTTTTCAGCAGAATTGCCTTGGTGATATTTTTGTGCAGAAATAAAAGTCCTCAGATTGACCTGAAAATTTACGGAGAATATTTTTGGAATTAATAAAAAATACTGGCGAAAAAATCAACAAGAGGGGGCCCACCCATTGGCCACAAGCAAGGGGCCCCCCAGGGCGTGCCTAGGGGGCTTATGGGCCCCCTACAGCTCCACCGACCTTAATTCCAACTCTATTTATTCACATCCGTGGAGAAAAAACCAGAGAGAAGATTTCATCGCATTTCACGATACGGAGCCATCGCCACATCCTGTTCTTCCTCAAGAGGCCAGATCTGGGGTCCGTTTTGGGCTCTAGAGAGGGGAAATCGACGCCATCGTCATCACCAACCATCCTTCATCAACAATTTCATGATGCTCTCTGCCTTTCGTCAGTCCTTCCATCATAGGCTTGCTGGACAGTGATGGCTTGGATGAGATTTACCATGTAATCGAGTTAGTTTTGTTAGGGTTTGATCCCTAGTATCCACTATGTTCTGAGATTGATGTTGCTATGACTTTGCTATGCTTAATGCTTGTCACTAGGGCCCAAGTGCCATGATTTCAGATCTGAACCTATTATGTTTTCATGAATATATATGTGTTCTTGATCCTATCTTGCAAGTTGTAGACACCTATTACGAGTTATGATTCGCATCCCCCAGGGTGACAATAACTAGGATTCTTTCCGGTGATTACCGTAGTTTGAGGAGTTCATGTATTCACAAAGTGCTAATGCTTTGGTCTGGTTCTCTATTAAAAGGAGGCCTTCATATCCCTTAGTTTCCATTAGGACCCCGCTGCCACAGGAGGGTAGGACAAAAGATGTCATGCAAGTCCTTTTCCGTAAGCACATATGACTATATATGGAATACATGCCTACATTAAAGTGATGAATTGGAGCTAGTTCTGTGTCACCCTATGTTATAACCATTGCATGATGAATGCCATCCGACATAATTATCCATCACTAATCCATTTCCTAGTAGCTTTTCAAATATTGATCCTTGCTAAGTTACTTCTTCATTACAACTGTTACAATCACTACAAAACTGCTACTGTCACTTTTGCCATCGTTACCGCTACTTCCATACTACTTTGCCACTAAATACATTGTTCCAGATACGAGTGTGGTTGAATTGACAACTCAGCTGCTAATACTCGAGAATATCTTTGGCTCCCCTTGTGTTGAATCAATAAATTTGGGTTGAATACTCTACCCTTGAAAGCTATTGCGATCCCCTATACTTGTGGGTTATCAAGTTACAATAAGGTGGTTGAACAATAGGTGGAGTGGTTAAGGCTTTCTTTAGTGTTTCAAAGGCTTCTATGCAATCATTATAAAAACAAAGGGAATATCCTTTTGTAAAAGATTAGTAAGAGGCCTACAAATCTTTGAGAAGTCTTTAATAAACCTCCTATAAAAACCAGCGTGACCAAGGAAACTTTGAATACCTTTGATATCCTTAGGACATGGAATTTTCTCAATCGCGTCAACTTTAGCTTGATCCGCCTCAATACCTTGTTGAGAGATCTTATGCCCCAAGACAATACCTTCATTAACTATAAAGTGGCACATATCCCAATTCAAGACGAGAATAGTTTGTTCACATGTCTGCAAAACTCGATCAAGGTTGCTTAAGCAATCATCAAAAGAAGTTCCGTAAATGGAAAAATCATCCATGAAAACCTCCACAATCTTTTCACAAAAATCAGGGAATATAGCAGTCATACATCTTTGAAAGGTAGCAGGTGCATTGCATAAACCAAAAGGCATACGTCTATAAGCATGGGTTCTAAAAGGACAAGTAAAGGTGGTTTTCTCTTGATCAGATTGTGACACGGGTATTTGAGAGAAACAATAATATCCATCTAGGAAGGAAAAGTGTGTGTGATTAGATAATCTTTCAAGCATTTGATCAATAAATGGCAAGGGGTAATGATCCTATCTAGTAGCTTTATTTAATTTTCTAAAATAAATTACCATCCTATAGCCAGTAAGACTTATTTGTGGAATAAGCTCATTTTTATCCTTAGGAACAACAGTGATACCTCCTTTCTTAGGGACACAATGAGCGGGGCTCACCCATCTACTATCAGCTATAGGATAGATTATACTTGCTTCTAGAAGCTTTAATATTTTAGTCCTTACCACTTCTTCCATCTTGGGATTCAATCGTCATTGATGATCAACATTGGGTTTAGCATCAGGCTCCATATTAATCTTGTGCTGACATGGAGTGGGACTAATGCCCTTAAGATCATCAAAGAGTATATCCAATAGCAGCTCGGTGCTTTCTCAGAATTTTCAATAGCCTTTCTTCTTCATGTTCTGAAAGGTTAGCACTAATAATAACATGATATATCTTTTTCTCATCAAGGTAAGCATATTTCAGAGTGTTAGGCAATTGTTTTAGTTCAAACACAGGATCACCTTTAGGTGGAGGAGGACCTCCAAGAGTTTCAATAGGCAAAATGTGTTTCGGTAGAGGTTGTTATTCAAAGCATTTTTTATCTATTTCATTTCTTTCATGAAAGTGCAAATCATTTTCATGGTCTAGCAAATATTGTTCTAGAGGATCAGTAGGAGGAACGGCAATAGAAGCAAGACCAACTATTTCATCCTTACTAGGTAATTATCTTTCACAAGGTTGTCTAGTAAACTTGGAAAAATTAAACTCATGAGACACATCACCAAACTCAACATTGAGAGTTTCTTTTTGCAATCTATCTTAGCATTAACAGTGTTCAAGAAAGGTATACCAAAGATAATGGGACAAAAGTCATCTTGTGGGGAACCAAGAACTAGAAAATCCATAGGATATCTTATTTTCCCACACAAGACTTCAACATCTCTAACACTCCCAAGTGGTGTGATGGTATCTCTATTAGCAAGTTTAATAGTAACATCAATATCTTCTATTTCAGCAGGTGCTATTTCATTCATAATTTCTTGATATAAGGTAAAAGGAATAGCACTCACACTAGCACCTAAATCACATAAGCCATGATAACAATGATCTCCTATTTTGACTGAGACAACAGGCAAGTGAACTACGAGTCTATGTTTGTCTTTTTCATTCGGTTTAGCAATTCTAGCAGCTTCATCACCGAAGTAAATGACATGCCCATCAACATTTTCTACCAAGAGATCTTTAACCATAGCAACACTAGGTTCTACCTTAATTTGCATAGAGGGCTTAGGTGTTCTGATATTGCTTTTGCGAACCATAATTCATACCTTAGCATGTTCCTTTATCCTATCAGGAAAAGGTGGTTTATGAATATAAGCAGTTGGCACAACTGGATCAACATTGTAAACTATAGTTTCTTATTTAGCTATGACCAGTTCTTTAATTTCTTATTTAGTAGGGGGTGATATTTAAGCCACTTCTCTTTAGGGAGATCAACATGAGCAGCAAAAGATTCACAAAAGGAGGCTACTATTTGAGAGTCAAGTCCATATTTAGTGTTAAACCTGTGAAAAGCATTTGTATTCATAAAAGATTTAACACTCAAATTCAAGCTTAATACCTGACTCATTACCTTCATCGAGTTCCCAATATTCAGAGCTGCGTTTAATTCTTTCCAAGAGATCCCACTTGAATTCAGTAGTCCTCTTAATAAAAGAACCAGTACACAAAGTATCGAGCATGGTGTTATAATTATGAGAAAGCCGAGCATAAAAATTCTGAATGATAACTCAGGATGTCATGATTGGGGCATGAGTATAACATTGTCTTAAGCCTCCCCGAAGCTAGAGCGATATTTTCTCCTTCACGAGGCCAAAAATTATATATGTAATCCCGATCACGATGAACTAGATGCATAAGATAAAACTTTTGGTGGAATTCCAATTTTAGACGATTCCAGTTCCATGATCCAATATAATCACATAGCATATACCATGTCAATGCTTTTCCCATAAAATATAAAGGGAAAACCTTCTTAATAACTTCGTCTCCGTATAAACCTGCAAGCTAAAATAGTCCACAAATTTCTTCCACATGGATTAGGTGCATATCAGCATGTTCAGTTCCATCTCCTGCATAAGGACTAGCTAGCAGTTCTTCTAACATACCCTTAGGAATTACATAACCAATATTTTCAGTAGGTGTGGTTGGTTGAGGGGCCACTAATTGTGGTTCTGGTCGAGGTGAAGATACCCCGAACAAACCCCTCAAAGGATTACTTTCCATAGTAACAAGTGACAGTAAATTTCAGCATGTAGTATAAGTTTTTCCTTGCCGATTTCCGCATACCAAGAGCGCTTCACTCCTCGGCAACAGCGCTAGAAAAGATTCTTGATAAGCCACAAGTATAGGGGATCAATCGTAGTACTTTTGATAAGTAAGAGTGTCGAACCCAAACACGAGCTGAATGATATGATAAGCGGTTTTCAGCAAGGTAATTTCTGCAGGCACTAAAACTATAAGTAGCAAGTACTTTGATAGCAAGTCAATTTATAATGAGCAAGTAATGGTAACAATAGGTAAGGTGCAGCAAGGTAGCCCAATCCTTTTGTGGTGAAGGACAGGCCAAGAATATCTCTTATGATGAGCAAAGTGTTCTTGTGGGTACACAGGAATTTCATCTAGCCACTTTCGTCATGTTGGTTTGATTTGTGCTTGCTACTTTGATAATTTGATATGTGGGTGGACCGGTGCTAAGGTGATGTTCTTACTTGAACTAACAACCTACTTATGATTAACCCCCTCGCGAGCATCTGCAACTACGAGAAAAGTATTAAGACAAAGTCTAACCATAGCATTAAACATGTGGACCCAAATCAGCCCCTTACAGAGTAGCGCATAACTAGGGTTTAAGTTTCTGTCACTCTCGCAACCCATCATGTAATAACTAATCCACAATGCATTCCCTTATGACCAAGGATGGTGAAGTATCATGTAGTAAATGTTCACATGACACCACTAAGGGAATCACAACATACATATCATCAAAATATCGAACACATATCAAATTCACATGAGTACTTGCAACATGACTTCTCCCGTGACCTCAAGAACAAAAGTAACTACTCACAAATAATATGCATGCTCAAGATCAGAGGTGTATTTATTAGCATAATGGATCTGAAAATATAATCTTCCACCAAATAAACCATATAGTAATCAACTACACAAGGTAATCAACACTACTAGTCACCCACAGGTACCAATCTAAGGTTCTGGTACAAAGATTGAACACAAGAGATGAGGTAGGGTTTGAGAGGAGATGGTGATGTTGAAGATGTTGATGAAGAATGGCCTCCCCAAGATGAGAGGGTTGTTGGTGATGACGATAGCTTCGATTTCCCCCTCCGGGAGGACAGTTCCCCCAACGGAATTGCTCCGCCGGAGGGCAAAAGTGCTCCTGCCCAAGTTCCGCCTCGAGCCGGCGGCGCTTCGTCCTGAAAGTCCTCCTCTAATTTATTTTCTAAGTTAATTGGGACTATATACCAGAAGATGGACTCCGGAGGTGGGCCTGGGTGCCCACCCCCCATCAGGGGCCGGGCAGGGGGCAGGCGCGCCTTGGTCAAGGATGGCCACCTGGTGGGCCCCCTCCGGTAGTTCTTTGCTCCAGAAATTCTTATTTAATATAAAAATATTCCCCGTGAAATTTTAGCTTCATTGGAGTTGTGCGGAATAGGTATCTCTAACGAGCTTTTTCAGGGTGCTGAATTCCACCTGCCGGCATTCTCCCTCTTGATGTAAACCTTGCAAATTATAAGAGAAAAGGCATTAGAATAACTTTCCAAACAATTATGAAGCATAAAAACATTATAAATAACAGTAGTAAAACATGATGCAAAATGGACGTATCATGGATCGCCGCCATGAACTTGGCCAGGGCCGGGTATCCCAGGATCGCGTTGTACAGAAGGCCGATGTGCGCCACGTCAAAGTCGATGACTTTAGTGTGGTAATTGTCGAGCCTGCCAAAGCTGGCGGGGAGGCAGCCTGCCCTAGGGGGATAGTAGAGCTGCCGATCGCACCAGAGAATGGCCTAGTGGGCGCTAGCTGACTATAGAGCACATGGAGCATCTCGAAGGTCTTCACAGAGAGCTCGTTGAGGCCGATGCCCCCATCGATGAGGGTCTTGGTGATAGAGACGTTGCAGATGATGGGAGTACACATCAAGGGAAGCATGCCCGCAATAGCCATGGATTTGAGGATGTCTCTAGAGTCGAAGGAGATGGCATACTGGGACCACTTGAGGGGCTCCGTGGCCTCCAGCCTCGGGAGGGCGGCGTTCACGTCACGAGAGAATTGCTTGAACCAGCGGTTCCATGAAGGAGTGTGGGCTCTGCCAAGGATGCAGGCTACTGCGTGAGGCTCTTGATAGACCACGCCCCCTCGTCATGTTGGTTGTTGTCGTTCCTCCAGGGCAGCAGTGGCAGTGCTGGGAGAGCAGCGTTTCCCGAGGGCATGCCTCACGAGGCTGATCGCACCAGCCGTCATCACGAGGCTACTGGCCCATCCCTGGCGAGGATTTCCATTGTGGTCATCCCACCTACCACCGTTGTGGCTTCCTACGTGGCCAGCACCGCGATCGTTGTGGTCCGGACGCCGGCCGGTATGCTCATCCCAGAGGACCTTGAGTTCTTGACAATCTTTGATGTTGTGGGTACGCACATCGTGGTAGATGCAGAATGGGCGACGGTCCTTCTTGATCGTGCCATGATCGCGGTCGCGCTTCTGCTCGGGCTCTGCCGTGAGCATGGTAGGACCCTTGCATGTGATCTCCTTGCCCTTGGCCTTGCCGTCATCAGGTGCGGCGTCGGGGTCGTCGTGGATGAACAGGCGGCCCTCCTTGGCTTTGGCACATTTGTCGACGACGGTGAATAGCTCCAAAGCCATGTTGAGGTTGTCGTTGATGGCGAGATTTTTGCACATCTTGAGGTTCTTGGCGTCGTTGGTGAATGCCATGATGACGGCCTCATCTGAGGCGTGTGGGATCTTGTTGCGCACTTGGCTGAACCGCTACACGTACTTGCGTAGGGTTTCCCCAGGGCGCTCCTTCATGCATCGCAGGTCGTTGATGGAGAGGGGACGATCGTGCATGCCCTTGAAGTTGGCGATAGCTCGCAGAGTTTGCTCCATAAAGAGACAAAACCCTCGAGCACGTTCAGGATCCAGGATCACGCGCCATCCTTGAGGGCCATCGGGAGCCAGTTCACCATGACCTTGTCGTCGTCGCCCACTGCCTCAACGCTCAGTGCGCAGAGCTGGAGGAACTTCATGGGGTCAGCGGTGCCATCGTAGGGCGGGGGGCAGTTTGGGCTTGAACTTGGCAAGCCAAACCACCCTGCGCAGCTCACGAGTACAGGCCCGACATCACATGGTGCTTGAAGGACCACCACGCATGAGGGCGGCCCGGTTCTGGTGCCCAATCGTTGTAACATCCTAGACGACCCGGTCTTGGAGCTGGTGCTGCTGCTCGAGGATCATGCGCGCGTCAGGCGACGCTCGGCTGATGGTCTGGCAACTGGCCTCGTCTTAGGCCCGCAAGGGCACTTCATGAGGTTGGTCGCATGGGTGCGCATCACGTCGAGGCTCGACCGGGTCGCCGTGCAGGGGAGGGGGTGGGGCGCTCCATGAGACAAATCCCCATCGCGAGACGGCGGGGGGCGAAGCGAGCGAGAAGGCATTAGGGCCTCCCCGACGGCGGTGACGAGCTCGGTGATGCGTCCCAGCCGTGCGTCGTAGCCAACATCCATCGGGCGGTAGTGAAGCAGCTCATGCGCCATGACCAGCGCCACCTGTGAGTTCACCCGCTCGAGGCGGGTGTGGGAGGAGGAAGTCGCGGTGTTGCGGCCCTCCCGCTGCACGGAATGGTGCACGGAGGAGTCCTACTGCTCCCGGACTACAAGGTCAGTGGCTACGACGGCCACGGCAACGAGAGAGTGGCGACGGCTGCCACGGCCTGCACACACGATGTGAACGACCCGGGATGCCATGCGCTTGGCGTGCACACGGCGAGCATTGATACGTCTCCAACGTATCTACTTTTCCAAACACTTTTGCCCTTGTTTTGGACTCTAATTTGCATGATTTGACTGGAACTAACCCGGACTAACGCTGTTTTCAGTAGAATTGCCTTGGTATTATTTTTGTGCATAAATAAAAGTTCTCGGATTGACCTGGAAATTTATGGAGAATATTTTTGGAGTTAATGAAAAATATTGGCGAAAGAATCAACTGCGGGGGTCCCACCACCTGGCCACAAACCTGGGGGCGCGCCCACGCCCCTAGGGCGCGCCCCTATGGCTTGTGGGCCCCATGTCGCTCCTCCGACCTTTTTTCCACTTTGATATATTACTATTTGGGGAGAAAAAGTCAAGGAGAAGAGTCCATCGCGTTTCACGATACGGAGCCACCGCCACCTCCTGTTCTTCCTTGGGAGACCAGATCTGGAGTCCGTTTTGGGCTCCGGAGAGGGGAAATCAACGCCTTCGTCATCACCAACCATCCTTCATCACCAATTTCATGATTATCTCCACCATTCATGAGTAATCTCATCGTCGGCTTGCTTGATGGTGATGGGTTGGATGAGATTTATCATGTAATCGAGTTAGTTTTGTTAGGGTTTCATCCCTAGTATCCACTATGTTCTGAGATTGATGTTGCTATGACTTTGCTATGCTTAATGCTTGTCACTAGGGCCCGAGTGCCATGATTTCAGATTTGAACCTATTATGTTATCATGAATATATATGTGTTCTTGATCCTATCTTGCAAGTTGTATACACCTGTTACGAGTTATGATTCGCATCCCCTAGGGTGACAATAACTGGGATTCTTTCCGGTGATTACCGTAGTTTGAGGAGTTCATGTATTCACTAAGTGCTAATGCTTTCGTCCGGTTCTGTATTAAAGTTTCCATTAGTACTCCGCTGCCACGGGAGGGTAGGACAAAAGATGTCATGCAAGTTCTTTTCCATAAGCATGTGTGACTATATATGGAATACATGCCTACATTACCTTGATGAATTGGAGCTAGTTTTGTGTCACCTTATTTTATAACCGTTGCATGATGAATGCCATCCGACATAATTATCCATCACTATTCCATTCCTTATGAGCTTTTCACATATTGATCTTTGCTAAGTTACTTTTCCGTTGCTACTATTACAATCACTACAAGATGCTACTATCACTTTGCCACCGTTACCGTTACTTCCATATTACTTTGCTACTGAATACTTTGCTACAGATATTAAGTCTTTCAAGTGTGGTTGAATTGACAACTCGGTTGCTAATACTCGACAATATTATTTGGCTCCCATTGTGTTGAATCAATAAATTTGGGTTGAATACTCTACCCTCGAAAACTGTTGTGATCCCCTATACTTGTGCGTTATCAAGACCTTTTTCTGGTGTCGTTGCCGGGGAGCATAGCTATATTCTCTGAGTCACTTGGGATATATATTTGTTGATCACTATGAAGAATCTGAAAGATGCTAATACTAAGATCTACCCCTCAACTACGAGGATGGGTAAGGAACTGCCATCTAGCTCTTCACTTGATTCACCTTCTGTTATGAGTATATTTGCGACACCACCACCTGCTAGTAATTCTGACATGTCGCAAGTAATTGATGATACTACTTCTTCTATGCATGATTCTTATGATGATACTTTGCTTGATACCACTATGCCACTGGGTGAATTCCTTGATGAACAAATTGATAGAGTCAATACTGAAACTAGTGATATTTTTGAATCTGATGAAATTATTGAAACTGAACACTATGAAACACCTGCTAGGTCTATCTCTCCTAGATATGAATTGCCTGATATACCTAAGGGTTATTTTATGGAAGGAGAGGTAGATAGGGACTTTCTTGCTTGTAAGCATAGAGATGATCTTAAGAAATTGCTTCGCATGTGGAAGGAAAAATCTTTGAATGCTAGAATGCAATATGATCCTAAGTTTGCTACTTCATGTATCTTTGTTACTGATAAGGATTATGAGTTCTCTGTCGATCCTGATTTAATTACTTTGGTTGAATCTGATCCTTTCCATGGTTATGAATCTGAAACTGTTGTGGCACATCTTACCAAATTGAATGATATAGCCGCCCTATTTACTCATGAAGAAAAAATTCGATATTACTATATTCTCAAGTTGTTCCCTTTCTCATTAAAGTGTGATGCAAAGATATTTTTTAATTCTCTTGCTCCTGGTTGCGTACGTAGTCCCCGGGATATGATTTATTACTTCTCCAAAAAATATTTTCTTGCCCATAAGAAACAAGCTGCCTTGCAGGAAATATTTAACTTTGTGCAAATTGAAGAAGAGAGTCTCTCACAAGCTTGGGGGAGGCTTCTCCAGTTACTTAATGCTTTGCCTGATCATCCTCTCAAGAAAAACAAAATACTTGATATCTTTTATAATGGACTAACTGATGCTTCTAGGGACCACCTAGATAGTTGTGCTGGTTGTGTTTTCAGGGAACGAAATGTTGAACAAGTTGAGATGATATTGAACAATATATTGAGCAATGATAATGATTGGACTATTCCTGAGCCACCTCCAAAGTCAACTCCGAAGAAAAGAGGTATTCTATTTCTTAGTCCTCAAGATATGCAAGAGGCAAAGAAATCTATGAAAGAAAAAGGTATTAAAGCTGAAGATGTTAAGAATCTACCAGTTATTGAAGAAATACTGCCTGACATAGGTAGTAGAGGTAAATTCTCTCCGTCGATTTGATGAAGGAGATATTCCTTATAATAAGCCTGCTAGCCAATGCTTGGATGAATTTGATAACTTTATAGTCAAGCAAGAAAATTTAAATGCTTATGTTAATAGACACTTGAAACATAATGCGTATATGCTTGATTTCTTGGGTGATTATTTGAGTATAACTATCAATGATCTTCAGCTTATTAGTAAACATGCTTCCATGGTACCTATTCAAGTAGAAGAAGTACTAAAGGCGCGGAATGATTTACCTAATGAGATGAATAGTAAGAACAATGATCATTCTGTAAAAGTTGTTACTAGAGGTGGTAGAATGACTCAAGAACATTTGTATCCTGATGCCCTTTCCCCCTAAGCCATCCAAGAAAAAGGATGATGGAGATTTTGAGCGCTTTGTTGAAATGCTTAGACCTATCTTTTTACGTATGCGTTTGACTGATATTCTGAAAATGTCTCCTTATGCTAAGTATATGAAAGATATTGCGACAAATAAAACAAAAATACCGGAAGCTAAGATTTCCACCATGCTTGCTAATTATACCTTTAAGGGTGGAATACCAAAGAAACTAGGAGACCCCCGAAGTACCTACTATACCATGCTCTATTAAAGGAAATTATGTTAAAACTGCTTTATGTGACCTTGGAGCTGGTGTTAGTGTTATGCCTTTCTATTTATATCGTAGACTTGATTGGAATAAGTTGACACCTACTAAAATCCCCTTGCAAATGGCTGATAAATCAACTACTTTACCCATCGGTATTTCTGAAAATGTACTTGTTGTATTTGCGAACGTTACTATCTTAACGGACTTTGTTATCCTTGATATTCCCGAGGACGACAATATGTCGATCATCCTTGGTAGACCCTTTTTGAATACTGCAGGGGTTGTTATTGATTGCAACAAGGGCAATGTCACTTTTCATGTTAATGGTAATGAGCATACGGTGCATTTTCCGAAAAAACTACCTTAAGTTCATAGTGTCAACTCCATTGAAAAGGTTTCCACGATTATTATTGGAGGCTTTGAATTCCCTCTTCCTAGTGTCAAGAAGAAATATGATATACTTATTGTTGGGTACATGCATATCCACATTGAGGTAACCTAGTGTTATTCGAAAAGTCTCCAGTTTCGTGCATTCAAAAAAATTTGTCAATAAGACTTGATCAACCTTATTGATGGATTCTTTTTTATGAACGTGAGATGGATGGATTTAGAAAGCACTACCTTATGTACCCAACTTTTATTCTCTGTTCCTTAGTTCCATTATAGTAAAATGCTATTATTTTCCTGTTTTCTGTTTTATCCGTGCATTATAAAAATGACCTGAAAATAGAAGTCCCAGAATGCCCTGGTAATTTAGTATGATTTTTTCTGGAATATTTAAGATTTTTTGGCACTAAGTATGCATCAGGGGGCTGCACCAGTGGGCCACAAGCCTACAGGGCGTGCCCTGGTGGGTTGTGGGTCCCACGTGGCCCCCTCCACTTATTCCAGCACCATTTTCGATCTCCTTGCTCAAAGCTCCATTTGCAAAACTTTTTAGGGGATTGCTCATCGGTATGTGACTCCTCTAATGGTCCAATTAGTTTTTGTTCTAGTGCCTTATATATTGCAATTTTTTGTTGTTGTGGTGACCTTGTTCTTGAGCTTGCATGTCAAATTTGTATGGTCCCAAGTAGTTTTGATGCATGATATAGCCTCTAGGCACTTGAGGGAGTAGCTGCTATGAGTTTTGTTGAGCTTTGTTCACTTTTATTTTGATTCACTAAAAATTTCAGAAAAATTTCAAAGAAACAAAAGATGTTGAGGAGATTATTAAGAGGTTCTTCAAGACGGAGTTCTAAGGAAGATGAAAATGAAATGAAGGAGAAACCCAAGTATAATCTTCCTTGCGTCATAGAAGTTCGACCATGTGAATGGTCGTGTGACACATTCTTGAGGGCAGCCGGAATTTATGAAGATTTCTATTATTTGGCAGAGAATGCAGGCATCACCGACTTACTCAACGATAAGTGTGACCAGTACCTCTTGCTCATGAATACTTTTGTGCAAAGTTTTCACTTTCATCCTAGGGAAGACCCTCCTATAGTAGAATTTCACTTATCTGATGTGCCTAAGAAAATGAACCTTCATGATTTTTGCAAAGTTTGCAAAATACCCTATGAGGGCGGTATCAGGGAACCACGTCCTTGAGACATGGAAGATTTTATTACCGTAGTCACTGTAGGGGAAGAGAGAGGTGTGTCAAAGGCAAGAGCAGGTAGTTTATATTTTCATGTGCTACGCTATTATTCATTATTTGCGGGAAGATTTTAGTTGGTCGCTGAGAGAGTGGAAGCCTTAGTGCCCTTGACCTTGCTATTTCGCGCCATGTTTTATTTGCTGATAGAACCTTTAGTCTGGGCGCTATGGTGGCCCAACGGTTGAACACCAACCGTTAGAAGGGGCCCATATTCGGAGGTATCTATGCATCTCGTTTAGCTAAACATTTTGAGATACCCATTAGGCTTCACGAGAAAGATGAGAGGTTGCTACCCTCAAAGTTTTTAGATTATGATCGTATGGTAGCCCATGATGTTATTAAGAAGAATGATGATAGGAGGCTACTTTACAACTTAGTATTTAGTTAGGGTACTTGTGAGATATTACTCTGCCTGCTTCTTCTTTGTTCAATATTCATTCAGGCAGATACACTGTTATGCCTGATGACATCTACCAATATTGGGGTTTATCGCAAACCCCAGCACCAGAGCCGGCACCGGCCATTGATCCATATCAGGCCCCGGTTTTTCAGTGGGAGCCACGGGAGGTCGCTAATCAATAGAACCCTCACTGTCCTCCAGAGTATCCCAGAGATGGTTATTTCTAGCCGTGGCCCAAGACCAACTTAGGCCAAAAGCCTAAGCTTGGGGGAGTACGTATTTCTCACTGACATTACATTCATGTTCACACACTCATTTCAATTGTCGGTGTTCATACTTTTTCATTGTACTACCATGGTAGTTTATTTCTTCTTTGTGCTTTCTTCTTATGTGTTTAATTAATATTTAAGAAAATCCAAAAAAAATAGTTCTAGCTTCACCTTCTAGTTTGTTTAGTTTTAGCATAAAAATAAAACCCAAAAGGATTTCTCGTTCTTCTTTTGCTTGTTGGGAGTTTTCCCGTCTAAATAGTTTTTCCTGTTCTTGCTTTGAAACTTCTTTTCCTTGGGTCGTAAGGAGAAGACCACGAAGAAATGTTGAGTGGCTCTCATATCCATTATTGTTTATCTTACATAGAGCCCATATTGCCTCGTCTTCTCCTTTGAGTTACTGCTTGCAGATTCCAGCTTAGTCCAATGCACGTGCACTCTTATTATTCACATTTTTCGGTCGTGCAAGTGAAAGGCAATAATGACGATATATGATGAAATGACCGAGATGGAGAAAAGCTGGTACGAACTCTAACTATCTTGTTTTTGTAAATATGATTAGCTCATAGTTTCGGATTCAGCTCATTATGGGTTGAACATGTTTGCAATGACAATTAGAGACTAGTTATTCATGCCATGCTTAATTAGCTAAGAGTTAATAATGGTTTGTGTTGAGTGCCAACATGCATATTAAAATAGTTGTGATGTAGTATGATAGAATGGTATCCTCCTCTGCATGATTCGAGTGGCTTGACTTGGCACATGTTCACGCATGTAGTTGAAACAAAACCAACATAGCCTCCATGATGCTTATGTTCATGGTGATTTATATCTTACTCATGCTTGTATTAAATGTTGGTTAATCTCAAAGCATGTTTATGACTGTTGTCGCTCTCTAGTTGGTCGCTTCCCAGTCTTTTGCTAGCCTTCACTTGTACTAAGCGGGAATACTGCTTGTGCATCCATGTCCATAAACCCAAAGTTGTTCCATATGAGTCCACCACACATACCTATATGCGGTATTTACCTGCCGCCCCAAGTAAATTTGCATGTGCCACTCTCCAAACCTTCAAACAAATATTCCATTTTGTATGCCCAAATCGCTCATGTAGTGACTGGGGGATGTTATTATCTTCCATGCTAGGTGGGTTATTCTCACGATACGTGTTGATTCACTATCATGCATGAGGAAGTGGCTGGTATTCGGGATGCCCAGTCCCATGCTCAAAAATCAAATCAAAATCATAATAAACAAAACTCCCCCAGGATTGTGTTTGTATGGACGGTATCCGTGGATTCGGCTCGTCGTGGAGTGTGATTGATTTGGTGGAGGGGGAGTAAAAAAATTACTATTCTGTTTGGGAACCGCCTATAATGTATCTAGCATGGAAGATATCGGGATCTCTTAGTTATTATGTTGGCAATGAAAGCATATCGCTCAAAATTATTATTCATCCCTGTTTTAAAAATTCGAGCTCTGGCACCTTTGCAAATCAATACTTCCCTCTGTGAATGGCCTATTTATTTTATTTTACTGTCGAGTCATCATATTCTTATAAAAGGCACCGGTTAGAGAGCACCATAGTCATTTCTATGCTTTGCTATTAATTGATGTTGAGTATGAGTGTGACTGGATCTCTTTACCATGAATTACAATGTCTAGTCAGTCCTTGTTCTCCAAAGGTGCTCTACATTTATGTTTTGCGGTCTCAGAAAGGGCTAGCAAGATACCATTATGTCATATTGAATCATGATTCTTTTGATAAAATTGTTGTCATCCGAGACTTATTATTATTGCTCGCTAGTTGATTATGCCATTGATATGAGTAAATGTGAGACCTAAATGTTATTGTGAATGTGGTTAGTTCATAATCTTTGCTGAAAATCTAAACATAAGTTAGACATATTTATAACAGCAAGATCAAACAGAGTTTGTAAAAGTTTTCTTTATCACTTTCAGTTTATCAACTGAATTGCTTGAGGACAAGCAAAGGTTTAGACTTGGGGGAGCTGATAAGTCTCCAACGTATCTACTTTTCCAAACTCTTTTGCCCTTGTTTTGGACTCTAATTTGCATGATTTTAATGGAACTAACCTGGACTGACGATGTTTTCAACAAAATTGCCTTCGTGTTATTTTTGTGCAGAAATAAAAGTTCTCGGATTGACCTAAAAATTTACGGAAAAAAAAATTGGAATTAATGAAAAATATTGGTGAAAGAATCAACTGCAGGGGGGCCACCACCTAGCCACAAGCCTAGGGCGCGCCCACCCCCCTAGTGCGCCCATGTGGCTTGTGGGCCCCCTGACTCTCCGCCGACCTCGTTTCCACTTCTATATATTCCTATTCGGGGAGGAAAAACTCAAGGAGAAGAGTTCATCGCGTTTCACGATACGGAGCCACCGCCACCTCCCGTTCTTCCTCGAGAGACCAGATCTGGAGTCCGTTTTGGGCTCCGAAGAGGGGAAATCGACACCTTCATCATCACCAACCATCCTTCATCACCAATTTCATGATGCTCTCCACCATTCGTGAGTAATCTCATCGTGGGCTTGCTGGACAGTAATGGGTTGGATGAGATTTATCATGTAATCGAGTTAGTTTTGTTAGGGTTTGATCCCGAGTATCCACTATGTTCTGAGATTGATGTTGCTATGCTTAATACTTGTCACTAGGGCCCGAGTGCCATGATTTCAGATCTGAACCTATTATGTTATCATGAATATATATGTGTTCTTGATCCTATCTTGCAAGTTGTAAACACCTATTACGAGTTATGATCGCCATCCCCCAGGGTGACAATAACTGGGATTCTTTCCCGTGATTACCGTAGTTTGAGGGGTTCATGTATTCACTAAGTGCTAATGCTTTCGTCTGGTTCTCTATTAAAAGGAAGCCTTAATATCCCTTAGTTTCCATTAGGACCCCGCTACCACGGGAGGGTAGGACAAAAGATGCCATGCAAGTTCTTTTCCATAAGCACGTATGACTATATATAGAATGCATGCCTACATTACATTGATGAATTGGAGCTGGTTCTATGTCACCCTATTTTATAACCGTTGCATGATGAATGCCATCCGACATAATTATCCATCACTGATCCATCGCCTACGAGCTTTTCACATATTGATCTTTGCTAAGTTACTTTTCCGTTGCTACTGTTACAATCACTACAAACTGCTACTATCACTTTGCCACCGTTACCGTTACTTCCATATTACTTTGCTATTGAATACTTTGATGCACATATTAAGTCTTTTAGGTGTGGTTGAATTGACAACTCAACTGCTAATACTCGAGAATATTGTTTGGATCCCCTTGTGTCGAATCAATAAATTTGGGTTGAATAATCTACCCTCGAAAACAATTACAATCCCCTATACTTGTGGGTTATCAAGCCTCGGCCATGGGGTTGGTGAAGCTGAAGCCGAAAGAGCTGGAGAACGTTGGTGCGCCCCTACCTGGCGCGCCAAATGTCGGAATAGGGGCTCCATGGACCTAGAAAGGTTCGAACTCATGGGTGCGCTCTCTCCCCTGCTCTGCTCTACCTCACAACCTCACGGCGACTCTCTGGTGGCTCGAGCTAAGGAAGATGAACAAAGGACACCGCTATTTACCCAGGTTCGGGCCACCTACCGGTGTAAAATCCTACTCCTGCTTGGCTAGATTGCTTGGGCGTGAGAACGAGTACAAGGTGTGTTCTTGATCCACTTCTAGAGTGGTTGGCTCCTCCCTCTTATACTGGCCCTGGTCCTCTTCCCCCGAAAACACAAGGCGGGAAGGGTTGCCACAACCGCCAGTTTGAAGGGGCACAAGATTGCAGCTTATCCTGACAAAAGTGGTCTTCGCCTGCCAAAGCTCCCTACTGTGACGCGCCGGTGGGCTCGTGGGTGACCTTCATCTTGCCGAGCCCCCAGCCTTGGTCCTCTTGCACCAAATAGGAAACCTTTGGGAATTGCTTTGGGAACCCTGCAAGCTGGCCTTGCTCCCTTACCACGAAAGCAGAAATCTACTCTATCCGCGCGTCCTTGTACGGCTCCTGGCTCCACCCTACGTGGCCCGCGTCATCCATGTGAAGGAGCGGGGCTTTGCGACCCCGCCATTCCATCCTTAGTTAGTCCGCCCGCACAGGCCCCCAGGGGCAACCTCGGGAGACGACCCCGTGATGGGGGCTCCGGGAGGTGGCCTTGAGGGGGAACTCCACTAGCCTCCTGATGGCATTTGTCGGCATGCACCTTGCGCGGAGGGGGCCCTCTCAAGGGTCTAGTCCATGAGGCCTGGTGTGGAACCTTCCTGGCCCCATGGCATGCGCCACGCCTTGGGCTGCAGGCAGACACGCCTGGGTACCCCTAGTCCCACAGGATCGACAGTTATGCATGTTACCTTCCCAGTTTCACACCACAGGCCGATGCCCTCCCCACTCCCCGATGCACCAACCGGCCCATGTCACACATGATATGTTAAAAGCATGCCTGACGCGTTTGCATAAATAATTATGTAGCTTTATAAAGAACATTATACTAAACTTTTTTCCATGTCAACCAAATAGGGCTAATTTTTTTCACACCCTCCCATGGTCATGGCAAGAATGCATGCCAAATTTGAAGAATTTCCGACCCTCGATGCATTTCCTATGATTTCCCAATCGAAAAACCCTAAACACTGCCCGGACATGACGCAACGTGTGTTTGGTGTCTGAATTCGTTCATTTTTTGTGTGGAGTAGTTGAATGGGCATTACCACATCATGCCAAAATTTGGTGTCATTTAATGCATGCCAGCATGAACACCTCGTACAAACATGTCCATTCGGGTCTATCGGCACGTCTACTCTTCAAGCACTCTTCTTTCCACCTCCACCAAATGAGACTAAACTTTTTCCATGCCCTCCCATGGCCATGGCAAACATGCATCGCAAATTCTTTTTCCAACACTCGATGCATTTCCTATGATTTTCCCGATCGAAAAACCCTAAAACACTGCCCAATCGTGACGCGACATGCGTTTGGTGTCCGGATTCATTCAAATCTTGCGTGGGGGCCTATATTGGGTATGCCCACTTGATGGGAAAAAAAATCATTTCATGCATGCCACCACACAACACTTGTAGAACCAGCACTGTTCGGGTCTGACGAAGGGCAAGTTCGAAGAACGTATCTTTTTTCGACTCCACCAAATGAACCCAATTTTTTAAACACATTAGCATTACCATGGGCATCATGCATGCCGATTTTTCTCTTTTTTCGATACTCGATGCATTTGGTGTTCGAATTCATTCAAATCTTGTGGGGGCCTAAATTGGGCATGCCCACTTGCTCGAAAATTTTAGTGTCGTTTCATGCATGCCACCACATAGCACCTGCAGAACCAGCACCGTTCGGGTCTAACAGAGGGCAAGCCCGAAGGACGTTTTATTTCGACTCCACCAAATGACCCCAATTTTTTCCACACATTGGCATCACCATGGGCATCATGCATGTCAATGTTTATCTATTTCGACACTCGTTGCATTTCCTATGATTTTCCCGGTTGAAAAAACCAAAAACACTGCCCGAGCGTGATGGAACGTGCATTCAGTGTCTGACTTTGTTCAAATCTTACATGGGGGCCTACATTGGGCACGCCCACTTGCTGGAAGAATTTGGTGTCATTTCATGCATGCCACCATACAACACGTGTAGAACCAGCATCGTTCGGGTCTGACGGACAACAAGTCCGAAGGACTTTTTTTTCTCCAACAAATTAGCCAATTTTTTCACATATAGGCATCACCATGGGAATCATGCATGCAATTTGTATGGTTTTCTCGGTTGAAAAACCCTAAAACACTTCCCATTCGTGAGGCAACGTGCATTCGGTGTCCGAATTTCTTATAATCTTGTGTGGGGGCATACATTGGGCATGCCCACTTGCTGGAAAAATTTGGTGCCATTTCATGCATGCCACCACACAACACCTGTAGAACCAACACCGTTCGGGTCTCACGAGGGCAAGTCCAAAGGACGTTTTTTTTCCACTACACCAAAAAATGAAAAAATGATTATAAAGTATAAAGAAAAGCACGTAAATAAATTCCAATTTGAAGACTTTTTTAGTAATTATTCAACATTTTATAAGTATAACAAAAGGCACATAAATGAAGTAAACTTTATAAAGTATCTACTAAATAAAAAACGAAAAAAATCACCCTCGCTTGGGGCATTGGGCACCGCGCGTGAACCGGCCTAATAAAGGTGCACGTGGATACGGTGCATGCCGCACGTGGGATGGCCTAGTAACCGTGGGGGCGGAGGGGAGCGGAGGTGGGGGACAGTCACGGTGCAAAGTTAGTCCCACCTCGCCTGTCGAAGGACACCCCAACCAAGTTAAATAGATGCATGGGTAGGCAATGGTAAGCTCACTTCAATTGGTTGTTTCCTGCCTCTGCCCTGTTGTGCCTCGTGGATGGGTTGTACCACAGTCAAAAGGCCGGCCTTTTCGGCTCGCGGCCTGATCGGGCCTGGTCGACTAGACCTGCCTCCGGCCCAGAAAGCGGGGTGGGCTTATTTATTATTTTAGACATGCGGTCGTGTTACGTCCGATATAATTTAACTTTAGTACCACATTGCTTCCCGAGGCGCATAATCACCTATTTAAATAGCCTCATCCGCCTAGGACGTTAAGTCTTTGAGCGTGGCATTAAAAGCACATATGCTTCCTTGGTGGTTTTGATAATTTATGACAACATACATTGTCTCTTGGACTAACATTTCTACCTAGTTATTTCAGGTTTAGTCCATAGAGAGCATTGGCAAAAAGGGATTGAGGAGTTTCCCCAAGGAGAATATGAGGAAGGAATAGGATTGGCAAAGCTTCAAGCTAGAAGACTCTCTTTTTATTTTGTGAGAAATCACTTTGAGTCCATAGGAAAGCCAATACTATTAAAAGGCGGTAAGGTATTGTTGGTGAACAAATTGATGCACGTGAACAAGTGCTAGCCACCAAAAACACGCACAAACTCTCCCACAAATACTCTGTCTAAACCCAACTTCATAAAATCGGTGCCACCAAGTTTCCATTCGGCTCTACCGATTTCTCACCCAAGACAGAACCCTAGCCAAACCCTAGCTCTTTGGTGCAACCGAATTGTATCAGTGCAACTAAGAATCTGTGACCATGATTCAGTTGGTTGTTTTCATAGCATCATAATTTTCGAGTTTATGTTTTGGTCTCACCGAGTTTTGGAAATTGCCTCGGCCACTCACTTCGGTACCATCGAGTTTCCTGTATCAGTCTCACGGAGATTCCGAAAGTTGCCACATTTTGAGCAAATCGGTACAATCGAGTTTTGTATCGGTTTCACCAAGATGGACAATAATGTTGTAAAGGTTGGATTTTTGGAGATGCCTATATATACCACTCCACCACATCCCACTCGAAGAGGAGCACTCGGAATAGTTCCCCACTTCCCATATCCAAATTTCTGAGAGAGAACCACCTACCCTTGTGCTGAGATCAAGATCATCCACTCCAACCATATGGATCTTGATTTCTAGCCTCCCCAAGTATCTTTCCACCCAATCAATCTCTTCTACCAAGCCAAATCTATGAGAGAGTGATTGAGTGTTGAGGAGTCTATCATCTTGAAGCACAAGAGCAAGGAGTTCATCACCATTATCAAGCCTATTACCTTTTGGAGGGTGGTGCCTCCTAGATTGGTTAGGTGTTGCTTGAGAGCCTCCTTCTTTGTGTTGTGGAGTTGAACGAAGAAGTTTGTACGGGCAAGGAGATCGCCTACTTCGTGAAGCTCTACCCATAGTGAGGCTAGTCCTTCATGGACGGAGGCTGTTATGGGATAGTCAAGGTTGCTACCTTGTGGACCCTTATGGGTGGAGCCCTCCATGGACTCTCATGACCGTCACTCTCCGTAGGTTCAAGAATCCATAAACGTGGATGTACGATAGTGCAACCTATCGGAACCATGGGAAAAATCTTTGTGTCTACAACTGCATTTGATCTTCTCCTCTCTACCCTCTTACATGTGCTTGTTGTACTTTCCGCTGCCATATTTGTTGACTATCATGTGTAGGGTGCATTATACTTTTCATAATTACTAAAATCTGCCAACCAATTAACTTGGGAAAAGGTTAGGTATTAATTCTTGCAAGTAGTCTATTCACCCCCCCTCTAGACGTCTCTTCTATCAATCCCTTCAGGAAGGCATACCTCACCATGTTGATGTAGGTAATCTTTATCACTCCGTAAATCATGGAGTGACATAGCTATTGGGGAATGTTGCATGGGAAACAAAAAAAATTCCTAAGCACACGCAAGATCTATCCATGGTGATGAGCATCTACGAGAGGGAGAGTGGATCTACGTACCCTTGTAGATCGCTAAGCGGGAAGCGTTAAGAAACGTGGTTGGTGTAGTCGAACGTCTTCGCGATCCAAATCACCGAGCATCCTGTGATATCATCACGATACGTCCCGCGATCCAATCATGATCCGTCCCGTGAACTCGTCATGATCCGTCCCACGATCTTATCACGATCTGTCTCGCGATCTTGATCACGGTCCTTCCGATCTAGCGCCGAACGGACGGCACCTCCGCGTTCAGCACACGTACAGCTCAATGACAATCTCCGACTTCTTGATCCAGCAAGAGGGAGCAGAGAGGAAGAAGAGTTCTCCGGTAGCATGATGGTGCTCCGGCGATGGTGGTGGAACTATTCCGGCAGGGCTTCGCCTAAGCACTGCAGAAATCCGATCCAGAGGAGAAACTATGCATTGGAGGAACGGGTAGCACGTGGCTGAAAATCTTGTGCCAAAACCCTAAAACCCTCTAGTATATATAAGAGGAGAGGAGGAGGAGACTTGGCTCCCAAGGAGCTAGCCCTTGGGTCAGCCGAACTAGGAGGGAGGAGTCCTCCTCCTCCACTCCTAGTAGGATTAGGACTCCTTCCTAATTTAGCCCTTTTTCCACCTTTTCTCTTTGGGGTTTCTCTCCTAGCCGCATGGGCCTTGTGTGGGACTTCCACCATCCCACTAAGGGCTGGTATTCACTCTCCCACAGCCCATGTAGCCTCTTGGGTCGAAATACCCCTCCCTATGGTCTCCCGGTACACTACCGACACTCCCGGTACACTACCGACGAGTCCGAAACTTTTCCGGCGACCAAAATAGGACTTCCTATATATCAATCTTTACCTCCGGACCATTCCGGAGCTCCTCATGACGTCCTAGATCTCAGCTGGGACTCCTAACAACCTTCAGTCACCACCATACATAACTCTATACTACCGAAACGTCACCGAACCTTAAGTTTGCAGACCTTGCGGGTTCGAGAACTATGTAGACATGACCGAGACACCTCTACGGTCAATAACCAATAGCGGGACCTGGATTCCCATATTGGTTCCTACATATTCTACGAAGATCTTTATCGGTTGAACCTCGATGTCAAGGATTCAGTTAATCCCGTATGATGTTCCCTTTGTTCTTCGGTACGTTACTTGCCCGAGATTCGATCGTCGCTATCTCCATACCTAGTTCAACCTCGTTACTGGCAAGTCTCTTTACTCGTTCCGTAATACAAGATCCTGTGACTAACACTTAGTCACATTGCTTGCAAGGCTTATTGTGATGTTGTATTACCGAGTGGGCCCTGAGATACCTCTCCGTCACACGGAGTAACAAATCCCAGTCTTGATCCATGCCAACCCAACAGACACCCTTGGAGATACCTGTAGAGCACCTTTATAGTCACCCGGTCACGTTGCAACGTTTGATACACACAAGGTACTCCTCCGGTGTTGGTGAGTTGCATGATTTCATGGTCATAGGAACATATACTTGACATGCAGAAAACAGTAGCACTAAACAGACACGATCATATGCTACGTTTGTAGTTTGGGTCTTGTCCATCACATCATTCTCCTAATGATGTGATCTCGTTACCAAATGACATCTTATATCCATGACTAGGAAAACATAGCCATATTTGATCAATGAGCTAGTCTATTAGAGGCATACTAGGGACATGGTGTTGTCTATGTATCCACACATGTATCTGAGTTTCCGATCAACACAATTATAGCATGGATAATAAATGATTATCGTGAACAAGGAAATATGATAATAACTAATTTATTATTGCCTCTAGGGCATATTTCCAACAGTCTCCCACTTGCACTAGATTCAATAATCTAGTTCACATCACCATGTGATTCGCATGTTATGAATCTAACACCTAATGAGTTCTGGGGCTCGATCATGCTTTGCATGTGAGAGAGGTCTTATAGTCAACGGGTCTGCGACATTCAGATCCGTGTGTACTTTGCAAATCTCTATGTCAAACTGTAAACACTGCTACCACAGTCCACTTGGTACTATTCCAAATGGCTACTCCACTATATGTATCCAGACTACTACTACGAGTCATCCGGATTGGTGTTAAAGCTTGCATCGACGTAACTCTTTATGATGAACTCTTTATCACCTCCATAATTGAGAAACATCTCCTTAGTCTTTTAGTTACTAAGGATAATCTTGACCATTGTCCAGTGATCCACTCCTGGATCACTTTTGTACCCATTGACAGACTCATGGCAAGGCACACACCAGGTGCGATACACAACATGGCATAATATAGAGCCTATGGCTAAGGCATAGGGGACAATGTTCGTCCTTTCTCTTTCTTCTGCCGTTGTCGAGCTTTGAGTCTCACTCAACTTCGCACCTTACAAATCAGACGAGAACTCTTTCTTTGACTAATCCATTTTGAGAAAGTCTCATCAAGCATCTTGATCTATCTCTATAGATCTTGATGCTCAGCAATTAGGTAGCTTTATCCAGGTCTTCCTTTGAAAAACTCTTTCAAACAACCGTTCATGCTTTCTAGAAATTCTACATTATTTCCGATCAACAATGTGTCATCCACATATACTTATCAGAAATTCTATAGTGCTCCCACTCACTTTATTGTAAATACAAGTTTCTCATAAACTTTGTATAAACTACAAAACTTTGATCACCTCATCAAAGTGTGTATTTCAACTCCGAGATGCTTGCTCCAGCCCTTAGATGGATTGCTGGAGCTCGCACACCTTTTAGCATCCTTAGGACTGACAAAACCTTATGGTTGTATCACATACAACCTTTCCTCAAGTAAACTGTTAAGGAAACGATGTTTTGTCATCCATCTACCATATTTCATAATTGAAAAATGCAGCAACTGCTAACATAATTCCAACAGACTTTAGCATCGCTACGAGTGAGAAAGTCTCATTGCAGTCAACTCATTGAACTTGTTGGAATGTTCTTTGTGACAAGTCGAGCTTTATAAATGGTAACATTTACCATCAGCGTCTGTCTTCATCTCAAAGGTCCATTTGTACTCGACGACCTGCCATCCAACGAGCAAGTCTACCAAAGTCTACACTTGGTTTTCATACATGGATCCTATCTCGAATTTCATAGCCTCTAACCATTTGTCAGAATCCGGGCCCATCATTGCTTCTTCATAGCTCGTAGGTTCATCGTTGTCCAACAACATGACCTCTAAGATAGGGTTGTCGTACCACTCAGGAGCAGTACACGTCCTTGTCGACCTACGAGGTTTGATAGTAACTTGATCTGAAGCTTCATGATCATCATCATTAACTTCCTCTTCAACTAACGTAGGCTTCACACAAACAACTTCATGTGCTGCGCTACTCTCTTGTTGAAACAAAGGTTCAACAACCTCATCAAGTTCTATCTTCCTCCCACTCAATTCTTTTGAGAGAAACTTTTTCTCGAGAAAGGATCCATTTTAGCAACAAACACTTTATACTCGGATCTGAGATAGTTTACCCAATTGTTCTTAGGGTATTCTATGAAGATGCATTTGTCCACTTTGGGTTCGAGCTCATTAGGTGAAAACTTTTTTCCACACAAGCGTCGCAGCCCCAAACATTAAGAAATGACAGCTTGGGTTTCTATCAAACCCTAATTCACACGGTGTCATCTCAACGGATTTAGATGGTGCCCTATTTAAAGTGAATGTAGTTGTCTCTAATGCATAACCCCAAAATTATAATAGCAAAATGATAAGAGACATCATAGCACGCACCATATCCAATAGAGCACGACTATGATATTCGGACACACCATCACACTATGGTGTTCCAGGTGGCGTGAGTTGTGAAACAACTTTCACATTGTCTAAAGTTGTATGCCAAACTCGTAACTCAGATATTCACCCCCACGATCATATCGCAGAAATCTTCTTGTCACGATGATCTTTAAACTTCACTCTGAAATTGCTTGAACCTTTCAAATGATTCAGACTTGTGTTTCATTAAGTAAACATACACTATATCTACTCAAATCATCAGTGAGGGTAAGAAAATAATGATATCCACCACACGCTACAAGACTCATTGGATTGCATACATCAACATGTATCATTTCCAATAAATCACTTTCCCGCTCCATCAAACCAGAAAATGGGGTCCTTGGTCATCTTGACCAAGAGGCATGGTTCGCATGTCTCAACCGATTCGAAATCGAATGAGTCCAAAGATCCATCAGCATGGAGTTTCTTCATGCGTTTTATACCAATATGACATTTAGCGGCAGTGCCACAAGTATGTGGTACTATCATTATTAACTTTGTACCTTTTGGCATCAATGTTATGAACATGTGTATTACTACGAGCAAGATGCAACAAACCATTCTCATTGGGTGCATGACCATTGAAGGTATTATTCATGTAAACAGAATAACCATTATTCTCTAACTTAAATCAATAATCGTGTTGCAATAAACACAATCTAATCACGTTCATGCTCAACGCAAGACACCAAATAACATTTATTTAGGTTCGTCACTAATCCCGAAGGTAGAGAGAGCGTGTGATGTTTATCACATCAACCTTGGAAACATTTCCAACACACATCGTTACCTCACCCTTAGCTAGTTCTCCGTTTATTCCGAAGCTTTTATTTCGAGTTACTAACATTTAGCAACCGAACCAGTATCCAATATCCAGGTGCTACTAGGAGTACTTGCAAGGTACACATCAATAACACGTATATCAAATATACTTTTGTCGATGTTGCCATCCTTCTTATCTACCAAGTATCTAGGGTTGTTCTGCTTCAGCGACCACTCTCCCCATAATCGAAGCACTTAGTCTGGGGTTTGGGTTCAACTTTGGGTTGCTTCATTGGAACAGCAACCGACTTGCCATCCATGAAGTTTCCCTCCTTGCTCTTGCCCTTCTCAAAACTAGTGGTTTTACTAACCATCAACACTTGATGCTCCTTCTGATTTCTACCTTCGCGGTGTCAAACATCGCGAATAACTCAGGGATCATTAATTCTATCCCTGGCATTTTATAGTTCATCACCAAGTTCTAGTAGCTTAGTGACAGTGACTTGGAGAACTATATCAATCACTATCTTATCTAGAAGATCAACTCCCACTCGATTCAAGTGATTGTAGCACCCAGACAATCTGAGCACATGCTCAACGATTGAGCTATTCTCTTTTATCTTGTAGGCAAAGAATCTTGTTGGAGATCTCATATCTCATAACACGGGCACGAGCCTAAGATCCTAATTTCAGCTCTTAGAACATTTCATATGTTCCGTGACGTTCAAAACGTTTCGGAGCCTCAATATCTAATCCATAATGCATGACGCACTAAACTATCAAGTAGTCATCAAAACGTGCCTGTCAGATGTTCACAACATATACAGACGATGCTAGAGGGGTTGGCGCACCGAGCGGTGCATTAAGGACATAAGCCTTCTGTGCAGCAACGAGGACAATCCTCAGATCACAGAGCCAATTCACAATATTGCTACCATCATCTTTAAACTCTATTTCTCTAGGAACATATAAAAATTCAAGGGAGCTACGGCGTGAGCTAGTAATCTACAACATAATTTTGCAAAGACACTTCTGACTATGTTCATGATAATGAGTTCAATTAATCATATTACTTCAGAACTCCCACTCAAATTGACGTCTCTCCGGTCATTCGAGTGATACATGATCCAAATTCACCAACTCAAGTCCGATCATCACATGAGTTGAGGTGGTTTCAATGGTGAACTTCATCATGTTGATCATATCTACTATATGACTCATGTTCGACATTTCGGTCTCTTGTGTTCCGAGGCCATGTCTGTACATGCTAGGCTCGTCAAGTTTAACCCGAGTGTTCTGCATGTGCAACACTGGCTTGCACCCGTTGTATGTGAATGTAGAGTCTATCACACCCGATCATCACGTGGTGTCTCGACACGACGAACATTCGCAGCAGTGCACACTTGGGAAGAACACAATTTATCTTGAAATTAAGTGACGGATCACCTTATAATGCTACTATCGTCCTAAGCAAAACAAGGTGCATAAAAGGATTAACATCACATGCAAATCATAAGTGAGATGATATAGCCATGAACTTGTGCTTTTGATCTCCATCTTGAATACACCGGCATGTTCTCCATCGTCATCGGCATGACACCATGATCTCCATCATCTTGATCTCCATCAATTTGTCACCATCGGGGTTGTCACGCCCACCATGCTTCTACTACTATTGCTACCGTTTAGCGATAAAGTAAAGCATTACATAGCACTTAATGATTGACATGCGGGTCATGCCATAATTAAAGACAACCCTATGGCTCTTGCCGATTGCCGTACTCATCGACATGCAAGTCGTGATATTCTATACAACACATGATCATCTCATACATCACATATATCACATCATGTAATTGGCCATATCACATCACAACATACCCTGCAAAAACAAGTTAGACGTCCTCTAATTGTTGTTACATGTTTTACGTGGCTGCTACGGGTATCTAGCAAGAACAATTCTCACCTACGCATAAACCACAACGGTGATACATAAGTTGCTTTTCAACCTTCTCAAGGACCACCTTTGTCGAATCCGATCCAACTAAAGTAGGAGAAACAGACACCCGCCAGCCATCTTTGTGCAAGAAGGTTACATGTCAGTCGATGGAAACGGTCTCTCGTAAGCATACGAGTAAGGTTGGTCCGGGCCACTTCATCCCACAATACCACTAAACCAAAACACGACCAAGGGAGGAAGCAATCTAAGCATCAACGCCCACAAACTCTTTGTGTTCTACTCGAGATCTCATCTACACATAGACCTAGCTCATGATGCCACTGTTGGGGAACATTGCATGGGGAAAAAAATCCTACGCACACGCAAGATCTATCCATGGTGATGAGCATCTATGAGAGGGAGAGTGGATCTAAATACCCTTGTAGATCGCTAAGCGAGAAGCGTTAAGAAATGCGGTTGGTGTAGTCAAAGGTCTTCGCGATCCAAATCGCCGAGCATCTCGTGATCTCATCGTGATCCGTCCCACGATCCAATCATGATCCATCCCACAAACTCATCACGATCCGTCCCGCGATCTCATCACGGTCCGTCTCACGATCTTGATCACGGTCCTTCCGATCTAGCGCCGAACGGACGGCACCTCCGCGTTCAGCACACGTACAGCTCGATGATGATCTCCGCCTTCTTGATCCAGCAAGAGGGAGCGGAGAGCTAGAAGAGTTCTCTAGCAACATGATGGCGCTCCGGTGATGATGGTGTAACTATTCCGGCAGGGCTTCGCCTAAGCACTGCAGAAATCCGATCCATAGGAGAAACTATGCACTGGAGGAACGGGTAACACGTGGCTGAAAATCTTGTGCCAAAACCCTAAAACCCTCTAGTATATATAGGAGGAGAGGAGGAGGAGGCTTGGCTCCCAAGGATCCAGCCCTTGGGTCGGCCGAACCAGGAGGGCCGAGTCCTCCTCCTCCACTCCTAGTAGGATTAGGACTCCTTCCTAATTTAGCCCTTTTTCCACCTTTTCTCTTTGGGTTTTCTCTCCTAGCCGCATGGGCCTTGTGTGGGACTTCCACCATCCCACTAAGGGCTCGTATTCAGTCTCCCACAGCCCATGTAGCCTCTTGGGTCGAAATACCCCTCCCGATGGTCTCCCGGTACACTACCGGCACTCCCGGTACACTACCAATGAGCTCGAAACTTTTCCGGCGACCAAAATAGGACTTCCTATATATCAATCTTTACCTATGGACCATTCCGGAGCTCGTCATGACGTCCTGGATCTCATACGGCACTCTGAACAACCTTCGGTCACCACCATACATAACTCTATACTACCGAAATGTCACCGAACCTTAAGTGTGCAGCCCTGCGGGTTCGAGAACTATGTAGACATGACCGAGACACCTCTACGGTCAATAACCAATAGCGGGACCTGGATGCCCATGTTGGTTCCTACATATTCTACGAAGATCTTTATCGGTCGAACCTCTATGTCAAGGATTCAGTTAATCCCGTATGATGTTCCCTTTGTTCTTCGGTATGTTACTTGCCCGAGATTCTGTCATCGGTATCTCCGTACCTAGTTCAACCTCGTTACTGGAAAGTCTCTTTACTCGTTCCATAATACATGATCCCGTGACTAACACTTAGTCACATTGCTTGCAAGGCTTATTGTGATGTTGTATTACCGAGTGGGCCCTGAGATACCTCTCCGTCACACGGAGTAACAAATCCCAGTCTTGATCCATGCCAACCCAACAGACACCCTCGGAGATACCAGTAGAGCACCTTTATAGTCACCCAGTTACGTTGCGATGTTTGATACACACAAGGTACTCCTCCGGTGTCAGTGAGTTGCATGATCTCATGGTCATAAGAACATATACTTGACATGCAGAAAACAGTAGCAATAAACTGACACGATCATATGCTACGTTTGTAGTTTGGGTCTTGTCCATCACATCATTCTCCTAATGATGTTATCCCGTTACCAAATGACATCTTATGTCCATGACTAGGAAACCATAGCCATCTTTGATCAACGAGCTAGTCTATTAGAGGCATACTAGGGACATGGTGTTGTCTATGTATCCACACATGTATGTGAGTTTCCGATCAACACAATTATAGCATGGACAATAAACGATTATCATGAACAAGGAAATATGATAATAACTAATTTATTATTGCCTCTAGGGCATATTTCCAACAACAACATGACAAGCATCAGTGTTATGAGGTATATCTGTCCATGATCAAGGACTTTTTTATGTGTCATTATTTCGAGATTCATGAAATCGAAGCTAATTTTTAAGTGAATTTGTACATAGTATGCTAAAAAATATAGACTTGTACTATCATGAAAAGCATGCATGCCAAGTTTCATAGCTTTTCAACGCTCTATGCATTTTATATGATTTTGCCGGTAAAAAAACCTAAAACACTAACCGGGCATGACGCAACGTGCGTATGTTGTCGGAACTCGATCAAATTTTGCAATGAGTGCTGGGTTGTACATGACAACCCACTTTAAAAATATGGAGTCATTCCAAAGATGACCAAAAATTGACCTTGTTTTGCGAACGTCGTTCAGGTTGGAGCGAAGGGCCCGTCTCGAAGGACTTTTTTTGACATTCTTCAAATGAACCCAATTTTTTAATAGACTTGTACCATCATGAAAAGCATGCATGCCAAGTTTCCTAGCTTTTAGAAACTCTATGCATTTTATATGATTTTACTAGTGAAAAAAATAAAACACCACTGGGACGTGACACAACATGCAAATTTCTCATTGAGTATTGGGTTCTGCATGCCAACCCACTTGCAAAATATGGGGTGATTCTGAAGATGAACAAAAGTTGACATTGTTCCACGGAGGTCGTTCAAGTAGGAGCGAAGGGCCCGTCGGTAAGGATGTTTTTTGGGACATCCTTCAAATGAACCCAATTTTGTTTAGACTTGGGCCATCATGACAAGCATGCATGCCAAGTTTCGTACCTTTTCGACATTCTATGCATTTTATATGATTTTACCGGTGAAAACCCCTTAAAACATCGCTCGGATAGGACACAACGTGTTTATGTTGTCGAAACTCGATCAAAATTTGCATTAAGTACTGGGTTGGGCATGCCAACCCACTATTGGGGAATATTGCATGAGAAAAAAAATCCTACGAACACCCAAGATCTATCTATAGAGATCAACAACTACGAGAGGTAGAATGGGTCTACTTACCATTGTAGATCGATAAGTGGGAAGCATTAAGAAACCCAATTGATGTAGTTCAACGTCTTCGTGATCCAATCACAATCCGTCCCGCGATCCAGTCACAATTCAGCCCGATGTAGCGTCGAACGGACGGCACCTCCTCATTTAGCACACGTATAAATAGATGACGTCTCTGCCTCCTTGATCCAGCAAGCGAGGGCCAAGTAGTAGATGAGTTCTCCGGCAGCACGACAGTGTGGCGGTGGTGGTGGTGGAGCTGTCCTGGCAGGGCTTCGCCAAGCGCTACCACGACGAACGAGAGGAGAAATGATCTAGAGAGGGAGGGAGGGTTGCGTCGTGGCTTAGGGTGCGGTTTCCCACCCCCTATCCTCTCATATATATAGGGGAAGGGAGGAGGGGCCGGCGCCCTTGGGTTTCCCCTAGGGGTGGGGCGACGGCCAAGGGGTGGCTTGGACCACAAGTTTGGGTGGCCGCCCCCCTTAGGGTTGCCCCACTAGCCCCTTGGTCGCATGGGCCTATGTGAGAGGGACGGCCAGACCACTAGGGGCTGGTGTGCCCCCACTCACAATCCATGGGGCCCTCCATGGCAGGTGGACCCACCCGGTGGACCCCGGAACTCTTCATGTATCCCTGTCACAAAACCGGTAAGCCCCGAAACCTTTTCGGAACTCGAATACCAACTTCCCATATATCAATCTTTACCTCCAGACCATCCCTCAACTCCTTGGGACGTCTGGGGTCTCATCCGGGACTCCGAACAACCTTTGGTTACCAACATATATAGCTCAACAATACCAAACTGTCACCGAACGTTCAGTGTGCTGACCCTACGGGTTCGAGAACTATGCAGACATGGCTGAGACACCTCTGCGGCCAATAACCAATTGCGGGACCTGGATGCCCATATTGATTCCTACATATTCTATGAAGATCTTTATCGGTCGAACCACGGTGTCAAGGATTCAATCAATCACATATGCAGTTCCCTTTGTCCAGCGGTATGTTACTTGCCCGAGATTCGGTCCTCGGTATCTCCATACCTAGTTCAATATCGTTACCGGCAAGTCTATTTACTCATTCCATAATACAAGATCCCATGACTAACTCCTTATTCACATTGCTTGCAAGCTTCTTGTGATGTTGTATTAACGAGTGGGCCCACAGATACCTCTTCGTCATTCGGAGTGACAAATCCCAGTCTCGATCCATGCCAACCCAACAGATAGCCTCGGAGATACCTATAGAGCACCTTTATAGTCACCTAATTACATTGTGACGTTTGATACACACAAGGCATTTCTCCGGTGTCAGGTAGTTGCATGATCTCATGGTCATAGGAATAGATACTTTACGTGGATAAAGCAGTAGCAATAAACTAACATGATCAAATGTTGCGCTTATGGTTGGGTCTTGCCCATCACATCATTCTTCTAATGATGTGATCTCGTTATCAAATGACAACTCATGTCTACGGTCAGGAAACCTTGACCATTTTTGATCAACGAGCTAGTCTAGCAGAGGCTCACTAGGGACACAGTGTTTGTCTTATATATCCACACATGCATTTAAGCTTCTGATCAATGCAATTCTAGCATGGATAATAAATGATTATTATGAACAAATAAATATAATAATAAGCACTTTATTATTGCCTCTAGGGCATATTTTCAACAGTCTCCCACTTGCACTAGAGTCAATAATCTAGTTCACATCACCATGTGATTTACATTGTAATGAATCTAACACCCATAGATTTCTAGTGTTGATCATGTTTTGCCCGTGGAAGAGGTTTAGTCAACGGGTCTGCAACATTCAGATCCGTAAGTACTTTGCAAATGTTTATGTCCTCCTCTTTGATGTAATCGCGGATGGAATTGAAATGACGCTTTATGTGTCTGGTCCTTTTGTGAAACCTGGGCTCCTTGGCTAGAGCAATGGCATCTGTGTTGTCACAAAAGAGGGTCAATGGGTCCAATGCACTGGGCACAACTCCAAGATACGTCCTGAACTGCTTCATCCAGACACCTTCCTTCGTTGTTTCTGAAGCAACTATGTACTTTGCTTTACATGTAGAATCTGTTACCATGCTTTGCTTGGAACTGCACCAGCTTACCACTCCACCATTTAGAACAAATACGTATCTGGTTTGAGACTTAGATTCATCCGGATTTGTGTCAAAGCTTGCATCAACATAACCCTTTACGATGAGTTCTTGATCACCTCCATAAACGAGAAACGTGTCCTTAGTCCTTTTCAGGTGCTTAAGGGCATTCTTGACCGTTGTCCAGTGTTCCATTCCTGGATCACTTTGAAACCTCCCTGCCATACTTATGGTGAGGCTGACATCTGGTCTTGTGCATAGCATCGCATACATGATAGAGCCTATGGCTTAAGCATAGGGGATGACGCTCATCTTTTCTCTATCCTCTATAGTCGTCAGGCATTGAGTCTTACTCAACTTCACACCTTGTAAGACAGGCAAGAACCCCTTCTTGGACTAAAACATTTTGACCTTCTTCAAAACCTTATCAAGATATGTGCTTTGTGAAATTCCTATTAAGCGTCTTGATCTATCTCTATAGATCTTGATGCCCAATATGTAAGCAGCTTCTCCAAGGTCTTTCATTGAAAAACTCTTATTCAAATATATCTTCACGCTTTCTAAAATTTCTATATTGTTTCCGATCAGCAATATGTCATCCACATATAATATTAGAAACACTATAGAGCTCCCACTCACTTTCTTCTAAATAGAAGCTCCTCCATTAAGTTGTACAAACCCAAACGCTTGGATCACCTCATCAAAGCGACGATTCCAACTCCAAGATGCCTGCACCAGTCCATAAATGGATCGTTGGAGCTTGCACACTTTGTTAGCATTTTTAGGATCGACAAAACCTTATGGCTGCATCATATACAACTCTCCTTAAGGAAACCATTGAGGAACGCTGTTTTGGCATCCCTCTGCCAGATCTCGTAATCGAAAAATGCAGCTATTGCTAACATGATCCCGACGGACTTAAGCATCGCTATGGGAGAAGTCTCATCGTAGTCAACTCCTTGAACTTGTGAAAACCCTTTTGCAACAACTCAAGCTTTATAGACGGTGACATTGTCGTCCGCATCTGTCTTTCTTAAAGATCCATTTATTCTGTATGGCCTTATGACCATATGGTAAGTCCTCCAAAGTCCACACTTTGTTCTCATACATGGATCCTATCTCAGATTTCATGGCCTCTAGCCATTTGTTAGAAACCGGGCCCACCATTGCTTCTTCATAGCTCGTAGGTTCACTGTTGTCCAACAACATGACCTTCAAGACAAGATTGTCGTACCACTCAGAGGCGGTACGAGTCCTTGTCGACCTACGAGGTTCGGTAGTAACTTGATCTGAAGCTTCATGATCATCATCATTTGCTTCCTCTTCACTTGGTGTAGGCGCTGTAGAAACATCTTTTTGCGTCGTGCTACTATCTAACTGAAGTGACCGTTCAACAACCTCATCAAGTTCTACTTTCCTCCCACACAATTCTTTTGAGAGAAACTCTTTCTCGAGAAAGGACCCGATTTTAGCAACAAACACGTTGCCCTCGGATTTGAGATAGAAGGTATACCCAACTGTTTCCTTAGGGTATCCTATGAAGACGCACCTGTCCGCTTTGGGTTCGAGCTTATCATGTTGAAGCTTTTTTCACATAACCGTCCCGGCCCCAAACTTTAAGAAAAGACAACTTAGGTTTCCTGCCAAACCATAATTCATATGGTGTCGTCTCAACGGACTTTGATGGTGCCCTATTTAAAGTGAATTCGGCTGTCTCTAATGCATAACCCCAAAATGATAGTGGCAGATCAGTGAGAGACATCATAGATCACACCATATCCAACAGAGTACGTTTCCGACGCTCGAACACACCATTACGTTGCGGTGTTCCAAGTGGTGTAAGCTATGAAATAATTCCACACTGTCTTAAATGCATGCCAAACTCATAACTCAGATATTCACCACCCTCGCAGATCGCAGAAATTGTCTTCTTGTTACGATGATTCTCTACTTCACTCTAAAATTGCTTGAACTTTTCAAACATTTTAGACTTGTGTTTAATTAAGTAAATATACCCATGTCTACTCAATCATCAGTGAAGGTAAGAAAATAACTATATCCACCGCGTGCCTCAACATTCATCGGACCACACACATCTGTATGTATGATTTCCCACAAGTCACTTGCGAGCTCCATTGAATCGGAGAACGGGGTTTTAGTCATGTTACCTAAGAGGCATGGTTCGCATGTATCAAGCGATTCAAAATCGAGTGATTCCAAAAGCCCATCAACATGGAGCTTCTTCATGCGTTTTACACCAATATGACCTAAGCGGCAGTCCCCCCAGAAAGTGGTACTATCATTATTAACTTTGCATCTTTTGGCATCAATGTTATAAATGTGTCTATCACTACCATCGAGATTCAACAAGAATAAACCATTCACATTGGGTGCATGACCATAAAAGATGTTACTCATATAAATAGAACAACCATTATTCTCTGATTTAAATGAATAGCCATCTCGATATAATGTGCATGCTTAATGCGGGCACCAAATAACAATTATTTAGGTTTACTACTAATCCCGATGGTAATTGAAGAGTGAGCATGTCGATGGTGATCACGTCAACCTTGGAACCATTTTCGACGCGCATCATCACTTCATCCCTCGCCAGCCTCCATTTATTCCGTAGTTCCTGTTTCGAGTTACAAATATGAGCAACTGAACTGGTATCAAATACCCAGGCACTAATATGAGAGCTACTGAGGTACACATCAATAACATGTATATCAAATATACCTTTGTTGATGTTGCTAGCCTTCTTATCAGTCAGGTACTTAGGGTAATTCCGCTTCAAATGGCCAGTCCCCTTGCAATAGAAGCACTCTGTTTCAGGCTTGGGTCCGGCCTTGGGTTTCTTCACGGGAGTGGCAACTAGCTTGCCACCCTTCTTGATGTTTCCCTTCTTTCCCTTGCCTTTCTTGAAACTAGCGGTTTTATTCACCATCAACAATTGATGTTCCTTTTTGATTTCTACGTTTGTGACTTTTAGCATCGCGAATAGCTCATAGAATGACTTGTTCATCCCTTGCATATTATAGTTCATAACGATGCCTTTGTAGCTATGTGGCAGCGACTAGAGAATTCTGTTAGTGACTATTTCAAGCGGAAGTTGAACTTCAAAATCAGTCAAATAGTTATAGTACCCAAACATTCTGAGTAGGTGCTCACTGACAGAACTATTATCTTCCATCTTGTAGGTGAAGAACTTATCGGAGGTCTCATAACTCTCAACACGGAAATTTGCTTGAAATACTAACTCCAACTCCTGGAACATCTCATATGCTCGATGGCGTTCTGTCGGATCGAAAGTATGTCTAGAGGGGGTGATTAGACTACTTGACCAAATACAAATTCTACCTTTTCTGAATTTTGAGTGTTGCCAGATTTTAGCAATGATAGCAAGTCAAGAACACCCTACACATGCATGTCTAAGAGTATAGGAGCGGCAAGTAAAGACAATCATATGTAGTAGAGGATGGGTAGGAAGATCAAACGCAACTTGGACACACGAAGATTTTTCCTGTCGTTCCGATAGGTGGTGCTATTGTACGTCCACGTTTATGGAAACTTCAACCCACAGAGGGTAACGATGGAGAGAGTCCACGAATACCTCTACCCATGGAGGGTTCCATGAAGAAGCAACCTTTTCTATACCATGATGACCTACGTTCATGGAGGACTAGCCTAACTCGGGGTAGATCTTCACGAAATAACCCGTGAAGGGTAATGATCGCAAGAGTCCACGGAGGGTTCCACGAAGAAGCAACCTTGACTATTCCATAACGGCTTCCATCCACGAAGGACTAGCCTCACTATGGGTAGATCTTCACAAAGTATGCGATCTCCTTGCCCTTACAAACTTCTTGGTTCACTCCACAACATGAAGTAGGAGGCTCCCAAGTGACATCTAACCAATCTAGGAGGCACCACCCTCCAAAAGGTAATAGGCTCGATAATGTCGTTGAACTCCTTGCTCTTGTGTTTCAAGATGATAGACTCCTCAATACTCAATCACTCTCTCAATGATTTGGATTTGGTGGAAGAGATTGATTGGGTGGAAAGCAACTTGGGGAGGCTAGAGATCAAGATTCATATGGTTGGAATGGAATGACTTGATATCAACACATGCGTAGGTGGCTCTCTCTCACAGAAAATCTGATGGGGTAAGTGGGGATCTGTTCTGAGTGCTTCTCTTGCGAGTGAGTGGTGGTGGAGGGTTATATATAGGCATCTCCAAAAATCCAACCTTTACACCTAAAGTGACGAACTCGGTGAAACCGATGTGTGAATCTCGGTGGTACTGAGTTGCTCCAAAGGTAGCAACTTTTGAATCTCGGTGAGACCGATACAGAGATCTCGGCGGTACCGATAAGGTGTCCAATGGTCAGAATCCACAACTCGGTGACGCCGATCAAAAACTCGGAATTTCTGATTTTATGAATCAAGGTAACAGAAAGTTGGCAAGCTGAACTCGGTGGCACCGAAGCAGAATCAGTTGCACCGATAATCTAGGGTTTGGCAGGGCTGTGTCTGAGTTGGGAATCGGTGGGACTGGGAGTTGCTGGTTGCACCGATTTTCATGATAGGCTTGGCCAGACTTTTGTGGGAAAGTTTGTGGGTGTTTTTGGTGACTATCACTTGTGCACGTGGAGCATCTTTGTTCACCAATAGTACCTTACCCCCTTTCAATAGTATTGGCTTTCCTATGGACTCAAAGTGATTTCTCACAAAGTAAAATGTAGAGTCCTCTTGCTTGAAGCTTTTCCAATCCAATTCCTTGCATTGGGTTTCTCCACAATCCTTTTGCCAACCCATCATTGAACTTTTCTTGAAATATGCTTAGTGGAAATACTAGTTCAATGAGATATATGTTGTTATTAATTACCAAAACCACCAAGGGAGCAAATGTCCTTTCAGGTTCAAAACACTTTTGCCACACCCTCTGTTTTGTCTCTCCTGACTAAGTTGACATAGCTCAAAAGTTAGGGCCAACAAAAAAAATTATGTGTGATGTGATGCTTGAATTGATTCCCATTTGCTTGCTTGTTTGATTGTGTTTTCAATCACAAAGGCCCTCCTTCTCTCAAAACTCATCTTATTGATCCAAATGTTTTCCCAATGATCAAGTCATGTGTATAGGACCTAAAACTATTTTTATATAAAATTATTTTGGCCAAAAAGCTTTTTATTCAATTTAGGTTTTCAAACCCCCTGAGTTAAGACTTGAACTACAAGTCCTTAAATTATGACGTTTCAATTATTTCAAAAACTATAGTTGAAACCTATTATATATTAGGATTACCAAAAACGCAAACTAATATTTTTAAAGGTTATTTTCATATTTTATTTAAAGGCTTTTTCTTAAGGCCAGAAATGGTTTTTCATAGGGAAAATTTGTTTTTATGCTTTCAAAATAATTGATAAAATTTAGGAAAACTCAGTGGACATATATTGTGCATATATAAGAGTTTCAACACATGGTCATGTTCAAAATATTGGACAAAACCCTCCAAAACCCTTTCTGCATATTTCAAGTATTCGAAATATTTCTATAAGAAATATTCTCAAATAAATCCACGAAGCTTCTATCAAGTCACATATGTCTAATGTGATGATCTTGCGAAGTTTCATCCCAATCCAAATTGTTTTGGCTCACAAAAGTGCCCCAAAACCATTCATGTCCAGATCCAAAATTGATCAACTCTACATTGTCAACTATCTCTTCTTGATCTAAAAATTTGTGGGCATGCGCTAATAACCTAATGATGCCACCACACCAAGTATCGCATCAAGGAGAATTGTTATACATGACTAGATCTATAGAAACCTGATTTTGTTGATTTATAGGGTTTACCAAGTTTGAATTACCAACTTTCTTCAAATGAGCTAAAAACATGTGATCAGGACCAACTGGAACTACCATTTACCCTTGGTAAATCTCAAGGCCATAGGATTCTTCTACCTAGCCCAAACACAGCACAAACACCTTCGGCCATAAGCTTGTGGACAAGCAAAGTGGACCCAAAAAGATTCTTCTTGTCTCTTACTTTTTACCACAGCACGGGCTGGCCCCCTTCTACCTCCATTAACTTTTCCATGGCCTCTTCTCAATTATTTGGGGGGGGGGGTAACTCCATTATTTTTCCTCTCCTTTTACCATGGCAATGCCTCTTCTTCCTCTCTCCCATCATTTTGTTCATGCAAATGCCCCCAAGTTTTGCCACAACACCTCTTGCCTACTGATGCATCTATTGAAGACCAAAGGTGGCATGCTCATGTGGAAAATATGAGCAGTTCATCTAAACCTCCATTTTGATGGCAAATGAGGCTTTGAACTACAAGTACCATGTACATTGATTTCTTGAGCTGCAATTTGGTGTGTATGTACTCCCTCCATGCCCATGACTACTAAACAAGGTCTTGTCCCAAATGCTCTTCGGTAAAAAACACATAGGTGAGACCCAAGTTTAGTGGTGCAATCTTGCTCTATGTAAACATACCTTCTACACACCTCCTCAAGCTCTCAAAATATACCAATACCCTTTACCATGCGTGCCTCACACACCATACATGGTTGGCCAACAAAAAGGTTGCCCTGGACATGAATTGGCATGCTGACCATGCCATTGGAATGCAAAAGTGGTGCTCTGCTACTTGGGATGTCATGTAGCTCGTGTCTGGTCACGACAAGGCATCCACGCGCGCCATACATCTCCCCTCGACCTCCCATGCCCCTCCCCGACGCCAGGGTGCAGCCAAATGAGCCCAGGCACGCGTGTGCTCGGCTCCCGAGGTCATCATGGCAGTCACCTGAGCCCCTCTTCGTTGCCCTCATAGTTTATCCCCTCCCCCCAAAGCTCTTGGGACACCCGAACCCACCACTCTCCCCTCCGTGGACCTCTCGGACCACCCACAGCTCTCCCGGCGTGCTCCCCCTTCGTTAATGGCCGACATTGCTGCCTCGGCATTGCTTAAATTGGATCTCCTCCACGCCTTTCCTCTCCTCTGAGCTCCACCATAGCACCCATGCAGTGCTAAGATCCCGTATGCACCCACATCTTCTCCCTTTCGCGGCTATGGTGCCATGCCCCCCATGTCCTATGGCCTCCGTCGGTGTGGACGTCACGCTTAGCCCCGGCCTCCCTAGGGCCCGGGGACACCCAATATGGATGCGGCTCACTACCCTGAGCGTGTCGGTTGTCGGAGCGCCGCCGAAGATGGCCGGTGCCGCCGGAGCAAGTGACTGCGCCTCCCCTGTTCCTTCTCTGCTCAAGCAGGAGGACATGGAGGCCCTGACAGGCGGGGCCCGCCTGTAAGCGGCACGCCGTTTGGGGCCGACATTTTAAGTGGAAACGCCCCCTCAGTTTCTGCCAGCCCATGGAGGAAGCATACTTCGCAGATTGCATTTTCAACGTCACCCCAGCCCAATAGTTGCTCTCGTCCAATACAGTGTGCGGCTCACTGGCTTTGAGCCAGTTAGGTTTAACCTTTTTTCTTTTTATTTTATCAGAAACTTCAAAAAATCATAGATAAATAAGTATTACTCCAAATGACATGATTCCAACTCCTGTATTTTTCTAAAACTCCAGACTATTTAATGGTACGACTTTCATATTTTTCTATCACAAGTTTCTATTTTGTTCAAATTCAAATTTGAATTTGACCCCCCCCAATGTCCCATTTTTAAAATCCCTGGAGTATTTATCATAGCTTGAAATTTGATGATTCCAATTTCCAGAGACTCCAAAAATCCTTATAGTAATTGATAACATTTTGCTTATGCTATATTCTGGTTGGATCTAATAAATGGCCCTTTCTCCATCTATTTCATCTTAGAAAATTCATAGGGAGTTCACATCAACTCCAAACCCAGTGAAACCACTTTCTAAAATCATTCCATGCTTGATGAGTGCCTCCACTCATTTTTATAAAAATATTTTCTGTGAACTTATTTTAGGATCATCATTTCCTTCATTCCCATCCTATTGGCCTTTCCAAAAATCCCTATTGATGCAACTCAAGTAGATCTTCTTTAGGTATTTTTCTTGAGACCAGAGGTGTCCGAGAAAAATAAACTTCCTATTTTAGAACACTTCTATTTCCTTCTTGTTGTGTTGCTTATTATGGTTGTTTCCAACGATAGTTGACGAAGTAGATGGAGTGCTCGCAGTTGGACGAGAAGTGTGTGAAGACCTGGAAGAGTTTGCTAAGCCAGGAACGCAACCCTTGACCATGTCTAAGAAACCTTTTTATGCATGTCATATAGCACTTGAAATTGTTGCATCAGAATCATGATGATCATGGTGACCACCTTTATGGGTTGCCTCCATTACTTTCGTCGTTGATACTTGCACTAAGCATAACCCTACCTTCCTATGAGGGTTGTGCGGGTGGGAAGTAGCTAGGATGCTAAGTAGTTACTATGCAAGTGGGATGGGAAAATGCATGGTGTTGGAAAGGAAATGATTTCAAAGACTTTTCAAAAAACCCGTCGGGTGCCACTAATGCCTGCGAGAGATGATGATGAGCTAGGTAACCACTTGACAAAGAAGTGGTGTACCGGAGCAAGTTGAGTGTGTGTTTTCGAAAACGGATTAGATTCAAGGTCTGTTGACGGTCCCAACCATACATGTGCTATCACTCTACCCCTATATGGGAAGGGGCTTTGTTGATTACTTTGGTGGATATTAGCAGAGAGCCCGCATTACTAGTGGTGGGAGTGACGTGGTCACTCTTGAGACGGGGTCGTGCCTGATAGGATGACCATGGGTTGTTTGTATAGACACCGGACACACCGTTGCGTGCCCTCATGGATGGTACGTGTGATGTGCATCATGAGGGATGGCACCAATGAGTGGACTCTTTGTTTAGTGCCGTTAAGGAAAAGGCATTGTTCGGGTGCTTACCTCGGGTATGTAATATACAGCGAGTCGTGGATGGCACGAAAGTTCCTTGATTCTTGTGGGTAAAGCGTGCAACCTCTGCAGAGTGTAAAACTATTCGAATAGTCGTGTTCGCGGTCATGGACAATTGGAGGTCCTTCTTAAACTATGTGTGACACAGAGATACTTGATCTAAGTCGGAAGACTTGATGAAATGACTGAACATGTGATGTTCAAACCCTGCTTATTGATATCTATAACTTGTTCATATGGATATCCACAACCTGTTGATGCATGCTTTTACAAGTTGATTGAACATGTCATTGCACTCAAAAATATTTTTCTGCAACTTACCTACTTAGTGTTATAGCATGCATTGTTAAACCTTGTTCCAAACATGGGTTGCTTGCGAGTACATTCAAAGTGCTCATTGGCTTGCCACTGGTTATTTTATTATCCAGGCATGAAAGACCAGCTTATGATGAAGATTACCTTGGTGAAAAACATGCGAGCTAGGACGCTTCCCAGTCAGAATGCATGTAGGGTTATGGCAGATGGCATGGGTTCATGCTATCGTTGAAGAATTATGTTCCAAGTTCATGAAGACTTGGCCATAAAGGCCATATTTGATTAAAATGGTACGTAATAGATGTAAGACTCATGTTATTCGGTTTCTATGTGTTCATGAGCATTGATCTGTGGGATGATTGTGCATGTACATTCGGTGATCGCGACTTATGAGTCGGGGTCCCCACAGCTTTTGAAGTCCCGATTCTAAGCCATACAACATGGCACACTGAACTATCGAGTAGTCATCAGCACGCATCTGCCAGACGTTCACAATTTCCGCAAACGCCATTGGAGGGGGCGGTGCACCAAGCGGCGCATCAAGGACATAAGCCTTTTGCGAGGCCATCAGGATAATCCTTGGATTATGGACCCATTCCACATAGTTACTTCCATCATCTTTCAGCCTAGCTTTCTCTTGGAACGCATTAAAATTCATGGGAGCTATTGCATGAGCCATTGATCTACAAAATAATTTTCAAAGACAATTTAGACTATGTTCATGATAATGAGTTCAATTAATCATATTACTTAAGAACTCCGACTCAAATCAACATCCCTTGGGTTGTCTAAGTGTGACATGATCCAAATCCACCAACCCAAGTCTGATCACCACGTGAGATGAGGTGGTTACAATGCTGAACATCTCCATGTTGATCATATCTACTATATGACTCATATTCGACCTTTTGATCTCCTATGTTACGAGGCCATGTCTGTACATGCTAGGCTCGTCAAGTTTAAACCAAGTGTTCTGCATGTGCAAAACTGGCTTACACCCATTGTATGCGAACATAGAGTCTATCACACCCGATCTTCACGTAGTGCTTCGAAATGACGATCCTTCGGAATGGTGCACACTTGGGGAGAACAAAATTTTATCTTGAAATTTTAGTGAGGGGTCATCTTATAATTCTACCACCATCCTAAGCAAAATAAGATGCATAAAAAGATTAACATCACATGCAGATCATATAAGTGGCATGATATGGCCATCATCGTCTTGTGCTTTTGATCTCCATCTTCAAAGCACCGGCATGATCTCCATCGTCACCGGCATGACACCATGATCTCCATCATCTTGATCTTCATCATTGTGTCGTCATGTGGTTGTTGTTGGATTCTATCATAGGTGCATCGCATGCAAATTAAAAAAAATCTACGCGAAGAACATCCAAGAACATGCTATGGAGATGGATCACAGTTCGTTACCACTAGACGCGTAGTGCCGTGCAGCGGAAGTAGAGTTGTGGCAGCACGTCTGCGAGGTCCGTCTCCTCCTCGTTCCGATCTCCCTTGAATATCCAGTCCAATCTCCCTCGAACAGACGGTCGCCGGATCCCACGTACAAATTCACCGGAGTGGCGCAAGTGCACCGCCTCTAACGGTATCCGCTCGTGTAGGAGGAACACTGTGCGGCGGACTGCTAGGTCCAATCACACAGTTCGGCGGGGAGTGGAGGTGGTGATATGTCTCCAACGTATCTATAATTTTTTACGATGGAATGCTATTATATTATCTATTTTGGATGTTCTATATGCATTAATATGCTATTTTATATTATTTTTGGGACTAACCTATTAATCTAGAGCCAAGTGCCAGTTTCTGTTTTTTCCTTGTTTTTGAGTTTTGCAGATATGGAATATTAAACGGAGTCCAAACGGAATAAAACCTGTGGAAGGATTTTTTCTGGAAGGAAACAAGTCATCCAAGCTTGGAGTGCATGTCAGGGGAGGAACCAGGGCACCACAAGCTTGCTAGGCACGGGGCCCCCCTGGCCGCGCCTAGCAGGCTTGTCGCCTCCTGGCAGGTCTCCTAACCCTAATTCTTGGCCTATAAATACCCAAATATTCCCCCCAACATCAGAACGAGCCATGCAAATACTTTTCCGCCGTCAGAAGCCTCCGTTCCTGAGACATCCAATCTTGGAGCCTTTTCCGGTAATCTGCTGGAGGGGGTTTCGATCACCGAGGGCATCTACATCAACTCCATTGCCCCTACGATGATGCGTGAGTAGTCCACTACAGAACTACGGGTCCATAGCTAGTAGCTAGATGGCTTCTTCTCTCTCTTTGATCTTCAATACCATGTTCTTTACGATCTTCATGGAGATCTATCCGATGTAATCCTATTTTGTGGTGTGTTTGTCAAGATCCGATGAATTGTGAGTTTATGTTCACATTATCCATGAATCTTATTTGAATCTCCTCTCATATCTTATATGCATTATTTCATATCCTTGCAAGTCTCTTCGAGTTATTGGTTTGGTTTGGCCAACTAGATTGGTAATTCTTGCAATGGGAGAAGTGCTTGGTTTTGGGTTCAATCTTGCGGTGTCCTCACCTAGCGACATAGTAGGGGTAGTGAGGCATGTATTGTATTGTTGCCATCAAGGGTAACAAGATGGGGTTTTCATCATATTGCTTGAGTTTATCCCTCTACATCATGTCATCTTTCTTACTGCGTTACTCTGTTCGTCATGAACTTAATACTCTAGATGCAGGCAGGAGTCGGTCGAAGAGTGGAGTAACAATAGTAGATGCAGAATCATTTTGGTCTACTTGTTGCGGACATGATGCCTATATGCATGATCGTTGCCTTGGATAGCTACATGATTATTCGCTTTTTTATCAATTGCTTGACAATTTGTTTACCCACCATGATATTTTCCTTCAGGAGAGAAGCCTCTAGTGAAACCTATGGCCCCGGGTCTATTTTCCATCATATATTTCTAGATCTATAACTTGCTGCAATTTATTTATCTTTTACTTTCCGCACTCGTTTACATATATCTCTTTTAGATCTAATCCTTGCAAATAACCGTGAAGGGATTGACAACCCCTTTATAGTGTTGGGTGCAAGAGTTTGATTGTTTGTGTAGGTGCAACCATTGGTGACTTGCTTGTTCCTCCTACTAGATTGATACCTTGGTTCTCAACAACTAAGGGAAATACTTATCTACTTCGATGCATCACCCTTTCCTCTTCAAGGGAAAACCAACGCAAGCTCAAGAGGTAGCAGATGGCTAGTTGTAACACATGCAAAGCCCTAATAACAGTGCTGAAGTGATCAACCAGATGGGTGTGCCACACCTCCACTATATATAAGCATCCGGCACGGGCTAAACACTTGAGCCTCGCACAGATCCTAAAGTCTGTGTGTTCCTTCCCTTAAACACGCGACCCCTTAGGTTCTCGTTCACTTGGTCGCGAGTCAGATCACATCTGGCTCGACCAGTCGGTAGCGGCCTCTAGCAAAGCGTGCCGACTCCAAGTGTCTGATGAAGCTGGTTAGGCGAACTTGTACTTCACACTTCTATTCCCTTTGCCACATGATATATATTGTCATGCTCAAGGCTTCATGGTCATCCTTGTTACAGCACGACCTCTTTCTCGTTCTGGTGAATCTGACCAACACTTCGGATAATCTCATAATCCTCATCGCATGGCCATGCTTATCCAGGTCAGATCACCCGAGGGGCCCAGAGTATATATCTCCTGATCGGAGGGGAAAATTCCATCTTGCTCGACCATGTCTCGCGGCATGGGTCTGGACAAGCCCGAAACCTACCTTTGTAACTACCCAGTCATGGAGTAGCGTTTGGTCGGCCCAAAGCAAGTCTGTCACCATCTCGAGTACATGCGTCATCTTAGGTCTCAGGACATAGAACGTATGTTGTACTAGAGACTCACAGATGACCTATCATGATGTCTCATAGTTGGGTCTGTCCAACTCAGACCTTATCTCGACTCGGATCCGACTACTTCGAATCCGACTAGACCTTTGTGAGCCCATATTATCCGGATAGCAACTAATGCTACATGGTCAGTGAGACCAAACCATCCACCGTGTCATATGCTAGCCTAACTAGCTGCGTGTCCACACAACCCTTTCGACTAGGGACCATTTAGGACAGTTATCATCCAATGCATAGTCTCACAATCAAGTCACGTACTTGTTAATACACAACATTGATAATGTCCAAGGACTATCTTTATTCATAAACACATAGGAAATATCATCATACATGATTGCCTCTATGGCATATCTCCAACAGTTGTCGCGCCAACTATTGCTTCTATAACTATTACTAACGCATAGCAATAAAGTAAAAGCAATTACATGGCGTTTAGTGATTGACATGCAGGTCATACAATAAATTAAAGAAAGACAACCTTATGTCTCCTGTCGATTGTGTACTCATCAACATGCAAGTCATGATATCTGATCATCTCATACATCAACATATATCAAATCACGTCTTGGCCATATCACATCACAACATGCCTTGCAAAAACAAGTTAGATGTCCTCTACTTTGTTGTTGCAAGTTTTACGTGGCTTCTATGGGCAACTAGTAAGAACCTTTCTTACCTAAGTAAATCCACAACGGTGATAATCAAGTTGCCCTTTAACCTTCTACAAGGACCACCTCTATCGAATCTGATTCAACTAAAGTGGGAGAGCCAGACACCTGCGAGCCATCTTTATGCAACAAGTTGCATGTCAGTCGATGGAACCGGTCTCTCATATGTGGATGAGTAAGGCTGGTCTGAGCCCCTTCATCCCACAATACCGCTGAATCAAGATAAGACTAAGGAGGTAAGAAATCTAAACATCAACGCCCACAAAAAAATTTGTGTTCTACTCGTGCATGTTATCTACGCATTGACCTAGCTGTGATACCACTTTTGGGGAACGTTGCATGGGAAACAGAAAAATTCCTATGAACACCCAAGATCTATCTATGGAGATGAACAACTATGAGAGGGAGAGTGGATCTACATACCCTTATAGATCGCAAAGCGGGAAGTGTTAAGAAACGCGGTTGATGTAGTCAAATGTCTTCACGATCCAATCATAATCCATCCCGCGATCCAATCACGATCCGCCCCGATCTAGCGCCGAACGGACGACACCTCAACGTTCAGCACACTTACAGCTCAATGACGTCTCCGACTCCTTGATCCAGCAAGCAAGGGTGGAGTAGTAGATGAGTTATCCGGCAGCACGATGGCGTGGCGGCGGCGGTAGTGGAGTAGTCCCGACAGGGCTTCGCCAAGCGCTACCGCTAAGAACTAGAAGAGAAACGATCTAGAGAGAGGGGAGGGTTGCGCCATGGCTTAGGGTGCGGATGCCCTCCCTCTCCTCTCATATATATAGGGGAAGGGAGGAGGGGCTAAAAGCACATTTGTTCCCATGGTGGTTTTGGTAATTAATAACAACATATATGTCATTGAACTAATGTTTCCACTAAGCATGTTTCAGGAAAAGTTGAATGATGGGTTGGCAAAAGGATTGTGGAATACCCCAAGATGCAAGGAAATAGATTGGCAAAGCTTCAAGCAAAGAGGACTCTACATTTTACTTTGTGAGAAATCACTTTGAGTCCATAGGAAAGGCAATACTATTAAAAGGGGGTAAGGTACTATTGGTGAACAAAATGTTCATACGTGCACAAGTGATAGTCACCTCATACACCCACAAGCTCTTCCACAAAAGTTTGTCCAAAGCCAAATATCCAAAACCGGTGCTACCGATTCTCAGCCTCAGACAGACTCAGCCAAACCCTAACCATTCGGTGCCACCGATTCTATTTCGGTGCCACCGAGTTTGGGTTGCCAAATTCCTGTTACAAAAATTCACAAAATCAGTTCGACCGAGTTTGTTGAATCAATGTCACCGAGTTTGGCAATCTGACTGTTGGTCACCTTATCGGTGCAACCGAGTTGTATGTATCGGTCTCACCGAGACTCAAAAGTTGCTACCTTTGAGGCATTTTGATACCAACGAGAGTAATACATCGGTGTCACCGAGTCTGATTTATTAGGTGTAACGTTGGATTTTTGGAGATGCCTATATATACCCCTCCACCACCACTCACTCGCAAGAGAAGCACTCAGAACAGATCCCCACTCACACCAACTGATTTTCTGAGAGAGAGACACCTACTCATGCGTTGAGATCATGCCATTCCATTCCAACCATATGAATCTTGATCTCTAGCCTCCCCAAGTTGCTTTCCACCCAATCAATCTCTTCCACCATAGCCAAATCTGTGAGAGAGTGATTGTGTGTTGAGGAGTCTATCATCTTGAAGCACAAGAGTAAGGAGTTCATTGACATTATCGAGCCTATTACCTTTTGGAGGGTGGTGTCTCCTAGATTGGTTAGGTGTCGCTTGGGAGCCTCCTACTTCATGTTGTGGAGTGAACCAAGAAGTTTGTAAGGGCAAGGAGATCACCTACTTTGTGAAGATCTACCCATAGTGAGGCTAGTCCTTCGTGGACGGAAGCCATTATGGAATAGTCAAGGTTGCTTCTTCGTGGAACCCTCCGTAGGTAGAGCCCTCCATGGACTCTCGCAACCGTTACCCTTTGTGGGTTGAAGACTCCATAAACATGGACGTATGATAGCACCACCTATCGAAACCACGGGAAAAATCATCGTGTCTTCAAATTGTGTTTGATCTTCCTACCCTTCCTCTACTTACATGCTTGTCTTTCCTTTTTGCTGCAATACTCATAGACATGCATGTGTAGGGTGTACTTGACTTACTATGAATGCTAAAATCTGCCAAGACTTAAAATTGGGAAAAGGTAGATTTTTAATTGGTCAAGTAGTCTAATCACCCCCCCCCTCTAGCACTACTTTCGATCCTACAAGTGGTATCAGAGCATTGGTCTCCATTGCATTGGTTTCACAACCTAGGAGAGTATGGCGTCTAGTGAGGGAAATTATCACCGTAGAGGTCCGTACTTTGATGGCACTAATTTTGCTAGTTGGAAGCACAAAATGAAAATGCATCTACTTGGTCATAACCCTACCATTTGGGTTGTTGCTCGTGTTGCATTGTAAGGTGAATTCTTTGCAGATGGAAGGGAACCGGATCGCAAAGCAACTGCGAAAAAATTGAAGATGTTCCGACTCGATGCTCAAGCATGTGACATTCTCTTCAACTGCCTATGCCCCAAAGAATTAAACATAATCAGCCGTCTTGAGAATGCAAAAGAGAGTTGGAATACTTTCATTGATATGCATGAAGGTACCGAATCTGTGAGATAATCCAAGTTGGATGTTCTTCAAAGTCATCTTGACAAGTTCAAGATGAAGGATGGTGAAGGAGTCGCTGAGATGTACTCTAGGCTAGCTCTCATCACAAATGAGATTGCCGTCTTTGGAAGCGAGGAAATGGCTGACAAATTCATCGTCAAGAAGATACTTCAAGCTTTGGATTGATCCAAATGATGCCCAACTACAAAGATCTCAAGCCAACGGAAGTGATTGGAAGGACTGTTGCTCATGAGATGATACTAAAGGACAAGGAAGAACTTCACCACAAGTCTAGCGGTGCTTACAAAGCCACAAGTGATGCTCCCGCAACTCCAAGCGTCAACCTTGTCACAAATGAAGAGATAAGCCTCATGGTCAAGAAGTTCAACAAGTTCTACAAGAATAGAAGCAAAGATCGAAGCTCCAACTCAAGATATGAAGAGAGTCGTTCGTCAAGTCATGACTAAAACTGCTACAATTGTGGGAAGCCCGGATACTTCTCCAATGAGTGCGCGGCTCCTTACAAAAGGAAAGAAGAATTGCCAAGAAGACGAAGCTCAAGAGACGAGACACCTCGAAGAGAGAGAAGGAGTAGGGATGGTCGTTATGAACGAAGACCCTCAAGGAGAAGTAGGGACTCGGAAAAGAAGGACAAGTATACCAAGAGCTACTCTAGAAGAAAACATCAAGCTCATGTTGGTGAATGGGTTTTGAGCTCCGAATCTGACAACCACTCCAAGAGAAGCTACCATTCCAACTCCGACTATAGTCAGGATGAAGGGTTGCCAGACATGCACTAGTGACAATCGACTCCTGCGACCTATTTGATTCACCAAATGAAGGGAGTGGATGTTGCTTCATGGTTAAAGGCCCCAAGGTATCACACCCCGAGTATCTTGATTTACTCACTCTAATCTAGATAAGTTGTGCGATGAGGATAAGTTGGAAATAGAACAACTAACTCAAGAACTAAACACTCTTAAGTTAGCTCACGAGTCTAATCTACAAGATCATAGAGAGCTTGTAAGGACACAAGAGAAGCTCCGCTTCGAGAAGATCAATTTAGAGCAAGAGCATGAGTTCCTTAAAGCTATCAATGGCAATATTCGAAAGAAGACTTCCTCTTATCTAGCCTGGTGACTTCTCTTGTACACGTCCATGCCACAAGTTAAGACTAAGAAAGCTAGTGACAAAGGAAAGAAAGTTTCTTCAACTAGTAGCCATAAAAATGATAAATCCAATGATATTGCTTCTGGTAGTTCTATTGATCCCACTAACTCTTCTCTTAGCCAAGTTACACTTGAGGAAGAAAATGAACTTTTGAGAGGGATTATAGAGAAAGGAATCTACAAGAGTCTTGAAGGGTGCAAACAATTTGAGGAGATTGTACGCAAGCACGGAAGATACCGGACGAATCGTGGTGTTGACTACTTCAACGCTAATGGAGTTGATTGGGAAGAAGGTCAATACCCCAATCCCAAGTTTGTTCCTCAAAAGGAGAAGCATGAAAATACTCTCCCCAAAGGAACAAAAGCACAAGATGACTTTCCACTACAAGACCCCAAGCTCAAGGGCAAGAACAAGCTTCAAGAGGACATTGACTCATATGAAGATGAATCCCAAGCTTTGGTGAGGTGGGTTCCCAAGGCTACTACAAGCTCAACTTCTACAAGTGCTACTTAAACACCAAGGATCCCCATCAAATTGATGTGGGTCCCCAAGAAGAAGAACTAGAGAAGTTCTTGAGGGGTGACTCTGCCAATGAAATCCACTCATATTCATTATTGGCAAGAACTAGTTGCAATCAATATCAACGTCATGCAATGGTTCAAGGAGTCACACATTCCCTCAATGGTAAGCAAGGGACAAGGTAATCAACAAATCAATGGAAATCATCATATATGCTTTGCACTCCATGTCCATAGACATCCTTGTATTTGTCTCTTGTGTGTTGGGACTAACCCATGTAGGTGAGAAGAGTAATGAAACAACAAGGATGCTCCCAACTCTTGGTGATCTTCATCAACTTTGAGCATCCACCACTACTTCACCTACATGAAGTCTCCATCAACAAAACCCAAGGTTAATTTATCCCTCCTATGGGGAATGTCACATCGAGGGGGAGCTTTACTCTAAGACTTGAGTCAAAGCATCTCATAGTATGTGACAACATTAAATGCTTTATGTAAAAGTGGTAACCCCACTTGTCCTTAAACGATGAGTATGACCTATGATCAAGTAATCTTACTTGGATCCTAAGTCAATATACTCATATATATAGATGACTCCGTCATCGCAAAAATGCTTGTTAGATGCTAGTGTGTTTGTGCATGTTTGCCATGATTTTATTTCACATCTTATTATGTGAGCATGATGGTCTGCATTTATTTACTCATTCGAGGATATCCAATTCTTTCTATTTGGCTTTTGATTTTTCATTTGCCAATTGGATGTAGAAGAATGCCTAGGACCGCTCCTATAGCTATCCATGCTTTCTCACCTCATGTTCTATTCATGTTGCATCACAAAATTTGAACAAGTAATTTTCTATCTCTCTATGTGAGGAGCACTCGGAGTTCCGTATCGACAAAGGACTGACCATTAAAACCTCCTAAGTGCATCTCAGTGGAACCAACTCACAAATCTTGGTCTTACCGAATGCCTAGTGTTGATTAGGTTTTCAATCTCGGTACTACCGATTCCATATTCTTGGTTACACCGAGTTTCCCTGTCAGCTGACAGTTGAGAAACTCGGTGACACCGAAAATTTAGAATCGGCGTCACCAGCAATGAAGGGTATATATGCGGTGGACCACGACGCTTTGAAATTCTATCTTCAAACGTCGCGCCCCAAAACCCTAAGCTGTCCTTCCGAAGACCCCTGGTCATTGCCTTGCCTCCCCAAGCATCTCTGCTGCCGGGAATCGCCGCCGTCGACGAATTCTACACCATCGTCGCCGCTGTAGCAGATCCATCGCCAAGTTAGGGTATGGATTCGGCCGCTTCTTGCGCTCCACCTTATGATTCATGCGCATTAGGGTTTCTTCTTCGTCTAGCCACTGTTTGAGATTGTTCTGTCCACAAGAAAATTCCTTTAGATAGCAAACAATTGATTTTCTAGGGTTTGTCGCCTGCCCGATGAAACTCGGTGGAACCGAAGTGAACAAATCGGTGTCACCGATTTGCCCTCTGGGGCGCTTAGAACTATCTTGGTGAAACCAAGTACTCCTTTTCGGTCTCATCGAAAGGAGTGCCAAGTTTCTGTTAATGAGAAAGTCAGTCCAGTAGCACCGATATCCTTGCTTCGGTTGTACCAATTTTCACGTGACAGAATGCAAACCTTGAAAAGCTTTTGTTCAAACTTTCAAAAAACTTTGCATTTTGTGATGACTTATCCTATTCCACTCTTCTCAACTCTATTCACAGGGTCAGATATGTCAGGTTTAGAGGATAGCCAAAACTTGCAGGAGCAGAACATTGACATGAGTTCACGCACTAGCCCTCGGTCCAGCTCTTTCTTAGATCCAGGCACCCCTAGTTCTCATGGGTTGCCTAAAGCTGCTACAAGGACCACGAAGAGATTGAATTCTGATGAAGAGGATTCAGATTTTGTGCCAGAGGAGGTTCTTGCTAAGAAGCAAGATAAGAAGTCAGCCAATGAGGCGACCTCATCCAGGAAGGTGGTCAGCAAGACTTATGCACCTCCAGAGACTATGAGAGCACCTAAGAGTGCTAGGGCTACCATGACTATTGAGCCCCCAGGGAAGTCTTTGCCTAAGAAGGCAGGAGAGAAGAAGGCCAGGAAGAGGGTCATTCGTGTTGTTGGCAGGCCTGCCTCAATGTATGAGGATCCAGAGGAGGATGCTGGCGCTACTGCTGAGGAGGAGGAGGAGGAAGAGCATGTTGATAAGGCCCCTCCCAAGAAGAAGCAAAAGAAGTTGTTGGCAGATGTAATGCCAAAGCCAGGTCCCTCCAAGAGCACCAAGTCTACACCTAAGAAGGTTGATGCAATGAAGTCCAAGAGGACTACCAGATACATTCCTGCTGCTGAGAAGAACAAAGGATCTACTTTCACAGAAGCTGATGATGATGCTATGACAGCTTTGATGAATCTTAGACCTCACCTTCCTGAACATAATGCCAGCCATCCAATTGCTGAGGACATGAAGAAGAGGAAGGATTCTGATTTGAGGGCATGGAGAGCTATTGACTATGCCCAGAGGAGAAAAACTGCTATGGACTATAGGTTCTACACCAAGGAACAACAAGATTTCTATGACACAATCTTGCTTGACAAGAGCCCAGCCATCAGTGATATGAGATATGTTGACTGGAAGTACATCAAGGCTAATGAGAACTATTTTCCATGTGTTCAAGACAACTTTCACTGCATTGGCCTAGATGAGTTTGTTGGCAGAGAGTTTACTGCTTGGAATGACGAGATGATTATGCAATTCTGCTCCACTGCTCACTTCTATGGAGATGGCAGGATAGTGTGGATGATAGAAGGAGCAAGATACGAGTCTTCAGTTGATGAATGGGCTACCATCTTAGGAGTCCCAGAGGTTCAAGATGATGACTTGGATGTCTACTCTGAATCCAAGGAGAGCCATGATGCTATGAAGGATATGTACAATGTTATCCCTGCTGCTAACTTGAAATCACACAAGTTAGGATCTATTTACTTTCTCTAGGTTGGCCTCCGTACCATGAACACCATCTTGAGGCATACATTTATGCTTAAGTCTGGAGATGAGGAGATGATTCGAGGCTATTCAATCAACATGCCAATCCATCTTGATAGTCATACCAGGATTCAAGTGATGGACTTGATTGTAGAAACTGTGAAGAGAGTTGCTGCTGATCAGAAGCGCTCATGCTGTTATGCACCCTGCATTCAGATGCTCATCAACTTCAAACTTGAGAAGCACATCTTTGCTCTGGATAGACCCCACTTGCCACTTCAGCCAGACTTCGAGGACAATATTGTGGTGATGGACCCAGAACATCCCACATCAGCTGTAGCTCAGGCTCAGGTAGAGGCAGAGGCATAGGCATAGGCAACTAGAGCCACTAGTGCTCAGGTCCCTAGATCCAGGAACAAGCAGGTGGATCTCTTGATCTCTACTGCCATGGACATGAAGAAGGACATCAAAAGCATAATGGATAGACATGAGAGCCTTGTGAACATCTTGAGGATAGAGTGAAAACTCTTAATGACAAGGTGGATGTGTTGACCAAGACCGTCAAAGAGCTCAAGAAGTAAGTAGATGAAGCTCCTATCCGTCACACCTCTTTAGAGTCTGATTCTTCTGACGATGATGAGGATAGTGCACCTGTCAGGACGACTACCCAGTTTAGGACACAGGCCAAGACAATTATAGTGCCAGCTCCGGAGACGAGACCTTCATTTTCTGATCTAGCTACAGTGACTTCAACTCCATCAGCTCCTCCAGTACCTCCCGTCGCTACACCAACTCCATCCAGGACATCAACAAAGGTCTTCGTCGACGTAGTTCTCTCGACTCCGACATCGACCGCCGGAGGAGATCAGCCACAGAAGGACGATTAGCTATATCTCTTTGAACTTTGGTTATTTGTTGCCAAAGGGGGAGAAGTTGTATATAGATCTTTAGGCTTCGAGTGAGAGAGCGTCTTGTTTTTATTGCTGCTTTACAAAACATTTGATCTTTTGGTTTGGATGTGATATACTTTTGGTTGTGTTTGATCATACTCTTTAATGTGTGTTGCTACTATTTCCTAACCTTTTGATGGTTATGAAATGATCACTCACTTTGCTTGATGTGTTGTGCTATGTTGTTAACTCTCATTACTCTCGCACACCACCAAGATGTATGTGACATGGAAGAAGTGCCCCATCTACCTAATCGACTGTGCATTTGCATTCATATGCAAATTTAAAAATAATGCACAAATTTAGGGGGAGCTCTTGCTTATCACATACTTCTCAAAGCGACAATTATATTCGTTGATTATATCATATGTCGAAGTTTTGATCTATATGTTGTCATCAATTACCAAAAAGGGGGAGATTGAAAGCACATTTCCTCCCTTGGTGGTTTTGGTAATTAATAACAACATATATGTCATTGAACTAATGTTTCCACTAAGAATGTTTCAGGAAAATTTCAATGATGGGTTGGCAAAAGGATTGTGGAATACCCCAAGATGCAAGGAAATAGATTGGCAAAGATTCAAGCAAAGAGGACTCTACATTTTACTTTGTGAAAAAACACTTTGAGTCCATAGGAAAGCTAATACTATTAAAAGGGGGTAAGGTACTGTTGGTGAACAAAATGCTCATATGTGCACAAGTGATAGTCACCACATACACCCACAAGCTCTTCCACAAAATTCTGCCAAAGCCAAATATCCAAAATCGGTGCAACCAACACTTTCCACTCGGTGCCACCGATTCTCAGCCTCAGACAGACTCAGCCAAACCCTAGCCATTTGGTGCAACCAATTCCATTTTGGTGCCACTAAGTTTGGGTTGCCAACTTCCTGTTATGCAAACTCACAAAATTGGTTCGACCGAGTTTGTTGAATCGGCGTCACCGAGTTTGGCAATCTGACCGTTGGTCACCTTATCGGTGCAACCGAGTTGTATGTACCAGTCTCATCGAGATTCAAAAGTTGCTACCTTTGAGGCAACTCGATAACATCGAGATTAACACATCGGTGTCACCGAGTCTGACTTATTAGGTGTAACGGTTGGATTTTCGGCAATGCCTATATATACCCCCCACCACCACTCACTCACAAAAGAAGCACTCAGAACAGATCCCCACTCATACCAACTGATTTTTCTGAGAGAGAGCCACCTACTCATGTGTTGAGATCATGCCATTCCATTCCAACCATATGAATCTTGATCTCTAGCCTCCCCAAGTTGCTTTCCACCCAATCAATCTCTTCCACCATAGCCAAATCTGTGAGAGAGTGATTGTGTATTGAGGAGTCTATCATCTTGAAGCACAAGAGCAAGGAGTTCATCGACATTATCGAGCCTATTACCTTTTGGTGGGTGGTGCCACCTAGATTGGTTAGGTGTCACTTAGGAGCCTCATATTTCGTGTTGTGGGGTGAACCAAGAAGTTTATAAGGGCAAGGAGATCACCTACTTCATGAAGATCTACCCATAGTGAGGCTAGTCCTTCATGGATGGAAGCCGTTATGGAATAGTCAAGGTTGCTTCTTCGTGGAACCCTCCGTGGGTAGAGGCCTCCATGGACTCTCGCTATCATTACCCTCCGTGGGTTGAAGACTCCATAAACATGGACGTATGATAGCACCATCTATCGGAACCGCGGAAAAAATCATCGTGTCTTCAAATTGTGTTTGATCTTCCTACCCTTCCTTTACTTACATGCTTGTCTTTACTTTCCGCTGCAATACTCGTAGACATGCATGTGTAGGGTGTACTTGACTTACTATGAATGTTAAAATCTGCGAAGACTTAAAATTGGGAAAAAGTAGATTTTTAATTGGTCAAGTAGCCTAATCACCCCCCCCCCTCTAGCACTACTTTTGATTCTACACGGGCCGGGGCATTAGGGTTTCCCCTAGGGGTGGGGTGGCTTGGCCCCCAAGTTTGGGTGGCCGCCCCCCTTAGGGTTGCCCCACCAGCCCCTTGGCCGCATGCGCCTAGGTGGGAGGGGCGTCCATACCACCAGGGGCTGGTGCGCCCCCTCTCACAGCCCATGGAGCCCTCCGTGGCAGGTGGACCCACCCGGTGGACCCCCGAAACTCTTTCAGCATCCCTCACACAAAATTGCTAAGCCCCGGAACCTTTTCGGAACTCAAATACCAACTTCCCATATATCAATCTTTACCTACGGACCATTCCGTAACCCCTCGTGACGTCCGGGGTCTCATCTAGGACTCCAAACAACTTTCGATCACCAACTTATATAACTGAACAATACCAAATTGTCACCGAACATTAAGTGTGCAGACCCTGCGGGTTCGAGAACTATGCAGACATGACCGGGACACCTCTATGGCCAATAACCAATAGCAGGACCTGGATGCCCATATTGGTTCCTACATATTCTGTGAATATCTTTATCGGTCTAACCACAATGTCAAGGATTCAATCAATCCCGTATGCAGTTCCCTTTGTCCAACGGTATGTTACTTGCCCGAGATTCGATCGTCGACATATCCATACCTAGTTCAATCTCATTACTGGCGAGTCTCTTTAATCGTTCTGTAATACAAGATCCCGTGACTAACTCCTTAGTCACGTTGCTTGCAAGCTTCTTGTGATGTTGTATTGCTGAGTGGGCCTAGAGATACCTCTCTGTCATAGGGAGTGACAAATCCCAGTATCGATCCATGCCAAACCAATAGACACCCTCAAAGATACCTGTAGAGCACCTTTATAGTCACCCAGTTACGTTGTGACGTTTGATACACACAAGGCATTCTGCCAGTGTCAGGGAGTTGCATGATCTCATGGTCGTAGGAACAGATACTCGACATGGATAAAGCAGTAGCAATAAACTAACACGGTCAAATGCTACGCTTATGGTTGGGTCTTTTCCATCACATCATTCTCCTAAATATGTGATCCTGATATCAAATGAAAACTCATGTCTATGGTTAGGAAACCTTAATCATCTTTGATCAACGAGCTAGTCTAGTAGAGACTCACTAGGGACATAGTGTTTGTCTTATATATCCACGCATGTATTTGAGTTTTTGATCAATGCAATTCTAGCATGGATAATAAACGATTATCATAAACAAATAAATATAATAATAACCATTTCATTATTTCCTTTAGGGAATATTTCCAATACCCACTTGGAAAATATGGGGTCCTTCTAAAGATGACCAAAAAATGACCTTGTTCACTGAAGGCCGTTCGGGTAGGAGCAAAGGGCCCGTTCAGAGGACGTTTTTTTCTTCCACATCCTTCAAATGAACCCAATTTTTTTATCGACTTGTACCATCATGATAAGCATGCATGCCAAGTTTCGTAGCTTTTCGACACTCTATGCATTTTATATGATTTTACAAGTGAAAAACCCTAAAACACTGCCCGGGCGTGACGCAACGCGTGTATGTTGTCGGAACTCGATCAAATTTTGCATTGAGTACTGGGTAGGGCATGCCAACCCATTTACAAAACATGGGGATTATAAAGATGACCAAAAAGTGACCTTATTCCGCGGAGGCTGTTCGGATAGGAGCGAAGGGCCCGTCTCGAAGGACTTTTTTACATCCTTCAAATGAACCCAATTTCTTTATAGATTCGTAACATCATGAATAGCATGCATGCCAAGTTTCGTAACTTTCTTTGACACTCTATGCACTATATGATTTTACCGGTGAAAAACCCCTAAAACACCGCCCGGGCGTGACACGACGTGAGTATGTTGTAGGAACTCGATCAAATTTTGAATTGAGTAGGGTTGGGCATGCCAACCCACTTGCAAAATATGGGGTCATTCTGAAGATGACCAAAAATTGACCTTGTTCCGCGGAGGCCGTTCGGGTAGGAGTGAAGGGCCCGTCTCGAAGGACGTTTTTTTGACATCCTTAAAATGAACCAACTTTTTTATAGATTTGTACCATCATGAAAATCATACATGCCAAGTTTGTAACTTTTCTACATTCTATGCACTTTATATGATTTTACGGGTGAAAAACCCTAAAACACTATTCCGACATGACGCAACGTACGTGTGTTGTCGGAACTCGGTCAAATTTTAAATTGAGTGTTGGGTTGGACATGCCAACCCGCGTGCAAAATATGGGGTTATTTTGAAGATGACCCAAAATTGACCTTGTTTCGCGGAGGCCGTTCGGGTAGGAGCGAAGGGCCCGTCTCGAAGGACGTTTTTTCGACATCCTTGAAATGAACCCAATTTTGTTAGATTTTTACCATCATGAAAAGCACGCATGCCAAGATTCGTAGCTTTTCGACACTCAATGCATTTTATATGATTTTACAAGTGAAAAAACCCTAAAACACTGCTCGGATGTGACGCAACATGCGTTTCTCGTCGGAATACGATCAAATTTTGCATTGAGTACTGGGTTGGGCATGCCAACACACTTGAAAAATATAGTGTCATTTCATGCATGCCACCACACAGCACGTGTAGAACCAGCATTGTTCGGGTTTGACGAAGGGCAAGTTCGAATGACGTTTTTTTTCTACTCCACCAAATGACCACAATTTTATGAACTATAAATAAAAGTACATAAATAATTATAAAGTATTAATAAAAGTACATAAATAAATTCCAATTTGAAGAGTTTTTTTAATAAGTATTCAATGTTTTATAAAGTATAACGAAAAGCACATAAATAAAGTAAACTTTATATATACGTATAAAGAAGTGTACATAAATAATGCAAAACAATTATAAAGTGTAAATAAAAGTACATAAATAAATTCCAATTTGAAGAGTGTTTTCTTAATAATTATTCAACATTTTATAAAGTTTAACGAAAAGCACATAAATAAAGTTTTGTTTTTTTGAGTGGTTGCACTGTAAATTGCTAAATCCACATATCAGTACGGCGGCCCAGGCCCAAGTGTGTGATTTCTATAATAACAGGCGTGGACAGGAATTCTATAAAAAAAACTGCGGTCAGGGGGGCATATGTCAGTGAAACAAAAAAGGAAAAAAAGAGGGTGTTTTACTCCAATGCGCCTAGACTAGATCGTACCCACGTCGGCTCGGTCAAATGGTGTGGCGATGGCCAGTAGGCTACGGGCGTGTGTTCGATACGGACGGCCGGACGGGGCACACGGCCTAATAAACCTTTTATGGCCAGGTTAAAAAAATTGTACGCAGAGACACCTGCCCCGCATGACAGCGACTCAGCATGACGACGCAGTCAGGATGACGCCGGATAATTATTTTCAATCTTTATTTATAATTATTTTCATAATTTTCTTAGAATATTCAAACAAATCCAAAAATATATAACCAGCTCAAATTACTCAAACTACGAAATTTTATTAAAACACAAATATATCTTACATATTAAATCGAAATTTAAAACATATAAAAAACCTAATCTAACCGTCGTCATCCCTCGCCGCGAGATCGATGACATCCCCGCCCATGTCGTCGTGGTCTTCGTCGTCGTCATTGTCGCCATTGCTGCTTAGGACATCCAACCACGCGAGGTTGTCGTCCTCCTCCTCCACGATCGTCATGGAATTGCGGAGCGTCTCCATCAAGCCCAGCCTGTCCTTCGGGTCCTCTGGGTCTCTCATTTCCGGTGACGACACGAGGCCTGGCTCCGTCGTCAATCGGATGAAGGCAGCGAGGAAGCCCGGAGTGTCGTCGGGGTCCCCTTCCTGTCGTAGCGTGTGCTGTTTCGGCGGGATCTCCATTTCCGGCATCGCGGTTGGGGAAGGGGTGACGACCACGGGTGTGGGAGAGACGTCGGCCGCGGGTGGGGCGGTAGCACAAGTCGTCCGGTGCGACATTCGTGAAGGACGTCGTCCCAAGTGCGGCCCTCCCAAAACCTATGGCGACGGCATGAGCAGGTTGAACCACCCATTTCCATCACCTCGGGGACGCCGAGGCTCGACGGTTGTAACACCCCGTTACGCCTGGCGGGATCTAGACTAGCCCCACAGACCAACACTAGTCTTTCCTGCGCACCTTGTCCTCACTCGTGCGTACCCGGGACCAACTTCCTGGTCGGTCACCCATCCTAGAGTTGCTCCAAGCTAAGCACGCTTAACTTTGGAGTTCTTTTCGAGTGGGCTTCCGAAAAAGAAGCAATTCCTTGTTGATATGAGTAGTCTATCATTCCTATTAAGCCAGGCTCTCACATACACCCCCACTCAAAGGAACCACGTCCTCGTCGGCCCATCAGGAACGTTCCCTTTTGGCACACGTATGTGCGTTCAGTCCAGCACATGTGCCATGCTGTGTGCCACGATGGGCCACACACGCCATGCGCCACATGCCCGTGCACCTAGCCCGCGCATGCCCATGTAACCGCAAGGGTCGGCTCTGATACCAATTGTAACACTCCGTTACGCCTGGCGGGATCTAGACTAGCCCCACAGACCAACACTAGTCTTTCCTGCGCACTTTGTCCTCACTCGTGCGCACCCGGGACCAACTTCCCGTTCGGTCACCCATCCTAGAATCGCTCCAAGCCAAGCACACTTAACTTTGGAGTTCTTTTCGAGTGGGCTTCCGAAAAAGAAGGAATTCCTTGTTGATATGAGTAGTATATAATTCCTATTAAGCCAGGCTCTCACAACGGCCATGAGCCGGCAGGGGTCACGTCGCCTCCGCGAGAACTGTCGGCGCCGGATATGGCGAGCGTGGCGGCGGAAGGGGTGGGGAGGTGAGGGCGAGGGCGACGACCGAGAGTGTGGGCGAGGTGAGGATGCAGGTTACGGGGTTCTTTATATCATGGTAGGGAGGTGGACGGGGCGGTGGAGGCCGGTAGCCAGCCGTAACGTCATGTTAATGGTAGCGACACAACGACTGGAGGTAGGCTACAGACCCCTCGGGCGATGCGTTTGACGCGGGGATATCCACGTCGGTGTTAATGGCGACAGGCAGGTGACATGCCCTCTCGGGTGATGCGATTGACCTAGGACGCGTGTTGCACGACGCTGGAACGTCCTCGCCACGTGTGCCACAACCACCCGCAAGCACGCGACGTGATCGACGCGCAATTTTTCCTTCTAATTCACGTGCATACGACCATGCACGTGGTGTCTTTTATTAGTGACAGGGCCCACCCAGTCAAGATTGTCACGTGGCTCGACGCCCCCAATGGCTCGGCGCCATGTGGCTCGACGTATTCGTACGAAGGCGGGGGCAGGGGCGGACGTGGGACATTTTTCATTAAGACAATCTTACCCCTCATAACGAAAGGGTACTGGTTAATCTGAGCTCTTGATGTGTTTAGAGGGTGTACCGAAGCAGAAGTGTTACAACTAAGATCCCTTTGGATGAGAAGCTCCAATACAACAATTTTTGGCGTGCGGTGAACTTGATTATTTCATAACCTAGACATCTGAATGGGTTTCACTAGGGCTGGAACGCTTCAGGCGCACTCCGCCATATTTGCATACCAGTTGCTATGCCAAGGAGCTATTCGTTTCGCGGGAGCTGATTGCATCTAGAAGAACAAGGTGCGGTTAAAGTGCATTATTTTTGGATGGCTAGCATACCAATGCAGACTTTGGACATATAATAGTCAAGCCTGACATGAATTGTGTTAGAATAAATTGCTAATGTAAGATCATAGACGATACACCGAGGCACGATATTTGTTAGCAAGGTTCATCAATATGGCTACATCCCCGGGGCATGACTATGGGTGCTCCTCTCCAAGATACCGCAAAACCGACCGACCGGGCACCGGCACAAGCTGCCGGCTCCCCCACGTACATGTCACTATCTTGTCATCATGGGTTACAACGTGTGGTGCCCCTCGATATATAAGAGGCCTAGGATACAATGTGTTTGACTCCTACATGACTCGCACCTATCCACACCAATTACAACTCCAAGTCCATGTAACCCCTTGCATACATAGTATTCAACACAAAAATAACATACTCCACCTTGGATAATATTATCCACCACCTAGAAGTCATCGATGTGTCGAGCCTTCATGTACTCCGGACTTGGGATGTCTTCTTTGTAGCTTACTTAGAGCTACCCGACGGGCCTGACCCGTTGCCAGCGTGAGACTCCATTGCTACTCCTGCAGCTCCACTCTTCATGAATCCACCTGCAATAGTGCTCCCTTGCAACATGTAAAGATGTGAATCCGTCCTCTCTCCTATCATCATGGTCACCCCATCTTCCAGGATTTCCATGGTCTTCTTATCCCGATCACAATGAAATTCCATACCACCATCATGAAGAACACTAAGAGAAATTATATTCCTCCTTAGCCCTGGCACATACCAGACTCCCCGAAGCATCCTGTCAACTTCGTCAAACATCTTGATTTTTATGTCACCTACTCTAGCAACATGATAACCGGTGTCATCGCCCACATAGGCAAAACCAAACTCACTAGACTTGTACGAAGAGAAGCACTCCCTCTTGGGCATCGCATGAAAAGAGCAAGCTGAATCCAACATCCACACTTCAATTTTAATTGATCGTCTGTTTGGTACTACGAGGGCATCACTACTGCTGTCTGAGTCATCACCATGAGTAGACAAGTTAGCACTAGCCCCACCCTTAAGTTCTGGAGATTCCCTCTTAATATGTCCCCAATCCTTGCACATGTAGCACTACACCTTTTTCTTCTTTGCCTCTTGTCCCTTCCTGAGTTGATAACCTTTAACTGTCAAACCCAAACCTTGAGTACTATTCTTTTCAGCAGCATTCTTTTGCTTCCTCAACTCATGTCCAAGCAAAACTGTTATGACTTCCTCATTATTGACGTTTGTCTTTCCATGTGTCAACGTAGTGACCAAATGCTCATAGGACGGTGGCAATGAAACAAGAAGAAGTAGTGCCTTATCCTCATCATCAATCTTCACATCCAGACGCACTAGATCCGTGACCAACTGATTAAAGGCGTTCACATGCTTCACAAGATCCGACCCCTCCTACATCTTCAACCCATAGAATTTTTTGCTTCAAATACAACTTATTGGTCGGTGACTTGGACATATAATGACTTGCCAACTTTTCCAAAATCCCTTAGGAGAATCTTCATCCATGACATGATACATGACCTAAGCCGTATGGTAGTGGCCGCCTGCACTTGCATATCCTCCCACGCATCATCCTCAACCTTGGTCGGCTTCATCTCCTGCAAATCCTTCAAGATTCCCTGCTACGCCAAAAGATCCTTGACTCTTGTTTGCCATAGACCGAAGTTACCGTGCCATCGAATTTCTCCGCATCAAATTTGGTGAACCCCGGCGTCATGCCGAGCCGCGATCTAACCGACATGTTGTCGTCGGTCTGACCGCCCTTGCTTGCCTCTATGACCTCCTCACGAAAAAGATTATTGATCCCGAATTTCTCGTCTGTAGCCACGCCGCAATACACGATCTATCAAGAAATCTGACCCACACAACCTCCTTGTCCGCCCTTCAGAAAATCACCGTGAAGCCTCGCCGACACGCAAATGAATCCGCTCTGTGTCAAAACCAATTGCTCCACCTTTTCCAAACCTGGAGACTTTTTCTGGTGTGCGTTTGCTACCGCGTCGCCTTAGCCTTTTATTACCGCTGGATCGACCACAGCCTTAGGCTGGTCGTAATGGGAGCATCATAGGTAGTATCATGCATGCCAACTAAGCAATATTGATGATGTGTCATAGAATTAAATGAAGAAAGAAAGGGTTGAGTATCATATCATGATAATGTATCATATTAAACGATGTGCTACTTGCATGATACTAGTATATGATACTCCCCATTACAACCAGCCTTACCTTTTTCTTCCCGTACACAAAAACCGATCCAAGTCCGTCACAATATGTCTGGTCTTGCCAAACCAAGTCTCACACGGACCTATGCATGCACACGTCTCTTAACTAGTGGAAGACTTGTCCCCTGGACCAAACATCCACACGCACGCACGTACCAGATTGGATGACGCGTGTATGTTAATCCCTTGAACTCCTGCCATAATACAATTTTTCTTTCCTTGTGTGTTGCGTGTGTCCAAGGAAACCTACTGCATGTCGCGCCGCTACCGAGACCGATTGCCTCATGCCTCCTCTAAGACTCTGAGCGTCCGTGTCGCGCAACGAAACCTGACCTTCCTCCCTGTCCGTGTCATCTTGGAAAACATATCCGTCGCTAAACTGACGACAAGCTTGCCTTCTGTTCTTGATTCTTCGCCAGCGATCTGTAACAGCCCTGTCGCACGTACTCGTCGCACGTCAACCTTGCCGCAACAATTATCACCTTGCGCATCGTCCGTGCACGAGTCATGTAATACCCTGACCATCCGCGTCACCGCACAATTCGTCCGTAGTGTCACGCCACCGCCTTTGTACAACACCGAGTGCATCATCTCGATGCTCTCACACTCCGATCTATCCGGTCGTCCCCCATGTTTGGTCGTCGGTCTAATCGCGAGCCGAATCCGTCGCCTCTGCAATGTCTTCAACAACCACTATGCCAGTTCGGTCGTCACGTCTAGCCGATCCTTACAGACCGCAGCCCATCAAACGGTCCAGGCCTCCTGCTCGAAGTGTCCGACACCACCGATCGCATCCTCGATCGCCACCATGCTCCACCTTGCACCAATCGAACCTTCCTTGGCACCTATCAAGAATGATCGTCGTACCTCTAGATGATCTTCCGCATAGCCTTCTCATAACCTTGCGCATGATACCACTTGTTAGAATAAACCGCTAATGCAAGATCATAAACGATACATCGAGGCATGATATTTGTTAACGAGGTTCACCAATATGGCTACATCTCCGGGGATGACTACGGGCGCTCCTCCCCACGATACAGCAAAACCGATCACCCGGGCATCGGCACAGGCCATCGGCTCCCGCGCGTACCTATCGCTATCTGGTCGTCATGGGTTACAATGTGTGGTGCCCCTCGATATATAAGAGGCCAAGGACACAACGTGTCTGACTCCTACATGACTCGTACCTATATACACCTATTATAACTCTAAATCCGTGTAAACCTTGCGTACATAATATTCAACATAAATATAACAGATTGCGAACACATACTTCTCACTGTTTCTCTGTGACCAAGAAGAAGACACACTTGATCACATTCTAACGCAATGTATTGTTGCATAGAAAACTTACCATGTGCAAAGCGTTTACAAATCAAGGTAGATATCCCTAATGTATGCTCAACATTCGAGAAGTGGGAGATGGTGAGATCGTAAGAGCATCTACAAACGGACCTCTCAAACCCGCCTCAAACGCCTAGCAGGTCGCCCGGTCACAAAATTTCGACCCAGACGGGCCTCTCAAACGTCCCTCAAACGCCCGGGCTGACTGGCACCCCCCATATCCAGCCCAAATATGAGGCGGGTATGGGGGCGCCCGGACGCGCCTAGGCACACCTACCACGTCGAACCCGACAACCCGTCCCCACCCTAAACTGCACCAAATCCCTCCAAACCCTTCCTCCTCCTCCCGCCGCTTTAGAACAATTCCCGGCCCGGACCCTTGCCCGCCTCCACCCTTGCTCCCAATCCACTCCCTCTGGTCCAGATCCACTGTCGGAGATGTCATCCAGTGCGACCCAGACCGCCGTGATGGAGACGCGGTCTGCCTCGTCCGTCGGCGGCATGAATTCGTCAGCAGCGACTTGCAAGGCGGAGAACGTCGCCCTCAAGTTGCGGTGACACCGACAGCGAGGGAGGGAGGCGGCGGCTTTGGTGTCGCAGGGAGGTTCGAACGCACAGGAACAGATGTCTCCTCCACCGTGGTCGGATCCCCACACCCATTCTCTCCGAGCGCCAGCGAGGATTACGGTCACTGACCCCATTAGGACAGACGACGATCCAAGCGGCGGTTGGTCCATTTCGGACAGCTTTCCGCCCACGCAGATGCCGACAGTAGACGTGTGTGACTCGTCGGAGCTCGTTCGGGCACGGACGAGCACGGGCTCCGACACTGCCCGAGCTGACCTCAACCTGTTCGACAGAATGACCGAACATGAGTCGGTGAGTTTTCTTTGCTCTTGTCCGATAATATTTAAGTATATCCCTTCAGCTTCTTTCGCTCATGATGAATACTTGTAAATCTTAATCATATAGGCGGCGTTCATGTTGACGATGATCAATGAGAATGAAGATCTGACCCAATTGGAGTATGAATTAGAGGCCCCCACCGCTTTTGAAGTTGGGAACACATCTGATCCCAATCTGAGGAAGAAGAATAAGAAGGCCAAGACGGCGAAGGCAAGAGGTCCGACATTCTCAAGACACGAGGACATCTTGTTAGTTAGAGCTTGGTTGGCCACAACAATGGATCCAATATGCGGCACGGAGCAAAAGGGGAGCACCTATTGGACGAAGATTTGGAAGGAGTATCATGAGCTAAAGGAGTATATGGAGCCGCATCCTATGCTGAGCACTCGCAATGTGGCATCTCTCCAACATCGTTGGGGGATCATTCAATGGGAAGTGAATAAGTACGTCGTCTACTATGCACAAGTGACCAAACGCCCTCAAAGTGGGTTCGGAATAGCAACTCAGGTAAGCTCAATTGCCTCATCTTCTCGTCCATTGCATATGCTTCTTGTGTTTGCATTCTCTTGCTCATAGATGTTGTTCCCTAGACGGCAGTGGCGGCAACATTGTATCTCGAGGAGGAGAAGAAGCCATTTGCTTTTAGCCATCGTTGGCTCCTGTTGAATGGCAAGCGGAAGTGGACCCAAGTTGTGGCCGACATCAAGTCCGGCAAGAAGAGGAATGATGGCTCAAGCTCCAACCAATCAATTGGGTTGGACGATGAAGAGGAGGATGTTGTCGTGGACGAGAACGGAAAAACCACCGTGCCAAAAGACAACCGCCAAGTCATGGGAAACAAGTGGGAGAAGGGACGTCTCGCCCTTATGCCACGGCTATCGAAATGTCGTCAACATGGACGGGCATTTTTTCATCTAGGGAGAGCAAGAAGGAGGAGAGGTACAAGCTCCTCATGGAAGCGCAAAAGGAAAGGATGGAGTGGGACAAAACTAGGGTGGAGAAGAAGCTTGCAATTGAGAGGGAGAAGATCGAGTTGGAGAAGCGCAAAGCGGTGATCAAATGGTTGCTCGAGAAGGCCAAGATATTTGCCGACATGGATTTCAAGAAGGAGAAGTTGCAACTCGCACGGGACGCGGAAGATGCGAAGATCATGTTGGCGGACGAGACCGGCTTGGATGACCATGCAAATAAGTGGCTTGCGGACAAGAAGAAGGAGATCAACGCCCAGAGGGCGGCTGCGACGGAGGAGGCAGCCCGGATGCAAGCGGAGGAGGCAACAAGGATTCAGATGGAGCAGCATGCCCGGATGCAGGAGCTGCAGGCCGGATTCAAGAGGAGCTTCTTCTCGCAGCAGCCGCACAGCGAGTGATCGGAGGCAGCCCGGATTCAGGAGGAGCCCGGGCTGATCGGTCATGCTCGGACATTGATTTGATTTTGCCATGTCCGGTTTGTTGAACTATGATTTGCTTTGCTTTGCTTTCTTTCGTACTTTGGCATTCAGACAGTTGTTTCGTATGATCGACACACATGGATTGCATGGATTTGAGGTTTCGATTTTGCTATATGTGGATGTGCGGCACAACATTTGAGGGGTGTTCGGTCCATGCCCACGGGCGCGTCCGTGGCCGTTTGAGGGGCCAGATTTGCCAAGTCCGGCTGTAGATGCTCTAAGGGGGTGAAAGATTTTGACACTGATGCCTTTCATAATAACTAACCTATGAAAGCAAATGAACGCTAGGGTGTTCAACAACACATCTCAACAACGACCAATTACTGCCGTTGTTGATTATATCCGGGAGGAGCTTCACGCTCTTAGGCAGGCTGGTTTGGTATGTTTAGATTCTCTCGTGAGACATACTTAGAGCATCTACAGCCCAACACCTCAAACCCTCACAAATGTCTGGGCAGGCCGTTCGGTCATTGATCGGCCACGAAATTTCGACCCAGACAGACGCATCAAATGAGCCTTAAATGTTTGGGCTGACCAGCATTCCTCTTATCTAACCAAAATATGAACCAAATATAGGGCATTGGTGCGCCCGTCATGTGTCCTCGCTGGCCCGCAACAATCCATATGTATTTGTCCCCATCCGCTCGTCGGACCAAACCCTAGCCACTTCACACTCCACTCCCCTTCATCCCCTTCGCCATCCATGCTCACCTCCGGCGATTTCTGTCTGTCTTTGGCATGGCGGGCAACGGATCTAACTTCGACCAATCCGGATCCGTCGACTGGGCATCATCCCATGTGGGTTGGAGGAGGCAATGGCGGTACGTATTGCACTCCACCGCTCCCGAGAGGACAATGCCCAACCGATGGAAGGATCCGTCCGACGTGACTTCATAGCGTCGGCTCAACGGGCGCTCGGTTCCTCTAGGGCTAGATCGACAGCCGAAAAATTTCTCCTTACCCATCACTGACCGGGCAGACTATGAGTCCCACCGGGAACGGGCGCCCTGCCATGGAAAAGAGAGGATAAGGTCTATCGAGGCCTGTACCGCAACAGGCATGGCACCGGCGCGGGCGGTCACAGAGGAGGAAGCCATCCACGCCCGCGTTGGGAAGAAACGACAGCGGAGGAACACACGCGTCATCGCCCGAGAGCAGAATCGTGCGGTTCGTGGAATATTCGGACTGCCACTGAAAGAGGACAAGGAGGACAACGATGACGATGACAGCTCCGACGATGAGCAGATCCGGCTCGATCCCAACTACACCTTCGTCCGGTACTTCCGTGAGAAGGGCGACAAGTGCACCGGAAAGGGTAATGGCAGCGTGGACGATCTCCATCATAGCCAAACATGCAAATTTTTATAATAGTCTAATGGCATGTTAGTAGTGATGGAGTAGGCGGACGATGTATGTAATGTATCAGCATAGTTGCATGAGTTTGTCTAAATTTAAGATATGATAATTAAGATGTCCCGTTATGAAAAGACAAATTTAAGACTTCATCTTCGTGACCGGATTTACAGAGTCCGACTGTTGATGCTCTTAGATTGTGTTTTTCAGGTGTAGTGTGTTCAGGCTTCACTATTTGGTGATGCTAGAACTCTTGTAAAAAATGTTCTTCTTCCTTCGATGAAACTAAGGGTAAAAAACACATATTTGACCTTTGTGCGAAATTAATTCACGATATGAATGGAGGATGATTTTTTTCTCACAAACTGACCGTTTTTTGTGACGCCCGACAGAAGGGCACTGCATGACACTATGCAGCGCCTATGAGTTCGGCGCTGCACCCCCGGCCAGCGTGGCAGCCCCGGGCCAGGCGCGACCCCACAATCAGCAGTGCAGCGCCTGAGTGATAGGCGCTACACTATGTTATGTGCAGCGCCCAACCCTTAGGTGTTGCACAGTGACTTAAGCCGCATCGGGCCGATCCTTCCCAGGCACTTCTTCCCTCTCCCCTAGCAGTTCCTCTCTGTAACAAAGAGCAGGGGCGGTGCCCCCTTCGATCCCCCCTCTCAGATCTGACGATTTTAGCCGTGGATTCGATCCCTAATCCCTGGTACTAGGTAAACTCCTCCGTTCCCCTTTCTTTTCCTCCATAAATTTGTTGCCATTGAAGAGATTTGTTGAAGATTTGGTGGAACCCTTGATTTGCTTGGATTGGATCTTTAGATATATATGAGGTGCCTAGTTTTGTAGATATTTATGATTTAGGATGTGTAGGATGTGTACTATTGTTCCTTAATTCATAATGTATGATTCTTGTTAGTGAAATCTTAGATTGTTTATTTTTTAGATATATATGAGATGCCTAGTTTTATAGATAATTATGAGATGTTGAGTTTTGTAGCTGTATATGAGATGTTGAGTCTTTTTTAGATACATATGAGATGTTGAGTTTATTTGAAATATGAGATGTTGAGATGAACACATATGACATATTGAGTGTATGCCGATATTGGAGATGAACTCATATATGTGTATTGTTTGAATTTTGTAAGGATGGGTTGGCTTCTCGACAATGCCTATGACACACGACACCGAGCCTACATGATGCGCAAGCAGGGGATGGTAATAATGAGTATTATGAATATTTGCGAATTTGCCTTTAGTTGAAATTCACGTGCCCTAAGATTTGTCATTACTTGTTTTTTGCAGAAGCTTGAACCTCTGAAGATTTGGTATCACAGCATCTCTAGTGCTACCATGCGCTACGATCCGCGGTACACACCCTACATCCAGCAAGCAGGACTCCTCCCGTGGATTCAGTTGGTCAGCCGGTCCACGTCGAACCTCAACGCTCCACTGGTGTCCTCTCTTGTTGATCGATGGAGGACGGAGACGCACAGTTTCCATCTTCGGACTGGGAAGATGACCGTGACACTCCAGGATGTCTCCTTGATCACCGGTCTTCCTATCGACGGAAGGCCTCTTTGTATGAGCACCGATTCTGATGGGTGGCGTGAACAGATGACTGCTCTTATCGGTACGGCTCCTACCAAGGCTGAGGCTGATGTAGAAGAGGGACAAGAGAAGAAGAAGAAGGAAAGGAAAGCAGCCGGAGCTCCTTTCACGTGGATTCCAGCAAACTTCGGCATTGCCCTCAAGATGCCACTAATGATGTGATCCAGACACATGCTCGTGTCTATATGTGGTACGTTATCTCGAGGACTTTGTTTCCTGATGCCACAGGGAAGAACGCTCCATGGATGTGGCTGAAGGCATTGACCGTCTTCGGGAGCAAATGGAGCTGGGGTTCAGCAACTCTAGCCTAGGGTTCGGCGCTACATAGCTCGAATGGCTACTGGGACCATTTTGTTGCTGGCTGGACACTCATGTCGAGATGTGCGGCGCCTAGGGCTTCGACACTGTGCAGTTTTGCGCAACGCTTGAAGGAAGGGCATTGCACATGTAGACATGAGTTCCAGAGAGCAACAAAATGCTTCCAGTAAATTTGAAGACCGAAATTTTACTAAGTCAGTGTGCAACGCCTGACACGTGGGCGCTGCAGTGTGTCATGCAGCGCCCGACAGCCGGGCGTTGCACTTTCTACTGATTTCAAATGCAGACTACTTTTTAGGTTTTGTGGTTCACATACTATGTCACATAATCATAAGTAATAGCACAAATAGTAGTCCAAAACACATAAAGACTACACATCACATAGAGTAGTCCACATCACGTTGTCATACACACATAAAGTAGTTATAGCACATAGTCATAGCACACATTTTGGTTCACAACCAAATTGAAGATGATAGTGACGAAATGCGAACATAGTAGCACAAAGAACATAGAAGAACATAGTAGCACATAGTCCATTCTTCTCCCACCACACCGGCATCTCACCTCCCCCCTTCATTGTTGCCATACCTACGAAATGACATTAATAGATAGTCACACACGACAATGGCCCATTCAACCAAAATAACAAGATAATAGTAAGTCACATATGACAATGGCCCATTGAGCCAATAAAACATTCATCCACTGCGGCCTCTACCACCACCACGGCCAAGACCACCACCACGGCCTCTACCACCACCACCACGGCCTCTACCATCACGTCCAAGACCTAGTTGACTCCCTCTTTGTTGCCTAGTTCCTCGTTAGCTTGGTTGATTTGATTGGTTTGGCACTTGGGCACTTGTTTGGCTTGGTTGGCTACTAGTTGGTTGACTTCGTTGGCTATCATTTGCTTGGCTTGTGCTTGCATCATTTTTTTATCTCTTTCTTGGTTTGCTACAAGTTCTTGTGTTGTGTCCCCCATCATTGCGCTCCCCATAACGGGATTGCTCACGAGGCTCTTGGAATTGACCGGTGCCGGTTTCTCGACCTCCACCACGGCCCCATCCTTCCATGTCACCTCTAAGATGCTTTGTCTTACGTCTTCCCCGTGTAATGACCTTCAATTCTGGGTCGGGCCATAGTTGAACTCCATGATACTCTGTCCATTGTGATTGGTCCAAGTAGGGCTTAAACCGGGGAGCCCATGTATTCTTTACCGTCAAGATTGAGAACTCAGACTCCCGCGCGATAAGAGGGTGATTGACGTCCACGTTCCTAACACGAGATGTGTTTAACAAGTGCGAGCATGGGAGATGAAGCAACAATGTCCTCATGCAAGTGTAATCACACCATGTTAAGGAGACCTCGAAAGCCCGACCTCTGTGTTGGTGGCCATCGTTTGTGGTTCCTCCAGGCTCTTTCACTTCATACATCCACTCGTTGTCATCATATAGTACAACTTCTTGGGAGTCTGCCTTCCGTGATTGAAATTCTAACCATTCTTCAACCTTTGGTGGGAAATTATACTTGTGCCTTTTCTTGTACTCACCAGCAATATGCTTATCCATCTCCATTGAGTACTTTACAAAAATATGAATTCATCTTGTCAAATGTGTATTGAACTATTGTTGTCACAGGTAATGCACGTACGCCCTTGAGCACCTTATTGAAGCATTCTGCCATGTTGCTTGTCATTTGACCGTACCTACGACCATCTTCATCGAAAGCACGTGCCCACTTATTCCTTTCTACAATGTTTTTATTGAGAAAGGCAAGACCTCCCGCATCAAGTTTCTTGTGTGTGAGCAATGCATTGTACAAGTTGGCGAACCGCTTGTCGAAGAAAGCGAGACAACAATCTTGAAGATCATCGGCCAACTCCTTGATACCACATGCCCTATGAAAGTTTGCACAAAAGTGCCTCATGCACCATCGATGATGCAACGCTGCATGTTCGGGAATGTCAATCACCACCGCGTTTAGAATTCCTTGATGGCGATCCGATATAACACAAATTTCCCTTTCAGCCGATATTACCTTTGTTCTCAATTGACGCAATAACCACTCCCAGATATCATTGTTCTCTACCTTAACCAAAGCAAAAGCCAAAGGCAACACCCGGTTATTGGCATCACTTGCTATTGCAACCAATATAGTGCCCTTGTATTGTCCGGTCAAGAACATGCCACCAATGGCGATGACGGGCCGACAATGCTCAAAAGCCCTCACGCATTGCTCAAAGGCCCAAAATGCACGGCCAAATACTTGGACGGTCCTCCCGTTGTGAATCAATGTCTGGTGCCCATGAGGCTCGACCACGTGAACCATGCCTGGGTTTGTGGCGGCCATAGCTAACAACAACCTAGGGAGTCGGTTCTATGCTTCCTCACAATTGCCATACATGCCTTCCCGTACTTCACCTTGTAATGAAAGATGGCTTTCACAAGGTCAATGACACTCTTAATGCTCATTGTTGGAAGTGTGGATATTTGGTTGGAAAACCTGTAAGCGATGAACTCGGACGTGAGTTGTCTGTGTTCTTCGGACACAAGCTTGCCATCCGCATTCTTGTGTCGGCACGTGTGACTTGGTATACAACTAACTATGCGCCAAGTGGGACCTCCTTTCCATGGCCTTGCATGCACAATCCATGGACATGTTGGCACTTCACATTTAACCGTGTAACGCACATTGACGTCTGAGTTGGCCACTCTATGTGGACGATAATGCGTAACCAAGTAGTTGTCGAGCCACATCTTCAAATCCAAGAAGGATTCAAACTCACAACCGGGATATAATCCGTTCTTGCCGTCTCCCAAATCACGGTGAGAACTTGGCCTAGCTCCAAGAGATATACATTTGCCACCATCTACAACGGCTTCATCCGCGAGACTAAGATCCTTGAACAATGGTGTCTTGTGATCCCATCGGAAGACCTTCTTAAATGCTTCGGCCTCCTTCGCCGTGAACACCTCTTCATCAGGACCATCATCATCCGAGTCCGATGCATATGAACGAGAAAAAGGGATGGATTGGTCCCTTTTTTCTTGCACATTATATTTGTCGAGATCACCCACATTGTTGTCCTAGAGATCAACTTCGTTGTCATCCTCCTCGTACTCATCATTATCCTCTTCAAAAGCTTCATTTGGGTTGTTTGAAATCGGGCTCAATGTTGGCCAAACTTGTTACGTCAAGTGAGGTTCACTCATGTTATTTTGGTTCATGGGTGGAGGAGTACTAGCAACCAACGGGGAGGGGTTCCGGTTCAAGTCCAAATGCAAACTAGACTCAACCTTCTTGGAGGCAAATAACTCAAGAGCCTTGTCTAGAGATTTGGCAACCGTCTCCTTGTATGCAACCCAATGTTGCTTAGAGTTCACACGCATTGTCTTCCAACGGATGTGCATTCCAAAACCAACATTATGCCTTCCTTCCAACTCAACAACGTCACGTGGGTCCATCCAATTCAAATCCCGCCTCACTTGTTCCAAGACATCCGCATAGCTAGGACTACTCTCAAACACCATGTCAAGCTCATCCGGATCCGGCTCAACATTGCCTTTCAAAAAGGCCTCTTTATCCGCATGATGAACATAAACACATGTTCTTCCCATCCCTACAAAAATAAAAAACGCACACATATCCAATAAGTACTTAGCCGAATATTTGCACAAAATACATAAGCCCTAACATAGATATGAAACAATAACCCTAACCCCCACTTAACAATAACCACAACCCTAACCATAGCATAACCCTAACCCTAACCCCAACATAACAACACACATAACCCTAACCCTAGCATAGTTGGAAGCCTGACCCTAGCAAATTGGGAAAGATGCATAACATGTTTCCACGCAAATTTCCAAATCCAAGCAACAACTAGGGTTTCCCCAAACTAGCAAGATATGAGCTAATGTGACAATTCCTTTGGATGAAAATGAAAGGATCGGATGAGATTACCTTAAGGGAGGGGTTGGCTTCGAAATCCACGGACAAATACTCCGGATTTGCAAGATTTGAGAAGGATTTGAGAGGTGGGGAGAGGGGGAGAGAAAGGTGTCGGTGGGGTGGAGGTGTGTGTGGTGGTGGGGGGGTGGGGGATGGGTGGGGACAGCCAAAGTGACACAGGCAGTGCAGCGCCTAAGGGTTGTGCACTGCACATAACACAATGCAGCGCCTATCACTCGGGCGCTGCACTGCTGACTGTGGGGCCACGCCTGGTCCGGGGCTGCCACGCTGGCCGGGGATGCAGCGTCGAACTCATAGGCGCTGCATAGTGTCGTGCAACGCCCTTCTGTCGAGCATCATAAAAAATGATCAATTTGTGAAATTTTTTCATCATCGATTCAGATCGTAAATTAGTTTCGTACAAAGTTCAAATATGTGTTTTAGGCCACTCTTATTCCACTACTCGGGCTTTATAGGCGGTGGTTGACATGGGATGGGATGGGAGGGGAGTTCGGCCGACCGGATCGCGTGGTTTTTCTTGGGTTCCTCCGCCGGCCGTCGACGCCGGTGAGGGCGGAAGCGTCAAGTCCACCCCAGTCTAGTCTAGGTGAGCAGCACTGCCGCCACCTCACCTGCTCAACCGCTCCCAGCTCCGCCATTAAACGCACACGTACGCGATTGGAGAGGAGATCGATCCCCGCCTCCTTCCCTATCTGCATCAGCCGCTGTTCCACAAGCTTCAGCCATGTCCCACGACGATCCCCCGCCGGCTCCCGCCAAGAAGAAATCGCCCTCCGAGGAGGCGGCCGAGAAGAGGTCAGCACTACCCCCCCCCCCCCTCCCCGGCAATCCGTACCGGCAGGGAGTCTACAGCGAGGTATCAGAAATTGTCAAGAGAGAATTTGTTCAACCTGCGAAAATTGCTGGACAGCGGGGGTAGAATTTCGGAAGTTCTTACTTAGCTAGAGTACCTAATATAGCAAGCTGCAAATGGGTTTATTCACGCCTTATTTGTGCAGGAGGGAGAAGCTTACTCCTGGGAGCTTGATGAAGGCGGTTATCCGGTCAGGCAGGGGAGACGCGACTCCTGCAGATGGAGATCAGGTCAGGCCAGTTTTTCCCCTTCCTTCCAAACCTTTATTTGCTGCAGATATTGTGACATATGGCTCTCTGAATCAAAATTTCGCCATCTTACGCTCCTCAGCCTTTCTGGAAGCCCAGTGCTATCGAGAGTTATATTGCTACTGCTAGTGTAACTTATGAACAATTGAAAAAGTATGTACATTGACCACATGGTGTATTTGGTAAGCAACCTCAAAATAAACAATGTCAACTTGTCAAGAAAAAGTAGGTATATTGAATTGAGAGTACCTAGTAACGATGTCTCTGAATGATGTTCTTTGAGGATAGAAGTTTGTTCGCCACCGGGTGGGACGGGTTGGCTTTACAACTCTATGTATTTTCTGATGACAAATACCTCTAGTTCTGCATCACTAAATACTGGAAGCCATATGACAAAAAGCTGGTGCTCAATGAAAATATTTCCTACAAAGGGCTTTCATGAAGGGGAGCCTTGGAGCAGTGGTAAAGCTGCTGCCTTGTGACCATGAGGTCACGGGTTCAAGTCCTGGAAACAGCCTCTTACAGAAATGTAGGGAAAGGCTGCGTACTATAGACCCAAAGTGGTCGGACCCTTCCCCGGACCCTGCGCAAGCGGGAGCTACATGCACCGGGCTGCCCCCCCCCCTAAAGGGCTTTCATGAAATGTTTTACCTTAATATAAAAAGGTTTTAGGGTTTAGGGCCTTTGTACTGTTACTTTTGAATAATGAAGAAGACCTTTAATTCTAGTTGACTGAGCCAATCATCAATTTGTGCAATATCCCTCTATTCATTTAAAAATGGATGATCACATCACAGCTCAAGTTTTGAGGTGCTGTTCAGCACTCAAGATAATACAGACGAAGTCATGTGCCTTTATGTCCTATAAATGTTCAGGGCCCCCATGATGGCTTTCTCGACCTTTCATTGGACAATCTCTGATTTATTTTGTTAGAGGAGACAGTGGGACATTTCCTGGACAAACTCTTCGTTAATTCTAATCATTTTGCAGGTCATACTTCATTGCACTATTCGAACCATGGAGGGCAGTGTTGTGAATTCTACAAGAAGGGAACATGGAGGTGATGAGGCAAAACCCATTTAGCACAACACTACATATATAAAGTTCTTTTTAGTTTACAAACACCATGAAGATGCTTCAGACTCTTGACAGATTCTTATCTTCATAGAAATTTAGTGCTTCAGTAGCCATCTTCCTGCCGTTGTAGCTTTCAAGTATCAAAGTACAGACTTTCAGTCTTCTAATAGCAGATATAACATTAACGTTTGTGCGTGCTGCAAATAAAGGAAAAAAACCCAGTTATGTGATATCCAGATTTGCTTGTTAACCCTTCCAGCAAAAGCATTTACACTATGCTTCCTTCATCTTGCATTACAACACATATTAGATTAGACGAGATAAAAATAAAATCTTTTGTTAAGATATTTATCTTACAATTCAGTTTCACTGTCACATTCATTCATTAATATCTATATATACCTTTCTCTTTTTTTAGGTAGTCAGCTCAGGGTATTGGGGCTCTAATCATCTTGTTTTACCATTATTATTATAACAGGAAAAGGAATCCCACTCAGATTTGTGTTGGGGAAGAGCAAAATGATCCTTGGGTTTGCTGAAGGTTTTCCAACAATGCTTGAGGGTGAAATTGCTATGGTATTTCTGCTAAACAGAGTGCCAGTTGTAAATTAAATAACAACAATGTTGTAGGAAGGGCACATATTTCTGAAAATGCTATGGTTCGAAATACGCATGTCCTGAATTTGCAAATATCTACTGCTGTCTCTAATCCCCCCTCCCCCCGCGGCGGTCACAATCTATCTTTTCAGTTTAAAATGGAGCCGAAAATACACTATGCAGAGGATGATTGCCCGGTTACACCTCCAGATGGCTTCCCAAAAGACGATGAACTTCAGTTTGAGGTTGAAATGTTGGATTTCTTTAAAGCCAAGGTTAGTCTTGTTATGATTTGAGCATGATACGTCGTATATATTTCGGAATCATGATGGCACAGTGGTTCTGATATATTTTCAGCCATTAATTTCCTTTTCTACTGCTAAATCGATCAATTTTAGCATGATATGAGTTCTGAAGAATTATGCAATTTATGTTAATTAAGACTGCTCGCAACATAATAGCCGCCTAAAAGAGCTGTTCTCCCTTCATGCGTCCTTCTGCTGTTGCAGTGCACACCATTGCTACTGTTGCACACCATGCTTGCCCCACGCATATGTGTAATGTATCAGTGTACAGCATAATAAACTGTTTGTGAATGATAGAGATTTGTATTTCTAGTTTTCATGATTAGGTGAATGATATCGATCAGGAAATGGCATCCCCTATGGGAACTATTGAGTTAAGTGCAACATGCAAGTAAGCACGTTGGTCAGATAAACATATGAATTCATCTAAGCTCCATTCGCCAAGTCGATGTCCTATTTTTTCTCTTCTTGTAATCCCCGGTCATAGTTTAAAACCGAACTGGTGAGACTGTCGGTTCAGATTTTCAACGGTCAGACCGCCGGCTCATTGGTTAATTGACAATCAAAAACCGCAATATTTAAGCTATATTTTCAGAAAAAGTGACCTCAGATCAAATGGGTAGACATAATATTCGATGTAATCCATTAATAAATCACAAATTGTTGCTAGCCCAGTTGGTTATTCGGCCTTTAGCGTGCCTTGGCTCAAGGTCAAGGGTTTGATCCCTAGTTTATGCACCTTCTGAATATTTTCCTGTTTTTTTTTTTTACTACAAGACCAATGCAACATAAAAAATGGATAAGGCTCATGTTCCGTTTTTTTTATCAGACCGCCGGTCCGATCTGGTTTTTAAAACTATGTGCCCCAGGTAGTCGATTTCCTGACTCCATGACTTTGTACTCATGCGACACTTAGTACCAATAAGACACATAATAATATTACGTGCTACGGTAGATTTGATTACTGACTCTGGTTTTCTCTATCTTTCAGGTCGTGACTGAGGATTTAGGGGTTGTAAAGAAGGTAAACAGACATTCTATTTTTATAGCATAAACTATATTCAATTTTATCCAGTTGCGATTTCAAATACTTTATTTTATTTATGTTTCGAGCATCTGTTTGATATTTTTGGTTTGCAAAGTCAGCACAATAAAAGGATTCATACATTCAGTTTGGTATTTCCCAAATGTAATTGGCGTCCTTTACTCCCATGTTAGACTTTTTTTGTTGGTTGTGCAATAAGAGGTCAAGTAAATGAGATCAGATGCTTCAGCATTAGGGCAAACTTATCATTGTCCTTTGAATGTGGCAGATAGTTGATGAAGGCAAGGGGTGGGAAACACCTAGAGAGCCATATGAAGTGACAGCATGGTAAATGTTTATATTATTCTAAAGCTAATAAATTCTGGTAAGTTCTTGGCAGCGTTAGCACAGGATTTTTCTTTCTTTATGGTTAGTGCCCAAATGCTACATAATTGGCTTCTTTAATGTGACTATTGGAAAACTGAAATGTAGATTGAAGTAGTTGCATTTGATGATACAAACATATAATGGTCAATTTGCACAGAAAGGGAGGAGGGGAATACAAACCACTGAGACTAGAAGGAAGTGAGTCTAGCTCACTTGGTTGGGGGAGTGAATGCAATCCCACTTTCTGGGTTCATGTCCTCACGGACATGAATTTGTGTTCCTATTTATACTGTTGGGGGCCTCCCTTGCAGTTTCCCTTTGAAAGCCAGGAGTAAATGAACCCACCTGCTTGCTGATTGCGTCTTCTGGCGTCTAGTTTGGTTCAAGGCTCTTCATGGATAAGATGCACGGAAACAACATCATCTTCGGTGGGCGGCGATGGATTCGCCGACTTGTTGAAAACAATGGTTGTGGCCACCCCCTTTGCGCTGAGGCATGGGACAAGCTCCATTACCGATTTGGAACCGAAGGAAACATATCCTTTCCCTCAATGATACCCTAGCCATACTTGATCTCCTGGACACGATTGAGGAGGCAAATCCTTGGGTCACACCGTCCTGCCCAATGGTTAGACTTAGGGCTCCTTTTGTTCACTTGGCTGTAGCCTATTGTAGACTCGTAAATAACACTTTTCCAGCTCTATTAGTACAACAAGGTGTCGGTGTACTAAAGTTTGGGCTTTTTAGTACCCCATACTTGTGCACGGGCAGTTGTAGCCACACCAGCGGCAAGGCCTACCAAGGGACTGCTAGAAGCGAATATAAAGACGTCAAGGAACATTCAAGTCAACAAGCACAAGACCGAAGGCCAAGGGCCGGAACCTCGGCAAGATCCTGTCGGGGGTAACCTGCGGAGCCCCGGCAAGGAGTACACCCGGCAAGGCCTCGCCACCCTGCCAGCGCAGAGGCCAGGTGTCGATCCCCAAGATATGTGTCGAGGCGCTAGCGATGGAGAGGCTAAGCGGTGCAGATGGGACGGGCTCCTGTCCCGTCCCGTAGAAGGTCAGGGACGCCTGACGGAGCATTAAATGCGTTTGTCCCACACCGTCAGTGTTAGGCATGATAGCACTGTAGCACTGTGCACCTCGTGCACGCACTGTACGCCACTGTTGGGATCCCCTTAGTCGTATAAAAGGAGGTCCAAGGCGTTACGAGAGAGGACTTTTTCTTCCACCTTCTGTCTCACACGCGTAGCAGCTGTTCATAGCGCTCTTGTAGTTGGAACCCTAAAAACACCCATAATACACCGAAGCATGAGTAGGGTTTTACGCTTCTCAGCGGCCCAAACCTGGGTAAAAATCTCCCCTCGCGCTGTTCGTTTGATCTGCTCTTTGCGTATACCTTCTACTCGCCGAACGACAAAGGGATCCTCGCGGACCCATAGGTGTCGTGCACCGACATCTTTGGCACGCCAGGTAGGGGGCGAGGTTGTGTGAACCTGATCACACGATCTGTGCGCCAGTTTCTTCATCGTCTTCATCGCCATGGCCCTCAAGAAGAAGGGTTTCACGGCGGTTGACCCGTCCACGTCCTGCGCGTCCGTAGCCACTCAGACGGGCGGCGGTGTGGATGCAAGCGGAGGCCTCGAGCCTCCACGACGTTCTGGTGATCAAGGCCAAGCCAGCGGCGCCGTTCGCAGCGACGGTGGCAATCCACGCGCCGCTGGATCTCAAGACGAAGCCGTGCGGCCTGCGAGCGGCGCGGTGAACTCCAGAGACGGTAGGGCGCCTTCCAAGACACCTACGCCGGCGCATACGCCGCGCCCTTCTCAGGTCGCGCCCTTACTTCGTTTGGTCGCGCCCTTACTTCGTTTCGAGTCCGCTCAACAGTTTAAGTGGCTGCACTAAAAATGTCAAGATATCTTGCCGGCAACGGCACCGCCAGCAGGCTGCTTAGGATCCGCTCCTCAAAGCGCTCGCAGCGGTGTTGCATACGCCGGCAAGTTTCCGATATTTTTTAAGCGTAGGTAATATACCATACGGAGGAAAATCAGACAAGAGGAGTAACACACATTCATTTAAAAGGAATGAAATTTACACGGGATGGCGTCTTTTCCTAAGTACATCTTTATTTGACTTTCTTCCCTAGGGGCAGATTACAAGAAGAAAAAGATAGGAAGAGGCCCCCGACAGAAGCCCAGCTTGACCCCTCCTGGACCAGCACTGCGCGGAGGGCAGGGCTCCCAAAAGGAAGGACGAAGCCGAAGTCCACGAGGCTGCCAGGAGATCCAGCTGGAAGATGCGGCAGCGCCCGGGACAAGTGCCCCCGGCAAGGTCGCTCCGTCGGGAGGGGGAGAGGCGTGAGCTGACGATGATGGTGCGGTCGGCGACTAGTCGGAGCTCAGGTCGTCGTATTCCGACTTGACGGCTTGGAGCTCGGACCCGTCGTCATCGTCTTCACCGACACCGTCCTCCTCGTCACTGTCGCTCGACGAGGAGCTTTCGGCATCGCTCGAGCTTTCCTCGCAGCAGCTGAGGCGGGCGCCTGAACGTCCGTAAATCTTGATGGAGAGCATGTCGGCCTCCGTCATCTTGAAGCGAAGGACATGCCCATCCTGGAGGTTGTGGGTGCGGGCGAAGGTTTTCCAACCGCGCCTGAAGAGCATGATGCGGCTCTCCGGGTATTCGACGTCCACCCGCGCAGCGCCATTGCAGCAACCATGCGCCCGCAGCCACAAGGCGGGTGGCTTGTCGACCTCCATCGCCTTGGCGAAAGGGTGAGGGAGGTGCAGATGGCTCCGGAGGGGACCACGCAGCCTGATGACGAACTCCAGCGCCGTCCCCTCGGCGTGGATCTCTTCGAGGAGGGGGGCCAGCGTTGGAGGGAGGGGTAGAGCGGAGCCCCGCCTCCCTCGGCCACGACCTCCACGACGGTCCCGGCCCCTCGTACCTCTTCCACCACGCGCGCTCGGGCCGCCCTCCACTTTCGTAGCTGATGCGGTGGCATGATCCCGACGGGAACCCCTCGCCGGTCGGGCGAAGGACGGTGGCCGCCCTCGCCCCCCGGCCATGCCTAAAGACAAAGACAACCCAAGATCAGGAAGGTATAGAAGGGCAGGCTTTGAAGGTTCGCACTCAAGGAGGAAGAAGGATGGATGAGCATTGCCCTCGCTTCCCCCCCCCCCCCAATTTATAGGGGGGAGCGCGGGGGCTGGCTCTCCTCCGCCCGAAGAGTCGCCGCCCATCTCCACCAATCCCGTTGCCCACGATCACGAGGCGAACAGGTAACCGCCCCATTGCCGCAATCCATGGCGCTGCGGTTTCTGCCACGATCAAGACTTTAAGTCACGGACGCCCGTTGCCAGCCCCCTCGCTATGCATGTGGCGCACGTGGCGGAAACGGTCGCTCCGCGCACGTATCCCACAACATGCACTTAACGTGCATCGTGGGGAGGCGCAGTAAGCGGAATAATTACAACCGTAGGCCCCTGCCACGCGTGCCCGTGCACTGTTTGGGCCTAGCCCAACAATGCCTGGCACCCGTGTGTGGCCCAGGCCCGGGGGCTCCTGTCGGTGTACTAAAGTTTGGGCTTTTTAGTACCCCATACTTGTGCACGGGCAGTTGTAGCCACACCAGCGGCAAGGCCTACCAAGGGACTGCTAGAAGCGAATATAAAGACGTCAAGGAACATTCAAGTCAACAAGCACAAGACCGAAGGCCAAGGGCTGGAACCCCGGCAAGATCCTGCCGGGGTAACCTGCGGAGCCCCGGCAAGGAGTACACCCGGCAAGGCCTTGCCACCTTGCCAGCGCAGAGGCCAGGTGTCAATCCCCAAGATACGTGTCGAGGCGTTGGTGATGGAGAGGCTAAGCGGTGCAGATGGGACGGGCTCTTGTCCCGTCCCGTAGAAGGTCAGGGACGCCAGACGGAGCATTAAATGCGTTTGTCCCACACCGTCAGTGTTAGGTATGATAGCACTGTAGCATTGTGCACCTCGTGCACGCACTGTACGCCACTGTTGGGATCCCCTTAGTCGTATAAAAGGAGGCCCAAGGCGTTACGAAGAGGACTTTCTCTTCCATCTTCTGGCTCACACGTGTAGCAGCTGTTCATAGCGCTCCTGTAGCTGGAACCCTAAAAACACCCATAATACACCGAAGCAAGAGTAGGGTTTTATGCTTCTCAGCGGCCCCAACCTGGGTAAAAATCTCCCCTCGCGCCGTCCGTTTGATTTGCTCTTTGCGCATACCTTCTTCCCGTCGAACCACAAAGGGATCCTCGCGGTCCCATAGGTGTCGTGCACCGACACAAGGCACAATGCTTATTGTGTTTTCTCGGGAGAAATAAATAAATAACTAGATTAGCATATGTTATGCCATGTTGCAGCTGCCCTTCTCCTCTGTCGGCCCACTACTTCTCTGACCCGGTCAATATTGCCTCCTGATTGGGCTGCTTTGTCCCCTCCAGAGATTGGGCTGCCCGGTCAACACTCTCCAGAGATCAGGATGCTTTGTCACCCTCCAGAGACCGGGCTGACTCGGGCAACTCGTCTTCTTCTATATGTTGATGACATGATCATCACTGGTGACAACCCTGAGTACATGCCTTTGTTAAGGCACGTCTTAGTGAGCAGTTTCTTATGTTTGATCTTGGCTCCTCTTCGCTACTTTCTTGGGATTGAGGTTTCCTCTACTTCTAATACCTTCTTTATTTCCCAAGAGAAATATATACATGATCTTCTTGCTCGTGCTGCTCTTACTGATGAGCGCACTGTTGAGACTCTCATGGAGCTCAATGTTCAGCTCCGGTGATCCCTTGTCTGATCCGATGTGTCATGGTCATCTTGTTGGGAACCTTGTCTATCTAGTAGTCACTCGTCCAGATATCTCCTATCATGTCCATATTTTGAGTCAGTTTGTTTGTGCTGCCACTTCAGTTCACTATACTTACCTTCTTTGCGTTCTATGATATCTTCGTGGCACAATCTCTCGCTGTCTTTTCTTTTCCTGCTCTAGTTCTTTACAGCTTCAGACCTTTTCGGATGCTACGTGGGCTAGTAATCCCTCGGATAGCCATTCACTTTCCGCTTGTTGTGTTTTTCTTGTTGGTTCTCTCATCGCGTGGAAGACGAAGAAACAGACCGCAGTTTCCCATTGGAGTGTAGAGGCTGCGTTGCGAACTTTGGCTTTGTTGATGGTAGAGGTGACTTGGTTAAGATGGTTACTTCAGGAGTTTTGTGTTTTTGTCGCTACGCCTACCCCCTTGTCAAACAGTACATGTGAAGCATGAGCTCACCAGGCATAACCCCCTTGTCGAGTTACAGTTGGTGGATTTTTAGGAAGGCCCAGACTAGAGCGCAACATGGTTTTTATCTCTCCAAACTCAGTGTTGTGAATCCATCCTGAGTTTGAGAAGGGGAAGGGTTAGAGTTATATTATATTCCATTATAGCCTCTATAATTTCCCCATTGTATAAGAAGTTTCATGCATTTTTACCACAGTATACTGGCCATTGGCCCATGTTGCATATTTCCAAACAGTTGCATTGATATATTTACCCTACTATGATGTTACTTAGATTCTTATGAAAAATAATTTAACTAGTTCATTTTTGTTCGTCATCTTCAGGATAATTGCAAGAACAGCAGATGGAAAAGAAATTCCTCCCAGTAAAGAAGTGCCCTATTTCTTCACTTTGGGTAAATCTGAGGTCAGTGGCATCCTTGTTGCATGTAGGAATAGCATAGGGTATTAATTTTGCGATTTTGGACATTCTATTGTATCTAATAGGAATGCAAGATATAGGTATATCATGTGCTTGTCTAAACACTTTGTCCAGATTTGCAACTTCTCTAAGAACACACGGTGCTCAATGTACAAGTTATTTTGGGCCATCTAGTTTAGGTCTAGCATACTTGGTGTAATGTAAAGCTCATCTGCTGATTCTATCATTTTAAAATGCATAAAAGCTATATCATTCCCATTGATTCTCCTAATTTCTGTTTGCTATGCATTTTTTTCTGTTTTAGTTTAGGCACCTAAAGGCCTTGAGATGGGAATTGGAACAATGCCCCGCAAGGAAAAAGCAACTATTTATGTTAGCAGTACCTATTTGACAGAGTCCTCACTAATGCCACAACTTGAAGGCCTTGAAGAAGTTCATTTTGAGGTGGAACTTGTTCAGTTTACTCAGGTACAGTCATAATTAGCTGTTAGGTATTACAGTATATGTGGATTGCACTAGCCCTTTCATCGGTTCGGACTTTTGGTTGCGTTGGCTAGTGCATGAAGCTTGTTGGGCTGTGCCTTCTCTGTGCTTCAGTGTGTGTGTGTGTGTGTGCTATGGCCCATGTGGCCCATGTAACCCAGCAGCCTATATATGTGCTGCCCCTTGTACAGGAAACCCTAACTCTAATAGAATACAACACCAGGCCAGCTCTCTATCCCAGCCGCCACCCCTCTCCCCCCCTAATTCTACATGGTGTCAGAGCTTGGGTTCCCAGCAGTGGTGATGGTGGTTGGCTGGTGGTGCTTGCTGGAGATTGTCTGTCAGGAGAAGGCTTGTGTGGAAGGAGAGGTGGAATCACAGATCTGAGGGGAGGAGATAGTAGAGAGATTGAAAGTTGGGAGCAGTGGTTGCTGGAAGTTGCTAGTGGTGTGATTCAAGCTTGGAAAGATGGGGGACAACCAGGGGTTGGCAAAGGCGTTGGAGAAGCTAGCTGAGCTCCTCACCGTCATGGCAGAGGGTGTGCCTTCTCCAGGTGCTCTTGTTCCTCAGCCCGAGGTGATCCAGAAAATAGAATTGATGCCAAATGAAATCAAGATGGAAGGGGTCACAAATTACCTAAGCTGGTCTAGAAGGGAATTGCTAATATTGAGGAAAAAGGGGCTGGAAGGCTATGTCAAAAGGGAAGTCGATGAACCGGAGAACAGGGCAAGTGAAGAGTGGAAGAAGTGGAGTGTCATCGATTCTCTGTTGGTGGCATTGATTCTCCAGGTGCTCGTGTTCCTCAGCCCGAGGTGATCCAGAAAATAGAATTGATGCCAAATGAAATCAAGATGGAAGGGGTCACAAACTACCTAAGCTGGTCTAGAAGGGAATTGCTAATATTGAGGAAAAAGGGGCTGGAAGGCTATGTCAAAAGGGAAGTCGATGAACCGGAGAACAGGGCAAGTGAAGAGTGGAAGAAGTGGAGTGTCATCGATTCTCTGTTGGTGGCATGGCTGCTGAACTCTTTGACTCCATCCATTGCAGCAGTCGTGGAGACTCTTCGCCATGCAGCAGAGGTATGGAAAACCTTGGAAACAATGTACTCCGGGAAAGGGAATATAATGCTTATGGTGCAGATTGAGGATAGAGTGAATGAGCTAAAACAAGGGGATAAGTCGGTGATGGAGTATGTAGAAGAATTGCAGCATTTGTGGGCTGACTTAGACCACTATGATCCACTGGAGTTACCACATTCATAATGTATAGTTGCTACTAAGAAGTGGGTAGAGCGTAGGAGAGTGATGAAATTCTTGAAGGGACTTAACTCGGAATTTGAAAGGAGGCGTGCTAGGTTGTTTTATCAGCCAAAGCTTCCCTCACTTGAGGAGGCGGTTGCCGCAATGGCACAGGAGGAGGTCAGGTTGAAGCTGACCAAGACTGGAGAAGTGAATGCATCTCACTCAGCATTTACAGTGTCTGAGTGGAAGGAGACAAGAGAGTGCTTCAACTTTGGAGAGAAAGGTCACATGAGCCTCAATTGCACAACACAACGCAGAGAAATACGTGGTAGGGGAAGAGGTTACAGCCGAGGAGGATACCGAGGAGTTAGAGGCAGAGGTAACTCCAGGGGGCGAATTATTCCGGTGGCTTCAAGGCAAACTTGGCTAACTTGGCAACACAAGAAGGGACGTCAACAGCCTCTCAAGGGGAGTCGAAGAGTAGAAGCCAGGAGGACAACATCTTTGGGAACTTTGCCCACCTTGTCTACACAGGAGAAGGTAATTTTGCAAATGCATCTATATCCACACATGATTTCCTTCCAGATTGGATATTGGATTCTGGAGCATCCAAGCATGTTGCGGGTACCTCAGCTGAGTTTGAATCATATACTCAGTACCCAATTACACATTGTGAAACAATACAAACTGCTGATGGCACTTCACAACCATTAAAGGAGTTGGATCGGTTCAACGTACACCCACTATTAAATTATCTGATGTACTACATGTTCCAGCTTTCCCTGTGAAGCTTTCTCTAAGTGCTTGGATTGATCTGATAGATTGCCGAGTAACTCTTGATAAGAAAATATGTTTGATTCAGGAGAGGATGACTGGAAGGAAACTTGGGACAGGAACCATGCGTAATGGATTGTGGTATATGGATCGTGAAGTGTCTAGGTCTGGTGCTAGTCATGTTTTGGCTGTACTAGTTGGAGGAAGTGAGACAATGGCGATGATCCATCACTGTCGCATGGGGCATATGGCTTTTGATAAGACGAGTAAGATGTTTCCTGATGTAATGCGTGGAGTAGACAAGAGTAAGCTTATATGTGATGCATGTGAATATGCAAAGCACACGAGAATCTCATATTTGAGTAAGGGGCTAAGGAGTATCTCCCCGTTTTTGTTGATTCACTCTGACGTGTGGACATGTCCTGTTGTTTCTGTCAGTGGAATGAAATATTTTGTGACATTTATAGACTGCCACACTCGCATGACTTGGGTGTACCTCATGCGACATAAAGATGAGGTATTTCAATGTTTTCAGGAGTTTTATGCCTATGTGAAAAACCAATTTAATGTGCAGGTGCAGGTGATCAGATCTGACAATGGAACTGAATATGTAAACAAGCAATTTGGAGGTTTTCTGTCAGCACAAGGCATAATACACCAAACATCATGTCCAGATACCCCTGCTCAGAATGGTATTGCAGAAAAAAAGAACCTACACATTCTAGAAGTGCCTCAATCACTTATGTTCACCATGAATGTGCCAAAACATTCCTGATCAATCGGATGCCTTAAAAAATACTTGGTATGAAGTCCCCGTGTGAGATGCTATTTGGGGAGAATGAATTCCCAGTTCCTCCTAAGTTATTTGGGTGCACTTGCTTCATCAGAGATCACAGACCAGCAGTGGGAAAGCTGGATCCACGAGCTGTAAAATGCATATTTAATGGATATCCTGCGGGGCAGCGAGGCTATAAATGTTGGAGTCCTGCTGAAAGGCGTACATTTGTAAGTATGGATGTCACCTTTCGAGAATCTGAGCCTTTGTATGGTGAGAAGACAGATCTCAGCACTTTATTCGAAGAACTTGACCACCCACAACCTATGCAGGGTGGTCAAGAGGGGGAGTGCTACTCGGGTGGTGAGTGCAGCGACAATGGCGGCAAGGAGCAGCCAATACCGCCCTAAAAATAATGGGATCCTTCCTTCCAGTTGTAGTTGATGGAGCTGAACAGATGTGGCAGAGACCAAATGAGGAAAGGAATCCTCAGGTGTATACAAGAAGGAAGAGAGTTGTGGAGGAACAAGTGCAGGGGAGCAGTCAAAAGAAACTATGGAACAAGGGGAGCAATCAGAAGAAATTCAAGCGACAGGAAGCTCATCTGAAGTGGAATCATATAAGAATTCAAGTACTGAAGAAGCATCACCTAACCTGCCAATTGCTCTCAAGAAGGAAGTGGCAAGGAAAACTTTGAGCAAGAGCAATCTTGAGCATGGCATCAGTAATTATGTCAGCTATGAAGCCCTGTCACCTTCATTTAGAGCATTTGTCGCATCACTTCAAGCCATGGTTGTTCCTGAAGACTGGAAAGAAGCAAGGCAAGATCCAAGGTGGTGTGAAGCCACGAGGGAAGAGTTGGAGGCCTTGAGGAAGAACAAAACATGGGAGCTATCGAATCTTCCAGAAGGGAAGAAGGCAGTCAGTTGTAAGTGGATCTTCACAGTGAAGCAGAATCCTGAGGGTAAGGTTGAGTGATACAAGGCAAGACTAGTTGCTAGAGGGTACAACCAAACCTATGGCATTGATTATGACGAAACATTCGCCCCAGTTGCAAAGATGAATACAGTGAGGATTCTAATCTCGTGTGCAGCTAACTTTGGATGGCCACTACACCAACTTGATGTCAAAAATGCCTTCTTACATGGAGGTCTACAAGAGGAAGTCTACATGGAAATTCCTCCTGGACTTTCTACACCTGGGACCGTTGGGAAGGTTTGTAGATTGAGAAAGTCTCTCTACGGTTTGAAGCAATCGCCAAGGGCTTGATTTGACAGGTTCAGGCAAGCAGTTTGCAATATGAAGTATAAACAATGCAATGGAGATCACACTGTATTCTATAAATATTCCAAGCAACAAATTACTATTCTTGCAGTATATGTGGATGACATAATAACGGGAGACAATGAAGAAGAGATTGGAAGACTGAAGAAATGCCTAGGCGAAGCATTTGAAGTTAAGGATCTTGGTCAGCTAAAATATTTCCTGGGTATCGAAGTTGCAAGATCAAAAAGAGGAATAGCCCTGTCTCAACGGAAGTATACCTTACAGCTCCTAAGTGATATGGGAATGCTTGGATGTAGAGCAGCCCCAACTCCCATTGAACAAAATCACAAATTGACAGCACAAATGGGTGAACAATTTAACAAAGAAAAACAATTGGTTGGCAAACTTCTGTACTTATGTCACACTAGACCAGATATTACATATGCAGTAAGTGTAGTAAGTAGATATATGCATGACCCTAGAAGTGGACACCTTGATGCAGTCTATAGAATCCTTAGGTATCTAAAAGGGCAGCTCTGGTATGGGACTCTGGTTCAAGAGTAATGGCCATTTGAATGTTGACGGTTATAGTGGTGCTGATTGGGCAAGCTGTCTTGATGACAGAGGATCAACCTCTGGCTATTGTGTATTTGTTGGTGGAAATTTGGTATCATGGAGAAGCAAAAAACAACCGGTGGTGTCAAAATCAACTGCAGAAGCTGAGTATAGGGCAATGTCTCAAGGCCTGAGTGAGATGTTGTGGGTAAGGGGCCTTTTTGCTTGAGCTGAAGGTGCTCAAACAAGATCCTATGAATGTGTGGTGTGACGACAAATCCGCCATCAGCATTGCTAATAATCAAGTGCAGCATGACAGAACAAAACATGTGGAGATAGACAATTCTTTATCAAAGAGAAACTGGATGCAGGAATCATCAAGATAACTCATGTGAGCTCTCGACAACAAGTCGCCGATTGTCTAACAAAAGGTTTGGGAACCAGGGAGAGCAATCTTGCTTGTGACAAGATGGGCATGATAGATATCTATCATCCCTCTTGAGGGGGAGTGTTGGGCTGTGCCTTCTGTTGAACCGGTATGGGCCATGCCCATCTATCACTTAAGCCCATGTAAGGCCCAGCCCCTGTCACTTGACCTAGAAGAAGAGGGGCACTTGTCATGCCCCGAGCTAGGATTCAGAGGAACTTGACAGAATACAGTAGGATTCAGACAAGGTTTGGGAGTAATTCGAGCTAGGGTTCTTGCTTATAAAAGGGGAAAGTAGTTTAGCTCGCCACCGGCGGCTAGGGTTTACACCCAATACAATTCAACATAACCCATAGTCAAAGAAAGGAGTGGCTTTATAGTCATTACAAGCCGAGGCAAAGCAAAAGAAAAGCAACAACGCACATGGGCTTGCCGGACGATGAGCAGCGACAGCTGGGCGAAGCACCACCGTTAGATTAGGATTTGACGCTTGACCTTAGAGCACCGTTGGCGAACCGGTATCTTGTCATGTGAGCCACTGGATGCGATATCAATGGCTTCAGTGAGCTTCAGCTAACCAGAAACAGGGAACTGCAGTACTACTAGTGTTCATACTTGTCAATGGCCTGACAATACTCCCGAGTGAGAACAAGCTTGTCCTCAAGCTTGAAAGGAAGGGAAAACCTTTTGTATGAACGCTGAATCCTCCCAAGTAGCTTGTTCTTCTGGCATATTAACCCATTTCACCAACCATCTAACAACATGAATGCTGATATTACCTTGTGGCCTGGGAATCAACTTCCTTTCCAGTATCGCTTCAGGTTCCATCTTGATAATGCCATCAGGACCCGTTAGTGGCAAGTGAGGAGAGGGCACTACTGTTGGCCCAATGTGTTGCTTGAGCTGACTGACATGGAAGGTGCTGTGCAGCTGACATCCTTCAGGCAGAAGCAATTTGTAGGCATGATTTCCCACTTTCTGTAATATCTTAAATGGGCCATAGAATTTAGAGTGAAGCTTCAAGTGTTTGTGCAGACTGAGAGATGTATGTCTGTAAGGCTGCAGCTTGAGATATACCATGTCGCCAACAGAAAACTCCCTCTCCTTCCTCTTCTTGTCAGCATAATGTTTCATTCTAGCTTGAGCTTTCAACAAGTTTTGTTTAATGACTTCTAGAGCCAATTCTCTATTCTGCAACAAGTTGTCACTGTCCTCCGAAATGGTATCAGGCAGGGCTGACTCAGCTACCATTGGAGGAGGGAACCCATATAATGCCTGAAATGGTGTCATTTTTAGCCAATTGTGAAAGCTTGTATTATATCACTATTCAGCCAAGGCCAGCCAACTATGCCACTTTCTAGGTTGCTGAAAACACGTATACCTCAAATAATTTTCTAAGCATTGATTTACCCTTTCTGTTTGACAATCAGTCTGTGGGTGGTAACTAGTACTCATGTGGAGCTTGATCTTCAAGGATTTGAACAGCTGCTGCCACAAGTAACTAGTAAAAGTCCTGTCCCTGTCTTGTGACAATCACCAGAGGCATGCCATGCAATTTAAACACATTTTCTGAGAATGCCCTTGCCATAGACTGCACTGAAATGGGGTGTTGCATTGCAATGAAGTGAGCATACTTAGTAAATATGTCTACCACAACCAGGATTAAATTTTTGTGCTCAGAAGTTGGTAATCCCTCCACAAAATCCATGCTCACATGTGCCCAAGCAAAATCAGGAACATGCAATGGCTCTAGTAGTCCAGGGTAATGAGTATGTTCAGCTTTATTGAGCTGGCAGACAGGACAAGTTTTTACAAACTGGAGCACTTCTTGCTTCATACCTTGCCAATGGAACACCAGCTTGATCCTCTGATAAGTAGCTTTCTCTCCAGAGTGCCCTCCCAATTCACAATTATGAAAAGTTTGCAGTATTTCTTGTCTGAGGGCAGTACGAGCTCCAATCACCACCTTATTCTTGAATCTCAGAATCCCATTTTTAAATGTATAGGCAGAAGTGTTGTCCTTGCCCATAGTGCAAGCAATTATAAGCTCCTTGATTTTGCTATCCTGACTGTAGCTTTTAATCACCTCAGTAACCCATGTAGGCACAACAGCAGAGGCAGTGAGAGCAGAGACTATATGCTTTATTCTTGATAAAGCATCAGCAACCTTGTTTTCTTTTCCCTTCTTGTATTCAATAGTAAAATTGTATCCCAATAACTTTAACAACAACTTATGCTGAATACCCTCCGCTAGTTTCTGCTCCTAGATGTACTTAAGGCTCTCCTGATCAGTTCTTATGATGAGGCCAGTAGTTGAGAAATAATGCTTCCATTTCTTCACAGCTTCAATGATTGCCAGAGCTTCTTTGTCATATTTAGACATAGCAGCTGCCCTAGGCCCAGTTGACTTGCTAAAGAAGGAAATAGGCCTTCCCTCCCGCATCAACACAGCTCCTAACCCATACCCACTGGCATCAGCTTCCAATATAAATGGTTTGGTAAAATCAGGCAGGGCAAGTACTGGAGAGTTTGTAAGCTTGTGTTTCAGTGCTAGGAAAGCTTGCTCTTGCTCCTCCTTCCACACAAAAGCATCTTTCGTTAGACAGTCAAACAGAGGCCTGCATATGATTCCATCATTCTGGATGAATCTCCTGTAATATCCACTTAAGCCCAAGAAACTTCTCAATTCAGTGACAGTTCTTGGGGCAGGTCATTCCTTTATAGCTTGGATTTTTGATGGATCAGTAGACACCCCTTCTGCACTAATGATATGTCCCAAGTATTCAACTTCTTGTTGACCAAAAGAGCATTTCTCCAACCTTGCATACAACTTGTTTGCTTGCAATATGCTGAACACTTCCTTTAAGTATACTTTGTGTTGCTCCAAGGATTCACTGAAAACCAGTATGTCATCAAAAAATACCACCACAAATTTCAGTAGGCCAAATAGCCAGTTCATGAGTGCTTGAAATGTGGGAGGGCCATTTGTGAGACCAAAAGACATAACCAAATACTCAAACAGCCCCATGTGAGTGGAAAAGGCTGTTTTAGGTATATCTTCCTCTGCCATTCTAATCTGGTGATAGCCATTTCTTAGATCAATCTTGGAAAAGAATTTAGCCCCCTTTAGTTGGTTCAGCAAATCTTCAATAACTAGGATGGGGTATTTATTTTTCACTGTGATAGCATTGAGCTTTCTGTAATCAGTACACAGTCTCCATGATCCATCCTTTTTCTTTACTAATAGTACAGGGAGGAGAAAGGGGTTGTGCTAGGTCTTATCACCCCAGCTTTAAGAAGATCCAATATTATTTTCTCCAAGATTTCCTTCTGGTGGTGGGGAACTCTATAAGGCCTTTGATTTACTGTTTTGGCTCCTTCCATGAGTGGGATTCTATGATCACAGGGTCTGCTTGGGGGCAACTAAGTAGGTTCCTGAAACAATTTCTCATACTGATCTAACAATGGTTGCAGTTCTAGAGGAATTTCTTGTGCTGCAGCTACCACATCAGATCCACAAGCAGTAAAGAGGAAAAATCCACAAACAACTTGCTCTAATAACTTACTGGTATTATCCTTTGTGGTAGTGATTGGATTTGAAGGAACAGTTTCATCCACAAATGTCACTAGTTCTCCACTACTCAAATTAATTTTCATTTCCATTTTGATGAAATCCATCTGGATTGGACTGTATTTCTTCAACCAATCCACCCCCAATATCATATCATATCCTTTTAGCTTCAACACTCTGAAGTTGTCAGTAAATTGGTGGCCTTGGATAGTGTAATGACAATCCTTAGTTGCAAATTCACTCCAGAGGATGCCTCCACTTGCTACTGTCACTTTCACTTTCTGAGCTGGGACTGGAGTATTTGGCATCTTTTCAGCCATTTCTGGAGACACCTTCACTGATAAGATAAATGTGTTTTTAGCTGCACCTACACCCATAGTAGCATGCATTATAGCTGTAACACAACATCTTCTGGAGGAGCATCCATATTATACAGTTTTGGGTCATCAAAATCAGTAACAAAAATAGTTTCAGATTGCTCTGCTTCCTGAGTTTGCAAAGCTTGAATTTGGGCCTTCTGACTCATTTTACATACTTGCCTATGGCCAGGCACCCAAGGCTCTCTGCATTTGTAACACACTTGGTTTTGCTTAGCTTGTTGTATCATAGTATTTCTATTTTGGAGTGGGACTACCACAGGCACTTTTGGAGGTTCAAACACAACCTGTCTTTTTGGCCGAGAAACATAAGCTTTTGGTGTTACAGGAGCAGTAGCCTTTTCCATTCTCCTAGCATACCATACTGCTGTTTGGAGATCTTTGGGTTTAAAACACTCCACATGGCTCCTAATATAGGAACTGAGGCCAGATAGGAAACTAGTCACATAATAATCATTAGGTATAGCAGGGTTCTCTCTTCTCATAACATCCATCAGCCTTTCAAATTGTTCTACATATATTGCCAGTGAAGATGTTTGTTGTACTGCATGGAAGGAACTAACAATGTCACACACTGAATCCACAGCAAACCTCTCAGTTAGATAAGAGTAGAATCTATGCCATGGCACATTGCTAGGTGCATACCCTGTTCCTCTCCACCATTGCACCGCCGGTCCTTTCAGATAAGATACTGGCAATTCAGTGCGATGTTCAATTGGGGTACGAGCTGCAGCAAAGTACTGTTCTAAATTCTGAATCCAGGAATCTGGGTCATCTCCTTCGAATTCAGTGATGTTCAGTTTGGCAGGCTTTACAGTTAACACTGCTCTTCTTCCATCTCCAGGAGTGGAGGGCCTTGATCTCCTTAATTGTCCATCATTCCAACCTTCCTCATCCACTGCATCCGTGCTGTCCTTGCTCAGCTGCTTGGTTTTGATCTCCCTTGGAATTTCCACAGTTCGGGTGCCTATAAGGTGCTTTCGGTGTACCATCCAAATTAAGCTCCTTTCCGAACTCATCTCTGAGTGTTGATGACCCAATCACCCGCTGTTGTTTTTCCGGCTGTGTTACTGACGGAGGAGTAGGTGCTGCTAGTTGCTTGGGTCTCCCCGGCGGCACCCCCGGTGACTTGGCGATGTTGTCCTTTGGCAGATTACCATCTGGCGTAGAATTTTCAGCAGCTTGTTTGCCCGGGTCTGGATCCAACAGCAAATGGCGAAAATTTTCTTGTATCTTGTCGAAATTCTTCTGCATGGTGATGAAATTTTGGTTGACCGTGGACTGAAACTCCAGAAAGTCCTTGCGGTCCTCCTCGCGGTCTCGCTGCAGTGACTTGATGTCCAGCTCCAACGATTCCAATTGGAGGTTTGCTGTGTCCACAGAATCATCGACACGCGCCATGACAGAGAGCATAGGATTGGGAAAGGGTGGGATCTCAGGTACCTCTTTCCTCTGCCGGTCTCCCTTGCTTGTGGTGCTGATCAGACCTCAGCAGCTGGGATTTCAACACCAAAGAAGTCTTCTCCAGCAACCAGGCTGAAGTTTGACGGCATCGGAACGCGACCACCTCCACTTCCTATGAATCCAGAGGGATTTTTAGGGTCGCCAACCTCTCAAATTCACTTTCTTCGCCGAGAATCGACTGGCTCTAGATACCAATTGCCATGCCCCAGGCTAGGATTCAGAGGAACTTGACAGAATACAGCAGGATTCAGACAAGGTTTGGGAGTAATTCGACCTAGGGTTCTTGCTTATAAAAGGGGAAAGTAGTTTAGCTTGCCACCGGCGGCTAGGGTTTACACCCAATACAATTCAACATAACCCACAGTCAAAGAAAGGAGTGGCTTTATAGCCATTACAAGCCGAGGCAAAGCAAAAGAAAAGCAACAACGCACATGGGCTTGCCGGACGATGAGCAGCGACAGTTGGGCGAAGCACCACCGTTAGATTAGGATTCAACGCTTGACCTTAGAGCACCGTTGGCGAACCGGTATCTTGTCATGTGAGCCACCAGATACGATATCAACGGCTTCAGTGAGCTTTAGCCCACGGGGAAGGTATGCAGGCTGAAGAAATCCTTGTATGGACTGAAGCAATCACTAAGGGCATAGTTTGATAGATTCAGACGTGCTGTGCGTGGTACGGGGTATGGTCAGTGTAACGGTGACCACACGGTGTTCTACAGACACTCTCGGATCGAAAGATCACCATTCTTGCAGTTTATGTGGATGACATTATCATCACCGGAGATGATGATGAGGAAATAAAGAGATTGAAGGGGTGTCTGAGCAATGAATCTGAGGTGAAGGATTTGGGCAACCTAAAATACTTCATTGGCATTGAAGTGGCCCGGACAGAGAAGGGAATATCTTTGTGCCAACGGAAATGCACCTTGGATCTCTCGAGTGACATGGGCACGATGGGATGTCGTGCAACCCCTACACTAATTGAACAAAACCATCAAGTGACAGCACAATTAGGAGAGCTCGTGAATAAGGAATTTTCAGAAACTGGTTGGGAGGCTATTGTACTTGTGTCATACCAGGCTTGATATTATGTATTCTGTGGGTGTGGTGAGCAGATACATGCATGAACCAAGGAGTGGGCATCTTGATATTGTGAACAGAATTCTGAGATATTTGAAGGGCACTCCAGGTAAAGGGTTATGGTTTGCAAAGAGTGGACATCTTGAGGTGGATAGCTATAGTGACTGATTGGGTCAACTGTCAAGACGACAGAAGATCAACTTCTGGCTACTGTGTGTTTGTGGGAGGAAATTTGGTGTCATGGAAAAGCAAGAAACAAAATGCTATGTCTAGATCAACGGCCGAAGCTGAGTATAGGGCATTATCTCAAGGGTTGTGTGAGATGAAACTTCTCAGGAAGGGGCCCTTGAAGGTGTGGTGTGACAATCAGTCAGCTATAGCCATTGCTAATAACCAAGTTCATCATGATAGGACATGCTCTGGGTGAAGTACATACCGAGCGAGCTGAAACTTCTGAGGAAGGGGCCCTTGAAGGTGTGGTGTGACAATCAGTCAGCTATAGCCATTGCTAATAACCAAGTTCATCATGATAGGACAAAGCACGTGGAGATTGATCGCTTCTTCATTAAGGAGAAACTTGATGCTGGGATCATTAGCCTTACTCATGTTAGCTCTGGGCAGCAGTTTGCATATTGCTTTACAAAGGGGCTGGGAACAAAGGACTGTGACTTGGCGTGTGACAAGATGGGAATGATAGATATCTACCACCCATCTTGAGGGAGAGTGTTGAACCGGTATGGGCCATGCCCATCTATCACTTAAGCCCATGTAAGGCCCAGCCCATGTCACTTGACCTAGAAGAAGAGGGGCACTCCCAGTTCCCTGTGAGCCAGCCGCCACACACGGGTACACACACGATTCGACACCTCTGTGCTTCAGTGTGTGTGTGTGCGCGTTATGGCCCATGTGGCTCATGTGGCCCATGTAACCCAGCAACCTATATATGTGCTGCCCCTTGTATAGGAAACCCTAACTCTAATAGAATACAACACCTGGCCAGCTCTCTATCCTAGCTGCCACCCCTCTCCCCCTAATTCTACAAAGCTTAACATGGTATCGGAGCTAAGGTTTTGAGTTCAAGTCCTGGCTTTCACAATTTATCCAAAAATTGTTGGTAGCCCCCCTTTGTGTCCACGTATAGGCCTCTGAGTCATACGTGAGTTTCGCGCGCCATCGCTCTCTTTCGGTTGCACGTGTTGACTTGTCTTCTCTGTCAGACGTAAGCGGGGGTGTTATAGTATATGTGGATTGCACCAGCCCTTTCCATCAGTTCGGACTTTTGGTTGCATTGGCTAGTGCATGAAGCTTAACATGGTATCAGAGCTAAGGTCTTGACTTCAAGTCCTGGCTTTCGCAACAACAACAACAAAGCCTTTAGTCCCAAACAAGTTGGGGTAGGCTAGAGGTGAAACCCATAAGATCTCGTGACCAACTCATGGTTCTGGCACATGGATAGCAAGCTTCCATGCACCCCTGTCCATGGCTAGTTCTTTGGTGATGCTTCAATCCTTCAGATCTCTCTTGACGGACTCTTCCCATGTCAAGTTCGGTCTACCCCAGCCTCTTTTGACATTATCAGCATGCTTTAGTTGCCCGCTATGCATTGGGGCTTCTGGAGGCCTGTGCTGAATATGCCCAAACCATCTCAGACGATGTTGGACAAGCTTTTCTTCAATCGACGCTACCCCGACTCTATCTCGTATATCATCATTCCAGATTCGGTCCTTCCTAGTGTGGCCACACATCCATCTCAACATGCGCATCTCTGCCACACCTAACTGTTGCACATGTCGCCTTTTAGTTGGCAAACACTCAGCTCCATACAACATTGCAGGTCGAACTGTCGTCCTATAAAACTTGCCTTTTAGCTTTTGTGGCACCCTCTTGTCACAAAGAATGCCAGAAGCTTGGCGCCACTTCATCCATCCGGCTTTAACTCAATGGTTCACATCTTCATCGATATCCCCATCCTTCTACAACATTGACCCCAAATATCGAAAGGTGTCCTTCTGGGGCACCACTTGCCCATCAAGGCTAACATCCTCCTCCTCGTGCCTAGTAGTACTAAAAGCACACCTCATGTACTCGGTTTAGTTCCTACTAAGTCTAAAACCTTTCGATTCCAAGGTTTGCCTCCATAACTCCAACTTCCTGTTGACCCTCGTCCGACTCTCGTCAACTAGCACCACATCGTCTGCAAAGAGCATACACCATGGGATATCTCCTTGTATGTCCCATTGACCTCATCCATCGCCAAGGCAAAAAGATAGGGGTTCAAAGTTGACCCTTGATGCAGTCCTATCTTAATTGGGAAGTCATCAGTGTCGCCATCACTTGTTCGAACACTTGTCACAACATTATCGTACATGTCCTTGATGAGGGTAATGTACTTTGTTGGGACTTTGTGTTTCTCCAAGGCCCACCACATAACATTCTGCGGTATCTTATCATATGCCTTTTCCAAGTCAATGAACACCATATGCAGGTCCTTCTTTTGCTCCCTATATCTCTCCATAAGTTGTCGTACCAAGAAAATGGCTTCCATGGTCGACCTCCCAGGCATGAAACCAAACTGATTTTGGTCACGCATGTCATTCTTCTTAAGCGGTGCTCAATGACTCTCTCCCATAGCTTCATTGTATGGCTCATCAGTTTAATTCCACGGTAATTAGTACAACTCTGAACATCCCCTTTGTTCTTGAAGATTGGTACTAATATACTCCGTCTCCATTCTTCTGGCATCTTGTTTGCCCGAAATATGAGGTTGAAAAGTTTGGTTAGCCATACTATCGCTATGTCCCCGAGGCCTCTCCACACCTCAATGGGGATACAATCAGGGCCCATTGCCTTGCCTACTTTTATCCTCTTTAAAGCCTCCTTGACCTCGGACTTCCGGATTCGCCGCACAAAACGCCTGCTAGTATCATCAAAGGAGTCGTCCAGATCAATGGTAGAGCTCTCACTCTCCCCATTGAACAACTTGTCAAAGTACTCCCGCCATCTATGCTTAATCTCCTCATTCTTCACCAGGAGTTGATCTGCTTCGTCCTTGATGCACTTGATTTGGTCAACATCCCTCGTCTTCCTCTCTCGGATCTTGGTCATCTTATAAATGTCCCTTTCGCCTTCCTTCGTGTCTAACCTTTGGTAGAGGTCCTCATACGCCCGACCCCTTGCTTCACTCACAGCTCGCTTTGCGGCCTTCTTTGCCATCTTGTACTTCTCTATGTTGTCCGCACTCCTATCCAGATATAGGCGTCTGAAACAATCTTTCTTCTCCTTGATTGCCTTCTGGACATCATCGTTCCACCACCAGGTATCTTTAGCTTCTCTTCTACTTCCCCTGGACACTCCAAACTCCTCTAAGGCAACCTTACGAATGCAAGTCGCCATCTTCATTCACATGGTGTCTGCATCACCTCCTTCCTCCCAAGGGCCCTCCTTAATGACCCTCTCCTTGAACGCCTGAGCTACCTCCCCCTTGAGCTTCCACCACTTCGTTCTAGCGACTTTGGCACGCTTGTCCTGCTGGACACGAATCCGAAAGCGGAGTTCAGTAACCACAAGCTTATGCTGGGGGACAACACTCTCTCCGGGTATCACCTTACCGTCTAGGCATGCACGCCTGTCTTCTCTTCTCGAGAGGATGAAATCAATCTGGCTAGAGTGTTGCCCACTATTGTAAGTCACTAGATGTGATTCTCTCTTCTTAAAGAGGGTGTTAGCTACGATCATGTCGTAGGCAAGCGCAAAGCTTAAGACATCTTCTCCTTCTTGATTCCTGATACCATAGCCAAATCCCCCATGCACGCCTCCAAAACCTGTGTTAGATGTGCCCACGTGGCCATTGAGGTCTCCTCCTATGAAGAGCCTCTCGCCAATCGGTACACTCCTAACCAAGTCCTCCAGGCCTTCCTAGAACTCCCTCTTGGTGTTCTCATTGTGGCCTACTTGCGGGGCATACACGCTGATAACGTTGAGGACTAAGTCCCCAACAACCAGCTTGACCAGGATAATCCGGTCCCCACGTCTCTTGACGTCTACCACTCCATCCTTGGGGCTCTTGCTGATCAAGATGCCTACTCCATTTCTGTTAGCAACCGTCCCCGTGTACCACAACTTGAAACCGGTACCCTCCACCTCCTTCGCCTTCTGTCCCCTCCATTTGGTCTCTTGAACGAAAAGGATATCAACGCCTCTCCTCACCACTGTATCAACTACCTCTCGGAGCTTACCTGTCAGAGACCCTACGCTCCAGCTACCTAAGCGAATCCTCCTAGGCTCGGCTAGCTTCCTTACCCTTCGCGCTCGTCGAGTCAAATGCGAAGACCCTTGCTCAATTTCCACTACACCCGGGCGATGTAGCGCGCCACTAAGGATGCGACGACCCGTTCCTCGCTCACTTGCCACCGTATCCAGATCACGATACAGCGCGCAACCTAGGGGGTGACTGCCCGGCCCTTGCCCATTTTCCACCACACCCGGGTTCGATGTGGCGCGTCCTGAGAGGGTTACGCCCCAACGAAAATCTTTTGCGTTTCATCTCCATCAGAGTGGCTGAGTTTTCACGTTGGCTCGCCAAGCCTATCACAACCCTCCTCCTTTGCCTGGGCTTGGGACCGGCTACGTTGAGCCAACATAGGCGGAGTTAAGTCCTGGCTTTCGCAATTTATCCAAAAATTGCTGGTAGCCCCCCTTTGTGTTCATGTATAGGCCTCTTGAGTCATATGTGAGTTTCGCGCATCGTCGTTCTCTTCCGGTTGCACGTGTTGACTTGCCTTCTCCATCACACGTGAGAGGGGGTGTTACCGTATATGTGGATTGCACTAGCCCTTTCCATCAGTTCGGACTTTTGGTTGCGTTGGCTAGTGCATGAAGCTTAACATTAGATACTTCCAAGGATGATGAAGTTTGTCCGGTCATACTTCTCCTGTACATATCATAGTATTCCTGCTTTATTCGGGTTGTGTTTTTTATGGAATTACATGCTCTCCGTGAGGATGATGAAGTTTGTCCGGTCATACTTTCTTTTATCACCAAATGATTATGATTCATACACAAGGGGAACATTACACTACAACTGATTTTATGGGCTGTATAATGAAGCAATTTGTTACCCATCATTTGCGGTATCACACCATGGTCTACTATTCATTATAGCAGCAATCTAAATCAAGGCGCTAGACCCACAATTCGCTTGCCAAAAGTCTAAAACATGTAAGGTAGCCTAATCAATTTCCCTATCTAACCAATCACCTGCATATCAACACTGCTATTAATGCCATCAACTTCTGTTATCATTTAAAGCTGGGCTGTCCATCTGCTGCGCACAACTAACCACTGGCAAACCATCAATATTTGTGGCTTTTAAAATACATTGAAGAAATTTATTACGTAGGAAATTTGGAAATCTCAGCTTGAGAAAGTTGAAGACCAAAATTTAAGTATTATGATTTTCTGGCTGATTTAAAGAAGCAGCAGAAAACTGGATATTGATACTAGAGTAGTGGCATGGCCTAAAATATCCAATATGGATAACTGACATTTTATTACAAAAGTGAATTCACTTGGTAACGGGTTATAGGGCCATCATAGCTACTCCAGCTTACCTAATTTAACTTTTCAAAGCACACAGGTTCTTATAAGTGGTAGTGTAGATACAACATACTGAAGGCTTCTTACTCTAGTTTACTTTCTCGAATACAGACCTAATTGTATTATACTTTACAGTGATTCATTTGTTCATCACTAGAACCTTCCTTTAGCTATAACTATGCCTATAGCATACAAAGTTATGTTAACAGTTTGTGTTATGTAATAATAGGTGAGGGATATGCTTGGTGATGGACGCCTCATAAAGCGCCGTGTAGTTGATGGAAGTGGTTGGTAACCTTTTGTATTTTACATGTTGATACTGCCTATGTACCCTCTGGTCCCAACACCTTTGACCCTTGTAGTGAAGCAAAATTTATCTTACTATAAATGTTGCTTTCTGTCCTGTGTCCTTTGTAGTGTAGCAAAATTTTTCTTCCACAGAACTATACCGGAAATGTTGCTTTCTGTTCTGTGTGTCCACCTACTGAAAACTGGTACCTTTCGATTTTCGTGTGCTTGGTTACTGTGATACTTTAGAGGATACACAATTCTGTGCTCCTTTTACCATTTGAAGAATTTCATCAGTACAACAACAACAACAACAACAACAAAGTCTTTAATCCCAAACAAATTGGGGTGGGCTAGAGCTGAAACCCATAAGAATCTCACAACCAACTCATGGTTCTGGTACATGGATAGCAAGCTTCCACGCACCCCTGTCCATAGCTAGTTCTTTGGTGATACTCAAGTCCTTCAGACCTCTCTTTACGGACTCCTTCCATGTTAAGTTCGGTCTACCCCGGCCTCTCTTGACATTATCAGCACGCTTAGTTTATTAGTAGAAAATCCATTAAGTACGATCTGAAAGATAAGGATGAAGGTAATGAATGTAATAGCACATTTGTCTATTTTGTGTAAACTCTCCCTATTTCCTGTTGTCCTTTTTTTTTACTTGGAATTATGGATGGTTTTGTGTTTGATCCAAGTAATAGGTCTAAAAGAATACCTGAATACAGATTAAGAACAGAAATAAGGAGTGAGAAATTAGACAAAATTATTTGCTGTTTATCATGTTAATTTTACTTTAGAAGTGCAAGTTCGTTAATAGGGTGATCATTGTAGATTTTTAGTCTTGACGAGAAGTACATGAAGTTATCGTTTTCCGTTCTTGTTTAATACCATGTGACATGCTTACTTAAGTTGCCTCTTTTCCCCTCCAAAATATCAGGTGAATTTCCTATGGACTGCCCCCTTCATGATAGCTTGTTAAGAGTTCATTACAAGGGGATGCTCCTTGATGAACCGAAGTCAGTATTTTATGATTCACAAATTGATAATGATGGTGAACCATTGGAGTTCTGTTCTGGAGAAGGACTGGTAAAATCATAGCTTTTATTTTATCTACATAATCAATGTTAGTTACTTGATTAAATCTTGCTATCAGTGTGGCAAATGAACAACAGAAATAATACCGTCCATGTTGTTTCTAGAACCATGGGTCTCCAAATCCTACTTTTGTTCCCTATTTTTAAAAGTGTCACTTAGACTTTGTTTAGTTCAAAAATAAGAATTTACAATACAGAAACTGTGAAAGTTGATCACGTATGGCATTGACCTTTAAACTTTGTATATGTTAATAATTTGAATTCCCAATAGGGTTTCAGGGCTTTCCTTCCAAATTGATGGTTCTGTATACTTATTGTCCTTTCTTAGAACTATCACATATTAATGTGAAAAAATAAAATGGGACTTTGTTATCACATAATACTTTTATACACTTCCTGTTATCAATTGAAGAAGAGTAACAGATGTTTTGATGCATTTTCATAGGTTCCTGAAGGATTTGAAATGTGTGTTCGACTAATGCTTCCTGGTGAAAAATCTATAGTCACCTGCCCACCAGATTTTGCGTATGATAAATTCCCAAGGTCGTATCAACCTTTAAATTCATAGTTTTTTCTTGGCAATGAAGCTTTCTGAATAATCTGATATGGTGTAACAGGCCAGCGAATGTTCCTGAAGGAGCTCATGTTCGGTGGGAAATTGAATTACTTGGATTTGAAGTTCCCAAGGTATGAAACCATTTGTTCTTCCGTTGCTTTTTCTGTGTCATAAATCATAATACCATTATAGGCACTGCTTGGGATCAGACTCAGCTTTATTGTCGTTTTTTGACCCTTGGCTAATTCTGTTGAGCAATGATTGTTTTGGATTTGTTGAGTGATTCTTATCCTCGGATTTATAGCTTCATGATTCTCGTGAGTATTGCAACTGCATGGCATACAACCATCTCTATTGATGATTATTGCCTTTTGATTTATCTGTAGTTTTTTTTTATTGTGCTAAGTACCAAAATAAAGTAATAGACTGTGTTACATGTGCACAGGTAAATGCCAATTGTTTGCCTTGGGAGCTTTCTCATAACTCAGTGCAACATTTACCTACGGCATTATTTATATTAATATATTTTCTCTTTGGTTATGTTTGCCATATGATTTTAACTAGTGGATTTTGTTTTCTCCAATGATCATTGTACAAATGCAGGATTGGACTGGCTTGACCTTCAAAGAAATCATGGAAGAGGCAGATAAAATAAAGAACACGGTATACTTACAATGATTTTGTTATTTTGAATCTCGCCAATTTGTATTCCAGCGAGACAGTCATAGATGCACTTTTGCAGAAAATGGGTATATGCAAGAAACTTATGAGACATCTTGGCATAAATTTTACTTTCTCTCTTTCCTTTTTATTTGGATAAACTATTTCAACTGCTGTTTGAATGTTGTTTGCTAGAGCAACATGTCAAATGTATTTCAACCAAGTGTCTTGCAATCCTGCCATTAGATGTATAGGCATATGAGAATCCTGATCTTTCCCTTGGACCATCAGCTGGGTCTAGTCTATAGTGATTTTGAGCTTTTTGTTTTTTGCTAGAGTTTGAGCCTACATTCAACTAGTACTTGGTAATCCCTCTGTCTGAGAATGTATTTTTTTGCACTATGTAGTGTAAAAAACATCTTACATTTTGAGACAGAGGGAGTATTTCATAATTGTGATCTGGTACTTAATTATTGTTTTAGATTTTAGACAACTGATGTTGAACAGAATCCCTTTCACAGGGTAACAGACTATTTAAAGAAGGAAAAATTGAACTTGCAAAAGCAAAATACGAGAAGGTATGTCCACTGGTACTTGACGTTGTCATACAATAAATTGATTACTGCTATTTAATATTTATTATATAAATTGAGTCTTAGGTAGCGATAGTCATCTGTGTGTCTACATCTTTCCTAAAAAACTATTCTTGTTTCCGAAGATTTTCCCGGGCTTGGCCAAGAGGAGTAGCCAGTCTATTTGTGTTGTATGTCGGCGTTATATTATTTCCCTTCGATTCTTTATGCAAGTTTAACATTCTAACAACATATAAGAACATTCTAACAACATATAGCCAAGACTGGAGAGCACCGGTTGCTCACCGGTGTCTACTAAATCCTCGCGCTGAGGAACTCCATCATCAGCTTGGGACAACTCGATGAGAACGGCTCGCGCGTGCTGATCGAGCATGGGATCCTACGCATCTGGGATCGCCACCGTCGCCTTCTCGCGAAGGTACCCAGAGGTGAAAATCGACTCTACGTCCTTGACGTGGAGGTGGCTCGACCCGTCTGCCTCGCTGCTCGTCGGGATGACGAGGCGTGGCAATGGCATGAGCGCTTTGGGCATCTTCATTTCGAGGCCCTGAAGCGTCTAAGTGCCAAGGAGATGGTGCGAGGCTTGCCATGCCTCGACCATGTGGAGCAGTTCTGCGACATTTGCGTGTTGACGAAGCAGAGGCGACTCCCCTTTCCCCAGCAGACGAGTTTCCGGGCCAAGGAGAGGCTCGAGCTCGTGCACGGGGACCTGTGCGGCCCGGTGACGCCGGCCACACCAGGAGGTCGGCGCTACTTCTTGCTGCTCGTTGACGACCTCTCTCGCTACATGTGGGCGGTGGTCCTCGGCAGCAAGGAAGAGGCGGCGGACGCCATCAAGCGCGCGCAGGCTGTTGCGGAGGCAGAGAGCGGCCGCAAACTGCGGGTGCTACGCACCGACAACGGCGGCGAATTCACGGTGGCTGAATTCGCGTCGTACTGCCCTGATGAGGGCATCCAGCGCCACTACTCCGCGCCGTATAGCCCGCAGCAAAACGGTGTCGTCGAGCGGCGCAACCAGACGGTTGTGGGGATGGCTCGGGCCCTCCTCAAGTAGAGAGGGATGCCGGCTATCTTCTGGGGAGAGGCGGTGCTGAAGGTCGTCTACATCCTAAACCGCTCGCCTACCAAGGCACTCGACGGCAGAACGCCGTATGAGGCCTGGCATGGGCGGAAGCCGACGGTCTCCCACTTGCGGGTCTTTGGCTGCCTCGCGTCCGCCAAGGAGCTCGGCCACATCGGCAAGCTCAACGACAGGAGCACTCCGGGAGTGTTGGAGCACTCCGGGAGTGTTCATCGGCTACGCGGAGGGCTCGAAGGCCTACCGCATCCTCGACCCGAAGACACAACGTGTGCGCACGGCGCGAGACGTCGTGTTCAACGAAGGGCGAGGGTGGGCATGGGACAAGGCGGTGGACGACGGCTCGACTCCGACGTATGACGACTTCATTGTCGAGTACGTCCACTTCAAGGAAGCCGGGGGAGCAAGCAGCTCCTCTTCGCCGAGCACGTCCACCCCAGTTCCCAAGACTCCATCGATCCCAGTGTTTGCTACACCGATGGCACCACAATCGGCGACGCCACGTACTCCAGCACCGGCAGTCACCCCTTCGGGCTCGTCTTCCTCGGCACCAGCTCACATCGAGCACAACCTGGTGGAGTTCGCTTCCCCGCTCTCTCACGACGAGGAGCGCATCGACGCGTATCATGGCGGCGAACCGCTGCGGTACCGTACGATGGAAAACCTACTCGGCCACCAGCCGGTGCCGGGACTGGTGCCACGCGACCTAGAGGCGTAGCTACAACTTGCGTGTGACGACGGCGAGCCTCGGTCCTTTGCAGAGGCCGAGAGAGACGCGGCTTGGCGCGCCGCGATGCAGGTGGAGATGGATGCGGTCGAGCAGAACCACACCTGGGAGCTCGCTGATCTCCCTCAAGGTCATCGCGCGATCACCCTTAAGTGGGTGTTCAAGCTGAAGAGGGATGAAGCCGGCGCCATCGTCAAGCACAAGGCTCGCTTGGTGGCATGAGGTTTCTTGCAGCAAGAAGGGGTCGACTTCGACGACGCTTTCGCTCCTATGGCACGGATGGAGTCCGTGCGACTTCTCCTTGCACTAGCTGCCCAGGAGGCTGGCGTGTCCATCACATGGATGTCAAGTCGGCGTTCCTCAACGGCGACTTGAAGGAGGAAGTCTACGTGCATCAGCCGCCGGGATTTACGATCCCCGGCCAGGAGGGCAAGGTGCTCTGCCTGCGTAAGGCTCTCTATGGCTTACAACAGGCACCAAGGGCGTGGAATGCCAAGCTGGATTCCACGCTAAAGAAGATGGGCTTCGAGCAAAGCCCGCACGAGGCGGCCGTCTACCGACGGTGCAGTGGAGGAAATGCCCTGCTGGTGGGCGTCTATGTTGACGACTTAGTGATCACCGGCATCAAGGATGCAACTATGGCGGCATTCAAGGAAGAAATGAAGGCCACCTTCCAGATGAGTGATCTGGGGCTCCTCTCCTTCTATCTAGGGATCGAGGTGCACCAAGATCACTCCGGGATCACGCTCCGGCAGCCCGCCTATGCCAAGCGCATCGTTGAGCTAGCTGGGCTCACTAACTGCCACCCAGCTCTCACTCCGATGGAGGAGAGGCTGAAACTGAGCCGCGACAGCACGACGGAGGAAGTGGATACTATGAAGTACCGGCGTCTTGTGGGGAGCCTTCGCTACCTCACCCACACACGGCCGGACTTGGCATTCCCCGTTGGCTACGTCAGTCGGTTCATGGAGTGACCGACGACGGAGCACCAGCAGGCTGTGAAGAGGATCATCCGCTACGTGGCGGGGAGTCTCGACCACGGCCTCCACTATCCTAGGTGTCCGGGGGCGGCACACTTCATCGGGTACAGCGACAGTGACCACGCCGGCGACATTGACACCAGCAAGAGCACGAGCGGGATCCTCTTCTTCCTCGGCAAGTGTCTCGTGAGCTGGCAGTCGGTCAAGCAGCAGGTGGTGGCCCTGTCCAGCTGCGAGGCCGAGTACATAGCGGCCTCCACTGCCTGCACTCAGGCGCTCTGGCTTGCTCGACTGCTTGGTGATCTCCTCGGCAGAGACACTAGAACGGTGCAACTCTTGGTGGACAGCAAGTCCGCTCTAGCTCTGGCGAAAACCCTGGTTTTCCACGAACGGAGCAAGCACATCCGCCTGAGGTACCATTTCATCCGAAGCTGTTTGGATGAAGGGAGCATCGAGGCGAGCTACATCAACACCACGAACCAGCTCGCAGACTTGCTCACCAAGCCTCTTGGGAGGATCAAGTTCCTCGAACTCTGCTCCAGGATCGGGATGGCTCAACCCTCCCACAAGACGACGCACAAGACTTAGGGGGAGAATGATGGATAAGTCTCTGTACTAAGGTCTTTGTGGGGCTGCAGCACATGGTCCTTTGTGGGGGCTGCAGCACATGGTCCTTGTGTCCTTGTGGCTGTTAGGATAGCATCCTTGATCATCAAGGACTGGCAGTTAGGATAGCATCAGGATGGCATCCTTGACCATCAAGGACTGGCAGTTAGGATAGCATCTTAGACTAGCATCTTAGCAGCATCTTAGACTAGCATCTTAGCATATGCTTGGCTGGCTAGCAGCCTATAAATATGCATCCCCAACCCCCCAGGTTGGCATGGCATTGTGTGAGAAATAAACCAACGAAAAATTGCCCCAACTCTCCCAGTGTCATCCTCACTATCAATGCTCAGGCTGAAACGACCATCAAAGAAAGCAACTTATCTTTGTTGAAGGTCCAAGGGGCATATATATATTACACAAGACTTAAGGTGCAAGGAAAGTAAACATAGACTAATAAGCACACCAATATTAATACTTCCTAACATGTGCGAGTCAGGGGAGGGGAAAAAGACCCGTTCCGCGTGGTCCGCTCGAATTGAAGGTATCGCTTGGTTTCGCATAAACAGGGAATATACGAGTGGGTTCTATCCCAGTTGTGTACCAAACGCTAGAATGAGACCCAAGCATGGGTCCGACCCATGTCGTTCCACTTTGTGACCGAAACCAAACACACCCTAAGAGATGTGAGGGTCTTGAGAGATAGTCATCTCCAATCCAAAGGATGTGGAGGTCTTGGTTAACCCAAATGGATTCTTCTCTCCCTTACAAGGGCTTGGTCCTCTAAGAGGAGGTACAAGGAGCAATGTTCTCTCAAGATCTAGGTTATGCTTTGCTAACCCTAGAGAGGAGGTGGGGGAAAGGTACATATAGTCCTAGCGACGAAGAGGAAAGTGGGGGAGGTGAGAGAGGTGATACATAGATCGTGGGCCAGATTTGCACGGGCACTGCAACTCATCTGGATCAGGGCTTCCACAGCTACCGCTCGAAGGGCTCTTTCTAGGAGCCAGACAATCTGGGTTCCAAGCCGAATAGTCTGACTTCACCAATTTAGCTTCTGTTGCCTCGCGCGGTGTAGCTAGACAAAGGCCAGACGGTGATCAATGTTGAAAGCTTCATCCACTAGTCAATGCAACCAAAAGTCCAAATTGATGAAAAGGGCTAGACAATCAACACATACGCTTGAACACCCCCTCTCACGTGTGACGTGGGAATTCAACACATTGATAGACTCATATGTATGGTTCAAGAGGCCTATACATTGACACATAGAGGGTAACATCAGTTTTTGGTTAGTGCATGAAGCTTAACATGGTATCAGAGCGTAAGGTCTTGAGTTCAAGTCCTGGCTTTCATAATCTGGAGTTTTGGTTCCGTTGGCTAGTGCATGAAGCTTAACATGATATCAGAGCCTAAAGTCTTGAGTTCAAGTCCTGGCTTTCGTAATTTATCCAAAAAATTGTCATTGCCCCCTATGTGTCCACGTATAGGCCAGTTGAGACCTCTAAGTCTATTCACGTGTTGACTTCCCGTGTCAAGTCGTCATGTGAGAGGGGGTGTTGGAAGTGTATACATGGATTGCCTAGCCTTTTTCATCAGTTGGAATTTTGGTTGTGTTGGCTAGTGCATGAATATTAACATGGTGTCAACATCCAAGGTCTTGAGTTCAAGTCCTGGCTTTCGCAGTTTATCCAAAAATTGACGTTCCCCCTTTGTGTCCACGTGTAGTCCTCTTGAGCCATACCTCTTAACTCTATCCACGTGTTGACTTTCTGTATCACACGTGAGAGGGGGTGTTGAAGTATATATGTGGATTGCCTAGCCCATTCTATCAGTTCGGACTTTTGGTTGCTTTGGCTAGGTCATGAAACTTAACAATCCAAGGAGGTTTTCGTCCGGCTATAGGCAGGATAGTCTGGCTACTGGATTCCAGCTGCCCATCTTCTCTGTTCTGTCTATGCTTCCAAGATTCTCTCATGGATGGTGTGGGCGTACTCTTGTGCTTGCACTCTTCCTCGACTCGCGTGAAGCTCAACTCAAACCTCTGCATGCATGAGGAAGGAGGATCAAGTGGTATACCACCCATGAGAGAACCAAGTAGAAACACATAAAGGATGTAATTCACCTTAGTATATGTGATGCGTGTGTCCATTTGCAATGGAGCCAAAGCCATGGTGATGACCCTAGGGTGCTCCGCGCCACTAGTTTTCTCAGTGAAGCCTGAGGTTTATGCGAAGTGTTAAAGTTCTTCTATTTGAATATAAATGTTAAATGTAAATGAATTAAAGAGATATTGACAATAAACAAGAGATAACACCACAACTATGCCAACGTCAAGGCATGAGCATGCCATTGTGGTTCTTAATTATACCTAAATGATAACGCAACACGTGTGGCACGAGGCAACATGGTCCACACGTCTCTATAACCATTCATCTTGCCACATCAAACATATGACATCAGCGGGATCTTTTTGGTTTTTTAGACTTAGAAATGTTTTATCTCTTAAATAAAAAATCCAATTAAAAATCCTTTTTCACCATTATATCCGTCTCGACGAGATATTTAAAACTAGATCCCATGTTGATATGTTTCGCCGACTTTTTTTTGGGGGCTACAAGTTGCCACATGTTTACATTGAAGTTGCCATAGGGTTTACAATAAAGTTGCCATGACTTGTTTCATCTAGTTTTTTCTTCTAGATTTGAAGCTACCATTGTATTTCAACTACTTTTCACAACAATTTTTATTAATTAGCCATGGCCATTGTTTTTAAAGCGGTGAAGCGAAGTGAGGCGTTGGGGGGCGCCTCACTGCTTAAACGCTAAAGCGTAAAGCGAGGCGATGCTTTAGACTGACCTGAAGCTAATGGGCAGTAGGATAGATAACCATTTAGTAAAACATATCTATGCTAGAGGAGGAGGGGAGGAGCTGCAGCCGGAGAGGAGAGGGAGGAGCTGTGGTCAGAGAGGGAGGAAGCTGGTCCAGATCTGGAGAGGGAGCTGCTGCTAGAGGAGAGAGAAGAGAGCCAGAGGAGGGGTGGGGGAGGAGCTGCACGTTCTGGTCAGTGTCCCTCTTTTCCCTCTAGTCACCGTTCACATGTGAGCCTAGTTTCTCGCCCTTTTCTTCCTGCCCAGCCCAGTTTTCCCGCCTAAAAACTGTGTCCCTTGCCTGGTAAGTCTAAAGTGTCCTGTGTGTACTAAAGCAGCCATCAGGACGCTAAAGCGGACGTTTCAAACGCTTTACAGTCTAAAGCGGACGCCTTAGACATACACCTAAAGCGATTTGGACGCCTTGCCCCTCCAGGGCGCTCTGATGCTAAAGCGTCGCTTTACAAACAGAGGCCATGGCAAATTTTAGTAATTAACCACGACACATTCAATTCATGGATCATGGCAACTTTTGGTAATTCATCATGGCAATTTTAGTATTTTGACCATGACAATTCTAGTATTTTGAACATGAAAAACATTTTTTGTATGAACCATGGCAAATTTTAGTGCATGTATCATGGCAAATTTAAGTAATTCATCATGAAAATTTTAGTTTATGGTTCATGGCAAATTTGAGGCAGTGACCATGCATTTTTAAAATAGCTGACGACATATTTCTTTTTAACTTATGAACCATGTCAAAATTGTTAGGAAATATGCAACTTGTATTTCTAGGAGGCCAAAGGCCAGTATATATACATGTACAAGTGTGGAATATATGCAGGAAACCCCTTATACAATGGGGTAAATACGAAAAGGTTACATGGCTATATATGTAATACTCTAACACCCCCCCTCAAACTCATGGTGGATTAACAACACTGAGTTTGGAGAGATAGAAGCCATGTTGCGCTCGAGTCTGGGCCTTCGTCAAAAAATCTGCCAACTGTAACTCGAAAGGCACGTATTGAAGAGCAATAACCTGATCCTGCACACCAGCACGCACATAGAAAGCATCAACACCAATATGCTTGGTGAGCTCATGCTTCACAGGATCGCGCGCAATGCTAATAGCACCTGTACTGCTGGATAAAAGCAGGGTAGGTGCAGTGACAGAAACACCAAAATCCTGAAGTAAGCACCGTAACCAAGTCACCTCTGCCGTCAAAAGAGCCATAAGTCGTAACTCAGCCTTTGCACTTGAACGGGAAACTGCAGTCTGTTTCTTCGTCTTCCAGGCAATGAGAGAACCACCAAGAAAAACATAGTAAGCAGAAAGTGAATGGCGATCGGAGGGATCGCTAGCCCACGTAGCATCCGAATAGGCCTGAAGCTGTAAGGAACTGGAGCTAGGAAAGAATATATGGTGAGAGATCGTGCCCCGAAGGTACCGGAGAACACGAAGAAGGTGACTATAGTGAACTGAAATGGGAGCAGAGACAAACTGACTCAGAATATGAACCGGATAAGAGATATCCGGACGAGTGACAGCTAGATAGACAAGACTCCCAACAAGATGACGATAACGCGTCGGATCAGGCAAGGGGTCACCATTCATATCACGAAGGTGAACATTGAGCTCCATGGGAGTCTCAACAGTGCGCTCATCAGTAAGAGCAGCACGAGCAAGAAGATCCTGTATATGCTTTTCCTGAGATATAAAAAATCCATCAGAGGTAGAAGAGACTTCAATCCCAAGAAAGTAACGAAGAGGTCCAAGATCAGACATAAGAAACTGCTCACTAAGACAGGCCTTTACAAAGGCAATATACTCGAGGTCGTCACCAGTGATGATCATGTCATCAACATATAGAAGGAGAGTTCGTCCACGAGGTGAACGGTGGACAAACAACGCTGGATGATGAGCACTTGCTGAAAAACTAGCGGCAGTCACCACAGAGGCAAAATGCTCAAACCAGGCGCGGGGGCCTTGCTTAAGGCCATAGAGAGAGCGATGAAGACGACATACCATGCCATCAGGAACAGAATACCCAGGTGGTGGTTGCATGTAGACCTCACGCAGCTCACCATTAAGAAAGGCATTCTTAACATCAAGCTGAGATACAGACAAGTGGCGTGTAGATGCCGCCACTGCAAGGAGGGTACGAATGGTGGTCATATGGGCTACAGGAGCAAAAGTCTCGTTGTAATCATGCCCATGCTCCTGTTGAAAGCCACGAGCCACAAGACGAGCTTTGTAACGCTTAAGAGAACCATCAGAGCGAGTCTTGACCTTGTAGAACCACTTACAAGTGATGGGATGAACACCTGGAGGAAGAGAAACAAGATCCCACGTACCGGTGCGCTCAAGAGCAGCAATCTCCTCTGCCATCGCAAACTACCATTCAGGATGAACAACAGCCTGACAATAAGAAGTCGACTCAAGAACAACAGAACCAGCGGTTGAAAAACCATAGCGATCAACAGGCGGAAGCGGACGAGAACGTAAGCCATAGGTAGGCTGAGACGAGGAGGAGGGCACATCAGTAGATGCATCTATAGTACGTGATCGATGAGTATAATACTGAGGAAAAGATGGAAGAATACGAGGAGGAATCGTGGAGGTAGAATCAGGGGGTGGAGACGAAGAAGGCATCGGGGATGAAGGTGTAGAATCCGGTGACATGCGAGATGAGGAAACCGTGGGAGATGGTCGCAGCAGATCATCGGCAATAGGTGGAGAAGCAGAGTTAGCAGGACTGATAGATAAAGGCTCGGTGGGGGTGATAGGTGTGTCAGGAAAGATGAGGAAAGAGATATCCTCCACTGAAAAAGTAGACGAAGATGGACGCGGATAGAAGGGACGAGACTCATCGAAAGTCACATCCCGAGACATGCGACGACCGAGAGGATCCCAACAACGATAGCCCTTATGTTCATCACTATAGCCTAAGAAGACACACTCAACAGACTGAGCAGTCAATTTGGTGCGTTCGCGAGGGGCAAGAACATAGCGAACACAACCAAACAACCGAAGCGTCGAATAATCAGGAGAACGATCAAAAAGACGCTCGAATGGAACACTACCTTGTAGAGCAGCAGATGGCTGGAGATTGATGAGATGGTGGGAGGTGGAGACTGTTAGGAAATATGCAACTTGTATTTCCAGGAGGCCAAAGGCCAGTATATATACATGTACAAGTGTGGAATATATGCAGGAAACCCCTTATACAATAGGGTAAATACAAAAGGTCACATGACTATATAATACTCTAACACCCCCCCCCCCTCAAACTCATGGTGGGTGAACAACACTGAGTTTGGAGAGATAGAAGCCATGCTGTGCTCTAGTCTGGGCCTTTGTCAGAAAATCCGCCAACTGTAACTTGGAAGGCACATATTGAAGAGCAATAACCTGATCCTGCACACCAGCGCACACATAGAAAGCATCAACACCAATATGCTTGGTGAGCTCATGCTTCACAGGATCGCGCGCAATGCTAATAGCACCTGTACTGTCGGATAAAAGCAGGGTAGGTGTAGTGACAGAAACACCAAAATCCTGAAGTAACCACCGTAACCAAGTCACCTCTGCCGTCAAAAGAGCCATAGCTCGTAACTCAGCCTCTGCACTCGAACGGGAAACTGCAGTATGTTTCTTCATCTTCCAGGCAATGAGAGAACCACCAAGAAAAACACAGTAAGCAGAAAGTGAACGGCGATCAGAAGGATCGCTAGCCCACGTAGCATCCGAATAGGCCTGAAGCTGTAAGGAACTGGAGCTAGGAAAGAATAGATGGTGAGAGATCGTGCCCCGAAGATACCGGAGAACACGAAGGAGGTGACTATAGTGAACTGAAGTGGGAGCAGAGACAAACTGACTCAGAATATGAACCGGATAAGAGATATCCGGACGAGTGACAGCTAGATAGACAAGACTCCCAACAAGATGACGATAACGCGTCGGGTCAGGCAAGGGGTAACCATCAGTATGACGAAGGTGAACATTGAGCTCCATGGGAGTCTCAACAGTGCGCTCATCAGTAAGAGTAGCACGAGCAAGAAGATCATGTATATACTTTTCCTGAGATATAAAAAGTCCATCAGAGGTAGAAGAGACTTCAATCCCAAGAAAGTAGCGAAGAGGTCCAAGATCAGACATAAGAAACTGCTCACTAAGACGTGCTTTTACAAAGGCAATATACTCGGGGTCGTCACCAGTGATGATCATGTCATCAACATAGAGAAGAAGAGTACGTCCACGAGGTGAAAGATGGACAAACAACGCTGGATCATGAACACTCGCTGAAAAACCAGCGGCAGTCACCACAAAGGCAAAACGCTCAAACCAGGCGTGGGGGGCTTGCTTAAGGCCATAGAGAGAGCGACGGAGACGACATACCATGCCATCGGGAACATAATACCCAGGTGGTGGCTGCATGTATACCTCCTCACATAGCTCACCATTAAGAAAGGCATTCTTAACATCAAGCTGAGATACAGACCAGTGACGCGCAGAGGCCATGACAAAAAGTGTACGAATAGTGGTCATATGGGCCACAGGAGCAAAAGTCTCGTCGTAATCATGACCATGCTGGTCATGCTCTTGCTGAAAGCCACGAGCCACAAGACGAGCTTTGTAACGCTCAAGAGAACCATCAGAGCGAGTCTTAACCTTGTAGACCCACTTACAAGTGATGGGACGAACACTTGGAGGCTCGAGAACAGCAACACCAGCGGCTGGAAAACTAAGGCGATCAACATGTGGAAGTGGACGAGGACGCAAGCCATAGGTAGGCTGAGACGAGGAGGACGGCACATCAGTAGACGCATCCACATAACGTCAACGACGAGTATAATACCGAGGAAAAGATGGAAGAATACGAGGAGGAATTGTCGAGGTAGAATCAGGGGATGGAGACGAAGAAGTCACCGGGGATGAAGGTGCAGAATCCGGTGACATGCAAGGTGAGGAAACCGTGGGAAATGGTGGCGGCAAATCGACAAGTGGTGGAGAAGCAGAGGTAGCAGGACGGATAGACAAAGGCTTAGCGGGGGTGATAGGTGTGTCAGGAAAAGTGAGGAAAGAGATGTCCTCCACTGAAAAGGTCGAGGTAGATGGACGCGGGTAGAAGGGACGAGACTAATCAAAAGTCACATCCTGAGAAATACGCATCCGACGACCGATAGGATCCCAACAACAATAGCCCTTGTGCTCATCACTATAGCCTAAGAAAACACACTCACAGACTGAGCGGTCAGTTTGGTGCGTTCACGAGGGGCAAGAAGAACATAGCAAACACAACCAAACAAACGAAGCATCGAATAATCAGGAGAACGATCTAGAAGACGCTCGAAAGGAGCACCACCCTGTAGAGCAGTCGACGGCCGAAGATTGATGAGATAGGTGGAGGTGGAGACAACCTCAGCCCAAAAATGAGGCGGAAGAAAGGCGTCGATCATCAATGCACGAGCCATCTCAAGAAGGTGTCGATGCTTCCGCTCAGCCACACCATTCTGAGCATGGGCACCAGGACACGAGAACCGAGGAAGTGTCCCCTGTTCAGCAAGAACACCACGCAACATCTTGGAAATATACTCTGTCAACACAGTCAGCACGAAACACACGAATAGGCAAAGAGGAATAGGCAAAGAGAACTGGGTGTGAATCATGGTAACAGAACGCGTATATATGGATAGAACCTCACTGCGAGAATTCATAAAATAAAGTCAAGTGTAACAAGAGAAATCATTTGAAAATAGTATATAGTAACGATGACCCCCTTTCGAAGCGAAGGGAGTCGGACCAATACATCAGAATGCACTAAATCAAAAGGACGCTGAGAAACTGGCTCACTAGTAGGATAAGGTAACTGAATATGTTTTCCAAGCCTACAACCTGACACTCGAAAGAGACATCTCCTGAGACAGACCCCAGAAGACGTCGACGGACTTAAGACGACAAACGAGAACCACAAAGATGACCAAGTCGATGATGCCACTTCTGGAAGGAGATGGTAGCTGAAGTGACAGAAGCGGATGGCTGGCGATAGTGGTGGCAGCGGAAGGAACATGAAGCCAGTCTAACTCCCAAAGGCCCTGAGAGTCACGGCGGCGAGGGCCAGCCCCAACCAAAGTGTGTGTGCGACGATCCTGAACAAAACAAGAGTCAATGTCAAGGATGACGCGACAACCAGAATCAGTAAGTTGACCAGCAGAAAATAGATTCATGGTATGCCGAGGAACATGAGCAACATCAAGAACAGAATAAGAGGGGGTGGTAGTTGGCCGCGACTAGCAACAGAAAGAGGAGTACCATCAGCAGTGAGTACATGAACAGGAAAATCAAGCGATCTAAGAGAGGACAAATTGGAAGAATGAAAAGACATGAAAAGAAGCTCCAGAATCCAGAACCCACGGGGATATACCTGACTGTGTAGAGGGTGGTTGCTCAGTGCGAGAAGCATCAGTCACAGAGCCTACAGTACCCAACGAAGAACCTGAAGCGGCAAGCAGATGCTTAAGTCTCATAATATCCTGCTCAGTCAACGCAGTGGCTGAAGGTGTCGGAGTAGAAGCACCAGTCCCTGAAGATGATGACCGTGCCTTACGCATGTGGCGCTTCTTAAGGAAGCACCGAGACTCAAGATGCCCATCCCGGTTGCAGTAGCCGCAATGAGAACGAGGGCGACCCGTACCAACAAAAGGAGTGGGCAAGAGTGGCGGAGCACTGGAGCGGGCAAGAGGCGGTGCAGCAGTCGGCGTAGCAGAAGCTCGAGCAGCGAGCATAGATGGAACCTCAAGTAATCCAGCGCCATGTAAGCGAGTCTCCTCAGCACGAATCTCGAAAGCGCCTCCATGAGCGAAATACGGCCACAAGTAAACAACTGAGCACGGCGGGGCTCAAACTCCTTACAGAGTCGAGACATGAACTCGTAGACATGATGAAACTCCAAATCAGCCAGCACAACCTGACAACACTTGCAAGAACGACAACCAGGAGTACGGAGAGAATCAAGTTGACGCCAGATGGCAGAACTCTGGGCATAGAAATCAACAGTGGAGTCACCCTGATGAAGAGCATGCTCCTGGCGAACCACATATAGTTATAGGGCATCACCACAGGGCTGATAGCGCTGAGAAAGACGAGTCCACATCTCAAAGACGCTAGGGAGACCCGGGAACTCAGAGGCAAACTGAGGCAGAACACTAGCAGTGAGAACAGCTGCGGCACGAGCATCATCATCCAACCACTGAGTATAAGCAGATAGAGCCTCATGATAAGTGTGAAGAGCCTCCTTATAAGTCAAAAACTTCTCATCGTAAGCACGGACAACAGTCTCATCGGCAAGCTTGGCTGCATCCTTAGTGGCCTGATCAGCATCCGCAGCAAGAACCGGCGGTGTCAGCGGAGTAGGAGCCACAGGTGGAAATGGACATGGCAGACATGGAACCTCGCCAGAAAGAACAACCCAGAGACGAATGCCATGCATATGAATGTGCATAAAGCCAACAAACTCGATGTAGTTAGTACCATAAAAAATCATCGGACAACAAGGAACATCAACATAGCCCGACGATGTAGACATGGCGCCTGTTTTTTTACCAAGAGACAGGGTGCAGCACAGGCAGAGAGCCCCGACAACAATCGTACGCAGTAGTCATGCCACGAGCAGATGGCAACCGGTGGATGAGGCGGAGATCAGCAGCTAGCGGGGAGAGACGACGACCGCCGGCGAGATCTAGTAAGGGGCGGCGATCAGCATCAAGATCCAGCAAGGGGCGGTGACCAGCGGTGAGATCCGGCGAGGGGCGGCGACGAGCGGTGAGATCCGGCGAGGGGCGGCAACGAGGGGTGAGATCCGGCGAGGGGTGACGGCCGGCTGCGAGATCCGGCGAATCCAGAGGAGACAGGTTGATCCAGAGGCTGCTCGATCGGGATCGATCCAGAGGGCTGCTTGATCGGGAGGAAGACAGCGGCTCGACCGGGAGGAAGGCAGAGGCTCGATCGGGAGGAGGGCAGCGGTGAGGGGCCAGACGGGCCAGCCTGGCGATGGGAGAGTAGCGGGCGTAGAGAGCCGACAGCTACCAGAGAAAGAAAATAGCGACGGCGACGCAGGACGGCGGCGACGCGCGGTAGATCAATCGCATGAGTTGCAACGTGCAAAAAACCCGACCTAGCTCTAATACCATGTTAGGAAATATGCAACTTGTATTTTCATAAGGCCATAGGCCAGTATATATATACATGTACAGGTGTAGAATATGCAGGAAACTCCTTATACAATAGGGTAAATACAAAAGTCTACATGACTAAACAGTACTCTAACATAAATACGCTGTGAATATCTTTGTGCTCATTTTCTTTTAATATAGTAGTACACCCTTTTGTTATGGGGCTCCCCTCCTGTTTTCCAGTTAGAAAAAGAAAAACCATGCTAAAACTTACTTTGCTTGTCAAAAGAAAATGTTTGGATGTGAAACAAGCCATGCCAAGAGCTCTTAAAGTTTTGTCTGACTTTGGTTCCCTTTCCCTCTATTGATGCAGTTGCTTAGGGAGTACAATCACGTGCATCCTCAAGACGATGAAGAGGGGAAAATCTTTGCCAATTCAAGAGTACGATAATACTCTATTTTCCAGCTTCCTCCTTCCATACCGATTGATGCACTGATCACAATACCCCCCCCCCCCCCACACACACACACACTTCTCCTCCCATTAGTAGTATACACACACATTTCTCCTCCGATTAGTAGTATATATTTGTTGTTTCCTGATACATGTTAAACCTTCTATGTTGTTACAAATGCAGAGTTCTCTACATCTAAATGTAGCTGCTTGCTACCAGAAGATGGGTGAGTACAGGATGTCTATTGAAGCGTGCAATAAGGTAATTCACTGATAGGAACTTGGGCGTAGCTTCTTACACCATGGGGTACTGGACCCGTCCGGATAGGTTTTTATTGGTTTCCATGTCTAGTTTGTTTGATTAGTTTAGTCGGCTCAAGTCTCCCCCTATATAAAGCTACACAATTAACATGTACTAGTAATGAGGTGTTGAAGAAATAAACACAGAAAACGGGACGTTTTTCCTCTAGAGAAAATCTATCCCCAAGGCGTCAAGCCTAAACTCCCTTGCCCTCGCCCTCCTACACCCATGACTAGCCCCTCCGTAATCTAGGTAGTGACAGTGGTACCATGAAAACAGCCACATGGCCCATTGGGAGAAGGTTGGATGGACTAGGGTTGCGGGATCCAAAGGCCAAATGGACTTGCAGTTTTTCTCTACTCCCTCATGGATTGCAATTTTGCACTTCACTGCCTGAACTCCATTCAAGTCTACTTCACTGATCCATCAGCTTCTGAAAGTATGGATTTGCACAAGGTTCACATTATGATCCTGCTGTTGTTCTTTGATTTACTTGTGTTTGAACAGGTGCTTGATGCAAATCCTGTGCATGTCAAAGCTCTTTACCGCAGAGGAATGTCATACATGCTAGGTGGGGACTTTGATGATGCAAAGAACGATTTTGAGAAGGTTAGTAGCACCATGCTTCAGAATCATGTTTGATTGGTAGAGGCCTACTCTATATGTAATGGCATCGCTTCATTAGATGGTAACCATCGACAAGTCCTCGGAGCCTGATGCTACAGCGGCCCTTGTTAAACTTAAACAGAAGGAACAGGTATGCAAGAAAACATGCATACTCATAGCGTTAAAGTTTGTAACTAACAGTCGATGCACAAACATAGGAAATTGAAAAGAAGGCAAGGAAGCAGTTCAAAGGACTATTTGACAAGAAGCCAGGAGAGATATCTGAAGTTGGTGTGGAATCCAAGAATGGTGGCGACACCGCAGGGTCTGGTGAGGCAGTGACAAGTAGGGATAGAGATGGAAGCGGGAAGTCTAGTCCTCCGAGTGCAGAATCAGATCATGCCTTTGACGAAGAGAGGCCAGGACTTATTGGTCACATCTGGCCTTCTGCGAGGCGGATTTTCTCCTCCCTTGGTCTGAACAGGTGCACAATACTGTGAGCAGGCAGCAGTGACATACAGTCCTCACTTATAAAGAATTAATCTTGAATAATTATGAAAATCGTACCAACATATATGGACCGGAGTGACATTGAAAAATCGTGAGGAAACACCGGGTGTTGTAACAGTGAAAATTGATTTCCGTTTGTGCCTGCTAAAGCATTGTTGAATCGAAGTCATATATGTTTTCCTTTACTTTCTTTACTTTTGCTTGAAGCGAAATAGATACCGTGACCATTTGTGTACACTAGTAAGTGTGCATGTGTAACTCACGTCCCGTTAGAATTCAAAATGAATATGCAAAGCATGTCTCAGCTAATTGGATAAAATCTCGTGAACGTTAGTTGTTGCGACATACAGGGTAAAGATAGCAATAGTGCATAAATCAAAGTTAGAAACAACATACCCCAATGTTGTAGATGTGATTCCCAGGTCAGTTTAATATGTGCACATAATTCAACAAAACTAACATCTGAATCTATCGAGAATTTTTATGGGCTACATGGCTCTCTAACACCGCATCCCGGTCGCTCGGCCCTCTTGACCACCTGCATCAGCCTCTCTTTCCGCCGGCCCATTGCTCCGCATCATTAGAGAGCTCCCTTCTAGTTTGTGCATCCTTATCTTCTTTGTTAGCCCTGTCCCCTTTCTTCTTTTTAGGCAGTACACCCTGCTCCCATGTTGCCAAGTGGAAATATACCTCACAGTGGACAAACACATTTAAAAGAAATATTACAGGGAGGATGTGAGGTCAACTCAACATTAATTAGAAATAAATATGTAGAACTGCACGTAAGTTTGTGTTGTTGAAGTTGCAGGATATATTCTGATGACATGAAATTGAATTATCAACATAGTATGCACTTTTTTTGAAAAGGAGGATATACCCCCGGCCTTTGCATCTCAATGATGCATGCAACCATTTTATTAATTATTAACAAAAACCATACAAAGTAATACATCAGTTAGCCTGAAACCGCCATCTAGGCAACACTTGTTGCTACTCCTATTCCCTTAATGAAGGTGTGCCGAATATCCGGGCCTAATATCAAACAGACATCGCACCAAACCCTAACAACTCTAGCCGGATGCCCCAGCCCAGCCACATACCGGGACTGGGTTCCACACCGGTCCGATGCACTCTCGCTGCCGTCATCATCTTCCATCGGTCCATCTTCAGAGCAGGAACTAAAGCATCGCCCTTGGCTGGCCTGCCGTCGACGCCATCACGACACCAGACAACGCCACCACCCTGCACGTGTTCATCCACACGCACCCATCGCCGAAACTCCGCAGCGCCATGCCGCCGTGATCCGCCGTCGGCCCTGCAGTAGATGCAACACGGCTGCTCCTGTTGTCCCCTCCAGCCATCACTTGCTCCAAAATGATGCCCCAATAGGAAAAGCGATATTGTGAACGCCATCATCGTCTGATCCGGGAGACCCAGATCTAGGGTTTCCTCGGAGCATCTCAAGCCTGATGACGCAAACTGCAATGAAGATGCTTCGACAAGGGAACAACATCAAAGACGCCGCTATCGTCCGCCATGACCATAGTCGGCGCGATTTTCATCGGCAGTTGCATCACCAGGCATGCGCCGCTGGCATCGTTGGTCCCTTCAACCGGAGCAAACTCCAAAACGATGCCCTAAAAAGGGGCTACGACGCAAAAGCACTGCCAACGCTCGATCCCAAGGAGATCTAGGGTATAATTATCAACATAGTATGCACTTCGTATAATTTCATCACAAGTATTTAATATGAGCAATAATAGATATTGGTTTTGGCTCTAGGATCCAGGGCCGTCTCCAGAAATTTGGAGGCCTGGGGCGAAAATAGAAATGCGATCATTGATCTTGGAACAATCATACTCCCTCCGTTAAAATGTATTCCTCTGATCACATTTGTAATGCGTCGTAGACATTTCAGACAGGGTGCGAAATAACTAAATTTCAGTTGTCTGAAATGACTTATAAAAGTGAACGGAGGGAGTAGATGTTCTAACATGTTTGTTAATCATATGTATATACACATTTTTTAGTGTGTTTGCTTCCTCATTCCAGCTTATATGTAGACAATATTGAAATATCCAAAACAGATTATATTTATGATCGAGTGTATTTTAATGGCTAATATGACTATGCCATACTCTCACTTAGTTATATTTGTGAACGGAGGGAGTTGTAAATGATATCAGATGGATAAAGATGAACCTTGATTTTGGAAGAGCAAATCATAAAATCTTGGACGCGTTATAGCTCATAACTAGCTTATCCAAACAATTCAACTGCGCCCATAACTAGCTTATCCAAACAATTCAACTGCGAAGCGACAGATGAAAAATATAATTAATTGGTGCAGATATACACACAAATGAAAATGAAATTAGTTAGTTAATCAGTATACTATTCCATTCGTCCTAAAATGTAAGGTCATTTTTACACTATCAGGGAGTAGTATATGGTATGCACAATGATCAAATCGATCGCTAATCCCACGTGCATGTGTAGCTAATGTAATACATGGCTGGACACTCTGGAGTGGGGGCCTCGGAATGGATTGTGTGTGTGAATCTAACCTGATCAAATTGATCGTCAGAGTGGGTCGTGTGATCGCCGGACTCGTGCATGTATACTCGCACCTCGACTGGGGGGCCCAATTTTTTTTTTTTTGGGGGGGGGTCGTGGTTGGCCAGTTTGCTCCCCCCCTTGTCGACGGGCTTGGGTCCAGATGATCCTGAAACCCTGACTGCACAGTGTTGAAGAGATTCATGTGGGTTGTAGTATTCTTTGTTTCCTAGTTTTTGTGAATAGTTCCTGGTCCATGTGTGTTTAGGGGGAAAACACATGCTAGTAGCACAACTCCGAGGCCATGAAGCAGATGGACATGTAGATGGATAAAGTAGTAGGTGAGCCTGGCACAGGAGTGCGACCAACTGGAAGAGAAGACAAAGGGAATGGTGGCGGAGGACCGGACATAGCTAGGGTTGGCAAAAATTTCAAGGCCATGCATCGCCCGCCCATGCGACCGATAAAGGTGGCCTTGCTGGGAGTCGAGAAGCGGATGGGGGAACTCTAGGAAGAAAAAAAATCAAGTTTACAAGGGTAAGCGACCGGTACATGAAGCAAGAGAGGGAGGGGCGAGAGGGTGTGAAAGCGAGAGGTGATGCCGCGACCGAATATTTGGTGGGACACAAGAGGAGGGAGAAAGGTCTAGACGACGTGGAATCTAGAGTGAACAAGAAGCCTAAATATGCAGGAGGAGGAAAACTAGAGTTGGCACAAACAGATGTTAAAACGGGACTATCGGGACAACCTCGCGAGTCCAAATGAGGTTGGCGGGACTACCGGGAAATAGGCAAACAGTTGTGGACTTCTGGATCTCCAGAAGAGAGTGGTTCTCGATATTTTATTTCTTTCGGAAACAAGGTTGGATGAGGAGAGGATGGGAAGCTTTTGTGTCCTGTTGGGTATGCCCAATATGGCAGTGCAAAGTAATAGGGGGAGAGTGGTGGCCTGGCACTGTTTTGGCGACATGGAATAGAAGTGACGGTAAGGTGGAGTGGAAGGATGCATATCAATGCTATTGTGGAGGAAGACGATGGTTACAAATGGTGGCTCACGGGCATCTATGGAGAATCACACTCGAAGAAGAAGGCAAAAACATGGCGTCTACTTCGCACCCTCCACCATCAGGTGCAGCTACAATGGGTTTGCCTCGATGATTTCAATGAGATCCTGTTTGGCCATGAGAAACAAGGTGGTGCCCCTAGAGCGCGGTGTTGTATGCATAACTTGCTTGATGCACTTGATTTTTGTAATTTGAATGACCTCGGTCTAGAGGGCGATGTTTTCACTTGGAGGAATAAAAACTATTGTGTCGAGGGTTACATTCCTGAGAGGCTTGATTATGTTGTGGCATCCGCTAACTGGTGTGATCCTTTCACTGCAGAAAAAGTAATAAATGGTGACTCAAGGAAATCCTACCATGGGACGGTGATTCTAATGAGAGATGGGGAGATGAGGTGCAAAAATGTGTAAGCACAGAAAGGTTTCTCCGGTTCGAAGCTAGATGTCTTGAAGAAGAAAATTGCGATGATTTGGTGCAGCAAGCATGGGGGGGGGGGTTCGAGTGAGGGTGCGGTCAGTGCAAAACGGCGGCTATTATGGAAACCCTGAGTACAGGAGTAGGAGGTTTTGGGTGATCTCGAAAAGAGGATTAACAAATCAATATTTGAGAGTCAGATTCGTTGTGAACAAACGATCAACTTTAAGCTCGAGAAACTAGAAGCTCAAGAAGATTTGATATGGAGGCAAAGGGCTCACGTGAACTGGCTCATCTATGGTGAGCGAAACACCAAATATTTCCAGGAATATGCATCATAAAGGAAGGAAAAATTTGGATCCACAAGCTCAGGAGGGAGGTTTGTGTGGAGGTGATTGGGGAGGAGCGCATTAAGGACCTCATTACTAACTATTTTTCCAATCTTTTTACCCTCGTGGCAGGTGCGAATGCATATGAAATTCTGGATATTATAAACCCAAAGGTGATGGCTCAGATGAATGCATTTATGACGGCGGAGTTTACTTTAGAGGAAGTCAAGTCCGGACTTGGTATTACTGGGGACTTGAAGGCCCCTGGAATGGATGGACTCCCGGTGATATTTTATAAACATTATTGAGAGCTTATTGGCGACTCAGTGGTGGATGAGGTGTTGCAAGTGTTGCGAGGCGGCGGTATGCCGGTGGGATGGAACGACACCCTGGTGGTGCTTATCCCAAAGGTCCAGAACCTTGAAACTTTGAAGGATCTAGTCCCCATTAGCCTCTACAATTTTGTCTACAAACTTGTCTCAAAGGTTCTCACCAATCGATTGAAGAATATCTTGGGGGGAGGTGATATCATGCGTTCGTGCTTGGGAGATTGATTTCAGACAACACCGTTCTCTCATATGAAATGACCCACTTTATGAACAGAAAGAGGACATGGAAGTGTAGCTATGCAGTGCTGAAGCTGGATATGAGTAAAGCCTATGACCATGTGGAATGGGGATTCCTGAAAAAAAGTAATGTTACAACTTGGTTTCGCTGAAGGTTTTGTGCAGCTGGTTATGAAGTGTATACAAAAAGTGAAGTTCAAACTTAAAGTTAACGGGTTATGCACGGACCAAATCACACCGGGACATGGCCTCTCTCATGGTGATCCAATCTCACCATACCTATTCCTATTATGCGCGGAGGGACTCTCGGCCCTACACCAGATTGTTGAAGATTTAGGACAGTTGAAGGGGTGAAGATTGCACCCACAACGCCCTGTGTGAGTCATCTCCTTTTCGCTAACAATTCACTCCTGTTGATGGAAGCCACACCAGAAAGCATAGGAGTGATGAATAACATTCTCTACAAGTATATGAGAGTGGTTTGGGCCAGGTCATCAATAGGGACAAGTCGGTTGTTCTTTTTAACAGAAATACAACTAATAAAAGTAAACAACAAATGTTGGGGCTCTTAGGTGTGCATGCTAAAAGTCTACATGGAAAATACTTGGGGCTACCTAGCTATGTAGGCTGGTCTAGAAAGAAATGCTTTGAGTACTTGCGGGACAAAATTGGGGAAATCTTGAAGGGTTGGAAAACCAAGTTCCTGTCCAAATCAGCTAAAGAGATCCTAATCAAGGCGATCATGTGACAACCCAAGTGCTGCCCCTGCCATTTATGGCATGTAACCTATATGGACCTTGTGTCATGTGTTGAATGAATTGAGTTTGCTTCCTTGCCATTTGATCATTGTCTCTTGCATCTTGCATCATGCATCTCATCTTCATGTCATGCATATATATCTTTGTGGTGTGGTCCCATGTGACCTTGTTGTGAGGTGTGAGTAGTTCTTGTGTGATTTGTGGATGTGTGTATGTGTGGGCATCAACTCCTCCCCTCTCCCTTATTTTCAAAACTAAACCCAGGCCTTTTATACCTTTTGTTTTTCTTCAATAGAATTAACTTGCTATATAAATCTGTTAAAAATGTTCAAGATGTAGGGAATAATATTTTGAGTCTACGTGTGTTGTTCTTTTGGTGTTTGAGCCTCGGGCATTTTGGGCTTGGCAATAAAACGGGGGCTGGTTGTTTTAAAAGTATTTAATCTATTTGCTCTAAAAATCATCTTTCTATTTTATTTAAATAGGGCATCTTTTTCTTTTTGTGTAAAGTATTTTTTTGTTTGTAAAAACCCTTTTCTTTTACTCTAGGGTTTTATCTTGTTTTATGTTATTTATTAATAGGAAGTCTATGGTTTTATTTCGTGAGAGAGAGAGCAAGGCGAACTGGGCCTTTTTCCCTTCGCCACCGGCCCAGCCCGCAGCGTAGCGGCAACCTGCTCCGTTGCCTCCTGCCATCAAGTTCAGAGAAGCAGAGAGTGCGAGCGAGCTCCGCCGTGACCTTGCGCCGTCCGTCACCGTCTTCCCCGGCCCTTTTTAAAACCACTCGGCGTGCGTGCGCCTCCGCGTAGGGTCCCTCGTTCCCCCTCCAGCCGCCGCCGCTCCCATCTCCATCTCTGTCGGGGAAATACCCCGCGGTATGACCCGGGAGACAGTTGTAACCTGGTGACAGTTATGACCGGCCGAAAGTTAAAGTCCCGGAGACGACTCCCTGAAGATGAGTCCTTGAAGATGAGTCTTGAAGATAAGTCCTATTTGTAAGTCCCTGAAGATGAGTCCCTGAAGATGAGTCTTGAAGATAAGTCCTGTTAGTAAGTCCCTGAAGATGAGTCTTGAAGATAAGTCCTGTTTGTAAGTCCCTGAAGATGAGTCCCTGAAGATGAGTCCCTGAAGATGAGTCTTGAAGCTGCCTGGTTCTAAGCCGCCTGGCTCTAAGCTGCCCGGTTGTAAGCTTCCTGGTTCTAAGCTGCTTGGCTCTAAGCTGCCCGGTTGTAAGCTGTCCGGTGTAAGCCGCCCATCTGAGATAAGAAGCCCGGGGCTCAGAAGCCCATCAAGAAGAAGCCCACAATAGGAAGTCATAATAAGTTAAGTCTCAATCCGACTTAGATTCTACATGTAAGCCGCCCCTTCAACTTATATAAGGAGGGGCGGGTCACCCCGAGAGGGTCAAGTTTTTAGACGTCTCAATAGACAGGTCTTAGACAGAGAAGAGATTAGAGACTCTCGTGATTAGAGGTAGCAAGACAGCACCCTTGTACCCGAGAGATCTTCATCATCAATACCAGACAAGCAGGACGTAGGCTTTTACCTTCATCGGAGGGGCCGAACCTGGGTAAAACTCGCGTCTCTTGATTCCGACCAACCCCTTCAATCCGCCACATACTTGCGATTCCATCCCGAACCTAAGTCCGTTCATCCGAACATCTGCCGTGACAAATCCACGACAGTTGGCGTCCATCATGGGGCGAGCATGGTGATGTTGTGTTCTTGAAGAGATCTCTCCTAGGGATCGAGGAGAGTGTGAGCCAGTTCAATTTTTTTGGATTCAATCTACATCAACGACCCAGGCCCTGGTTGGGTCAACAACCAAGGGATCCATCGATCAGAACCATGGGCAGTTGCACGTGTCAAGGAGATCTCCAGTTGTTTGTTCCATTGATCGGATCAAGAAAAGGAAAAAACAAGCCGCCGTGTACTTCTGGTCAATGGCCCGAGTCATGTTTGGTTTGCTGGAAAAGATTCGGACAGAGAGAAGGCTAGCGACAGGAAAAGCTGACGCAAAATTCGCCAAGACATATCACAATCGTGAACAAACACGGAGCAGTTTTTGAAAGGTCCACGACCCGCAAGGAGATGCAGACACGGACTCGTCGACGCGTATCCGAGCCGCCAAGATTCGGCCTCCGCGGTGCGTCGTCTCTACTCGCGCGCGTCCAAGCTGCCCGCGCTCGGCCTCCGCTCCGCTTCGCGTCGCTGTCGCCGATCCGAGACGGGTTGGTTTTGCCTGTTTCGCTTCTCCGTGTTCGAGCCGGTCTCCATCTCCTCTACGCTCCGCCAGGTGGTCACCCCGGCGCCTCCACGGCCATTCCGCCACTGGCCGCTGTGACCCGACCCTGCCACCATGGCCTTCACGCCGCACCTCGCCCTGCTATGAGCCAGCCGGGATCTACAAGCGCGCGTCCGAGCCGCCCATCTCGCGTCAGCTATTTGCTTGAAGTCCCGGGGAGATTTTCAGCGGCGCGCTAGGCAGTGATTTTGCAAAGACAGTGAACATCAACTAGTACAGCTTTCCATGGCAGCATACTCATCTACGGAGTACTACATGTAGTACAAATCACCTCACTACGTCCACGAAACAAGATTTTTGGTGACCAGTTGGTATTAGCACAAAAAAGGAAGTTATCGGCAGGTCAAAAGCAAAGAGGAAGAAAAGGGCACTACGACCCGGAAGAAGAAGTTATAGGCACGGACTCAGCAGCGCATGTCCAAGTCATCTCTACCTCTGACTCCATAGCACCTCGACTCGCTGACGTGCGTCTGAGAAGTCCTGACCCCTCGCCACACCGGCTGGGCCGTTCCTACGCGCGCGCCCGGCCACCGCCACCATGGCTTCGCCGCCACAATCGCCGCTCCGCCTCGACTCCGATGCACCCCGTTCGGCCTCGGCGGAGAGCCACCTTCATCGAAACACCGGCGAGTCGCCCCTGGCATCGTTCCGCTGGCCGCCTCAAGCCACCGTTCACAAGCCGCCTTGTAGGCACCTCTCCGCGATCAAGTCACCACACCTGCAGCTGCGCCGTGGCCACCTCCAGCCATCACCGGTTCGTCGTCGCCTTCACCTCTGGCCTTAGCCGCCGCGAGCCGACCCGACCGCCTTGGAGTCGCCTCGGGCTTGAGCCGCCCCGCCTCCGCAATAGCCGGCCGCAGCCATGGCGAGTCGCCGCACCCGCCCCTACGGCCTCACCCCGCATCATGCTTTGAGACGACGACCTCCGCCGTGGCTGCGCCGTGATGCGTATGCCTGCGCTCGCGCAGACCGGCTCATCGCTGCTCCATCGCGCCTCGCCATGGCCCTGCCTTACATCACCCCCACCACCGCGAATTCATCCCAAGTCGCCCTGCCGCACTTCGCCCCGGCCGGCCAAGCCGCCGAACTCCCCGCCTCCACTCGGCCCTACTCACGCGACCGTCACTGCTTTGAGCCGGCCACCATCTCCAGCTCTGCCGCACCAAGGCCTCCTCCGGCTCGCTGCTGCGGCCTCGGGTTCTTTGCTGCTCCGGCTCTCCGACGCCTGCCACACCGCGCACTGCCCCTGGCCGCCGGCTCTGCTGCGCCAAGGCCGGCACCCGCCTGCGCGCGCCGCCCTGGCCTTGCGCTAGGCACTGCTCCCAGGCCGACTTCGGCTTCGTCCGCTTTGTTGCCCCTCGCCACCCCTAGCCCGGCTCTTCCACCTCCTGCTACCCCCGCCACCAATTGTTCTCTAGGGACCAGGTTGGCCACGCGGGGATAAGAGGCAGGAGCTGTGTGGCTCTAAAAAAACCCAATGGTCAAACATGACCCGCATCTTTTCGGAGCCGCTCAGTGTCGCGCTTTAAAGCCGCCACCTCTGTCATCGTTGCTGCAACCCTACGGATGATAATTCTTGATAAAACATATCAGGTGAAATCCATCCTGTCAAGTTTTCATTGATATATTTTTATTTTCTTCGAGAACAATTACTCTCGCTTGTGAAATTTCTTATGTAGAACAATTCATCATTACAAAGAGACCATCAAGCTATGGCCCTGTCCTACACCGGATGGATCAATGGATATTCGTGAGCCGCTGCCCCGTGGTCCAGTCTATATCAACACGCCACGATGACTCGCCGTCCATACTGGTTTCCAACGCCACGGGCGATTCACCGCTTGCGCCGGATTACAACATCGCGGTCATCTCTCACGACTGCGTTGGCTTACAATGTCGCGACTGACTTCTACGTCTACATCAACACACTAGGGGCCGCATACACCAGTACGAGCCGCCTAACGGATGGTTATGAATCGCCGCCTTGTGATACAATCTACAACATATCGGTGCAGTGCTTGCCTCTATGAGCCGCCCAACAGACGTGCGCAAGACACCGCCCACAGTTTTGATCTACATCAACATATCGGTGCAGTGTTTATCAATACGAGCCGTCCAAATAGACAGGCGCGCAGGTTGCTGCCACTACAGTTTGGTTAACTTCAACAACCAGCCAGGACGAACCATCGACCGGGTTATTGAAACAAATCATACGGGATCATCTATAACCCGCCACATCCAATCTCAACTTTCAGTGGAGATTCTCAAGCCGCCTTTTCAAGTCAACTTAAGACTCGGGGGCTACAGACATGGCGAGACACATTTGGTCGTTTTCAACGAGAACCCTGGGTCTTTGCAAGAGAAAACCCAATCATGGGGGCTATTACATTATTGGTGGAAGAATTAAAAAGTTGCCCAAGAGGACAAACCGCCGAGATACACCGTTCAGACATGGGTGCCCGGATATATATTGGATCATCATAAAGTTACTTGGAGGCTTCTATCGTTTCTTCATACAAGATGGTGCACAAGTTGATATCATCGACAAGGTCAACTAGGGGGCTTCCAACCCATCGGGTTTAGCTTTATCAGACCCTGTTGATTGGCTTTTAAGCCAAATAGTTGACTCCGTCAACAAGGTCATCTAGGGGGCTTCCAACCCGCCGGGTTTAGCTTATCACACCCTATCGATCAGCTCTCAAGCCAAACAGTTGAATTCGTCAACAAAGGTCGTCTAGGGGGCTTCCAACCCGCCGGGTTTAGCTTATCACACCCTATCGATCGTCTCTCAAGCCAAACATTTGATTTCGTCAACAAAGGTCATTTGGGGGCTTCCAACCCACCGGGTTTAGCTTACATACCCTCTTGATCGGTTCTTAAGCCACCAGAGTTAAACCTGCCCGTTTGCAACTTGCTACTCCACCAAGTGACCCGCCGAACTCTTACCAGTTAATCTCGCATAGAGACCCTCAGCCGGTTCAAAGAAATTGACGGCCAATCTCATTAGAGACCCTGTACTGGTTAAGGTTAAACTGGCGGTTCTTGTCACGTGAGGGCCGGCTTACAGAAAGCGAGGATAAACTCTCTCATCTACTGCCGACTCTCCGCTATGTGACCCGTTCGTACTCTTAGACAGTTAATCTTTTAAAGACCCTATACTGTTTAAGGTTAAAACGACGGATTTATGTCACGTGAGAGGCAGTTTATGGGTTACCAGGGTATTCATGCCCTGCCATGTCTCTTTTTGGGACGCTACACTTCCTGTCAGTTAATATCGCTTAGAGACCCTGAGCCGTTCTAAGAAATTAACGACCAATCTCGATGGAGACCATGTACTGATTAGGAGTTTTAATTAGCGAGTCCACCCAGAAGAACTGACACATAAGTTTTTGAAAAAGCAGGATCATCATGCATTACATCATACATTGCATCATCCATTGCATTGCATCATACATTGCATCATATTCACATGTCATGCCGGCTTATCAAGCCGGTTCAGAGCAAGATTATGAAAGAAGGAGCAAGGTTATGAAAGATTTACCATCTACGGATTGTGCTTTTTCAAGCCGCCCTTACAGCAATACAGAACATATTCTGTCTTGTTTTTTGCAGGTCTTGTCTATTAAGATGAGCCGCCGTTAGATTGGAAAGTTGATTATTCTTGAAGGGCCGCCCTATCATATATAATGCCGTGTCATCTAATTGACCGGTTCTCGGATTTCTTCAATTATGCTCTGTAGTAATCTACAACACCCATGGATTTATCAAATATATATTTTCCGGGTTGCACCGCAACCATGAGAAGGGATTTCATGTCAAAAACAAAGGAATTATTCGAGGATATTCATTCCGGATTATATTACAACCACGATCAAGGATTCATTCAACAAATTATGACGAGTCATATTATTCTCACATAGTCCCGAGTCGCCGCACGTAGATGACCCGACACTTGGGGGCTACATTATCCAAGTCCAGTTTATATCGAAATATGCAAGTCCCATGTCGCTGCAAGCACGCACCACGACACCTGGGGGCTAATGCAAGCCAATTTTTCAAATCATTACATTGTCAGCAAGACCCTATTATCCCAAGGAGATGAGCTAGCCTTTCTATATTTTTCTAAGTCCCAGCCCAGTAATTCTTACTGACCCGACACTTGGGGGCTACACCGCTCAGATCAAATTTTCTAAAGTCCCAAGTCGCTGCAGGCATGCGACCCGACACTTGGGGGCTATAGTATTCAATTGTTCAAACAGATTATGAGGTTTAAATTGAAGACCCGGCCCATCACATACTGATGAGCTAGCCTTTGGGGGCTACACCCGCTGAAATTTCATAAAGGTATAAAAATAGTTATAAGTCCCAGGTTGTCGCAGGCAAGACAAACCTGGTACTTGGGGGCTACATAGTCCAAAATATTATTGCAAAGCACCAAGTTATCATGGATAGTCTCGGAGCTTGGGGGCTACAGGTAATATGGACATATCAAAAACTTTGAGGAAAATTTTCAAGATGTTAATTATGGAGTTCAGTTGTTAGACCCGGCGTCACCAACATTCATGACCCGACGTTATAAAAGATCATAACCCGCCAAAATTTATATAAGCCGCCCTGCTTCACAACAATGGAAATTCGGATCTATGTCATGAGGATTTCTTATTTTTCATTAAGCCAGAGTATTTGGAAGCCGACTCAATGGCATATGGGTATTCTATTCCTAATATTTTTCAAAGGACATTGACAAGCAAGACGATTCTCAAGACGACTCATTCATATGCAGAAAGACCCAGATTTCTGAGAAGCCACTTCATAAGCCGGCCAAAGGAGCAAGCTGGCCACTTAACATATTTAATATTCCTATTTCAGGAGGTTACCATGAATAAATTCAAGCTAACCTGGGGGCTAATGTCGGGGATACACCCCGCGGTATGACCCGGGAGACAGTTGTAACCCAATGACAGTTATGACCGGCCGAAAGTTAAAGTCCCGGAGACGAGTCCGTGAAGATGAGTCCCTGAAGATGAGTCTTGAAGATAAATCCTGTTTGTAAGTCCCCGAAGATGAGTCCCTGAAGATGAGTCTTGAAGATAAGTCCTGTTTGTAAGTCCCTAAAGATGAGTCTTGAAGATAAGTCCTGTTTGTAAGTCCCTGAAGATGAGTCTTGAAGATAAGTCCTGTTTGTAAGTCCCTGAAGATGAGTCCCTGAAGATGAGTTTTGAAGCTGCCTGGTTCTAAGCCGCCCGGTTGTAAGATGCCTAGTTCTAAGCTGCCTGGTGCTAAGCCGCCCGGCTCTAAGCTGCCCGGTTGTAAGCCGCCCGGTTTAAGCCACCCGTCTAAGATTAGAAGCCCGGGGCTTAGAAGCCCATGAAGAAGAAGCCCACAATAGGAAGTCATAATAAGTTAAGTCTCAATCCGACTTAGACTCTACATGTAAGCCGCCCCTTCAACATATATAAGGAGGGGCGGGTCACCCTGAGAGGGTCAAGTTTTTAGACGTCTTAATAGACAGGTCTTAGATAGACAAGAGATTAGAGACTCTCGTGATTAGAGGTAGCAAGACAACACCCTTGTACCCGAGATATCGTCTTCATCATCAATACCAGACAAGTAGGGCGTAGGCTTTTACCTCTATCGGAGGGGCCGAACCTGGGTAAAACTCACGTCTCTCGATTCCGACCAACCCCTTCAAGCCGCCACATAGTTGCGCTTCCGCCCCGAACCTAAGTCCGTTCACCCGGACATCTGCCGTGACAAATCCACTACAACCTCCTTCCTCCTTCTCCATCTCCTTTCTTCCCCTGTCAGGTAAGAAATTCAGAGAGGAGAGGTTCAGAGTAGGGGTCGCCGGTTCTTCCTCGTTGCCGTTCTGTCCTGCCGCCACGTCGTCGTCGCCGGGAAGATGGCGTGCGGGTCCAGGGATGCTCCCGTGCTCCGTTCCCGGTGCTAGGGGGTGAGGAGCACCCCGGCAGCGCCTCCTCGTCGTCGCCATCATCCGCAAGTGGAGAAGCCGCGTCACTAGCCGTCTTATTCATCTTCTTCCTTGCCATCGACACGTTCCCGCGTCTCCGAGCAGCCTTTGGTGAGCTCCTCCTCCCCGCAGCCCTCTCGTTTTGCCGTAGCCCCACCTAGCTTCATCGCCGTAGAGCTTGCCATCGCCGCGCGTAGTGCAAGGCGTGGCCTTGAGGGCCGCCACCTCCGTCCTCCTCGTCGCGAGACGAGCAAGGGATTGGATACCCGTAGGTCCCCGCTCTCCCTGCTGGTAGACTGCGTCACCGGGGACCCCCCTCCGTTGCCAGAATTTCGCTGACGCCGTTCCCTGTTGTAGTGTTTGTGATATTCAGTTTTGTCAGGTTCGTTTTGACGTATTAGTACTAGAAGCGCTAGACCCCTCCTTCTGTTGAGATCCGTTGAGTGGCACAGTGGCAACCGGCTCGAGAGGACCGCGAGGTCGCGGGTTCGATCCCAGCTCTCGCCCCTTTTTGTTTCGTTTTATTGATTGGCTGGATCTGGTGTTTGCTGTGCCAAGATCTGGTGCGGCCACAGCCTAGATCTGGTGTGGCGTGTGTATGTGAGTGTGTGTGCCTGCGTGTGGTGAGTGTGTGGGATCTGGTGTGGCTGGCCTGTCCAATGTGTGTGTGAGTGTGTGTAGCATGTGTGTATGTGTGTATGTGGGGTTGTGAGCGTATGACAAGTGGGCCCTGTCCCCACTTGTCATCCACTAGGGGTCCCTGGTGAGTATGCCAGGTGGGTCCCCCTCCTATTAGATGTTTTTCTTTTATTTGCTTAGTGTTTTTATTGTCATATAGATACATATGTCTATTCCTGGTATATTTCTAAATCTGGGTATGTGCATTTATGAACATGGGCATTTTTAGTAAGTTTTCACTTATAGGAATGTTGGGCATTTTGCTAACTAGTGTTTTGACATGTTCCTCCATGCAAACATAGGAGTGTGATATATGATTTTGGGGTAGAATCACCCAAGGAATTCATTGGTGCAACTTGTTTGGTCATTTGAGCAAGTTTGAAAAATGTCATTTTGTCTCAAGGTGTCATTTTGTCATTTTAGTTATATTTAATTCATGCATGTTATGATAATTGTGTCAACATGGAAGTGGTAGCCTTTGATGAGTAGAATGCCATGGTATTTATTTTTGTCATGTTAAACTTGCAAATAAGTGGGAACCATGCTCTGGAGCTACTAAAATGTTGCTGTTTTCAAACATGCTAAATATTTCTAAGTCTGAGAATCTGTTAATATTTTTATGCCATGAAGAGTGGATGCTACCAAGTGATATGTTGTGAATTGGCTCAAGCTCAGTGCTAGTGTCTTCAAGTAGATGTTTCCCTCTACCATCCTGTTAATTTTCATGACATGAGGTGGTATCTATCGCTATTAGTTTCTTCTGTCAACTTCCTATCAGCTTAACTCAGATTCCAGAAAACTATTATTTTCACGAAGTCCCTAAAATCCGTTTCATCATGCCAAATTGTAAGCTTCATGCTTATTGATATGTGCTTCCTTTCCAGTTTGTGTAGTTGGATGATTGAATAAGCATGCTATCTAGTTTTTGTAAATGCCTTGTTTGTGGTTGGAGACTTCCTGTAGCTCTAGTTATTGGCTGTGAAAGTTGCTATGTTGCTGTTTTATGGCAGATTGTTTGTTTTAGCGTTTTGTGACTTGTGGGAGCTATGATCCATGGAATTGCTTGATCTTTGACTCTATTGTGGTTGGATTTTCATTACCTAACCAGTGGATACCTTGGAATGCCAAGGAATAGCCCATGCCTTCATTGTCTTGTGTTTTGCCTTCGTAACTTGTTGTGAGCGTAGCGTGAGAACCGTAACTCCGTTTCCTACGTTCTACATATGCATTTGTATCAATTTTGCATGAAGCATCCATATTTTCCATGATCATGAATGTTTAAATAACTTAACATGAGGTTCTGTACAGAATTATAAATAACTAAACTATTGCATGGGAAACATGTCTAGTTTAGGATTGCCATGTTAAATACTTCAAATGAATCATGCATCATCTTGTTTGTGCATTGCACCTTGGTTGGTTGTTTATTGTTGTTGTTTATCTTGGTTAGACACTAGTGTTGGACCTGAGTACGAGGATCCAGGAGGATACCACTACGAGGACCCCGCTCTTTGTCCCTCTGAAGAACAAATAGGCAAGATGATCGTACCCGGATCCCGACACTATTTTTGCTTTGCTAGATGTCTCGTTCTTATCGTTACATAAGAGTTACCTACCACTTGAATTTCAAGCCTCCTACATTGCCATAATAGCCTCTAACCCCTTCACATCCTAGCAAACCTTGTTTGGCTAAGTTACCGCTGCTCAACCCCTCTTATAGCGTTCTTAGCTGCAGGTGCAGGCTGTATCCATGTGATAACATGGATTTTGGCATATCACAATATTATCTACTATTTAATTTAATGCAAATATATATCTTGGTATGGTGGAAGGCTTGGCCTTTTGCTCAGTGTTTTGTTCCACTTTTATCGCCATAGTTTCTTGTTAACGATGTTATGTTTCCATACTTTGCGCTCCAAACATGCTCGGGGTTGTTATGGGGACCCTCTTGATTATTCGGTTGAGATTAAAACTTGTCTGGAAAGACCCAACATTGGTACTATTTGCTTAAACAACTTAATAAAAATTGCATAGGGCTTTGCAACCCCGTGGATAATTAATAAACCCCCGGGCCAGTGCTCCTCATGAGTGTTGGTCCAAACTAGAGCACTATGCGGGGCCAATCCGGGGCAACTCGGGAGATTTTTATCAGGCCTCCGTACGCGTAGCTTATCTATCGTGTCCTGAGAATGAGATACGCGGCTCTTATCGGGTTCGTAGACACGTCGGGTGGTCTTGCTGGACTTGTTTTACCTTTCTCGAGTGGCTTGCGTGAGGGACTTTGATTTTCTTTAGGCTATCTCGAGGTGTCGAATTTCCTTTGGAGTTGCCTAGGATGATGACGAGATCTGTGGTCGAGGCTATTCCTGCGAAGTGTGGTTAATTTATGATGGGCTAGTTGGAGCACCCCTGCAGGGTTAAAACTTTTGGAAAGCCATGCCCGCGGTTATGTGGCAACTTGGATATTTGTTTAACACCCGATTATAGTTAACTTGAAGTAAACTCTAATAAGATACACCAACTGTGTGAGTAACCGTGATCGTCTTTGCTCGTGAACATGAACCGGGAGAGAACACGGTGGGGTTATGTTTGACGTAAGTAGGTGTTCAGGATCTCTTAGAGGTCATTCTAGTTCTCGATCGTTTATCGTAGACCACATATTTACTTTCATGTCTCGTAAGATTAGCCACCATAAATGCTTAGTGCTGCTGCAAACTAAACACATACCCCTTCCAACCTATAAGCTTGAATAATCTCGGTACCCGAGCGCGAGATTGCTGAGTCCCCGTGGCTCACAGATTACTGCAACAATCCAGGTGTAGGTATAGATGAGATCGTGACAGATGATGTGATGCAGCTCCAGTGGGAGTATGACGAGGAGCGTGGCAGGATGTACATCACATATCCAGACGAGTAGAGTGGCCGTGGTCGTGATCTTCGGGGCTAGCAATCCAGTGTCATTGCATCATTTTATCGTTTGTTTTCGTCCGTAGCCGGACCCTGTCTTTGGATTGATGTTTGAATAAATTGTGTGGAATTGTAATTTAGCATGTGGCGAGTGTAAGCCAACTCATATACTCTTCTCTTCCTAAATGTATGTAATGATACTATAATTACGAACGGCAAGATGCGCCTCTATACCTGTCGAGGCCATCGTGTCTTAATATGGATAGACGCGCATCTTGGGCGCGACAAGTTGGTATTCAGAGCCATACGACCATAGGAGCCCTTTGCTTGATCGAACTTGGCCGAGTCGAGTCTAGTAAAAACTATTTTGAGTCTAGTTATATCGGAGAGTAGGTTTCTTTTTACTCCTCTTCTATGCTCTGGTGAGGTATTCGACTTAGGAATTTTGATTCTACTCCTCTTCTCGCTCAAATTTTTTTAGGATCACGCAGATATTTTGGAGTCTATATGATACCGATGTGATGGATTTCTGTCTTGGTGCCTCCTGTCTGGCTTGATTTCTTTCGGGTAGTCGAGCTCCAGGGAATTCTTGGCACATTGTTATCATTCAGCTTCCTTAGTATCTCAATACAGAGAGTGTTCGGAATTACTTCAATACTTGTCGTGGTGAGATAAGGTCGGAGTCACCCAGTACTGGGGAGGCGTCTGGGGTACCACCATGGTTAGTATCATTGTGCTTTCGAGGATTCAAGTTAGAAGGATTTGCGAAAGCCTCTGGTTATGTGTTGAAGGATGGATACAGTTGGGGTGTATCTTTGTTAGTTGTGTGAGATATTTCCTCCTTGTATTCCCCACACCGGATTGCATAACGAGAAAGTTTTCGGAAGTTCTTAGGTGGGAACTCATGTAGTTATCTAGGATCATATTCTTCAGATGTATGAGGGAATATACATTTGTTCTGAGCAACATTAGCTCAATACTTTTGTGTTATTGCAAGTAGCTTCTAATATCTGATGATGTTATCGCAAAACGAAGAAGGCATTCTTACGATTTTTTCAGTAGGAATGTTGTTTGTGTTATTCGTTCTATTTCTTTCAAGCATTTGATCAAGCTTTTGAATTCGTCTTATCAATGAGGTGTTGATGTTATTGTCCATCTCCAGGATGACTCCAACAACTCGCATGAGTGCAGGTTGTGATGGGGAGCAATCTGATGTTCCACCACCCCCGCCACTGCCTCCTCCTCCAGAAGCTTGGCAAGCTGTGATGGCCGCAACCAATGCGAATACTCAGATGTTGCTCAAGCTGTTGCAAGAAAGAGATTAGGGTGATCAAGGCTTTCAAGGGAATTTTCAGAATCAACCTCAGTTTGTGACGCTCAACCAGTTCCTTGCCAACCAACCCAAGTCTTTCACCTGTTGTGAGCAGCCTTTTGATGCTGATGATTGGCTCCATGACATGAGTAAGCATTTTGAGTGCAGCAATGTCAGACCAGAGGACTTTGTTAGATTCGCGTCGTTCCAGCTCAAGGGTTAGGCAGCAGATTGGTGGTAGCAGTGTTGGGGAATGTTGCATGGGAATCAAAAATTTTCCTACGTACAAGCAGATCTATCCATGGTGATGAGGATCTACGAGAGGGAGAGTGGATCTACATACCCTTGTAGATCGCTAAGCGGGAAGCGTTAAGAAACGCGGTTGGTGTAGTCGAACGTCTTCGCGATCCAAATCGCCGTGCGTCCCACGATCCAATCACGATCCATCCCGCGATCCAATCACGATCCTTCCCGCGAACCGATCACGATCCATCCCACGAACTTGATCACGATCCGTCCCACGAACTTGATCACGATCCTTCCGATCTAGCACCAAACGGACGACACCTCCGTGTCCAGCACACGTACAGCTTGATGACGATCTCCACCGTCTTGATCCACCAAGAGGGAGTGGACAGGAAGAAGAGTTCTCCGGCAGCCTGACGGCGCTCCAGCGATGGTGGTGGAGCAATTCCGGCAGGGCTTCGCCTAAGCACTGCACAAAACCGATCTAGAGGAGAAACTATGCACTGGAGGAACGGGTAGCACGTGGCTGAAAAACTAGTGCAAAACCCCCAAACCCTCTAGTATATATAGGAGGAGAGGAGGAGCGGAGGCAGCCTTGGCCTCCAAGGCTAGCTGGTTCGGCCGAACCTACTAGGAGAGGAGGATTCCTCCTCCAATCCCAGTAGGACTAGGATTGCTCCTTTTTGCCTTTTTTCCCACCTTTTCCTATTGGGTTTTTTCCTCCAGCCACATGGGCCTTGTGTGGGAGTTTCCACCAGCCCACTAAGGGCTGATATTCACTCTCCCACAGCCCATGAAGCCTCTTGGGTCGAAATACCCCTCTCGGAGGCCTCCCGGTACACTACCGGCACTCCCGGTACACTATCGATGAGCCCGAAACTTTTCCGGCAACCAAAACAGGACTTCCTATATATGAATCTTTACCTCCAGACCATTCCGGAGCTCTTCGTGACGTACGGGATCTCATCCGGGACTCCGAACAAACTTCGGTCACCACCATACATAACTCTATACTACCAAAACGTCACCAAACCGTAAGCGTGTAGACCCTACGGGTTCGAGAACTATGTAGACATGACCGAGACACCTCTACGGTCAATAACCAATGGCGGGACCTAGATTTCCACATTGGTTCCTACATATTCTATGAAGATCTTTATCGGTCGAACCTGTATGTCAAGGATTCAGTTAATCCCGTATGATGTTCCCTTTGTTCTTCGGTATGTTACTTGCCCGAGATTCGATCGTCGGTATCTCCATACCTAGTTCAACCTCGTTACTGGCAAGTCTCTTTACTCATTCCGTAATACAAGATTTTGCAACTAACACTTAGTCACATTGCTTGCAAGTCTTATTGTGATGTTGTATTACCGAGTGGGCCCTGAGATACCTCTCCGTCACACGGAGTAACAAATCCTAGTCTTGATCCATGCCAACTCAACAGACATCCTCGGAGACACCTGTAGAGCACCTTTATAGTCACCCAGTTACGTTGCGACATTTGATACACACAAGGTACTCCTCCGATATCTGTGAGTTGCATGATCTCACGGTCATAGGAACATATACTTGACATACAGAAAACAGTAGCAATAAACTGACACGATCATAAGCTACGTTTGTTGTTTGGGTCTTGTCCATCACATCATTCTCCTAATGATGTGATCCCGTTATCAAATGACATCTCATGTCCATGGCTAGGAAACCTTAACCATCTTTCAATCAATGAGCTAGTTCACTAGAGGCACACTAGGGACATTGTGTTTGTCTATGTATCCATACATGTATCCATGTTTCCAATTAATACAATTATAGCATGGATAATAAACGATTATCATGAACAAGAAAATACAATAATAAACACTTTATTTATTGCCTCTAGGGCATATTTCCAACAGTCTCCCACTTGCACTAGAGTCAATAATCTAGTTTCACATCACTATGTGATTTACATTGTAATGAATCGAACACCCATGCAGTTCTGGTGTTGATCATGTTTAGCCCTTGGAAGAGGTTTAGTCAACGGGTCTGCAACATTCAGATCCGTGTGCACTTTGCAAATATTTATGTCTTTCTCCACGATGTAATCGCGGATGGAGTTGAAGCATCGCTTTATGTGTCTGGTCCTCTTGTGAAACCTTGGTTCCTTGGCCAGAGCAATGGCACCAGTGTTGTCACAGAACAGGTTCATTGGATTCAGTGCACTGGGCACTACTCCAAGATCTGTCATGAACTGCTTCATCTAGACACCTTCCTTCACCGCATCCGAGGCTGCGATGTATTCCGCTTCGCACGTAGAATCAGCTACCACGCTTTGCTTGGAACTGCACCAGCTTACCGCTCCCCCGTTAAGAATAAATACCTATCGGTTTGCGACTTAGAGTTGTCCGGATCAGTGTCAAAGCTTGCATCGACGTAACCCTTTACGACGAGCTCTTCATCACCTCCATAAACGAGAAACATTTCCTTAGTCCTTTTCAGGTACTTAAGGATATTCTTGACCGCTTGCCAGTGCTCCATTCCAGGATCACTTTGAAACCTTCCGTCCATACTTATGGCAAGGCTGACATCGGGTCTTGTGCACAGCATTGCATACATGATAGAGCCTATGGCTGAAGCATAGGGGATGAGCCTCATCTTTTCTCTATCTTCTGCAGTTACTGGGCATTGAGTCTTACTCAACTTCACACCTTGTAACACAGGCAAGAACCCCTTCTTGGACTGTTCCATTTTGAACTTCTTCAAAACTTTATCAAGGTATGTGCTCTGTGAAAGTGCTATTAAGCGTCTCGATCTATCTCTATAGATCTTAATGCCTAATATGAAAGCAGCTTCTCCTAGGTCCTTCATTGAAAAACTCTTGTTCAAATATTCCTTCATGCTTTCCAGCATTTCTATATTGTTTCCAATCAGCAATATGTCATCCACATATAATACTAGAAACTCTATAGAGCTCCCACTCACTTTCTTGTAAATACAAGCTTCTCCGTAAACTTGTATAAACTCAAACGCTTTGATCACCTCATCAAAGCGCTTATTCCAACTCCAAGATGCTTGCACCAGTCCATAAATGGATCGCTGGAGTGTGCAAACTTTGTCAGCATTCTCTGGATCGACAAAACCTTCGGGTTGCATCATATACAACTCTTCCTCAAGGAAACCATTAAGGAACGCTGTTTTGACATCCATCTGCCAAATTTCATAGTCGAAATAAGCAGCTAATGCTAACATGATTCTGACAGACTTAAGCATCGCTACGGGTGAGAAAGTCTCATCGTAGTCAACTCCTTGAACTTGTGAAAAACCCTTTGCCACAAGTCGAGCTTTATAGACGGTGACATTACCGTCAGCGTTTGTCTTCCTCTTAACGATCCATTTGTTCTGAATGGCCTTTTGCCCTTCGGGTAATACTTCCAAAGTCCATACTTTGTTTTCATACATGGATCCCATCTCGGATTTCATGGCCTCTAACCATTTCTCAGAACCCGAGCCCATCACTGCTCCTCCATAGCTCGTAGGTTCATTGTTGTCCAACAACATAACCTCCAAGACAGGGTTGCCATACTACTCAGGGGTAGTACGCGGCCTTGTCGACCTACGAGGTTCAATAGCAGCTTGATCCGAAGCTTCATGATCATCATCATTAACTTCCTCTTCTACCGTCATAGGTTCCACAAAAATATCTTTCTGTGCTGCGCTACTTTCTGGTTGAAGTAAAGGTTCAATAACCTCATCAAGCTCTATTTTCCTCCCACTCAATTCTTTCGAGAGAACTCTTTCTCAAGAAATGTTCCGTTCTTAGCGACAAACACTTTGCCTTCGGATCTGAGATAGAAGGCATACCCGACTGTCTCTTTCGGGTATCCTATGAAGATGCATTTCTCCGCTTTGGGTTCCAGCTTTTCAGGCTGAAGCTTTTTGACATAAGCATCACATCCCCAAACTTGAAGAAACGACAACTTTGGCTTCTTGCCTAACCATAGTTCATATGGCGTCGTCTCAACGGATTTTGATGGTGCGCTATTTAAAGTGAATGCAGCTGTCTCTAATGCATAACCCCAAAACGATAGTGGCAAATCAGCAAGAGACATCATAGAACGCACCATATCTAATAAGGTTCGATTACGACGTTCGGACACACCATTACGCTGTGGTGTTCCGGGCGGTGTCAACTGTGAAACAATTCCACACTGTCTTAAGTGACTGCCAAACTCATAACTCAGATATTCACCTCCTCGATCAGATTGCAGGAACTTAATGTTCTTGTTACGATGATTCTCAACTTCACTCTGAAATTGCTTGAACTTTTCAAACGTTTCAGACTTGTGTTTCATCAAGTAAATATACCCATATCTACTTAAGTCATCAGTGAAGGTGAGAAAATAATGATATCCACCATGCGCTGTAACATTCATTGGACCGCACACATCAGTATGTATGATTTCCAATAAGTCACTTGCCCGTTCCATTGTTCCAGAGAACGACGTTTTAGTCATCTTGCCCATGAGGCATGGTTCACATGTGTCAAGTGATTCAAAATCAAGTGACTCCAAAAGTCCATCAGCATGGAGCTTCCTCATGCGTTTTACACCAATATGACCTAAACGGCAGTGCCACAAGAAAGTGATACTATCATTATCAACTCTACATCTTTTGGCATCAATGTTATGAACATGTGTATCATCACTATCAAGATTCAATATGAATAAACCCCTCACATTGGGTGCATGACCATAATAAATTTTACTCATATAAATAGAACAACCTTTATTCTCTAATTTAAATGAGTAATCGTCTCGCAATAAACAAGATCCAGATATAATGTTCATGCTTAACGCAGACACTAAATAACAATTATTCAGGTTCATCACTAATCCTGATGGTAATCGAAGAGAGAGCGTGCCGATGGCGATCACATCAACCTTGGAACCATTTCCCACGTGCATCGTCACTTCGTCCTTTGCCAGCCTTCGTTTATTTCGTAGTTCCTGCTTTGAGTTGCAAATGTGAGCAACCAAACCGGTATCAAATACCCAGGCACTACTACAAGAGCTAGTAAGGTACACATCAATAACATGTATATCATGTATACCTTGTTTGTCGTTGGCCGCCTTCTTGTTAGCCAGGTACTTGGGGCAGTTCCGCTTCTAGTGACCAGTTCCCTTGCAATGAAAGCACTCAGTTTCTAGCTTGGGTCCATCCTTGGGCTTCTTTACAGGAGTAGCAACTGCTTTGCCATCCTTCTTGGTTTTAACCTTCTTGCCCTTGCCCTTGACTTTGCCATTTTTCTTGAAACTAGTGGTTTTATTGACCATCAACACTTGATGTTCTTTCTGGATTTCAGACTCAGCGAATTTTAGCATCGCAAACAGCTCGGCGACTGACTTGTTCATCCCGTGCATGTTATAGTTCATCACAAAGCTCTTGTAACTAGGTGGTAGTGATTGAAGAACTCTGTCAGTGATCGCCTCTGGTGGAAGGGCAATTCCCAACTCCGCTAGACGAGTTGAATACCGAGACATTCTGAGTATATGTTCACTGATAGACCCGTTCTCCTCCATCTTGCAAGCATAGAACTTATCGGAGGTTTCATACCTCTCGATCCGGGCGTTCTTCTGAAAGATAAACTTCAACTCCTGGAACATCTCATATGCTCCATGACGTTCAAAACGTCTTTGAAGTCCCGGTTCTAAGCCATACAATATTGCACACTGAACTATTGAGTAATCTCCAGTACGTGCCTCCCAAGCGTTCTTAACGTCTTCGGAGGTCATGTCTTCTAGTTGGTCACCAAGCGGTGCATCAAGGACATATGATTTTTGGTAAGCCGCGAGGATAATCCTCAGATTACAAGCCCAGTCAACAAAGTTACTTCCATCATCTTTCAACTTAGCTTTCTCTAGGAACGCATTAAAATTCAGGGGTGCTACTGCGCGAGCCATTGATCTACAACATAAATATGCAAAGTTTTCTTAGACTATTGTTCAAGATAATTAGTTTAGTTAATCAAATTACTAAAGCTCCCACTCAAATTGACATCCCTCAGGTCATCTGAGTGTCACATGATCCAAATCCACCAACTCAAGTCCGATCATCACGTTAGTTGAGGTGGCTTCAATGGTGAACATCATTATGTTGATCATATCTACTATATGACTCATGTTCGACCTTTCGGTCTCTTGTGTTCCGAGGCCATGTCTGTACATGCTAGGCTCGTCGAGTTTAACACGAGTGTTCTGCGCGTGCAACACTGGCTTGCACCTGTTTTATGTGAACGTAGAGTCTATCACACCCGATCATCACGTGGTGTCTCAACACGACGAACTTTTGCAATGGTGCACACTCGGGGAGAACACAATTTATCTTGAAATTTAAGTGAGGGATCACCTTATAATGCTACCATCGTACTAAGCAAAACAAGGTGCATAAAAGGATTAACATCTAATGCAATTCATAAGTGACATGATATGGCCATGAACTTGTGCTTTAGTTCTCCATCTTGAGAGCACCAACATGATCTCCATCGTCACCGGCAAGACACCATGATCTCCATCAACGTGTCGCCATCGGGGTTGTCGCACCCAACATGCTTCTTGTAACATCCCAAAATTTCATTTTGGAATGTTATGAAATATAGCTATGCATCATCATCATTGCTTGAATGTATGAATTAGTTGAAGTGCTTCTTCTGGTTTTCTGAAAACCTCTTTCAATTTTCACCATTCTTGTTTCACCTATTTGAAAACCTTGGAAAAAGTTCAAAATAAGAGGGAGGAACATGACACTCCACACCAGGGACTTCTTGGTGATTTATTTGAGCTATACAAACCAGGGGGTATTTTGAAAAATATTTGCAAAAGGATTTAAAAGCAAATAGGCCATTTCCGAAAATATTTTTTTCCAAGGTATTCAAATGACAGAATAAAAATGTTCAATAAATGGCATTTATTATTATATTAATTTTGATATATATTACTCCTATATTTGGAATTAGATTGAATATATTAAAAGGCATTTTATTTCGCTGGAAATTAGAAAAGGAAAGATTTTAAAGCAATCGGGCCGGCCCACCGCAGTTAATACCCGACTTACCTTAATACCGGCCGACCGACGCCCCGCAAACTCCTCCCTCTCTCTGACAGCGGGCCCCGCCCCGACCATCCACCGATTCCGCGCGGTCACCGCCCTCCTCGCGCCCGCGACCCTCGCCGGCGATCTCTCCTTCGCCGGATCTCTCTTCCCTTCCTTTCCCTCGCTCTGCCTCGCCCCTATATAAGTGAGGCCACTCTACGCACTCCTTCCCCCCCAAAACCCCCTCTCTCCCTTGCCAGACCGCCGACGCTCGAGCTCGCCGGAGCTCGGACTCCACCGAAGCTTCCACCGCTTGTGGTCGTCGCCTCCCTCGCCCCCAGCCTCGACCGGCACCACCACTCGATGTCGGACGCTAGCCGCCGTCGCCTGGACCCCTCTGACGCCTCCCTCGACCACCGGAGCGCCGCCCCGACGACTTCACCGCCTCGGCCTCGCTGGAGAACTTCCTCGCCGGCGACCTCCTTCACTGTGAGCCCCCTCTCCCGCTCATCTCCGTTCGATCTGGATCCTACGATCCAGATTAGAACCTTTTAATCCACGAACCGTTTTTTTTCTATGGATCGGTCGACCGCCGCAAACACCAGCGCGCCTAAGCTAGCAACCAATAGGAATCTGCCACATAGCCTTAGCCGTTAGTTAGGTTTTTTTATTTTCTATTTTGTCTTTAGAAAACAGAAACTTTTCTCATTTTGTTTTAGCTGTATCTTTTAAACCATTTAATGTTTTTAGTTAATTCTTTTTGCATTAGGTCACATATCACTTGTAGTTTATGTCTGTAGTTTTAGAATTTAAATTTGAATCTCTAAAATTTGAATTTACTCAAATTTGCTCAAACTGCTCAAATCTGAATAGCTAGAGTTTAAAATAGATTTTTGCATGAATCATTTTGCTACTGCTTGGTATTAGTTAGGACTGTCATCATGCTTAGTTTGAAGATTTTTAGGATAGATTTGTTTAGTGTTTTAGCTATAAACAGAATCTGCCTAGTGGTTAGTATAGTTTAAATAATTTAGTTTTTAGTTAGTTTAAATCTGAGTTAGTCATATTTTGTTTTGGTTGGTTCTGTTGTTTCAACTTTAGGTGATTGACTTGCTGTTAATAAAAATGTAATTTGCTTAGTTTATTTCTATATTGTTACAGGAATCTTTACTCTTTTTTCAACTAGGTTTAATTTGATTAAAACAAACTAGTTAGTAATAGTTTCCTTTAACAAAGTTTTAGATAATTAAATTCTGTTTTCTAAGAAAAGTTTTAGTAAATTCTTTTCTATTAGGAGAATTGTTTTATTAATAAAATTATAGTTTATTTCACTCTATTGTTAATAAACTCTAGCCCACTTCATGTAGTAGTATTTATCAAAACTTTTAAAACCCTACTAAGATTTTTCTTAACAAAACTTTAAATGGATTTAATTCTGTTTATTAATAAAATATTTCTATTGTTCTTTTCTGTCAACTATTGTTTTGTTAATACCAATAGTTCTATTTGTTAGTAGTAGTTCACCCATCATCCTTTAGAAAACCCAAACTATGTGTTGATCTTCTTTTCTTTTGATTGTGCCTTGTTTTGTCTTGAGTGATTACTAGTTCATTCCTGATTTTGTGAGTTACAATATTTTGTTGTATGCTTATTGAGTGCTCTTGTTTGATTCGTTAGATCATCCGGAGTGCGAAGCTTGTTACCTAGAGTCCCTCGAGTATGAAGATCGTCAATCAGGCAAGTCACTTTGATCATGTATACCTATGTTTTATTGCATTAGTTCTTCCATCACCCCAATTGCATGCAAAGTAGGTAAATTGGAAATTTGGTTACTTGATGTAGTATCATGTGGTAGGCACCCCTCAACCTTTGACACTTTGGCCCCGGGAAACGTTCAATTAATTTTGCTATGCTATTAGTAGACGGGGTTGGATGTGTGATTCGTGAGAGTGTGAGATAATAAATTCCAAGACCTACTATGATCAAGACTTCAAGGTTTCCAAGTTTTCAACATACCTCTGGGTGGATGATGGTTGAATGGCGCCCTGGAGAAACCAGTGGTTAGCCTAGGTGATGCTGGAGATGTGCCAGTATTCACGCGGAAAGGTCCACCCAGGCACAGAGATGGATGGATGCTTCAAGACCCAAGGCTTACCTGCACAGCCACAAGTCATTATGGGCTCTGGCTTGGTTGGATCTTGGTGACCCTGGACAGGCGGTGCTACGAGATGTAGAAGAACGGTAGGAAAGGATGGGCACCGACAGAGTCGCAGGGAAACGCTTTGGAAGACCACATTTTGGTCATCCGTTTCTCAAACACCCTGAAGTGCGATAAATCAAACGGAGGCGACCAATTCTTGTGGGGAACGTGTGCAAAACTCTGCAGAGTACTCAAACCTAATCGATTAGCCGTGTCCACGGTCATGGACAAATTGAGCCAAATGAACTGAAACTATCTGGAACTCTCAACACAATTAATATGATGATGTGGGTATTAGTAATTTGGGTATGAGAATTGGTTGGTGGAACCATCTCATTAATCAACCAACTTAGTAATAATTTTGCTTAGCCCTCTCTTGATGTAGGAAAATTGGCTTAACGCAAAAACTTACTACCCCACCTGCCATATATGCATGTAGATTAGATGATTATCTTCTCACCCCTCTCTTGTGACTTTGTCGGCATATTCCATATGCTGACCTACACGGCTGCAACGTATCATGTTGCAGAGTATTTTTCCGACCAGGAGTGAGGATACGCTCTACGCTCGGTGAGATGCCCTTGGAGTCAGATGGACTTCAGTACCTATGAAGCTTCCGCAAGATTTAGATACTCTCATGAGTTGGCCTTCAGCGACTTTATTGTAATCTTTATTGTAATAAAGGACTCGATATGAGATTTACGATTAATAAATGCTGTGTGATTTCCCTTTGATATATACACTGATGTACCGTGTGCGTACCAGCATGATCTTGGGATGGTACAGAAACACCGGAGATTCGACCTTTCAGGTCGGGTCGCTACAGAGATGGTATCAGAGCACACGCTGACCGTAGGACGTAACCTCTAGGATTGGAAAAGTCTTAGGATTTATTTCTCTTTTTTCTTTAAAATTCTATTACACTCATCTACTCGTTTCTGACTTCCCTCCGATTATTTCAAAATTTATAGATGGCCACCTTCATCCCAGTTTTGATCACGGAGTTTTGCCAGCCTGACGCAACGATGCCCTTTGGCAAGGAGGTGATGAGGATCGTCGGGGACGTGAGGATTGCTTTGCCGAGCATCACTGGGACTCCTCTCATGTCCTTTCCACAAGACGGACGCTACAGGATTGAGGTGCACATCCCCGGGAAGACATTTGGGAATCGGAAGGAACCCATCGACTTCAAGTTTGTGGCACCCAGCTGGATACTTGGGAGAGACATGGCCATTCATCGTGCCCTTGGACGTATTCAGGAGGAATACAGAGGTGGAACCATTTCACCAGGACTCAGCATGGTTTGTCGCAGGGATGCCCATGGAAACATCATAACCACTCCCACTAAAGACACCACCATTTCCTATATCCAGACCTTGGAGACGCACGTCAGGACCTTGGAGCTTCGGGTACGTGCCGACACGAAGACGATCAAGAGGCTGATGAACCGTGAGATTGACCTCGAAGCTGACTTACGGGAAGCCGAGTACGAGCATGAGTATGAAGTGAAGGATTTCTTAGAGAGGATCGACAAGCTAAACACTCGCATCGCAACTCTGGAGGAACAACTGGACATGGGGGACAATCTTCACCCCGAAGGAGACATGGCTCCTTTCATCAGCGACGATGATGACTATGAGGAGAGCACCACTGGAGGAGGCTCAGTCACCATGTACTTTTGAGGAAAACTTTAGTTATGCCCCCATGTATATTTTATTTTCAACGTTAAAGCATAGGTCAATGTTTAGTTTGAATGGAGATTTGTATCTCGATGTGTGACCTTGAGTTGAATAAATGAATGAGTGCTTGATGTGACATGTTTGTGCATTGCGTATGGGTAGTGATTTTATTTCTAGGCCCTTGTTCTATTCTAATTCTCATCCCTCTGAAAACAGCAAGATGCCTCCACGACGTGAGTCCGACTTCACTTTCCCGCCGGAACTCATGCAACTCCTCTAGCAGCAGAACGCACTGATGCAGCTATTGATCCAGAATCAGACCAACAACCAGAACAACAACAACCACCATCCACCTCAGGCTGACAACCTCACTCATTTTCTGAGGTTGAATCCCCCAACCTTCTCCAGCAGCACAGAGCCCATTGTGGCAGATGACTGGCTTCGTAAGATGGAGAGGGAACTCGTCACCGCTGGATGTACTGACGCTGAGAAGGTGTGCTTTGCCGCACATCAACTCGAAGGACCATCAGCTTCGTGGTGGGAGAACTACACCACCACATACCCCATTAGTGATGTAACTTGGGAGCAGTTCAAGCAAGCTTTCCGCACCGCACATGTCTTAGCTGGATCTATGAGCCTAAAGAAGCGTGAGTTTCGCAACTTACGCCAGGGGAACCGTTCCGTGGCCCAGTACGTGGACGAATTAAGCATGTTCGCCCGTTATGCACCAGGAGATGTGGTCGATGATGCGGCCAAGCAGGAGAAGTTTCTGGAAGGACTCAACGATGAGTTGAGCATGTAGCTGGTAGTGGCTACTTTCAACAACTACCAAGAGCTGGTGGACAAGGCCCTCATCTTGGAGGGAAAACAACAACAAATTGAGAACCGCAAGAGGAAGTATACTCAGGCGAAGTTCAACTCTGGAGCTCATCAGAAGCCCCGCTACTCCCCGTACTCAGGGAATACCGGATCAGGGACCGGTAAGTTTGGAAGGCACACTCATGCCATGCACAACCATGGAGGCCACAACCATGGAGGAAATGGGAATGCCCGTCCCAACCATGGCAACTTCAAGACTGACAATGGGAATGGGAACAACAACCAGCACCGCCACGCTCCTACTCAGAAGGATCTGAGCCACATCACCTATTTCAAGTGCGAGAAGACAGGGCACTATGCTACTGAGTGTCCCCAGAGCAAGCAGAGAAATGGAAACGGCAACAACAAAGGCAACTCAGCAGCTAAGAAGCCCAACCCTTTTCCCTGTGCTCAGGTGAACCACATTGATGTGGAGGAAGTCTATGATCAGCCCAAGACTGTGTTTGGTAAGTTTTTACTGCATTCACATCCAGTTACAGTACTTTTTGATTCCGGTGCAACTCATTCTTTCATATCAAGGGTAGTTGTGGAAAAGTATGGTTTGCCCACCAAAACCCTTATTCAGCCATTTAAGGTCAGTTCCCCAAGAGGTATGATGATGGCAGGGATAGGATGCCATGCCTTGAAGCTCAATATAGGAAACCATGTTTTTCCCACCGACCTCATTGTCTTAGAATCCCAGGGATTGGATGTAATCCTAGGTATGGATTGGATGACCAAGTATGAAGGAAACCTTGATTGCCCCAGCAAGTCTATTTCACTCACCACTCCGGAGAACAAGAGGATAAAGTATGTATCCCAACGCACCCAGATGAGTGCTCGGTTAAATTCCCTCACAGGAGTTGTTCAGGAGGAAGTACCGGTTGTACGAGACTTTCTAGATGTATTCCCGGAGGAATTACCAGGCATGCCACCAGATAGGGAGATCAAGTTTCTAATTGAGATAATACCAGGGACATCCCCAATTTCCAAGAGACCCTATCGGATGCCTGCAAATGATCTATTAGAAATCAAGAAGCAAATTAAGGAGTTATTGGACAAGGGATATATTCGTCCAAGTTCTTCACCTTGGGGAGCCCCAGTTCTTTTGGTGGAGAAGAAGGATAAAACCTTGAGAATGGTAGTCGATTATCGTGCCTTGAACGAGGTGACTATCAAGAACAAGTACCCTCTGCCGATGATTAATGACTTGTTTGATCAGCTCGTAGGAGCCAAAGTATTCTCCAAGATTGATATTCGATCAGGGTATCACCAATTGAAAATTCGTGAACATGATATACCCAAAACAACTTTCACCACAAGGTATGGCTTGTATGAGTATACCATCATGTCTTTTGGTTTGACAAATGCTCCTGCTTACTTCATGAGTTTGATGAACAAAGTATTCATGGAATACCTGTACAAGTTTGTCGTGGTGTTCATCGATGACATATTGATATTCTCCAAGAATGAGGAAGAACACAAGGAACATTTGTGTTTAGTTCTGGAGAAGCTTAGAGAACATCAGTTATATGCCAAGTTCAGCAAATGTGAATTTTGGCCGACGGAAGTCGGATTCCTTGGACACGTTATTTTCGGAGATGGAATAGCAGTGGACCCCGCTAAGGTTGAAGCCGTCACTGAGTGGAAGTCACCCACCTCAGTTAAGGAGATCCGCAGTTTCCTTGGACTTGCCGGATATTACCGGAGGTTCATTGAGAATTTCTCAAAGATTGCCAAGCCCATGACGGAGTTGTTGAAGAAAGAGTCTAAGTATATTTGGACTGAGGAATGTGAAGCCAGTTTCCAGGGTTTAAAGAAACGTTTGGTCACAGCCCCAGTGTTGATGTTGCCCAATATTCGGAAGATTTCCAGGTTTACTGTGATGCTTCACGTCAAGGACTTGGAGGAGTACTCATGCAAGATGGAAAGGTTGTAGCTTATGCATCCAGACAACTACGACCTCATGAGTTGAATTATGCCACCCATGATTTGGAACTAGCAGCCGTCGTGCACGCACTCAAGACCTGGAGACATTTCCTTGTCGGAAATAGTTGTGATGTTTACACCGATCATAAGAGCCTGAAATATATCTTCACGCAGAAGGAGTTGAACCTCAGACAGAGGAGATGGTTAGAGTTAATCAAGGACTATGACATGAGATTACATTACCATCCAGGAAAGGCAAATGTTGTGGCAGATGCTTTGAGTCGGAAGAGTTATGCGAACACACTCACGGCGGGAGGACTACCTCAGGAGTTAGCCGATGATCTCAGAGAGCTCCGGCTAGAGATAGTTCCAAGAGGATATGTTGCCACACTGGAGATCCAGTCCACCTTGACCGAAAGAATTCGTGAAGCCCAGAAGACGGACATGGAGATAGCTGAGATTAAGCAGAGAATGAAAGATGATAAAGCTAAAGGTTTTCGTGAGGATGAACAAGGAACTCTGTGGTTTGAGAACCGAATCTATGTGCCCTATGACCTAGAGCTCAGGAGGTTGATACTTCAGGAAGCCCACGATTCACCTTACTCGATACACCCACGCAACACCAAGATGTACCTGGATTTGAAGGAAAGTTACTGGTGGTCAGGTATGAAGAAAGATATTGCCGAACATGTGGCGGTATGTGATGTTTGTTAGCGAGTAAAGGCGGAACATCAGAAACCAGCAGGGTTACTCCAACCTTTGCCGATACCCGAGTGGAAATGGGAAAAGCTTGGTATGGACTTCATCACAGGATTACCCAGGACCCGTTCAGGTTATGATTCCATCTGGGTAGTGGTTGATCGTTTGACCAAGGTGGAGACCACCTATACCAGTGCTAAGTTAGCCAAGATATACATGACCAGGATCGTATGTCTGCATGGAGTTCCGAGGAGTATCGTGTCAGATAGAGGAACACAATTTACCTCAAAGTTTTGGCATCAGTTACATGAAACTTTGGGTACGAGGCTAGAGTTCAGTACAACTTTTCATCCGCAGACCGATGGACAGACTGAGAGAGTCAACCAGATTCTGGAGGACATGTTGAGAGCTTGTGCACTAGACTATGGGTCTAGTTGGGATGACAACTTACCTTACGCAGAATTCTCATACAACAACAGTTATCAGACCAGTCTGAAGATGGCCCCTTTCGAAGCTTTATACGGAAGGAGGTGCAAAACACCATTGATGTGGGATGGTGTTGGAGACCGAAAACTTTTTGGTCCCGACCTTATCCGAGATTCTGAAGAGAAAGTCAAGCTGATTCGTGACAGACTCAAGATAGCTCAATCTCGACAGAAGAGTTATGCTGATAGCAAACGTAAGGAAGTGACATATGAAGTGGGAGACCGAGCATATCTTCGTGTGTCCCCACTTCGAGGAATCAAGAGGTTTGGTGTTAAAGGAAAGTTAGCACCCAGATTCATAGGCCCCTACAAAATTCTTGAACGGAGAGGCGAAGTGGCATACAAGCTGGAATTGCCAGAAGGATTGTCCGGAGTTCATGATGTGTTCCATGTTTCCTAGCTGAAGAAATGCCATGCTGAGATGGTTGATATTCCTTTGAGAGACACCATGCCCCTAGAGGCCATACTGCTTGACAGTGATCTGACTTACGAGGAGAAGCCTGTCAGGATCCTCGAGACTGCCAACAGAATTACCCGAAGCAAGATAATCAAGTTCTGTAAGGTTTTGTGGAGTCACCACACCGAGGAAGAAGCCACCTGGGAACGCGAAGAAGATCTTCGTAGAGACCACCCGCACCTATTTTCTAGCCAACCCGAATCTCGAGGGCGAGATTCATCTTAAGGTGGGTAGGTTTGTAACATCCCAAAATTTCATTTTGGAATGTTATGAAATATAGCTATGCATCATCATCATTGCTTGAATGTATGAATTAGTTGAAGTGCTTCTTCTAGTTTTCTAAAAACCTCTTTCAATTTTCACCATTCTTGTTTCACCTATTTGAAAACCTTGGAAAAAGTTCAAAATAAGAGGGAGGAACATGACACTCCACACCAGGGACTTCTTGGTGATTTATTTGAGCTATACAAACCAAGGGGTATTTTGAAAAATATTTGCAAAAGGATTTAAAAGCAAATAGGCCATTTCTAATTTTTTTTTCAAAGTATTCAAATGACAGAATAAAAATGTTCAATAAATGGCATTTATTATTCTATTAATTTTGATATATATTACTCCTATATTTGGAGTTATATTGAATGCATTCAAAGGCATTTTATTTTGCTGGAAATTAGAAAAGGAAAGATTTTAAAGCAATCGGGCCGGCCCACCGCAGTTAATACCCGACTTACCTTAATACCGGCCGACCGACGCCCCGCAAACTCCTCCCTCTCTCTGACAGCGGGCCCCGCCCCGACCGTCCACCGATTCCGCACGGTCACCGCCCTCCTCGCACCCACGACCCTCGCCGGCGATCTCTCCTTCGCCGGATCTCCCTCCCCTTCCTTTACCTCGCTCTGCCTCGCCCCTATATAAGTGCGGCCACTCTCCGCACTCCGTCCCCCCCAAAACCCCTCTCTCCCTTGCCAGACCGCCGACGCTCGAGCTCGCTGGAGCTCGGACTCCACCGAAGCTTCCATCGCTTGTGGCCGTCACCTCCCTCGCCCTCAGCCTCGACCGGCACCACCACTCGACGCCGGACGCTAGCCGCCGTCGCCTGGACCCCTCTGACGCCTCCCTCGACCACCAGAGCGCCGCCCCGACGACTTCACCGCCTCGGCCTCGCCAGAGAACTTCCTTGCCGGCGACCTCCTTCACTGTGAGCCCCCTCTCCCGCTCATGTCCGTTCGATCTGGATCCTACGATCCAGATTAGAACCTTTTAATCCACGAACCGTTTTTTTCTATGGATCGGTCAACCACCGGAAACATCAGCGTGCCTAAGCTAGCAACCAATAGGAATCTGCCACGTAGCCTTAGCCGTTAGTTAGGTTTTTTTATTTTCTGTTTTGTCTTTAGAAAACAGAAACTTTTCTGATTTTGTTTTAGCGGTATCTTTTAAACCATTTAATGTTTTTAGTTAATTCTTTTTTGCATTAGGTCACATATCACTTGTAGTTTATGTCTGTAGTTTTAGAATTTAAATTTGAATCTCTAAAATTTGAATTTACTCAAATTTGCTCAAACTGCTCAAATTTGAATAACTAGAGTTTAAAAATAGATTTTTGCATGAATCATTTTGCTACTGCTTGGTATTAGTTAGGACTGTCATCATGCTTAGTTTGAAGATTTTTCAGATAGATTTGTTTAGTGTTTTAGCTATAAACAGAATCTGCCTAGTGGTTAGTATAGTTTAAATAATTTAGTTTTTAGTTAGTTTAAATCTGAGTTAGTCATATTTTGTTTTAGTTGGTTCTGTTGTTTCAAATTTAGGTGATTGACTTGCTGTTAATAAAAATGTAATTTGCTTAGTTTATTTCTATATTGTTATAGGAATCTTTACTCTTTTTTCAACTAGGTTTAATTTGATTAAAACAAACTAGTTAGTAATAGTTTCCTTTAACAAAGTTTTAGATAATTAAATTCTGTTTTCTAAGAAAAGTTTTAGTAAATTCTTTTCTGTTAGGAGAATTGTTTTATTAATAAAATTATAGTTTATTTCACTCTATTGTTAATAAACTCTAGCCCACTTCATGTAGTAGTGTTTATCAAAACTTTTAAAACCCTACTAAGATTTTTCTTAACAAAACTTTAAATGGATTTAATTCTGTTTATTAATAAAATATTTCTATTGTTCTTTTCTGTCAACTATTGTTTTGTTAATACCAATAGTTCTATTTGTTAGTAGTAGTTCACCCATCATCCTTTAGAAAACCCAAACTATGTGTTGATCTTCTTTTCTTTTGATTGTGCCTTGTTTTGTCTTGAGTGATTACTAGTTCATTCCTGATTTTGTGAGTTACAATATTTTGTTGTATGCTTATTGAGTGCTCTTGTTTGATTCGTTAGATCATCCGGAGTGCGAAGCTTGTTACCTAGAGTCCCTCGAGTACGAAGATCGTCAATCAGGCAAGTCACTTTGATCATGTATACCTATGTTTTATTGCATTAGTTCTTCCATCACCCCAATTGCATGCAAAGTAGGTAAATTGGAAATTTGGTTACTTGATGTAGTATCATGTGGTAGGCACCCCTCAACCTTTGACACTTTGGCCCCGGGAAACGTTCAATTAATTTTGCTATGCTATTAGTAGACGGGGTTGGATGTGTGATTCGTGAGAGTGTGAGATAATAAATTCCAAGACCTGCTATGATCAAGACTTCAAGGTTTCCAAGTTTTCAACATACCTCTGGTAGGATGATGGTTGAATGGCGCCCTGGAGAAACCAGTGGTTAGCCTAGGTGATGCTGGAGATGTGCCAGTATTCACGCGGAAAGGTCCACCCAGGCACAGAGATGGATGGATGCTTCAAGACCCAAGGCTTACCTGCACAACCACAAGTCATTATGGGCTCTGGCTTGGTTGGATCGTGGTGACCCTGGACAGGCGGTGCTACGAGATGTAGAAGAACGGTAGGAAAGGATGGGCACCGACAGAGTCGCAGGGAAACCCTTTGGAAGACCATGTTTTGGTCATCCGTTTCTCAAACACCTTGAAGTGCGAGAAATCAAACGGAGGCGACCAATTCTTGTGGGGAACGTGTGCAAAACTCTGCAGAGTACTCAAACCTAATCGATTAGCCGTGTCCACGGTCATGGACGAATTGAGCCAAAGGAACTGAAACTATCCTGAACTCTCAACACAATTAATATGATGATGTGGGTATTAATAATTTGGGTATGAGAATTGGTTGGTGGAACCATCTCATTAATCAACCAACTTAGTAATAATTTTTCTTAGCCCTCTCTTGATGTAGGAAAATTGGCTTTACGCAAAAACTTACTACCCCACCTGCCATATATGAATGTAGATTAGATGATTATCTTCTCACCCCTCTATTATGACTTTGCCGGCATATTCCATATGCTAACCTACACGGCTGCAATGTATCATGTTGCAGAGTATTTTTCCGACCAGGAGTGAGGATACGCTCTACGCTCGGTGAGATGCCCTTGGAGTCAGATGGACTTCACTACCTATGAAGCTTCCGCAAGATTTAGATACTGTCATGAGCTGGCCTTCAGCCACTTTATTGTAATCTTTATTGTAATAAAGGACTCGATATGAGATTTACGATTAATAAATGCTGTGTGCTTTCCCTTTGATATATACATTGATGTACCATGTGCGTACCAGCATGATCTTGGGATGGTACAGAAACACCGGAGATTCGACCTTTCAGGTCGGGTCACTACACTTCCACTACTATTGCTACCGTTTAGCGAAAAAGTAAAGAATTATATAGCACTTAATGATTGACACGCAGGTCATACAATATTAAAGACAACCCTATGGCTCCTGCCGGTTGTCGTACTCATCGACATGCAAGTCATGAAATTGTATACATCACATGATCATCTCATACATCACATATATCACATCATGTAATTGGACATATCACATCACAACATACACTGCAAAAACAAGTTAGATGTCCTCTAATTGTTGTTGCATGTTTTATGTGGCTGCTACGGGTTTCTAGCAAGAACGATTCTCACCTATGCATAAACCACAATGGTGATACATAATTTGCTTTTCAACCTTGTCAAGGACCACCTTTGTCGAATCCGATCCAACTAAAGTGAGAGAAACTGCCACCCGCAAGCCATCTAGGCAACAAGTTGCGTCGAGGGAACCGGTCTCTCGTAAGCATACGAGTAATGTTGGTCCGGGACGCTTCATCTCACAATACCGCTGAACCAAAATCCGACCAAGGGAGGAAGCAATGTAAGCATCAACGCCCACAAACCTTTTGTGTTCTACTCGAGATCTCATCTACACATAGACCTAGCTCATGATGCCACTGTTGGGGAACGTTGCACGGGAAACAAATTTTTCCTACGCACAAGCAGATCTATCCATGGTGATGAGCATCTACGAGAGGGAGAGTGGATCTACATACCCTTGTAGATCGCTAAGTGGGAAGCGTTAAGAAACACGGTTGGTGTAGTCGAACGTCTTCGCGATCCAAATCGCCGTGCGTCCCACGATCCAATCACGATCCATCCTGCAATCCAATCATGATCCATCCTGCGATCCGATTACGATCCATCCCACGAACTTGATCACGATCCGTCCCACGAACTTGATCACGATCCTTCCGATCTAGCACCGAACGGACGACACCTCCGCGTTCAGCACACGTACAGCTTGATGACGATCTCCACCGTCTTGATCTAGCAAGAGGGAGTGGAGAGGAATAAGAGTTCTCCAGCAGCCTGACGGTGCTCCGGCGATGGTGGTGGAGCAATTCCGGCAGGGCTTCGCCTAAGCACTGCAGAAAACCGATGTAGAGAAGAAACTATGCACTGGAGGAACGAGTAGCACGTGGCTGAAAAACTAGTGCAAAAACCCCAAACTCTCCAGTATATATAGGAGGAGAGGAGGAGAGGAGGCAACCTTGGCCTCCAAGGCTATCTGGTTCGGCCGAACCTACTAGGAGAGGAGGATTCCTCCTCCAATCCTAGTAGGACTAGGATTGCTCCTTTTTGCCTTTTTTTCCACCTTTTCCTATTGGTTTTTTTCCTCCAGCCACATGGGACTTGTGTGGGAGTTTCCACCAGCCCACTAAGGGCTGATATTCACTCTCCCACAGCCATGAAGCCTCTTGGGTCGAAATACCCCTCCCAGAGGCCTCCCGGTACACTACTGACCGATGAGCCCGAAACTTTTCCGGCGACCAAAACAGGACTTCCCATATATGAATCTTTACCTCCGGACCATTCCGGAGCTCCTCGTGACGTTCGGGATCTCATCCGGGACTCCGAACAAACTTCGGTCACCACCATACATAACTCTATACTACCGAAACGTCACCAAACCTTAAGTGTGCAGACCCTGCGGGTTCGAGAACTATGTAGACATGACCGAGACACCTCTACGGTCAATAACCAATGGCGGGACCTAGATGTCCACATTGGTTCCTACATATTCTACGAAGATCTTTATCGGTCGAACCTCTATGTCAAGGATTCAGTTAATCCCGTATGATGTTCCCTTTGTTCTTCGGTATGTTACTTGCCCGAGATTCGATCGTCGGTATCTCCATACCTAGTTCAACCTCGTTACTAGCAAGTCTCTTCACTCGTTACGTAATACAAGATCTCGCAACTAACACTTAGTCACATTGCTTGCAAGGCTTATTGTGATGTTGTATTACCGAGTGGGCCCTGAGATACCTCTCCGTCACACGGAGTAACAAATCCCAGTCTTGATCCATGCCAACAAAACAGACACCCTCGAAGACAGCTGTAGAGCACCTTTATAGTCACCCAGTTACGTTGTGACATTTGATACACACAAGGTACTCCTCCGATATCTGTGAGTTGCATGATCTCATGGTCATAGGAACATATACTTGACATACAGAAAACAGTAGCAATAAACTGACACGATCATAAGCTATGTTTGTTGTTTGGGTCTTGTCCATCACATCATTATCCTAATGATGTGATCCGTTATCAAATGACATCTCCTATCCATGGATAGGAAACCTTAACCATCTTTCGGTCAACGAGCTAGTTCACTAGAGGCACACTAGGGACATTGTGTTTGTCTATGTATCCACACATGTATCCATGTTGCCAATTAATACAATTATAGCATGGATAATAAACGATTATCATGAACACAGAAATACAATAATAAACACTTTACTTATTGCCTCTAGGGCATATTTCCAACAAGCAGTACAAGGATTTAGGGGCGATCGTGTTGTTACTTGGGACGATTTCTGTCGTGACTTCAGGGCCCATTACATTCCGACAAGCTTTGTCGAGTAGATGTGTGAGAAGTTCAGGCACCTGAAGTAGGGAAGCAAGTCTGTCTGTCAGTACAACATCGAGTTCTAGAATTTGGCCCGCTATGCTAAGCAAGATATTCTAGATGACAAGTCCATGATCTATCAGTTCAGAGGTGGTCTCAAGGATGAGCTTCTGCCAGGTCTAGTCCTTCAAGAGCCTCATGAGTTTGATCAGTTCTACAATATGGCTTTGAAGGTCGAGGCAACACAGCTCAAGTTGGAGAACTCAAGGAAGCGTTCAAGGGATTCATATTGTTCTTCTTCCAGCTCTCAGATGGTCCCTAAGCAGCAGAAATATTGGGTGCCTAATCCTCCTTTGTTTCGTCCTCAGCAACAGGAGCAGTTCGGTGGGCGTGGTTCTTCCCACCCACCCAACCTAGGATATCAGCAGAGGCCCCAGGCTCCCAAGTCAGCAAATGTTCCTCCTCCAGGCAACTTTCGTCCGCTATCTGAGGTTACTTGTCACAAGTGTGGTCAGAAGGGTCACTACTCAAACAAGTGTAACTAGCGTCGTCTTCCGCCTCCTCCTCTAGCCAGGCCTCCAGGCAATGCAATGGTGAAGCATAATCCCAAGTCGGTCCGTGTGAACATGGTGAACACAACAGAGGCAGAGGATTCTTCTCAAGTGATCATGGGTAATCTCTCCGTTAATGATTTTCCTACAAAAGCGTTGTTTGATACTGGTGCATTGCATTCATTCATTTCTAGACCTTTTGCATGGAAGCATGACTTGAATTAGGTAGTCCTTCCTAGTCCTTTTCGTGTTGTGTCCCCGGGCAAGTTGATGAGCTCAAATGTGGTGGTTCCGGATGTTTCTATCAAGATGGTCAATTATTCTTTCTGGTTTCTCCTATTATTCTCGGTAATTCTGATATTGATCTCATTTTGGGCATGGACTTCCTGGCTATGAACAAGGCATATGTTGATTGTCAAGCAAAAGAAGTCAAGCTGACTCATCCTTCAGAAGATGTGATTATTTTCGTAGCTTGCGATGACACAATCCGTCTCTTTGCTCTTAATGAGAAGGGTGAAATCTCAGCTATTTCTCAAATTCCAGTGGTTTGTGAGTATGAAGATGTCTTTCCAGAAGAATTGCCAGGAATGCCTCCGCACCGGCCAGTCGAGTTCGTGATTGACCTCGAGGCCGGAACTGAACCGGTTTGCAAGCGCCCTTATAAACTTGGTCCCGAAGAGCTGAAAGAGTTGAAGAAGCAGCTAGATGAACAAGAACGTCTGGGTCTGATCAGACCAAGTTCTTTTCCATGGGGTTATGGTGTTTTGTTTGTCAAGAAGAAGGATGGCACAGACCAACTTTGTGTCGATTACCGTCCATTGAACAAGAAGACAATCAGAAACAAGTACCCACTTCCCAACATCAATGAGTTGTTTGAACAACTGAAAGGTGCCAAGGTTTTCTTGATGTTTAATCTTCGCATGGGCTATCATCAGATTCGCATTCGCGAAGAAGATATTCCAAAGACTGCTTTCAGGATGAGTTTTGGCTCTTATGAGTACACCGTCATGTCGTTTGGTCTCGCCAATGCTCCTCCAACCTTCTCAAGAATGATGAACTTCATTTTCTCTCCTTTCAAGAATGAGTTCGTCTTTGTCGGGACCCCGATCCTAAGTCATATGATTCCATACTGTAACAAGTCACATCACTTTGCGGCCTCACGCACGGTAAACTCCTCGGCTGCAGCCTTACCTTGGCCGGGACCGTTTGCGTCTTTTGGCTCACGTATGTGAATATGTCGTTGGCAATCACGCAACAAAGAACCCGGGCCGACATGACTAGTCATAGAACCCAAGTGGCACATCCGTACGGAAACAGGCATACATAACCCAGCAATGCAGGAGTCGACCTCAAGCATGTGTAGACGAGTCATAGCAAGCTACAAGGACTCCATTACATCGCAAGACACGAATGCCATCACTGCACGTAGACGAGTCGTACCAGGCTACCGGGACTCCATTACACCGCGAGACATTTCCCCGAACGTACAGACACAACAGCAAAGAAGGATACATGCCGGTCAATCAATGTGTCCAGAGCAGTAGCAAGCTACCATGGCTCGGTGGAAGCACAAAGTGGCAGTTTCCCGTAAAGAGTACTACTAAAGGCACATGACTAGGTGTCGGATCCCATACATACCGTTGCACGTCACACGTACGCACGACATGCCCGATATGCATAGATACAACTATGGCATCACAACATAACCATACAACAACATGACTTTTATTTAAGAGGCTCAGACGAGCCTTGCATAATATGTTCTTACAGATAGGGGTCACATGACCCGACACTCAAGTCATACAAACAAAGTCATACAAGCCAGCGGAAACTTAAGCCGTCTGAGTACAGACGGCGAAAATAGAAAAGAGGCACACGGCCTGACTATCTACAGCCCACCACACGGGCAAGATCGTAGCTGGGACACCAGCTATTCGGCATCGTCAACGTCTAGATAGAACCCACCTGATGGGTCCTGGCTCTCTTCTGCAACATTAATTAAGCAAGGATGAGTACAAACGTACTCATCAAGTCTTTAAAACAAACCTAGTCTATTTATGCTCATGTATAAACAAGGGGGAGTGGTGGAGTTTAAGCAGCAATGCCAGCTTTGACTCATGGCTAACCTACACTACTCAGTTTTAAACTCTTTGTTACAATTTTAGTTATCGCACACGAGTCCACTATCTCCATCACAATACACTACCATGGATTCACCTTCCCCTTCCGGAAGAGTGCCATCCACGGTACTCACACTTGTCTTGATATTTTTACAAGTATCCATTTGATTATCAATGAACAGCCTAAGTTCTCCAAGTAGTCCATACCCGAGGACGCGGCTATTCGAATAGTTTCATACCCTGCAGGGGTGTACTTCTTCACACATGCTCTCGCCACTTATCGCTGTGTGCCATAAACCATGCACCTCGGCAACCTTCAAGCGGATGCCCAGCGAGGGAGTCAGCCACGACCGTCAATCACATAAGACCTCTAGTCCAGAATATCGCCTATTAGAGACTGAACTCGCACGAAGTCCGGCCGAAGCTTCCGCTACGACCCCAAACGATGTGCGCAGGGTTCCCAAGCCCACCATTCGGGTGACCCATGGTACACCATGCCACTGCCTACCGCGTCGTAACCCCCCCTAGGGTCAGCGCTACGCACGGCCTCCAGCATGCTATAAACACCAGAAACTACTTGCAATACCTGGACCAAGGACTAAGCAACTGATGAGTCGAGCGGGGTCATATTTCAGGGCCCAACATGTGGTAGTATCTAGTCTTGGATCACAAACACGGAACCCAGTTCCTAAGAACGGTCCCAATGAGACAACTCACTATGTACTCCTACATAGCCTCTCATCGCTACCTTTATCAAATCGTGTTCATCATATGCTCATCACATTGAACAACACTGTTTCACTCAGTTCATCACCCAGATGAATCAGACCTGACACAACTCTAAGCATAGCAAGCATAGCAGGCAAGTAAGCCAAGCACATCATGGCACAAGCATCTACCAGGTATGCTAGGTTGCAAGGTTTAGCTATTTACTGTGACAAGGTCAGGTCATGCATAAGAATAGGATCATCTACCGTGTATGACTGACATGTGATCGTTTGTCCTAATGCAATAAACCAGAGCAGGAGCAAGAGAGTGGGATCTTATCGGAATGATCAAAGGGGTTGCTTGCCTTGCTGAGTTGCGGAGGAGTTCTCTCCTTCATCGGGATACGGGGTAGTATCTTCCGGATTAGTGCCGACCGCAACGCCGATAAGAGCATTCAATACAAGCAAGTGCAACAATATGATGCATGATCATGGCATAGTAATATGCATGGGTGAGCTAATGTAACTAGTGATCATGTCAATTTAAAATAGATTTGAATATAGGTTCAAAGTTGTTCTCCTTTCAAATTCCATACATTAACCTAGTGATAAATGTCCATGTTCACCTATTTAGGTTGCTCTAACATGCAGGGGAATAACACCATTGGATTCATTGGATTTTTCTGATAAATTTTCATATATAAATTATTTTCATCTGACTTACATATTATTTTATATGATTTTTCAAAGTTTTAAACATTTTTTGGAATTATTTTTAAATAAGAAAATGGGATAATGACATCAGCCTGACGTCATCCTGACGTCAGCTGGTCAACAGACCCGCTCCAGGTCAAATCTGACCGGTGGGCCCCGTCTGTCATTGACTCATTACTAAATTTTTTTTAATTAATTATCCTGACTAATTAATCTAGTAGGTCCCACTGTCAGTGACACAATGAACTAACAAAAATGATTAAACTAATTACTTGATTAACCTAAAACTAAACAGGACCTGGGCCCCACCATGTCATTGACCCATAGGGTCAAGCCAGGGCCCACTAGGGTCAAACCCGCCGGAGTTAGCCAACGGCTCGTCGCCTGGTGACCAACAGAGACAGCGGCGACCATCGGGTTTTGCCCTCATGCGCCCATTCGACGAGCTGAGGCCACTGGCGAGCAGCTCGTGCTCGCCCGCATCCAACAGGGGCCACATGAGGCTGCGGGTTCACCGGAGCTCGCCGGAAACGAGCTCGTGGCGGCGGTCAGGGCTATGTAGGGAGCACTAGAAAGAGGGGAGAGCACGGGGAGGAGGAAGAGGAGCTCACGGGGACTCCGGGGAGCTGGTCAGCGGGCTCGGGGAGGCAGCGACGGCGACGAATCGATGGCCGGCGGTGGCGGCTCTTGGTAGGGGAAACGAGAGAGAGAGACGGGGAAGAAGAGAGGAGAGGGAATGGGCTCGGGGGAGGCTCCTCACGTCTTCCAGGCGGAGGAGAAGGTAGGGGAGCAGCCAGCTCAGTGGCAAGCAGGAGGTGGAGGCTGGCGAGCGCGCGGTCGACACCTCGCTGCCTACTGGCGGGAGGTGGGAGATGACCTCCCCACCCCTGACGGGCTGGGTTGGGCCTCCCACTTGGGCCAGGTGCTCTTCTTCCTTTTATTTTTATTCTGTTTTCTGTTTTCTTTTCTAACATTTGTTTATTTCTTTCAGGTATAAAAGTCTAGTTGAAAAATACTCCAAGTATTTTAAAGACTATAGTTTGATTATCTCAAACTTTTCTGAAAATGTTCCAAAATAATTTGATAACATAATTAATGATATTTGCTTTACTTATCATTTTTAGAGGCTTAAATCATTAATTTAAATTATTTAAATTGTTCAAATAATTAGAATGGTCCCCGGTATATCCATGTCCTTAATTATCAGACATAGGGAACATTTTTGATGGGCATTTTGGATTTGTTGAAATTTCATTAAACTTGAATTTCTTTAATTCATTAAGTGCTTGAGGTTTATTTTTCCTTCTCCCCATTTCAAGTTAATGCAATGATGATGAATGATGATGCAAACACAATGCTAACCTAGGAAAACTTGCTAGGGTTGTGACAACTCACCCCCACTCAAAAGAATCTCGTCCTGAGATTTTGAAGTCGTCGGGAAGAGCGCGGAGTACTCTAGTCGAAGACGATCTTCTCTTTCCCATGTCGCCTCCTTTTCAGAATGATGCGACCACTGAACCTTGAGGAACTTGATGTTCCGATGTCGAGTGGTATGCTCAGCTTGATCGAGAATACGAACAGGGTATTCTCGGTATGTAAGGTTATCTTGGAGACCAAGCGCTTCGTGGTCCACTTCTCGGACAGGGTCCGAAAAGTAACGCCTGAGTTGCGAGACGTGGAAGACATCATGAACTTTGGAAAGATGCAGTGGAAGTTCCAACTGGTAGGCAACCTCTCCTCGTTTAGCAAGAATGCGAAAAGGTCCAATGTAACGAGGAGCTAACTTGCCTTTGATACCGAATCGATGGGTACCCTTCAGAGGTGTAACCCGAAGGTAAGCCTTCTCGTCAACTTCATAGGTCGCAGACTTATGATGATGGTCATATTGACTCTTTTGACGGGATTGGGCTGTTTTCAACTTTTCACGAATAATGCGAACTTGCTCCTCTGCATCCTAGATCATGTCCGGACCAAAGAGTTTCCTCTCTCCGGTTTCTGACCAGTTAAGAGGTGTTCGACATCTTCGTCCATAGAGAACTTCAAAAGGGGCTTTGCCCAAGCTTGATTGATAACTATTGTTGTATGCAAATTTAGCAAACGGAAGGCAGTTCTCCCAATTCATACCGAAAGATATAACACAAGCTCGGAGCATGTCTTTGAGAATTTGATTGACTCGCTCAACTTGACCACTTGATTGAGGGTGGAAGGCAGTGCTAAAGGATAGATGAGTCCCCATAGCGGTTTGAAAACTTCCTAAAATCGAGAAGTAAAGATACTTTCGCGGTCTGAGTTAATCTCCAAAGGAACACCATGAAGAGAAACTATTCGAGAAACATATAACTCCGCTAGCTGACTAGCAGTAATGCTTTCACGAATAGGAAGAAAATGAGCCACTTTGGAGAGGCGATCAATGACTACGAATATAGCATTGTTCCCTCTCTTGGTCCTGGGAAAACCGGTGATGAAATCCATACCGACCTTATCCCATTTCCATTCAGGAATAGCTAAAGGTTGAAGGGTGCCAACAGGCCTTTGATGTTCTGTTTTCACACGACGACAAACGTCGCAGTTAGCAACATACTGAGCAATTTCTCTCTTCATCCTAGTCCACCAGAACCTCTGGCGTAGATCCTGATACATTTTGGTACTTCCCGGATGAATTGTGAGAGAAGAATCATGAGCCTCCTTAAGAATCAACTGCCTGAGATGTTGGCTCTTAGGAACCACCAAACGGCCCTGGAAGAGCGCTACACCTTGATCATCTATAGAGAATTCCTTAGCGAGACCGCTAACGAGGTTCTCTTTGATGTGGGAAATTCCCTTATCACGCCTTTGGCCAGCTATGATTTGATCCTTAAGTGTAGGTTTCGCCACCAGGTTGGATAGGAATCCTTGAGGAACAATGTGAAGGTTTAACTTCCGGAATTCCTCATAGAGAAGCGGTTGACCTTGTTGTAACATCAGATTGTTACAATAAGACTTACGACTTAGTGCATCAGCCATGACATTGGCTTTCCCCGGGGTGTAAGTTATCCCTAAGTCGTAATCTGTAATCAACGCTACCCACCATCTTTGCCTGAGATTCAAATCCGTCTGGGTGAAAATATATTTCAGACTTTGGGGATCAGTGTATATCTCGCAACGATTACCCAGAAGGTAATGTCGCCATGTTTTTAGTGCATGGACTACAGCTGCAAGCTCAAGATCATGTGTTGGGTAATTATCCTCGTGTGGACGCAACTGTCGAGATGCATATGCAATCACATGACGATCTTGCATGAGAATGCAACCTAATCCTTGTCGCGAGGCGTCGCAGTAGATAATAAAGTCCTTACAAAAATCTGGTGGCACCAGAACGGGAGCAAAGGTCAGTCGTCTTTTCAACTCCTGAAAACTATGCTCGCATTGTGGGGTCGACTCGAACTTTTTATCATTCTTGAGGAGTTCAGTCAGAGGTTTCGCAACCTTGGAGAAGTTCTCAACAAAGCGGCGACAATAGCTCGCTAAGCCAAGCAAACTCCGAACTTGCTTAACCGATTCAGGTTGAGTCCAATCAAGGACGGCCTGAACTCTCTTAGGATTGACTGCAATACCTTTGCCAGAGATCATGTGGCCTAAATAGGTCACTTTCGGCAACCAGAATTCACACTTGGAGAATTTGGCATATAAGCGGTGCTCTCGAAGTTTCATCAATACCATCCTTAGATGCTTGGCATGTTCTTGTTCGTTCTTTGAGTAGATAAGTATGTCGTCGAGGTAAATCACGACGAATTTATCCAAATACTCCATGAAGATCGAATTCATCAGACGAGAGAAGGTGGCTGGGGCATTGGTTAAACCGAAGGACATAACGGTGTACTCGTATTGGCCATAACGAGTGACAAAAGCCGTTTTTGGAATGTCCCCGTTTCTAATTCTGATTTTATGGTATCCCAACCACAAATCCATTTTGGAGAAGACAAAGGATCCAGCGAGTTGATCGTACAAATCGTTTATCCTGGGGAGCGGATACTTGTTCTCGATAGTGACCAGATTCACTGGTCGATAATCCACAACCATCCGATCCGATCCATCCTTCTTCTTAACAAAGAGGACGGGGCAAGCCCAGGGAGAAGAGCTAGGATGGATGAAACCTTTCTTCAAAGCTTCATCGAGTTGGATTTTTAGCTTGGCCAGTTCTAAGAGTGCCATCTTATAGGGTCTTCTGGCTATTGGGACTGTCCCTAGAATAAGTTCTATCACAAACTCAATATCTCTGACAAGTGGAATACCTAGCAGTTGTTCTGGGAAGACATCCGGAAAATCACGGACTACTAGAATATCTTCTAACTCTGGAAGAGGGCTAGTATTTAGGAAATAGAGTTGGCGCTTAGTTGTTCGAGTACAGACATTAACTATCTCACCCGATGGATGTGTAAGTTGCACATTCCTAGAATGAGTATCAATCTTGGCATAGTGAGCTTTCATCCAATCCATGCCTAGAATGATATTGATGTCCGAAGACATAAGAACTATCAAGGATGCTAGGAATACTAGTCTATCCACCAGAATTTCATTGTCATGGCTCACTCTAGAAGTTTGCCATTTTGAACCAGTAGTCTGAACTACTAAAGGAGTGGGCATGTCACAGAAGGACATGTTATGCAACTATGCATAACTTTGTGAGATGAATGAATGAGATGCCCAAGTATCAAATAGAACAGATGCTGGATGGCTATTAACAAGAAGCGTACCTAGAATAACATCAGGATCCTCAAGGGCTTCTTTAGCAGACACATAGTTCACTCGTCCACGAGCAGGAGCTGGCTTCACATAGAAAGCTTTTCCCGGTTTTCCACATCCAGCGGGCTTAGCATTGTTCTGGGGACACTCACGAGAGTAGTGCCCCGGTTCTCCAGATTTGTAGCATACCACGGTGGCACGAGGAGCAACATTTGTAGGCGAACCTCCAAATGGTTTGACTGGAGGGTTGAATTGAACTGGGCAAGGTGCCTGGAAGGATGGCCTCGCGGTGTATCTTGGCGGCAAAGCTGCATTGGGCACCCACACTCGGCGTTTATTAGGGCCTGATCCCGATGCGGGGTTGAAGTCACGGTTATGCTTCCTTGTGGCCTCATAGTCAGTTTGTCCGGACTCGGCACTGATGGCCTTATTGATGAGAGCCTGGAAGGTGGTGCACTCGTGCAAGCGAAGATCTTGGCGAAGCTCAGCATTAAGTCCCTTGCGGAACCTAGCCTGCTTCTTAGCATCAGTTGAGACTTCCTCTGGAGCATAGCGAGCAAGATTACCAAACTCGCGACTATATGCATCCACTGACAATCTGCCCTGGGTGAAGGCACAGAATTCCTCTCTTTTGCGATCCATCAGCCCTTCCGGGATCTGATGGATACGGAATGCGGCACTGAACTCTGCCCAGGTTGGTGCAGGTCCCTGGGGACACATAGCTTCATAACTCTCCCACCATAGATTGGTAGGTCCCTCCAGAAAGTAGGTGGCAAAAGACACCATGTTGGCCTCAGACACATTAGCAGCCCGTATCTTGCGGAACATACTAGTCAGCCAATCATCCGCATCGAGGGGGGGCGATTGAATGATGGTACTTGGGCGGACACAGCTTGATAAAGTCACCAAGTCATACTCCATCGTGGTGATCATTGCAGGGAGCACGAGCTGTGTTTTGCTCAACTCTTTCCAATAGCCTATTGGTCTCCCTCTTATTCCTTTCAGCCTCTAGCATCACCTCTGCCAGGGATGGTGCATGTGGCAGCTCCTCTTGCCTTGGTTGGCTACTTTCGCCCTGCTTAGGAGCAGGCACGGGGTTGTTCCTAGTTGCCACCATCCTGGGGAAACAATCCACAGCTTAGACATAGAGAACATCAACTCTAAGACATGAGATAAGGAATGTACTGGTCAACATGGCATGTAGGAAAAACACCAATCAACATGGTAAAGCAACTACCATATGAACATTAGGTTTCATACACACCACGACTTAGTTCAGTACAAGCCCAAGCTGAAAGCAACTACGGAGAGATGACACAACTCATCGGAGGCATTACAAGCTTCTGATACATTATCTATCTACACCTCCAGAAGTCAACTCTCAACCTTGGTCATATCCCACAAGACACACAGGACTGTGGCGATACGACTACTACCATACGAGGACTAACATCCACGCACTCAAACATCACCGTAGAATGCCTCGTACAGGTTACCCCCGTGACCTGGGAGCTAAACCTGAGGATCTGGAAGGACTCTAGCCTGGGATCCCTGGAAACCATAAGGACACGGATGTGGCCTTGGTCCCCTTGTCGGCGGCAACAGCGGTCCTCGAAGAGGGGTGATGCCTCCAGCATCAGGCAAGTCTACGTGTGCTGGAAAATGAGTCTGCGATGGGGTCAACATCTCCAAATCTCCATAGCCTGTCTGCACGACAGGTGCCAACTGCGTCAAGGCTGTCCAAAGACGGGCATGGGTAGCATAGAGCTCCATGCGAAGAGCACGTGCATCACGATCCCTGTTCTCCAACATCTGAGCAGTCACCTGCAGCCTAGGGTCCTCATGAGAATGATCAAAGTAGGATGCACTAAGATCTCCATCCTCTCCCCCCATGGAAGCAGGAACATAGCAGAACTCCGTGTTCTGTAGCAGACCATGGTGAAACCTCATGATAGTCACCATGGTGTATGCGGCTTCCTGAACTGCCATATCTATGGTAACTCCCAATCCATGAGTCCAGTGAAGCGGCTCTGCAGCTCTAGGATATGAAGGATATATCCTAACAGTACACAGATACTGACTCTGGTTGAAATCTCGATACTGCTCCTCCACTGTGTACTCTGGGTACCAGCGGTATCCAGCCTCCATCATAACTCTAACCAACATGGCCGTGTGACCCGGTACATCGATGCACCTGGTCAGACGGACCACCTGACGGGAAGGACGAGGGGGCATCTGAAACAGAGAATGATGCAAAGACATTAGAGATCCTAGCAGAAATTGGACGGCATAACGGCTGTAATTGCTCAAGAAAATTTTTGAGACAATTGAAAAAGATTGGAAAGGCATAACCACTAGACTATCTAGACTCAAATCTCTTCTCCATCTGTTTGTCACACTAACAATACTTGAATAACTGCACTCACTTACAAACAAGCTAGCTATTGGTCCATGGCTAGTAACTCGTCATCCTAAGCAATAGATGAGAATCCTAGTTCTTATCCCCGTAGAAGAGATGAGAATGACCCATCATAGAATAACTTGGGAAGAGGAGTAAAAAGAGCCTTATGTTCCCTTCCACAATCAATTCCCCTACTTATCTATAGTGTTTCTAGACTCAACTCCGACCAGTTTGGCTTGGTAGTCCTACAGTCAGTCAGGCTCTAATACCAACGCTGTCGGGACCCCGATCCTAAGTCTTATGATTCCATACTGTAACAAGTCACATCACTTTGCGGCCTCACGCACGGTAAACTCCTCGGCTGCAGCCTTACCTTGGCCAGGACCGTTTGCGTCTTTTGGCTCACGTATGTGAACATGTCACTGGCAATCACGCAACAAAGAACCCGGGCCGACATGAGTAGTCATAGAACCCAAGTGGCACATCCGTACGGAAACAAGCATACATATCCAGCAATGCAGGTGTCAGCCTCAAGCATGTGTAGACGAGTCGTAGCAAGCTACAAGGACTCCATTACGTCGCAAGACACGAATGCCATCACTGCACATAGACGAGTCGTAGCAGGCTACCGGGATTCCATTACACCGCGAGACATTTCCCCAAAGGGACAGACACAGCAGCAAGGAAGGATACATGTCGGTCAATCAATGTGTCTGGAGCAGTAGCAAGCTACCATGGCTCGGTGGAAGCACAGAGAGGCAGTTTCCCGTAAAGAGTACTACTAAAGTCACACGACTAGGTGTCGGATCCCATACATACCATTGCACGTCACACGTACGCACGACATGCCCGTTATGCATAGATACAACCATGGCATCACAACATAACCATACGACAACATGACTTTTATTTAAGAGGCTCAGACGAGCCTTACATAATATGTTCGTACAGATAGGGTCACATGACCCGACACTCAAGTCATACAAACAAGTTCATACAAGCCAGCGGAAACTTAAGCTGTCTGAGTACAGACGGCGAAATAGAAAAGTGGCACACGGCCTGACTATCTACAGCCCACCACACGGGCAAGATCGTAGCTGGGACACTAGCTATTCGGCATCGTCAACGTCTAGAAAGAACCCACCTGATGGGTCCTGGTTTTCTTCCGCAACATTAATTAAGCAAGGATGAGTACAATCGTACTCAGCAAGTCTTTAAAACAAACCTAGTCTCTTTATGCTCATGTGTCAATAAGGGGGAGTGGTGGAGTTTAAGCAGCAATGCCAGCTTTGACTCATGGCTAACCTACACTACTCAGTTTTAAACTCTTTGTTACAATTTTAGTTATCGCACACGAGTCCACTATCTCCATCACAATACACTACCATGGATTCACCTTCCCCTTCCGGAAGAGTGCCATCCATGGTACTCACACTTGTCTTGATATTTTTAGAAGTATCCATTTGATTATCTATGAACCGAATAAGTTCTCCAAGTAGTCCATATCCGGGGACGCGGCTATTCGAATAGTTTCATACCCTACAGGGGTGTACTTCTTCACACACGCTCTTGCCACTTATCGTTGTGTGCCATAAACCATGCACCTCGGCAACCTTCAAGCGGATGCCCAGCGAGGGAGTCGGCCATGACCGTCAATCACATAAGACCTCTAGTCCAAGCTATCCCCGATTTGAGACTGAACCCGCACGGAAGTCCGGCCAAAGTTTCCGCTACGGCCCCAAACGATGTGCGCAGGGTTCCCAAGCCACCATTCGGGTGACCCTTGGTACACCGTTCCACTGCCTACCGCGTCGTAACCCACCCCTAGGGTCAGCGCTACGCACGGCCTCCAGCATGCTATAAACACCAGAAACTACTTGCAATACCTGGACCAAGGACTAAGCGACTGATGAGTTGAGCGGGGTCATATTTCAGGGCCCAGCATGTGGTAGTATCAAGTCTTGGATCACAAACACGGAACCCAGTTCCTAAGAACGGTCCCAATGAGACAACCCACTATGTACTCCTACATAGCCTCTCATCGCTACCTTTATCAAATCGTATTCATCATATGCTCATCACATTGAACAACACTGTTTCACTCAGTTCATCACCCAGATGAATCAGACCTGACACAACTCTAAGCATAGCAAGCATAGCAGGCAAGTAAGCCAAGCACATCATGGCACAAGCATCTAGCAGGTATGCTAGGTTGCAAGGTTTAGCTATTTATTGTGACAAGGTCAGGTCATGCATAAGAATAGGATCATCTACCGTGTTGGACTGACATGTGATCGTTTGTCCTAATGCAATAAACCAGAGCAGGAGCAAGAGAGTGGGATCTTATCGGAATGATCAAAGGGGTTGCTTGCCTTGCTGAGTTATGGAGGAGTTCTCTCCTTCGTCGGGATACGGGGTAGTATCTTCCGGATTAGTGCCTACCGCAATGCCGATAAGAGCATTCAATACAAGCAAGTGCAATAATATGATGCATGATCATGGCATAGTAATATGCATGGGTGAGCTAATATAACTAGTGATCATGTCAATTTAAAATAGATTTGAATATAGGTTCAAAGTTGTTATCCTTTCAAATTCCATATATTAACCTAATGATAAATGTCCATGTTCACCTATTTAGGTTGCTCTAACATGCAGGGGAATAACACCGTTGGATTCATTGGATTTTTCTGATAAATTTTCATATATAAATTATTTTCATCTGACTTACAGATTATTTTATATGATTTTTCAAAGTTTTAAACATTTTCTGGAATTATTTTTAAATAAGAAAATGGGATTGTGACATCAGCCTGACGTCATCCTGACGTCAACTGGTCAACAGACCCGCTCCAGGTCAAATCTGACCGGTGGGGCCCGTTTGTCATTGACTCATTACTAAACAATTTTGTTTTAATTAATTATCCTGACTAATTAATCTAGTAGGGCCCATTGTCAATGACACAATTAACTAACAAAAATGATTAAACTAATTACTGATTAACCTAAAACTAAACAGGACCAGGGCCCACCTGTCATTGACCCATAGGGTCAAGGCAGGGCCCACTAGGGTCAAATCCGCCGGAGTTAGCCAACGGCTCGTCGCTGGTGACCAAAAAAGACGGCGGCAACCATCGGCTTTTGCCCTCACGCGCCCATTCGACGAGCTGAGGCCACTGGCGAGCAGCTCGTGCTCGCCCGCATCCAACAGGGTCACAGGAGGCTGCGGGGTCAACCGAGCTCGCCGGAAACGAGCTCATGGCAGCGGCCGGAGCTAGCTAGGGGGCGCTAGAAAGAGGGGAAGCACGGGGAGGAGGAAGAGGAGCTCATGGGGACTCCGGGGAGCTGGTCAGCTGGCTCGGGGAGGCAGCGATGGTGGCGAATCGACAGCCGGCAGTGCCGACTCTCGGTAGGGGAAAGGAGAGAGAGAGAGACGGGGAAGAAGGGATGAGAGGGAATGGGCTTGGGGGAGGCTCCTCGCGTCTTCCAAGCGCAGGAGAAGGCAGGGGAGCAGCCAGCTCCGTGGCAAGCAGGAGGTGGAGGCCGGCGAGCACGCAGTCGACACCTCGCTGCCTACTGGCGGGAGGTGGGAGATGACCTCCCCACCCCTAACGGGCTGGGTTGGGCCTCCCACTTGGGCCAGGTGCTCTTCTTCCTTTTCTTTTTATTCTATTTTCTGTTTTCTTTTCTAACATTTGTTTATTTCTTTCAGGTATAAAAGTCTAGTTGAAAAATACTCCAAGTATTTTATAGACTATAGTTTGATTATCTCAAACTTTTCTGAAAATGTTCCAAAATAATTTGATAACATAATTCATGATATTTGCTTTACTTATCATTTTCAGAGGCTTAAATCATTAATTTAAATTATTTAAATTGTTCAAATAATTAGAATGGTCCCTGGTATATCCATGTCCTTAATTATGAGACATAGCGAACATTTTTTATGGGCATTTTGGATTTGTTGAAATTTCATTAAACTTGAATTTCTTTAATTCATTACGTGCTTGAGGTTTCTTTTTCCTTCTCCCCATTTCAAGTTAATGCAATGATGATGAATGATGATGCAAACACAATGCTAACCTAGGACAACTTGCTAGGGTTGTGACAAAAACCATACAAAAGTATTGTAAACATAGAGAAATGTGGAATGATTACTTCATAAATTATTAATATGTTGGAGACTAATCAATACATCACATGTGTGTTTCTCAACATTGTATGATCCCTGAGGGGACACAATGGTGTACCCGTCTGGGGACCCCGGCTCCTAAGTCAAAGTCACCTAATGCATGTGTAAATTGACCCCAGAGATCAATGCTCACTGAATACACACCAACTAAATAAAAAGTGTCTTACATCCATTACATACCATCTTAAAGAAATATGAACTTTATGTCCAAGTCTTCATAGCTAGAGACAAGAAGGCCAAAACACCCATCATAAAATCGCAGGAGAAATCTTCGATGATAACATGGACCCGTGCTATCTTGCTTAACCCTACAAGCATTCTGACTGGGAAGCATCCTAGCTTGCATCTTCATCACCAAGATATTCTTCACCGTATCATGTTATTTCATGCCCGACCAATTAAATGACCAGGTATAAGCCGATGAGTAGTTTTGAATATACTGGCAAGCAACACATGTTTGGAACAAGGTAATGATGCATGGTATAGTAGTAAGAAGGTACTTTTGTGTAAAGCTAGTCTTGATTGCAGTAGCATGACCTAACATTTGTAAAATCATGCATCATGAGGTTGCATATATCAGTATAAAGAGAGTATGAATAACTCCAGTTTAATCATCTCATCAAGTCATCTGACTTAGCTCAAGTATCTCATCTGTCACACACACACCATGTTTTGCGAAAACATCTGGACGTACTTTAAGTAGGACCACCAACTATCCTTGACTGTAGACATGTCTATTCAAATAGTTTGACACTGTACAGAGGTTGTGTGCTTTACCCACAAGAATCGGGAAACTTCCATGTCATCCACGACTAGTGGTACCTTAGGTACCCGAGGTAAGCACCCAAAAAAGTCTTTCCCTTGACAACACTAAAGAAACTATCCACTCGTTGGTACATAGTCCTCATGATGTACATCACATGTACCATCCAACAGCATACACAACGACATGTTTGGTTATCACACATTGTGTTTTGCCTCATGTTACTAAGTTAACATAGCTCAAACATTAGGGCCAACAAAAACTTTTGTGTGCTTGTGATGCTTGACTTGATTGCTGATTCCTTACTTGCTTGCTTGTGTTTTAGTACATAGGTTCCACCTACTCTCAAAACTCGTCCACTCGATCAAACCTCGTTGCGCAATGATCATGCCATGCATATAGGACCTAAAAATTTTTTTATCAAGTGTTATTTTGGCCAAAAAGCATTTATTCAATTTAGGTTTTCAAGTGATCAAAATAAGGCCGATTTTCCCCAAAGACCTTATTTGGAACGAATTATACATAGAACTTCCCAAAATTACAAAATATTATTTTAAAAGATTAATTTCCTATATTATTTAAAGGCTTCTTCTTAAGGCTAGAAATGGTCTTTTAGAGGGAAAATTATTTTTATGCTTTCAAAATATTGACAAAGATTAGGGAAACTCAGTGGACATATATTTTCCATATATATAAGTTTTAGCACATGGTCATGCTCAAAATTTTGGACAAACCCATTTTTGCCTATTTCAAGTATTTGAAATATTTCTATAAGAAATATTCTAAAATAATTCCTAGAAAATTCTAGCAAGTCACACATCATGTATATGATGATCATTAAAAGTTTCGTATTAATCCCAGTACTTTTGGTTCATCAAAATTCCCCAAAATCCTCTCTGTCCAAAACCAAATTTGAGCAACTTTGCATTGTCAAGTATTCCCATTTGATCTCAAACTTCGTACACATGATCTAATGTCCAAATGATGACACCAAACCAAGTGGTGTCTGAAGGAGATAAGCTTAGCATGACTAGATCCACTGAAACCTGTTTATGTTAGTTTCTGGGGTTTATCATTTTTTTATTATAAACTTTCTTCAAATGAGCTGCAAACTAGTGATCAGTACCATCTAGACTTACCATTTAATCTTGGTAAATATCAAGGCCATAAGATTCCTCTACCAGGCCCAAACACAACGCAAACACCTTCTGCCATAAACTAGTGGACAAGCTAAGTTGACACAGAAATATTCCCCTTGCCTCCAACATTTTAGCACAGTATGTTCTAACGCTACTTTACCTCCAGTAACTTTTCCATGGGTTCTTCTCAAATATTAGGGGGTTAACTCGCTCATTATGCCTCTCTTTTTACCATGGCAAGACCTCTCTTTCCCTTCCCCCATTATTCTGTACATGGAAATGCCCCCAAAATTTTACACGGCCTCATTTGCATACTGATGCATCAGTTAAAACTCAAAGATGGCATGCTCATGTGGAAAGTATGAGCAAATCATCTAAGCCTAAGATTTGGTAGCAAAGGTAGCCTTGAACTACAAGTGCTAGCTACACTTATCTCCTAGGGCTGAATTTTGGTGTACTAGTAGTCCTTCCATACCTAATCCACCCAGACAACTTTCTACCTCATATACCCTTCAGTAAGAACACCTGAGATAGGTCCCAAGTTTCCTGCTGCAAACTTACCTGTAGTAGAAACCAACTCCACCCAGCTCAATCTGGAATGAAATCGCACCACACTTCTTTACCATGTGTGCCTCACACGCTAGACATGTTCGGTCGACCAAAACATCATCATGGGAAGGCCATGGCATGGTGACCACGCCGTTGCCATGAAAAAGCAGTGCTCTGCCAAACATCTTACCCTGTAGATCGCAACCAGCTCATGCCGGGCATCCCAGCATGCCGGGGGATCCCTATCGTCCTCCCATGCCTCCCCCGATGCATGCAAGCTTCCAAGGAGGCTTAGATGCGCGTGCTCGACGCGCCCGAGGGCCCTCGGCGGCCACCCGAGCCCCACTTCATCGCCCCTCATGCTTCCCCTGAGTGCATAAGCTTTCCCCCGAGTGACCTAGTGCCCCTCGGCCACCTAATTCTCCCCTCAAGCTTCTCCCGGACCAAACACTACTCGAACTCTAGCTTCCACATGCCTCTCCTCTCCCTAAACCGCACTATAGTAGCCCCTGCGTCGCCTCGGGCCTCCCCACAGAGCTTCAATTTCCCTCCTATGGACGGAGCGCCAAATCCATGGCCACAGTCAACAGAGTCATCGTGGAAGATAGTGCGCTTGATCTGGTGCTCCCTAACGGAGGAGAAGACCCCTAGGGAGGTTCGGCTCTTCGCCCAGAGCTCGCTGGAGGCCTCTTGAGCCACCAACACGGCACATACACCTACTTGGCCTCACCTACCCTGCTCTCGCCTGTTCAGGGGGAGGTGGGGGACAAGCCTAACAGGTGGGCCCCCCTGTAATCCAGACACGCTCGGGCCCGGCGTTTTAAGTGGAGGCTGCTTTGGGCCATGACAGTTTTCGTGCGCGGGAGACATACTCCGGCCAGTACGTCTTCGGCATGGTTTGTCCGCAGGCGCGTGCGAGCAGATGGGTCGACCTAGTCCAGTCGCTGCTATGCTACGCTCACTATGCAGTTGTCCTATATTAAGAAAAGCTTAAAGATAATGTAACTGTTTAGCATCAGCTTGCACAAGGACCAGAGTATCATCATCATATTGTACAATTGGGAATCAGGACATCTGACCACTTACAGAGCTGGTGAGACCAATCCCAAATTCATGGCCCTGTTGAGCACAACTTGAAGAAGGTCTGCAGTTAGTACAAAGAACAATGGTGAGAGGGGTCACCCTGTCTAACTCCTCTAATTAAATAGAACTTTTCCCATGGCACCCCATTTAACATTATAGCAAATGAGGAAGAGGTGAACAACATTTTAATCCACCCAATCCATCCTCGGCCAAAACCCTTAGCTTTAAGATTGTCCAAAATTGCTTGGTGCTCAATTATATCAAAAGCCTTTTCAAATTCTAGTAGGTATAAACCTTTTCCATTATCTATTTCTATAGAAACTTTTAAAATCCATATTATATTCATTTGAACTCCAAATTTTTTGATTCAAACTCCTTGGTGTTCCTAAAATCATGTCCTAACCAAATATGCACATTGCACATTTTTTCGTACAACATTTTCTGCACCACCAATATTTGTTTGTCATTTCTTTTATTAGCAATCCCTCTTTTCGAATCCCTAGAGAAATCATCCTATTTTAAAATTTAATTATTTAAATTTAGAGAGACTCAAAAAATCTTGCTAGTAGTGGTTAAGATTTTTCCTATGCTATATTCTGCTAGACCAAATAAATGGCCCATTTTCCCTTCATTTCATCTTAGGGTGATCATAGGAAATTCATCCCAACTCCAAATCCAGTGAAACCACTTTTTGAATTCTTCTAAATTAATCTTCTACTTAATGAGTGCATTCACTCATTTTTATAAATGGCCCACTTGCAGAATCATTAATCCCTTCATTTCCACCTTATTGGCCTATTAAAAAATCTTTGTTCATCCAAATCAAATAGGGCAACTTTAGATATTTCTCTTATGACCAGGGAGTCCCAAGAAAAATAAAATTCCTATTTTTGCACTCTTTTATTTCTCTGCTTGTTGTGTTGCTTATTGTGGTTGTTTCCGTTGGTAGTTTATGAAGTAGATGAATTGCTCGGAGTTGGACGAGAAGCGTGTGAAGATTTCAAAGACTTTGCTGAGCCAGGCAAGCAGCCCTTTGACCATGTTTAAGAGAAATTTTTGCATGGCATATAGCACTTTATCTCTTGCATCGAATTATGATTGGAACTATGACCACCGAAGTGGGTTACCTTGGTTACCTTCCTTGTTGATACTTGCATCGTGCATGACACTACCTTCCTACGAGGATTGTGTGGGTGGGAAGTAGTTAGGATGCTAAGTAGTTTCTACGCAAGTGGGATGGGAAAGAGAAAGGTGTTGGAAAGGAAATGATTTCAAAGACTTTTAGAATACCCCGTTGGGTTTCACTAATGCCTGAGCGAGATGATGAGCTAGGTAAGCACTTGACAAAGAGGTGGTGTACCGAGGCAAGTTGCGTGTGTGTTTTCGAAAATGGATTAGATTTAAGGTCTACTGATCGTCCCAACCATACATGTGCGACCACACTATTCCTTTTATGGGAAGGGGTCTTGTTGATTACTTTGGTCGATGCTAGCACATGGCCCACATTACTAGTGGCGGGAGTGATGTGTTCACTCCCAATACGGGGTCGTGCCTGATAGGGCGACCCTGGGCTGTTTTTACAGACACCGGGCACACCGTTGTGTCCCTTCATGAATGATACTATGTTGAGAAAGGATCTTGTTTGTACATCATGAAGATGTGGGTTAATGAGTGGACTCTTTGTTTAGTAGCTCTAGGGTAAAGGCATTTTCCAGGTGTTTTCCTCGGGCATGCCTTATACTACGAGTCATGGATGACATGGAAGTTCCCCTATTCTTGTGGGTAAATGGTGCAACCTCTACAATGTGTGTGTTTGTGTATGTGTGTGTGTCAAAGAGATACTTGAGCTAAGTCGAATGACTTGACACGATGACTGAACATGAGATGTTGAACCCCCCAACTATGTGGATATCTGTAACTTGTTCATATGGATATCTACAACTTGTTAATTCATGATTTTACAAGTTGAATGAACATGTCATTGCACTCAATATTTGATTTCTCCAACTTACCTATTAGTGCTATATTATGCATTATTATTTCCTTGTTGCGAAACATGGGTTGCTCGCAAGTACATGCAAAGTACTCATTTGCTTGCCACTGGTTATTTTATTGGCCAGGAATGAAAGCACAAGATATAATGAAGAGTACCTTGGTGACGTACGTGCGAGCTAGGATACTTCCTAGTCACAATGCCTATAGGGTTAAGGCAGATAGTGTGGCTCCATTCTTTCGTTGAAGATTTACGGTGCAAATATATGAAGACTCAGCCATAAAGGCCATATTCTAGTAAAATTGTACGTAATGGATGTAAGACTCTTGTTACTCAGTTTCTATGTGTTCAATGAGCATTGATCTATGGGATCACTATGCACGTACATTCAGTGATCATGACTTGTGCGTCAGGGTATCCAAAGAGCTGGTATCAGAGCCATCCTGACTGTAGGAAGCCCTTAGTTAGAATGGACATTAGTTAGGACAAAATTGTTTCCCCTGACCCTTTAAATCACTTGCAAAGACTACCATATTTCTTACCTCTTCTAATCTTTCAAAGAAATTGAAGGGTTGTGCCTCAGCACTTCCACCATTTTTCTCTTGGCTCTCCTCATCTGCTTTTCAAAACCTTGCAAATGATCGTTAGTACTCTTGTGCCCCTAACCACTGGATTCATTGTAATCCTCATCGGTAACCTGGAAGGAAGCCACCTAGCTAGACATTCACACAAGTTCGAAGACACGACGACAAGACGATACCAACAGAAGATACCTTATCGAGTAAAGAAGATGTCAAGACCCATAAGATGGTGACGCCCTCGACACTGCCCCAAGATGATGCAACCTTGCCTTACGATGTTAAAGGTGTAAGATGTGCAAGATCATGATATGCATCGCTAATAGAGTAATATTGTTATTACTTTTGTTGTATCGACAACCACTGGTGGATGAGAACCTCACCATTTGGTCCAGCTCACTATAGTGAGCAGGAAAATGGTTATCATCATCCACCGCTATTGGTGTCGATGTTGTCATCAGCATAACCGACGGGTTGGAACTCTATCACGCCTTGCTGATATCATTGCATAAAGGATTACCCACTTGGACTCTCGACGCCTTGGAAGACAGGAAGGCATTGGCACGATTAGGAAGACAACAGAAGATCCTGTCAACGTCACCCATGAAGAACCCCCTTCACCTATCAGCTCACCAGGTAATAAGATCTCAAAGAATATCTAAGGCACAACCCAGATTGTTTTGTCAGAAAAGACACGTAGTGACACCTAAGAAAGACACAGGAGACTGCATGTCATTTTCTCCGAGTCATAAGCCAAGCACGACCACTGAGTATGAGAACCCCTAGGGTTGGATGAGTTGTGTATCCCCCATGCGAAGTCGAGTCCGTGTGATGGTTCAAAAGGAACCATGTTGGGTGTTGCTTGTTTTATCTGTTTGTGTTTTGTTATAAGACGTACTTTTGCCTAGGCAACAAGTACGTGGCTACATCACCTACCTTATCTTAATGTTTGTGTTTGGCTCTTTCGGCACTTGTTTGATTGCACTTGCACTATACCACACCCTTTAGGAACCTCCCCTCTTTACTACTTCTCCCTGTCACCTTTCTCGTCATCTGAAGACCAACAAGGTAGGATGCACCACAAATCTACCTTGACAGACATCTATTAATGAAGACTTTGACTACAAGGTACTCAACGAGATGCAACCCCTACTTAGCACTGGTTCATTACGAAACTAGTGATCATAGTGAAAAGACACATTACATACCTAAGCCATCCCTTGAACTGATGATGCCATAGGGACGATTGTTTTGAGGCTACATAATTAGTAAGTGATTTAACGAGGCTATAATAGATATTTTGAGGAAGTAGTTGAGAGCCTTTGGTGGATCTTGAAACTTTTAGGTTGATAGGAGAACTTGGTGGATCAAGTTGATAGAGTAGCATAACTTACTTCTCCCTTGAGTAAATTGGATTTAGTAGGACAATTATGATCACAAGCTGAAATTCTTGGTGGGATGATAACTTGAATTTGTCAAGTGATTGTTGGAGATATGCCCAAGAGGCAATCATGTATGCTGATATTTCCCATGTGTTTATGAATAAAGATAGTCCTTGGACATTATCATTGATGTGTATTAACAAGTATGTGACTTGTTTGTGAGACTATGCATTGTATGACAACAGTCCTAAATGGTCCCTAGTCGAAAGGGCTATGTGGACACGCAACCAGTCAGATTAGCATATGACATGGTGAATGGTCCAGTTTCACTGACCATGTAGCATTGGCTGCTAGTCAGATAATATGGACTCAGAAAGGTCTGGTCTGATTCAACGTAGTCGGATCCGAGTCAGGATAAGGTCTGAGTTGGATAGACCCAACTACGAGATGCAGTGATAGGTCATCTGTGAGTCTCTAGTACAACATACGTTCTATGTCCTAAGACCTAAGCTGGCGCATGTACTCGGGATGGTGACAGACTTACTTCGGGCCTACCAAATGCTACTCCATGACTGGGTAGTTATAAAGGTAGTTTTCGGGCTTGTCCAGACCCATGCTACAAGACATGGTCGAGCAAGATGGGATTTGCCCCTTCGATCAGGAGAGATATACTCTGGGCCCCTCGGGTGATCCGACTTGGATAAGCATGACCATGCGATGAGGATTATGACATAATCCGAATGTTGGTCGTATTCACTGGAACGAGAAAGAAGTCGTGCTGCAACAAGGATGACCATATCGCCTTCTGCACGACAACATGTATCGTGTGGCAAAGGGAACAGAAGTGTGAAGTATAGCTTCTCCTAACCAGCTACATCGGACACTTGGAGTCGGCACATCTTGCTAGAGGCCGCTATCGACCAGTCGAGTTGAATGTCATCTGACTCGCGACCAAGTGGATGAGAACCTAAAGGGTTGCACGCTTAAGGGAAAGAACACGTGGGCTTTAGGATCTGTGCGAGGCCCAGGAGTTGAGCCCGCGTCGGATGCCTATATATAGTGGAGGTGCGGCACACCCATCCGGTTGATCGCTTCAGCGCCATCATCAGGGTTTGCATGTGTTGCGAATAGCCACCTCCACTCACCGCCGACTGTGTAATCGGACCTAGCAGTCCACTGCACGATGTGTTCCTCCTGCACGCGCGGATACCATTAGAGGCGGTGCACTTGTGCCGCTCCGGCGAACTTGTATGCGGGATCCGGCAGACCAGCTGTTCGAGGGAGATCGTACCAGCTGCTCGAGGGAGAACGGACGAAGAGGAGATGGACCACGCGCACGCGCTGCCCCACCTCTACTTCTGCTGCACGGCACTGCGCGTCTAGTGCTAACGATCTGTGATCCACCTCCATAGCATGTTGTAACATCCCAAACTTTGGAATGTTATAATAACTATTAGAATGATTGTTTGTTTGTTTGAGTGATTGAAAGTGAGTGAAACTTTGAAACTTTTGAAAACTTTTGAATGAGAGGGAATAAAATGACTTTCCCATGTGATTTGAATTTCCATTTGAAAATATTTCTAATACAGGAACTTTAGGCAACTCAATGATTTTCATGAGAGAGGATAATATGACTTCTTCAAATATATGAAATATGAGTTGGGAGTTTAAAAGAATTTGAAAGTGCCCCTGACTTATTTTGGAATCCATTCCATATTTGGTTCCTACTCAAGTTTTCAAAGTATTCAAATCCCTTGTCAAAAATTTGAGAGGAGTAAATATGACACTCCAAACCAGGGTCATTTTGTGAAGTTTTGAATCATAAAAAAAACCCAAGGGGTGATATGAAAAATAATTTGCAAAAGTAAATAAAGCCAATTAAGGCATTTTCTGAAAAATGATTTTTTTTAAATGTATTCAAATGCCAGAATAAAAATGTCCATTAAATGGAATTTATTCACCTGATAATTTTGGTATAAAACATTTTGTTTTTAGGAATGTATTTATCTGTCGTTATTTGTTTTGATTCGCTGGTATTTATAAAAAGGAAAAGCTTTAAAAGCTTTAAATCCCTGTCGGCCCAATTTGCATTTAAAGCCCGCTCCGACTTTCCTAAGTGCCGGCCGACCGACGCCCCTGGCGCGCTCCCCCTCTCGCTGATATGTGGGACCCGTCGCCCGATCCCCTCTCACCTCGCGGTCGCCTTCCTCCTTCCCCGCGCCGGTGACCCCGCCGGATCTCCCTCGCCGTGACCTTCTCTCCCCTTCCTTTCGGACGCCCCAACCCCTCCTATAAGAAGCCCACCCCTCCCTCGATCCATTCCCCCTGTTCCCCCCTCTCCCCGAACCCTCTCCTCGCCGGAACTCCTCACCGGAGAAACCCACGGCCGCCGCGCCATTTTTGAGCAACTGCTCCACTCCGATTCCCCCGAGCGCCACCGATCCCTACATCCACCTTCTCTCGCCCGTGCGCACCTTCCCCACCCCTCTGCTTTACCTGAGACCCACCAGAACGGCGCAACCATCACCTCGCCGGAGCCCCACCTCCACCGAGCCGCCCCGGAGCTCCTGCCCGTCGACTCCGACGCCTCCGAGCCTCACCGACACCACCATCGACATCGCCATTCTCCCCTGCGTCGAACAGAGCCAACGCCGTCACCGGATACGCCCTGGAGCTGACGCACGCTCCGATCTCGAGTTGTCGCCGTCGCCGTCGCCGTCGCCGGACTTCACCCCCGCCGCGGTGAGCCTCCCTCTCCCTCCCCACCGTCGGATCCAGATGAATGGTTTAGATTAGAAGGAATAAATCCCCGAACCGTTTTCTGCTAAGGTTCGGTCGACCGCCCGTAACACCCCGCACGCGCACCCCCTAGACCAATCAGGAAGCGCCACGTAGCACCCCCTGTCCGTTAGAAACAAATTTTTTCTTTTCTCTTTTAATTTCTGTTTCCAGAATATTTCTGATTTTGTTTTCTTTATATCTTTAAACTATTTAATGTTTTTAATTTATTATTTTTGCATTAGGTCAAAAATTTGTTCTAGTTTCTGTAGATACGAAATTTGACTATGTTTGAATATATAAATTTGAATTTAAACACATTTGATTTAAATTTTGTTTTCTGAATATCTTGAGTTTTAAAATGCATTTTTGATTGATTCTTTTTGCTAATTGTCACTAGTGATATTAGTTATCATTAGGAAGAGTTTGAGAATTTTTAGAATAAATTTGATTAGGGTTTTAACTAGAAACAGAATTTGATTAGTTCCTATTAGTTTAATTAGTTTGAATTACTTTGTTTTATTTAGAAAATCTAATTTGATTTAACTTATGTTTAGATTTAGTTATGTTGTTCTAACTTTAGGAAGTTACTTGCTGTTAACAAAAAAACAATTTGTGTAGTTTATTAAATTATTATTGTAAGAACCTACACTCTTTTTTTCAAATAAGTATAGTTTATTAAAAACAAATTAGTTAGTAATAATTCTTTTAACCAAAGTTTTAAGTAACTAGATTCTGTTTTCAAATAAAGTTTTTAGTAATCTTTTCTGTTAAGAAATGTTTTGTTATAATAATTTAGTTTTGCTCTATTATAGGAAACTATATTCTTTATCATTAGGTAATGTTTTATAAAACAACTTAGCTTTGGTAGAGATTATTTTCACAAAGTTTTAGATGAATCAATTCTGTTTTGTAATATATATTTTTATTAATTAATTTCTGTTAACTTAGTTGTTTCATAATTTGTTTTCTCTTAGTTTATGGTTGTGTTTGATGTTAAGTTTATTAGGCAAACACTTATGTTGTTTAGGATGTTGTTTTCATAGTTTTAGTTGTCTTTCAAAAGTAATTCATTTTGCTAGCAAAATATTTACTAAAATCCTTTTATTATATTTTAATTTGTTTTGTGTTTTGTGTTACTTTTGAATTTGTTGGAGTTTTGTGTTTCAACTTTGTCTTAAGTATTTCTTCCATCAACCTTGTTGCTTTTGTTTTGTGTTACTTTTGATTGTTAGAATTGATTGTTAGTATGATTGCTTATATGAATGCAATGCTTGTTTATATAGATTTTCATCGGAGAGTGACGAATAGTCTATCAAGTTATTTCTGAGAGCGATCTTTATCTTCATCAACAGTACAGGCAAGTTCACTTTGACCATCTATTTCATACCCATGTTTTTATTTGCATGTAGTGACATAATTCAACAAATCCCTCCCGTAGTGTTATTGAAATTCTTTTAGTTGAGTAGAATGCATGAGGTAGGAACCCACCACTGGTTACTAAAGCCCCGGGAACGTTAGTTATTTTTATGCTATGCTAAAGTAGACGGGGATTGGTATGAGTGTTCGTGAGTGGTGTGAAGAAGGACTCTACGTCAAGACGACAACTTCATGAAGACATCTTCAAGTCCTGCATCTTCAAGAACTCAAGACTTCAAGACTCGAGAAGACAAGTTTTCAATACACACTACTGGGTGAAGGATGGTTGATTGGGCACCCTAGAGAAACCAGTGAGTGGTCGGGATGCATGGAGAAGCGCCATGACATCTTGCGGAAAGCTTCACCCAGACTCAAAGAGAAGGATGAATACTTCATGCCCGGAAGCTTACCTGTGTAGACACAAGTCATTATGGGCTCTAGCTTGGTTGATCTTTGTTGTGACTCTGCTGGGCAGTGCTACGAGATGTAGTCGACGTTAGGATTGGATGGGCACTGTCGGACAGTCAGGGAAACACTTTGAAAGACCATGTTTCGTTCATCCTGTTCTCAAACAGCAGGCAGTGCGAGGACTTACGAGGAGGGAACGAATCTTGTGGGTAAAGTACACAACACTCTGCAGAGTTTAAACCTAATCGATTAGCTGTGTCCCCGGTTACGGACAATTTGAGCTTCTAGACTTGGATCTATCTCTGAACTCTCAACACTGGACTGATAACTAATTGTGGGCAACTTGATGATACTTATGGGCATTGAGACATTGGTTGGCGGAACCATGTCATGATAGGTAAATCCATAGTGAAATTCCTGATATTCCTTTGTTGTAGGAAAATAAAATCATCTTTTATGCAAAAACTTAGCCACAGAGCCATAAAGCCTTATTGCATATAGTATAGTTTATTCTTCTGTTCTACTATGGTGGTCTTGCCAGTACATTCCATGTACTGACCTACACGGCTGCAACGTCTTATGTTGCAGATACTCTTCTACGACGGGTAAGAGTACGATTCAGGGTTACGGTCCGCACTCAATCTGCCGTTGGTGTTATTGGGACTCCACTCCCGTTGACTGTATCCGCTGCTATTTTAAGGTATATATCAGTTTTACGTTAATTACATGTGATTGCACTTTGATATATACATTGATGTACTGTGTGTGCCAGCATACTGATCCAGGGATGGCACAAAAAACACAGAGGCTTGACTCGTTTTGAGTCGGGTCGCTACAGAAAATGGTATTAGAGCACATGTTGACTGTAGGACGTGACCCTAGAAACTGGAAAGACCTTAGGAAATGATTTCTCGAAAACTTTGTTTTCAAAATACCTTCTACTTCTCATCCCTTCTGAGTTTTATCAAAGAGTTAGAAAATACCCTTTTTCCCTTGACCCCACTAAGGATCAACTGAAGCCACTCCAAGAAGGACAAGATATCGGACAACTGGTGACCAACTCCAACAAAGATGTATTCCATTATGGAAAGAGCTACAAAAAGGATTGAATATTATACTAATATGAAGAAATTGAAGACCATGAAGAATTTTCCAATACATTATGCCCTAGAAGACCAAACCCCTGTTGTATACTTATGTTAGATACGATGATTTGTGCGCTGTCATTTGTGTGTAAGTTTTATTTTCGACAGCCACAACAAAAGTTTATTTTCAAAAACCATTGTTTGTAATGTGTGTATCCCCTGCCTTTCTCTCTCTCTCTCGTATCTCATCCCAAAACCTTGACCCCAGTAGATGACGAATGAAGCTGGACTCGTGTATTCTGGATCGTTGACTCGGTTAGAGACAGAAGAATGGATTCAGAACATGGAGGATCACCTAAGAAGTAACCTTGTTGCAAGGAACGAGATGGTCCAGTATGCTCTTCGATACTTTGCAAAAGGTGCTACACATTGGTGGAAGATGCATAGGCAGGAATCAATCACTTGGGAAGAATTCAAGATGACTTTGCAAGGATCCCATGTTGTTATCAACACCCAGAAGCCCCGTCATAAAGATGTGAAGAAGATTTGTGCCTGCAAGATATGTGGAGAGATAGGACGCACCCAGGAAGAACACAAGGATGGATGCCCTTACTGTGAAAAGAAACACCCTGCTGAGAACTGCCCAACTGGGCAGGTGACATGTTTCTTGTGTGAAGGAACTACACATTACCCTGCTCAATGCCAAGTGTACCCCAAGGTACAAGAAGTCATCAAGCAGCAGAAGGAAGCCATGAAGGAAGCCTTCAGAGAAAATTCAGGAGAACTTGTGAAGAAGGAAGATGATGAAGACCCTAATGGAGAAGGATTAACCAGATTTTTCTCCAATGCTTGCTATACATGTGGAGAAGAAGGACATTTCTCACAGGACTATACAAAGGAAAGAAAAGAGTATCTGGGAAACTTCCCGACAGAAGAAGTGGAGTTTGATCCACGGGAAATTGAAGTGTTGATCAGAACATAGAACCTTAGGAAGAGACAAGCCCCTGAACAGAAGGACTTGAGTCATATTCGATGTTTCAAGTGTAAGGATATGGGCCACTATGCCTATAAATGCCCAGAGAAGAAGGTCAAACATGAGTAGTCTGAGTTTTGGATTCTGGATGTAATAAATGTAATAGGTAGCACTCTTACCATTTTGAAGTTATGTAACGGAAGTCTCAGAGTTTGTAATAAATTCATGAGTCAATGGAAATTTATGGTGTCATGATTTATCTTATGTTGTATTACATGAGTTGTTATTCTATGACCCAAGATCTTCGACCATTTTCGAGGATATGAGAAAATATGGTCTATGCAGACATGAGTGCATTTCATTTTAAGTGTGGTAGTAACCATAGGTACCTTTTCCCGGATTAAGGAGTTTGGATAAGTGAATACAGGTGAAGAGAAGGTGGAACCACCTCAAACTATCTGGATGATAACCTTTGCGACAAAGTGCTTTCGAAGCTGGAATGTTGAGAAAAAGGAATGATTGTGATGAAACCACACCCAAGGTTAAACAGACCAATGGAAAGGAAAATGGATTCCGCTGAGTGGAATCTAAACAAGAATAAGTCTGTGAAGAGTATAATGGAGTGAACCGAAGGTAATATTGGTATATGGAATGATAGTAACCCCATGAGTGAGTTAAAGCTGTTCAAGTATTCAAGTGAACCCACAACTCACTGACCTCAGGATTGATAAGGATCAAGCCCCACCTTTGTGAAGGAAGAAACTTGGAAGAAGCTATGACTGACTAGCAAACGTTTTTCTTAGGAGTATACGAAAACCTGAGAGTGGTGAAGAAATGATAGATGTTTTTGCTTAGCTTGCAGAATCAATGGATTTATCCGAACTTCGTTCATTGACAAGAGAAATTTTCTGCAACGCTTGTGAGGAAGCCCAAGTGCTAGAATACGAAATTACTAAACCTTATACAAGGTAATGATTTCAGTGCGACATGGTTTGGCCACCATGACGACTTACTCTTATCATTCTCTTGTTATTCGGATTGGTAAATCTGAGTGACTTACCCATAGTAAGAGACGACGATCTTTGAAGCTTTTGTGTAAGCCTTAGAACGGTATGATGAAACCCCTTGTACATGACAGTTTCTGTCACACGTAGGAATTTCTACGGTGAGGAATGAAGCCCTGACCCATTTCACTGCAGGGTAACCCCTAATGGTAGACCACCATGAGATCATCAATAAGTTATTTAGAATGATCACGAGACCTGTCAGTTAAGAAGACCCAGTATCGGAGGAAATACATTTTGATGTGAGAATCCAAGGTTTTGATATAACGGAAGAGCATCACCGAAGAAGCTATCGTGAAGAAGGTGAACAGACAGATGAACCCACAGGATTACCATAATTTTGATGGACCAGTAACTCTCATTTTAAGTGTGGTAGACCCACATTCCAGGTCAATGGAGTCTTGTTGGAAGACCCCACACACCTTCTTGGTCTGTGGATTTGTTAGAAGACCCCCAAACCCTAACCTTTTCTTTCTAGCCCTCCGAATCTCGAGGACGAGATTCATTTTAAGTGTGGTAGGTTTGTAACATCCCAAACTTTGGAATGTTATAATAACTATTAGAATGATTCTTTGTTTGTTTGAGTGATTGAAAGTGAGTGAAACTTTGAAACTTTTGAAAACTTTTGAATGAGAGGGAATAAAATGACTTTCCCATGTGATTTGAATTTCCATTTGAAAATATTTCTAATACAGGAACTTTAGGCAACTCAATGATTTTCATGAGAGAGGATAATATGACTTCTTCAAATATATGAAATATGAGTTGGGAGTTTAAAAGAATTTGAAAGTGCCCCTGACTTATTTTGGAATCCATTCCATATTTGGTTCCTATTCAAGTTTTCAAAGTATTCAAATCCCTTGTCAAAAATTTGAGAGGAGTAAATATGCCAATCCAAACCAGGGTCATTTTGTGAAGTTTTGAATCATAAAAAAAACCCAAGGGGTGATATGAAAAATAATTTGCAAAAGTAAATAAGCCAATTAAGGCATTTTCTGAAAAATGATTTTTTTTAAATGTATTCAAATGCCAGAATAAAAATGTCCATTAAATGGAATTTATTAACCTGATAATTTTGGTATAAAACATTTTGTTTTTAGGAATGTATTTATCTGTCGTTATTTGTTTTGATTCGCTGGTATTTATAAAAAGGAAAATCTTTAAAAGCTTTAAATCCCTGTCGGCCCAATTTGCATTTAAATCCCGCTCCGACTTTCCTAAGTGCTGGCCGACCGACGCCCCTGGCGCGCTCCCTCTCTCGCTGACATGTGGGACCCGTCGCCCGATCCCCTCTCACCTCGCGGTCGCCTTCCTCCTTCCCCGCGCCGGTGACCCCGCCGGATCTCCCTTGCCGTGACCTTCTCTCCCTTCCTTTCGGACGCCCCAACCCCTCCTATAAGAAGCCCGCCCCTCCCTCGATCCATTCCCCCTGTTCCCCCCTCTCCCCGAACCCTCTCCTCGCCGGAACTCCTCACCGGAGAAACCCACGGCCGTCGCGCCATTTTTGAGCAACTGCTCCACTCCGATTCCCCCGAGCGCCACCGATCCCTACATCCACCTTCTCTCGCTCGTGCGCACCTTCCCCACCCCTCTGCTTCACCGGAGACCCACCAGAACGGCGCAACCATCACCTCGCCGGAGCCCCACCTCCACCGAGCCGCCCCGGAGCTCCTGCCCGTCGACTCCGACGCCCCCGAGCCTCACCGACGCCACCATCGACATCGCCATTCTCCCCTGCATCGAACAGAGCCAACGCCGTCGCCGGATACCCCCTGGAGCTGACGCACGCTCCGATCCCGAGTTGTCGCCGTGGCCGTCGCCGTCGCCGGACTTCACCCCCGCCGCGGTGAGCCTCCCTCTCCCTCCCCACCGTCGAATCCAGATGAACGGTTTAGATTAGAAGGAATAAATCCCTGAACCGTTTTCTGCTAAGGTTCGGTCGACCGCCCGTAACACCCCGCACGCGCACCCCCTAGACCAATCAGGAAGCGCCACGTAGCACCCCCTGTCCGTTAGAAACAATTTTTTTCTTTTCTCTTTTAATTTCTGTTTCCGGAATAGTTCTGATTTTATTTTCTTTATATCTTTAAACTATTTAATGTTTTTAATTTATTATTTTTGCATTAGGTCAAAAATTTGTTCTAGTTTCCGTAGATACGAAATTTGACTATGTTTGAATATATAAATTTGAATTTAAACACATTTGATTTAAATTTTGTTTTCTGAATATCTTGAGTTTTAAAATGCATTTTTGATTGATTCTTTTTGCTAATTGTCACTAGTGATATTAGTTATCATTAGGAAGAGTTTGAGAATTTTTAGAATAAATTTGATTAGGGTTTTAACTAGAAACAGAATCTGATTAGTTCCTATTAGTTTAATTAGTTGGAATTACTTTGTTTTATTTAGAAAATCTAATTTGATTTAATTTATGTTTAGATTTAGTTCTGTTGTTCTAACTTTAGGAAGTTACTTGCTGTTAATAAAAAAATAATTTGTGTAGTTTATTAAATTATTATTGTAAGAACCTACACTCTTTTTTTCAAATAAGTATAGTTTATTAAAAACAAATTAGTTAGTAATAATTCTTTTAACCAAAGTTTTAAGTAACTAGATTCTGTTTTCAAATAAAGTTTTTAGTAATCTTTTCTGTTAAGAAATGTTTTGTTATAATAATTTAGTTTTGCTCTATTATAGGAAACTATATTCTTTATCATTAGGTAATGTTTTATAAAACAACTTAGCTTTGGTAGAGATTATTTTCACAAAGTTTTAGATGAATCAATTCTGTTTTGTAATATATATTTTTATTAATTAATTTATGTTAACTTAGTTGTTTCATAATTTGTTTTCTCTTAGTTTATGGTTGTGTTTGATGTTAAGTTTATTAGGCAAACACTTATGTTGTTTAGGATGTTGTTTTCATAGTTTTAGTTGACTTTCAAAAGTAATTCATTTTGCTAGCAAAATATTTACTAAAATCCTTTTATTATATTTTAATTTGTTTTGTGTTTTGTGTTACTTTTGAATTTGTTGGAGTTTTGTGTTTCAACTTTGTCTTAAGTATTTCTTCCATCAACCTTGTTTCTTTTGTTTTGTGTTACTTTTGATTGTTAGAATTGATTGTTAGTATGATTGCTTATATGAATGCAATGCTTGTTTATATAGATTTTCATCAGAGAGTGACGAATAGTCTATCAAGTTATTTCTGAGAGCGATCTTTATCTTCATCAACAGTACAGGCAAGTTCACTTTGACCATCTATTTCATACCCATGTTTTTATTTGCATGTAGTGACATAATTCAACAAATCCCTCCCGTAGTGTTATTGAAATTCTTGTAGTTGAGTAGAATGCATGAGGTAGGAACCCACCACTGGTTACTAAAGCCCCGGGAACGTTAGTTATTTTTATGCTATGCTAAAGTAGACGGGGATTGGTATGAGTGTTCGTGAGTGGTGTGAAGAAGGACGCTACGTCAAGACGACAACTTCATGAAGACATCTTCAAGTCCTGCATCTTCAAGAACTCAAGACTTCAAGACTCGAGAAGACAAGTTTTCAATACACACTACTGGGTGAAGGATGGTTGATTGGGCACCCTGGAGAAACCAGTGAGTGGCCGGGATGCATGGAGAAGCGCCATGACATCTTGCGGAAAGCTTCACCCAGACTCAAAGAGAAGGATGAATACTTCATGCCCGGAAGCTTACCTGTGTAGACACAAGTCATTATGGGCTCTAGCTTGGTTGATCTTTGTTGTGACTCTGCTGGGCAGTGCTACGAGATGTAGTCGACGTTAGGATTGGATGGGCACTGTCGGACAGTCAGGGAAACACTTTGAAAGACCATGTTTCGTTCATCCTGTTCTCAAACACCAGGCAGTGCGAGGACTTACCAGGAGGGAACGAATCTTGTGGGTAAAGTACACAACACTCTACAGAGTTTAAACCTAATCAATTAGCCGTGTCCCCGGTTACGGACAATTTGAGCTTCTAGACTTGGATCTATCTCTGAACTCTCAACGCTGGACTGATAACTAATTGTGGGCAACTTGATGATACTTATGGGCATTGAGACATTGGTTGGCGGAACCATGTCATGATAGGTAACTCCATAGTGAAATTCCTGATATTCCTTTGTTGTAGGAAAATAAAATCAGCTTTTATGCAAAAACTTAGCCACAGAGCCATAAAGCCTTATTGCATATAGTATAGTTTATTCTTCTGTTCTACTATGGTGATCTTGCCACTACATTCCATGTACTGACCTACACGGCTGCAACGTCTTATGTTGCAGATACTCTTCTACGACGGGTAAGAGTACGATTCAGGGTTACGGTCCGCACTCAACCTGCCGCTGGTGTTATTGGGACTCCACTCCCGTTGACTGTATCCGCTGCTATTTTAAGGTATATATCAGTTTTACGTTAATGACATGTGATTGCACTTTGATATATACATTGATGTACTGTGTGTGCCAGCATACTGATCCAGGGATGGCACAAAAAACACAGAGGCTTGACTCGTTTTGAGTCGGGTCGCTACACATGTTCTTAGATGTTATGCGCGTAGGAAAATTTTAATTTGCATGCGATGCACCTACGGTAGAACCCAACAGTGGTATTAGAGCCTCTGTGATACCATTTGGATTCAGATCAGATGCATATTTGAAATGCAGAGGCGGCGGATGAGATCCGTCATCGTTCATGAGATCGGCTATGTGCACGGTTGATGAGATCAACTGCATCAGGATCATTGAGGCTATGTTTTCCGTTAATCAGAATCGATGAGGTCGTGACACAACCTACCACTACCGATCAGTATCCGCCATCGGAGTTAACCATGAAACGTAAATCCGAATTGTGTTCGCGATGATATATGAGATCGGTCAGATGAGAAAATTCGGCGTGATCGGAGTACAGATACGATTTGTGATTTCCGAAAACGTGTGTGTAGCGCCTTTTATTTTGTACATGATCACACAAACCGGTGGAATGCGATTCTATGCATAAGTTTGTTTTGCAGGTTTGATGTGAATAGTATGGCTCATATGTATGTGATGCATGTGTGTAATTTAACATGACCTGCGTGTCATGATTGTCAGCCGGTAGGAGACAAAGTGTTGTCATTATATTGTATAACGACTTGCGTGTCGACTTTTGATTCTCTGTAAATTCATTACTAGTTGTAGTAGTTGGAGGATAAAGATCAAGTTCGAGGCTTTGGCGTCTTGGCGAGACGGACAAGATGGAGTTTCGCCCTGGTCATCGGAGTTGGAGCTGACCTGGAAGGATGTTCATGAAGGAGCCATACTATTTCACATATTTATGTTTATATGTGATTGATATTGCTTCTTGTTTCTATGAATGTTAGTATGGTAGAAAGATCCCTCATTAATATCAAGCACATTTCCATTCTGGATGTTGCACCTTTGTACGTCAAGTACGTCTAGTGGTGGGCTCATAAAATTGAGGTGCTACTGGGTGTCCTTGAACTAGAGGGTTCGTGTCAGACACGGACATGCACTGTATCAGGTTAACTTGACAAGACTATCAAAAAAGTTTTGGGCCATGTGGCAAAGAAGGTTGGGAGCTAGGGTATAAGATACCTACCCGACCGACAGGAGTCGTATAGAGATATGATTAGCAAGGACTTGCTTACCGAATAGGCAAGTTGGCTAGCAGTGATGCTAAAGCTCACTAGTCGCTCGCGCTAGACGGGTCCTGAATCACTGAGAGTTTGCGGAGGGATGCTGACTTCAGTGGGAGTAGTTTTGTTTAAGTCTTGAATTACTCTACATAAACACATTACTTAGTGATTGCATATTTTCTATTGTAGCTCAATGGCACCACATGCTCAAAACTTTGCATTGAAATCAATTCTGGAAAAGGATAAGCTGAATGGAACAAACTTTACCACCTGGTATAGAAATTTGAGAATTGTTTTCAAGCACGATAAAAAGGAACATGTTCTAGAGGATCCACTTCCAAAGGCACCTGCTGATAATGCTAATGCCACAACCAAGAATGCCTACCAGAAACTCATTGATGAATCGAACGAGATCGGCTGCCTCATGCTACTTGTGTGGAGCCCGATTCGCAACAGAATTTCGAACACATTGCGGCTTTTGATATGATCGAGGGTCTCAAGATCATGTTTCAGGTGCAGGATAGGACGAAAGGTTCAATGGCTGGCGATCCTTGATGGATTGTAAGCTGAAGGAAGGTGATCCATTGAGCCCAGATGTGATCAAAATGATCGGATACGTGCAAGCTTTGGATCGATTCGGTTTCCCGCTCTCGGATGAGCTAGCGACTGATGCAGTTCTCGGTTCTCTTCCAGCTAGCTATGGGACGTTCATCTCGAACTATCATATGCATGACATGGATAAGAAGCTCACTGAATTACATGGGATGCTTAAGGTGGCAGAGCAGGATAGTAAGAAAGGCATGCATCAAGTGTTGATGGTGCAAAACTCGACAAAGGTCAAGAAGATTTGGTCCAAGAAAAAGGGTAAGGCAAAGGGCACGAAGAAGGTTGTCTCCGCCACTGAGCCAAAGCCCGAAACAAACTCAAAGACCATTTGCTTTCACTGCAAGGAAACTGGTCACTGGAGGAGGAACTGTACCAAGTGGCTTGCTGAGCATGGCAAGAAGGCCGGAGATGCTTCTACAGGAAAAGGTACACTTGTTACATATGTTATAGACATTTACCTTGATGACATACCTTGTAGCTCTTGGGTATTTGATACCGGATCGGTTGTTCATATTTGCAACTCGATGCAGGGGCTGGTAAGAACTAGGCGTGTGGCACAAAGGGAGATTGACATCGGGTCGGCAATAAAGCAAGAGTTGCTGCGTTGGAGGACGGCACGATGCAGCTCAAGCTTCCTTCTGGATTTATTTTGCAATTGAATAATTGTTATTACATTCCCGCACTTAGTCGGAACATTATTTTTGCCTCATGCTTGATGAGTTGAGGTTATGAATTCAATATAAAGGACAATGGCTGTCCATTTTATTTGAATGGAATGTTCCATGGCTATGCACCCATTGTAGATGGGTTATTTATTTTGAATCTAGAAACGGAGCCAGTCATAATGTGAATGTCAAGAGGCATAAGCCTAATGAGATAAATCCGACATACTTCTGGCATTGCCGGCTTGGACACATTTAAACGCATGAAGAAGATCCATGATGATGGACTCCTAACTTTGTCTAACTTCGGGTTGTTTGAGACATGCGAATCATGCTTGCTAGGCAAGATGACTAAGTCTCCTTTTGCAAAGAGTTGCGAGAGGGCGTTTGAGCTATTGGAGCTTATACACAGTTATGTGTGTGGTCCAATGAGCACAACGGCCAGAGGTGGCTATCAGTACTTTGTGAATTTTACCGACGACTTGAGTAGATATGGATATATCTACTTGATGAGGCACATGTCGGAAACTTTTGAGAAGTTCAAAGAGTTTCAGGTCGAGGTTGAAAATCAGCTCGGCAAGTAGATAAAACTTCTATGATCAGATCGTGGAGGTGAGTACATGAGCCAAGAGTTTGATAACCATATGAAAAGCCGAGGTATAGTACCCCAGCTCACACCTCCGGGTGCGCCGCAGAGAAACAGTGTGTCAGAACGGAGAAATCGAACCTTGTGGGACATGGTTCGGTTGATGATGAGCAAATCAGATTTACCCTTGTCATTCTAGGGATACGCTCTAGAAACTACAGCTTTCACACTTAATAGGGTACCATAAAAATCCTTTGACAAGACACCACATGAGATGTGGATTGGGAAGACTCCTAGTTTGTCTTTTCTAAAGATTTGGGGTTGTGAAGCATTTGTCAACTGACTCATGTCGGAAAATCTTACGCCCAAGTCGGATAAATCCATATTCGTGGGATATCTGAGGGAAACCTTGGGATACAGCTTCTACAACCGAGAAGAGAACAAGGTGTTTGTTGCTCGGAACGGTATTTTCCTAGAGAAAGAGTTTCTCAATCAGGAGGCCAGTGGGAGAACGGTGCGACTCGGAGAAATTCGAGAGCCACTCAGGGACGACTCGGCTGGTGATGAGATCATACTGGAGTTGATCAGGGAACCCGTAGTGGAGTCGGCACCGGAGCCATGGAGGTTGAAAAGATTGAGCAAAGTGTGTGATGTATTGTTGCTAGAAAGCGATGAGCCAGTCGCGTATGCGGAAGCGATGGTGAGCCCAGATTCCAAGGCATGGCTCGAGGCCATGAGATCTGAGTTAAAGTCCATGGATGACAATCAAGTCTGGGACTTGGTTAATCCGCCACCTTGCATAGTAGCCATTGGTTGTAAATGGGTCTTTAAGAAGAAAACCGATGCGAGTGGAAATGTTTAGATACACAAAGCTCGGCTTGTCGCTAAAGGTTATGGAGAAGTTCAAGGAATTGACTATGATGAGACCTACTCGCCGGTAGTGATGCTAAAGTCGGTGAGGATCAAACTAGCTATAGCTGCATATTTTGATTATGGGATATGGCAGATGGATGTCAAAACGGCTTTCCTTCATGGAAATTTAAAAGAGGATGTATACATGATACAGCTCGAATGTTTTGTCGATCAAACTAAAGTTGGTAAAATATGCAAGCTCAAGAGATCCATGTATGGATTCAGGCAAGCAGCTCGGAGTTGGAACGTTCGTTTTGATGAAGTCATCGTTGACCTTGGTTTCATCAAGAACGAAGAGGACTATTGTTTATACAAGATGTCTAGTGGGAGCTCGGTAGTATTTTTGATCTTGTATCTGGATGACATACTGCTGATCGGAAATGATGTTTCGATGTTGAACTCAGTCAAAGAATCATTGAATGGCAAGTTTTCAATGAAAGACCTTGGAGAGGCAGTGTACATTTTAGGCATCAAGATCTATAGAGATAGATCGAGGAGGCTGCTCGGCTTAATACAGATCACGTACATAGACAAAGTGTTGAAGAGGTTCAACATGAGTGAGGCCAAGAAAGGGTTCTTGCCCGTCTCCCATGGTGTAAGGCTAAGCAAGACCCAGAGTCCTATGATGTCTGATGAGCGAAACCGGATGAGTAGGATTCCATATGCCTCGGCAATTGGATCCATCATGTATGCCATGCTATTTACACGGCCTAATGTTGCCTATGCAAGAAGCTTAACAAGCAGATACCAGGCCGACCCAGGTGAGATCCACTGCGCGGCAGTGAAAACTATTTTGAAGTACCTAAAAAGAACTAAAGATATGTTCCTAGTTTATGGAGCTGAGGAGGAGCTTTGCGTAAAGGGTTACGCTGATGCTAGTTTCCAAACCGATACACATGATTGTCAATCACAAACTGGATTTGTGTATGTCATCATTGTAGGAGCAGTGAGCTGGACGAGTTCCAAGCAAGATACGATGGCCTACTCCACAACAGCGGCCGGATACATTGCGGCTTGTGAAGTTTGAAAGGAAGGTGTTTGGATTCGGAAGTTCCTACAAGATGCTAGTGTGTTCCCAGGCTGGTCAAAACCATTGGACCTTTATTGTGATAATTCAGGTGCCATCGCACAGGCCAAGGAGCCGAGACAACACCACAAGACCAGGCACATAGACCAAAAATATGACCTGATACGAAAACTCGTAGAGAAAGATGATACTAATTTATGCAAGATTCACACGGATGCTAATGTTGCAGATCCGTTGACTAAGCCGCTTCCACAACCCAACCATAAGGGGCACGTTAGAGCTATGGGCATTCGATGTCTATTTGATTGACTCTAGTGCAAGTGGGAGACTGTTGGAGATATGCCCTAGAGGCAATCATGTATGATGATATTTCCTATGTGTTTATGAATAAACATAGTCCTTGGACATTACCATTGATGTGTATTCACAAGTACGTGACTTTGTTGTGAGACTATGCATTGTATGACGATTGTCCTCAATGGTCCCTAGTCGAAAGGGCTGTGCGGACACGCAACCAGTCAGACTAGCATATGACACGGTGGATGGTCCGGTCTCACTGAACATGTAGCATTGGATGCTAGCCGGATAATATGGGCTCAAAAAGGTCTGGTCGGATTTGACGTAATCGGATCCGAGTCGAGATAAGGTCTGAGTTAGACAGCCCAACTACGAGACGTAGCGATACGTCATCTGTGAGTCTCTAGTACAACATACGTTCTATGTCCTAAGACCTAAGCTGGCGCATGTACTCGGGATGGTGACAGACTTACTTTGGGCCTACCAAATGCTACTCCATGACTGGGTAGTTACAAAGGTAGGTTTCGGGCTTGTCGAGACCCAAGCTACAAGACATGGTCGAGCAAGATGGGATTTGCCCCTCCGATCAGGAGAGATATACTCTGGGCCCCTTGGGTGATCCGACTCGGATAAGCATGGCGATGCGATGAGGATTATGAGGTAATATGAATGTTGGTCGGATTCATCAGAACGAGAAAGATATCGTGTTGCAACAAGGATGACCATATCGCCTTGTGCACGACGACATATATCGTGTGTCAAAGGGAACATAAGTGTGAAGTACAGGTTCGCCTAACCAGCTTCATCGGACACTTGGAGTCGGCACACCTTGCTAGAGGCCGCTAACGACCGATCGAGTCGAATGTGATCTGACTCGTGACCAAGTGGACGAGAACCTAATGAGTCGCGCGCTTAAGGGAAGGAACACGTGGGCTTCAGGATCCGTTCGAGGCCCAAGAGTTGAGCCCGCGCCGGATGCCTATATATAGTGGAGGTGCAGCACACCCATCCAGTTGATCGCTTTGGCACCGTCATTAGGGTTTGCATGTGTTGCGAATAGCCACCTCCACTCGACGTCGACTGTGTGATCGGACCTAGCAGTCTGCCACACGGTGTGTTCCTCATGCACGTGCGGATACCGTTAGAGGCAGTGCACTTGTGCCACCCCGACGAACCTGTATGCGGGATCCGGTGAACCGGCTATTCGAGGGTGATCGGATCAGCTGCTCGAGGGAGAACGAACAAGGTGGAGATGGACCACGCGGACGCGCCGCCCCACCTATACTTCCGCTGCACGGCACTGCGCATCTAGTGGTAAGGATCTGTGATCCACCTCCATAGCATGTTCTTGGATGTTTTGCGTGTAGGAAAATTTTAATTCGCATGCGATGCACCTACGGTAGAACCCAACAGTGATATCGATAGTGGGTTGACAATATTACGATAATGACTAGAGCGTCAAGTAAGAATTCTCGCTAGATGTGAGCTTTGGATTTAAATAGGTGATCCTAATGGAGTATAGATGTCGAGTAAGTCTGCATGGTTCGGAGTAATTTGGGTTTAGTCCAATAATCTTGAACTTGATGCCATGTCTCCCAGTGGAATAATGAGATGGGGAAATTCGAGGTTGTCAGAGTTGATATAAGGATCTATATAAGCTTGACCTTGGAGTTCAATTGGTCATGATATTGGAAATTGGTGGATATACAGTGAGTGTCGTGGTTTTGTCACGGCAGATGTCCGGGTCAATGGACTTAGGTTCGGGGCGAACGCAACTACGTGGCGGCTTGAAGGGGTTGATCGGAATCGAGAAGACACGGAGTTTTACCCAGGTTCGGCCCCTCAAGTCGAGGTAAAAGCCTATGTCCTACTTGTCTGGTATTGATGATGATGAAGATCTCTCGGTTACAAGGGTGCTAATCGCTACCTCTAATCACGAGAGCCTCTAATCTCTCTATCTCTAATCTTGTGTTGTCTAAACTTGTGGACTTGTGTCCCTTGAGAATCTGTCCCTCTAGGGGTGCTCTACCCCTCCTTATATAAGTGGAGAGGGTAGGTTTACAAATAGAGTCCTACTAGGAGTCGGATTAGGACTCGTCTCTCACAAATCCTACTCCGGGTCTTATTTCCTTTAATGGAATCCTTCTCTCTTCGGGCCTTCTCTTGTGAGCCTTCTCTTGTGAGCCTTCTGGCGCCGGCTCACCCACCGGGTCTTATCCCGTGAGCCGCCTGGCGCTGGCTCACCCACCGGGTCTTATCCCGTGAGCCGCCTGGCGCCGGCTCACCCGCCGAGTCTTGGGCTTGGTTATCCAGTGACTCGCCTGCCGGGTCTTTAATAGAATGTCATGTCTTCGGCCGGGTCTCCTGTGAGTCGCCAGGGCGGGTCATACCACGGTGTATATCCCCGACATTAGCCCCCAGGTTAGCTTGAATTTATTCATGGTAACCTCCTGAAATAGGAATAGCAAATATGTTAAGTGGCCGGCTTGCTCCTTTGGCCGGCTTATAAAATGGCTTCTCAGGAATCCGGGTCTTCTCTATATATGAATGAACCGTCTTGATAATCTTGATTGTCAATGTCCTTTTGAAAAATATTGAGAATAGAATACCCATATGCCATTGAGCTGGCTTCCAATGCTCTTTGGCGGGTGATCTCCGGCCGGTTATAATCATTGATGATACCGGGTCATTATCATTGGTGACTCCGGGTCAAATAAATAGAATCCAGCTGACTTGATAAAAATATTGAGATAAAAATCCATCTGATGTAAAGCCGGACTTCCATTGTTGTAAAACAAGGCGGCTTATAAAATCTGGCGGGTTATGATCTTTTGATAATATCGGGTCATAAATGTTCAAGACACCGGGTCTAACAGCTCAACACCATAATTAAAATCTTGAAAACTGTCCTCAAAAGTTTTGATATGTCCATATTACCTGTAGCCCCCAAGCTCCAAGATTATCCATGATAACTTGGTGCTTTGCAAATAATATTTTGGACTGTGTAGCCCCCAAGTGCCGGGTTGTCCTGCTTGTAGCAATCTGGGACTTATAACTGTCTTATACCTTATGAAACTTTAGCGGGTGTAGCCCCCAAGGGCTGACTTATCAGAACGCTTCGACGGGTGTAGCCCACAAGGGCCGACTCATAAGAAAGCTTCGGTGGGTGTAGCCCCCAAGGGCCGGCTCATCAGAATGTGATGTGCCGGGTCTTCAATTTAGAACCTTATAATCTGTTTAAACGGCTGAATACTATAGCCCCCAAGTGCCGGGTCGCACGCCTGCGGCGACTTGGGACTTTAGAAAATTTTGATCTGAGCGGTGTAGCCCCCAAGTGCCAGGTCAGTAAGAATTTACTGGGCTAGGACTTCTAAAAATATGGAAAGGCCGACTCATATTCTTGAGAAAATATAGAAGGACCAAGTCATCTCTTTGAGATAATAGGGTCTTGCTTGACAATGTAATAATTTTGAAAGCCGGCTTGCATTAGCCCCCAAGTGTCGTGGTGCATGCTTGCAGCAACATGGGACTTGCATAATTGATATAAACTGGACTTTGAATAGTGTAGCCCCCAAGTGCCGGGTCGTCTGCCTGCGGCGAATCGGGACTATGTGAGAGTAATATGACTCACCATAATTTGTTGAATGAATCTTTGACCGCGGTTGTAATATAACCCGGAATGAATATCCTGAAATAATTCCTTTGCCTCTGATATGAAATTCCTGCTCGTGGTTGCGGTGCAACCCGGCAAATATAAGTTTGAGAAATCCATGAGTGTTGTAGACTACTACAGAGCACATTTGAAAAAATCCAAGAGCCGGTCAATTAGATGACACGGCATTATATCTTATAGGGCGACTCTTGAAAAATAATAAACTTCTCCGAGCTGGCTTAAAAAACCCAATCATTTAACACTGGTTATGATAACCATGAAGATCCAGCCATGTTGGCTATTAAAAGATCTATTTGGTCTTGCCAAATATTTAATAGAGGCTCATATTGAGAGATAATACCTGCAAAAAATAAACAAGACAGAATACATTCTCCATTGTTGTGAGGGCGGCTTGAAGAAGCTCAACCCGGAGATGTTCATACCTTTCATAGCATTGCTCCTTTCTCATAATCTTGCTCTGATCCGTCTTTTATAAGCCGGCATGTTTATCTGGAGGTGGGAAGCCCTCCTGAATAATCCACCTGTGAGATGTCAACTGGAGTAGCATGACTCCGAGTCTTATGAGCTTTGTTGATGACCGGTTGTGTAGGGTAATATGAGTTGTACTCCAATGTAAGAAGCCTCCATTGACAACCGCGGCTAATGAAGAGACGGAAGCGGCCTAAAGCCAGCAACTTTTTAGGATAACATGAGTCGCCCTTGCAAATAATTTCTTATAAGAGCCGGTTGTCTTAGGATATACGTAAGCTACACCTGACGGTAGGAAGCCTCTATTGACAACGGCGACTGTTGATGAACTCGAAGCGGCCTACAACCAGCTACATGAAGGGTGATGTAAGTTGTACCATGATGGTAAGAAGCCTCCTTTTAACAGCAAATACTTATCCATTGTATTCCAACACCGGTTATAAATAGGTTTATGTAAGCTATACCAAAGGTAAGAAGCCTCTACCGACAACCGCAGCTCAAAAAGCCTGCTGTTGGAGGGTGATGTAAGCTATACCCGAAGGCAAGAAGCCTCCTCCAATCAGCCAATGTTGCATAGGGCCGGCTGCCGATGGTATTATGTAAGCTATACCTTATGGCAAGAAGCATCCATTCGACAGCCGCGACTAGTAATTGTACTAGCCGGCTGTGTGAAGGGTTTATGTAAGCTATACCCAAGGGCAAGAAGCCTCCTTCCACAACTATTTTTGGCGTAAACGCCGGTTGTTAGGGTGAGATAAGCGAACCCGTCGGTAAGAAGCCCCCTTCGACAATTGCGGTTAATAAGTAACCGGAAGTGGCATAAAGCTAACCATTAGGGTGAGATAAGCGATACCCGTCGGTAAGAAGCCCCCTTCGATGGCCGCAGTTGATAAGCAACTGGAATTTGATGTACACGTTGTTGCCTTAGGGGAATTTTTTAAGCTATACCAAAGGTAAGAAGCCTCCATCAACAACAGCGCTTAATGTACTCAAATTAGGCATAAAGCCAATTGCGCATCATACCAGTTCAGGGTCTCTAAAGCGAGATTGACCGTCAACTCTATGAGCCGGCTCAGGGTCCCTAAGGCGAGATTGACTGGTAAGAGCTTAATTGTTTAACTTACAACAGTTCAGGGTCTCTAAAGCGAGATTGGCCGTCAACTCTGTGAGCCGGCTCAGGGTCTCTAAAGCGAGATTGACTGGTAAGAGTGACATCAGTTCAGGGTCTCTAAGGCGAGATTGGCCATCAACTTTGTGAACTGGCTCAGGGTCTCTAAAGCGAGATTGACTGGTAAGAGCTTCGGTGGGTCACAAACCACTTCGACTTAAACTTGTTGAGCCGAAAAATTTCATCTTGGCAAAAGACCCAGACTTCTCATTGAAAATGACCAAATGTGTCTTGCCATGTCTGTAGCCCCGAGTCTCAAATTGACTCGAAGAGGCGGCTTGAGAATCTTTCATCGAAAGTTGAGGTTGGCTGTGGCGGGTGATAAATGGTCCCATATGAATTGTTTCAATGATCCGGTTGATGGTTCGTTCCAGATGTTTTGCTTGAAGTGAACCAAACTGTAGTGGCAGCGGCTTATGCGCTTGTACGTTGGGCAGCTCATATTGATGAGCACTGCACCCATATATTGATGTAGATCAAATTATGGGTGGTGTCTTGCACGCATCCGTTGGGCGGCTCGTACAAGCGAGCACTGCACCGATATGTTGATGTAGACATAGAAATCAGCTGTGGCGTTGTCACTCGGTTCTGTTGTGAAAGACGGCCATGGTATTGTAAGCCGGTGTCGATGGATGAGTCGGCCACGAGTGTTATAAACTGGCACGAATGGTTGGTTCATCCGCGGTCGTTGTAAGCCGGTGCAGACGGATGAGAGACGGCCATAGTATTGAGAACCGGCGCGGGTGGCGAGAGTCGGCCACGGCGTTGTAAACCGGCGCAGTGGAGAGAGACGGTCACAGCGTTGTAAGCCGGTGAAGTTCCGAGAGACAACCGTGGCATTTGTTGGTGAAGACCATACTACGGTTCCGGCAGCTTGCTACACTCATTAGGCGGCTCATACTGGCGGGTGAGCACGCATGGTACCGGTGTGTTGATGTAGACCGGTCCATGGGTGCAGCGACTCACGAGCGTCCATTCATCAACGCAACACGGATGAACCTGAATGCGCTCTAGCCTGCGGTATAATGCCACGCAAACATATTTCCTGCATAAAAATATTGCAAGAAAACGAAGTAATTGTTCTTTTACCAATTTAATATGTATTGAAAACAACAAAGGGCAAATACACCTGATTTAGGATGACGGATGGCCCCTGTGTTAGTGAACTCTCCGGCAGCTTTAAGCGATGGAGGTGGAGGGCGAGGCGAGACGGGGCGACTCGGCCACGGCTGCCGAAGGCGAGGCGAGAGACGGTGCGTGGATGTAGACCTAACCGTATGAATGGTAGTTTGTACGCGTCCGTCCAGTAGCTCATCATGGCGATATGCTGGGCCAAAAATTTATCCACCACGGAGTTGATGATCATCGTGGTGAAGCTTAAGTTTTACCACACGCGAGTCACCGATGCCCGCACTCCTCATATATCAAACAGGCCTGAGAGGGGCGTTGAGCCAGCAGGTGCAGAGACGGCAGCAGGCCAGACGGAGGCAGCGTACGGGGGCGATTCGGAGCGGTCGGACGGACCGAACGGTCGGGCGGCTCGACGGCGTTGGATGTGCCGCCTCCACACGCGGGTGAGTCGGTGGTGGAACCAAGGGCGGCTCGGCAAAGGTAGAGCTGGCGAGGGCGATTCGGCGGCTCGACGACGCAAAGCGGCTCGCCGACCGGCGGCTCAAGCAGTGAGCGGGCGAGGCTGGCTCCACGGCGGCTTGCGAAAGTGGAATCAGCGCAGCGACGGCTCGCGGTGTGGCGCGGCGCAGCTGCGGCTGCCGGGTCAGGAGGCATGCGGCTCTGTGGTGAGAACCGGCCACAACGGAGTGATGAGGAGGCGAGAGGAGCCCACGGCGGCGCAGTCTGCGGAGGCGGCGAGAGGGCATTGCCGGTTTGGCCAGAAGCGGGACAGCCGGACGCGGCGATGGCTGGCGTAGCTCGACGGAGTGTGAGGCCCGGCGATGGTGCACGCAAGACGCGGCATCGGCCCGGTGATGGCGCGCGCGAGACGAGGAGCAAAGCCAGCCGCAGGGGCTGGTGAGCGGTCGTGAGGTCTGGCGAAAAACGGGGCCGACAAAGGCAACGCGGGGGCGGCTCAATGGATGAGGCGGGGAAGGTGTGTGGTAAAGCCCGCCAGCGGTTGCGGCGGAGGCGGCTCGGCAAACTGGCAGACCTTACCGGCAACTGTGGGAATGGTTGACGGCAACGATTGGCCGCCCAAGCACGGTCGGGGCAGAGACCGGTAGAGCAAATCTATTGAGGCGGGGTGGCTGAGACCGGTAGATTCTTTCCGAACCGGCTCTTCTCATCCGGCTCATAATGAGCTTCTCGATTCCTAAGGAGAGATCCCTCCAAGAACACAAAACCATCATGCGCAGCCCCATGGTGGGCGCCAACTGTCGTGGTTTTGTCACGGCAGATGTCCAGGTCAACGGACTTAGGTTCGGGGCGAGACGCAACTACGTGGCGGCTTGAAGGGGTTGATCGGAATCGAGAAGACACGGAGTTTTACCCAGGTTTGGCCCCTCAAGTCGAGGTAAAAGCCTACGTCCTGCTTGTCTAGTATTGATGATGATGAAGATCTCTCGGTTACAAGGGTGCTAATCGCTACCTCTAATCACGAGAGCCTCTAATCTCTCTATCTCTAATCTTGTGTTGTCTAAACTTGTGGACTTGTGTCCCTTGAGAATCTGTCCCTCTAGGGGTGCTCTACCCCTCCTTATATAAGTGGAGAGTGTAGGTTTACAAATAGAGTCCTACTAGGAGTAGGAGTAGGACTCGTCTCTCACAAATCCTACTCTGGGTCTTATTTCCTTTAATGGAATCCTTCTCTCTTTGGGCCTTCTCTTGTGAGCCTTATCTTGTGAGCCGCCTGGCGCCGGCTCACGCACCGGGTCTTATCCCGTGAGCCGCCTGGCGCCGGCTCACCCGCCGAGTCTTGGGCTTTGTTATCCTGTGACTCGCCTGCCGGGTCTATAATAGAATGTCATGTCTTCGGCCGGGTCTCCTGTGAGTCGCCAAGGCGGGTCATACTGCGGGGTATATCCCCGACAGTGAGGATGTCCCTTTTCAATAGTTTGTAGATTATAGGAACTCTAGGAGACTATGTAGAACCCCACCAGTATTGGATTTGTAGGAGTGATGGGTCAAGTAATGATTGATGGGATTGATGGACCACTGGATTGGATTCATCGGAAGGAAACAAGATCTTGGATTGAGAATACATGTTTCCTTGGCATAGAAATGCACTGCCTTAGACCTTCGATAGGTTAGTAGAACACTTGGATTTGTAGTCTCATAATCAAGTTGAGCAGCTTGGATGCTTCTCCCAAGGATTTTTATATAGGGATATATATGAGTTAACTATAGTATATGTATGATGGTATGGGTTAGTCCTTCTCTCAAAGCCATGGAAATATGTGTAGCATGAGTGATGTTGGAGTTGACTTATATGACATGATACCCTCAATGATATAGGATGATTTTATTTGGAGAAATAGGAAGGACTATTGGCATCTAAGAATTGTGCTCAACGATAAGATGATAGATGTTCACTCACATCCTAAGCTCCTTGAGATCCCGAAGCTTTACCAAGCCATAATATGGTTGTACCATGACCATAGGTCTTGGCTGTAAGTCATTAGACTATGGCCAATACTCCACATCGACCACCACCAATCACGTTCACAAGGAAGGTGGACAGGAAGAACTGGATCATGCTAGAACCAAAGTTGGACCACAAACCCCTGGGCAAGTGACCATCCGGAACAAACGACCACTCCGCTCACACATCCCATGAGCAATGTGTTTATGTGCTACTTGGAGAAATATATTTTTATCCTCATGGATGATAAACTTATTTACCCAATGAGAGAAAGGAACATCTTAGTCCTTTTTGGATAAGCCCACTCCCCAAATCACCCTCCCTGCAGTAGAAGGCATTCCTGCCCAAGCAAGGGGAAGAGACACTATAGCTGGGAAGCCATGAAGACTAAGAAGAGGAAGCAAGAGAAGTTGATACATCTCCAACATATCTATAATTTATGAAGTATTAATGCCATGTTTACAATAATTCTATATGATTTTGGTATGATTTTATTAGAACTAACCCGGACTGACGTTGTTTTCAGCAGAACTACCGTGGTGTTGTTCTTGTGTAGAAATAAAAGTTCTCGGAATGGGCTGAAAATTTACGGAGAATTTTTTTGGAAAATATAAAAATACTGGAGCAAAAATATACCGGAGAAGAGTCCTGAGGGAGTCACATGCCACGAGGGCACGGCAACCCCCTAGCCACGCCTAGCTGGCTTGTGACCTCCTCGGGAACCTTCTGGGCATGGGACCAATGCAAAATACTCCTATAAATACCCAAACCTCCGAAAAGAAACCTAGATTGGGAGTTCCACCACTTCAAGCCTCCAGAGCCATGAAAAACCAATCAGGAGCCTATTCCGGCACCCTGTCGGAGGAGGAAACCATCACCAGAGGCCATCTTCATCATCCCGACAGTCTCCATGATGAGGAGGGAGTAATTCACCCATAGGGCTGAGGGTATGTACCAGTAGCTATGTGTTTGATCTCTCTCTCTCTCTCTCTCTCTCTCTCGTGTTCTTAAGATGGCACGATCTTGATGTACTGCGAGCTTTATTGATATAGATGAATCATATGGAGTTTTCCCCTCTCTATCTTCTTGTGATGAACTGAGTTTTCCCTTTGATGTTTTCTTATCGGGTTGAGTCTTTAAGGCTTTGAGAACACTTAATGTATGTCTTGCGATGGGATATCCGTGGTGACATGGGATGTTCTATTGATCCACTTGATGTATGTTTTGGTGATCAACTTGTGGGTTCCATGACCTTGAGAATCTATGCATAGGGGTTGGCACATGTTTTCGTCTTGAATCTCCGGTAGAATCTTTGGGGCACCCTTTGAAGTTCTTTGTGATGGATTGAACATGATGAATCTGGAATTGTGTGAAGCATACCATATAATCAAGCCCATGGGTACTTGTGGTGACATTGGAGTATCTAGGTGACATTAGGGTTTTGGTTGATGTGTGTCTTAAGGTGTTATTTTAGTACGAACTATAGGGTTGTTCGTGAGACTCATAGGGATATCTCATAAGATTGATCGGAAAAGATAACTTTGAGGTGATTTCGTACCGTACAATAATTTCTTCGTTAGTTATCCACCAATTGTGACTTTGGAGTGAACTCTTTCTCGCATGAGAGGTATATACATATGATTCAACTATGTTAGTACTGTTGAAAGAACTTGCACTAGTGAAAGTATGAACCCTAGGCCTTGTTTCCAAACATTGCAATGCTGTTTTTGCTCACTTTTATTACTTGCTACCCTTCTGTTTTTTATATTTTGAGATTAAAAAATCCTATATCTACCATCCATATTACACTTGTATCACCATCTCTTTGCCGAACTAGTTCACCTATACAATTTACCATTGTATTGGGCGTATTGGGGACACAAGAGACTCTTTGTTGTTTGGTTGCAGGGTTGTTTGAGAGAGACCATATTCATCCTACACCTCCCATGGATTGATAAACCATAGGTCGTCCACTTGAGGGAAAATTGCTACTTTCCTACAAAACTATGCGCTTGGAGGCCCAACACGAGTCTACAAGAAGAAGGTTGCGTAGTAGACATCAAGATCTTTTCTGGCGTCGTTGCCGGGGAGGTGAGTGCTTGAAGGTATATCTATAGATCTTGCAAACAAATCTTTTAGTTTCTTGTTTATTCACTAGTTTGGTTTTATAAAAGAAAACTACAAAAAATATGGAATTGAGGTTGCCTCATATGCTTCATCTTTTTATTGTTTTTCGTGAAAATAATGGAAAGGAAAGTTGTGCTCAAGTGTTACGAGAAGAAGTTATTAAAATGTTTGCCACTAAATGTTTGAGTGATGAGCATGATTTCAATAGTGTTAGTATGAATTTTCTGAATGTCCATGATGCTAATGATATGCCAGGCCACAAGCTTGGGGATTCTATGTTTGATGAAGATGATATTTTTTGTCCCCCAGGTTTTGATGAGCAAAACTATTATGATGATAGCATGCCTCCTATATATGATGATTATGATGATGACATGTATGCTATAAAGAGTTATATTAACCATGAAACTTGTCATCATGATTTTAATATTCAATGTGGTCATGTCAATCAAGAATCTCATGATAGTTACTTTGTTGAGTTTGCTCCCACTACTATGAATGAGAAGAAGTTTGCTTATGTGGAGAGTGATAAATTTCTATGCTTGTATATCATGAAAGGAATGCTTTATGTGCTGGTTATATTGTGGAATTCCTTCATGATGCTACTAAAAATTATTATGAGGGAGGAATATATGCTTGTAGGAATTGCAATAATATCATGTTCCCTCTCTATGTGTTCAAAGTTTTGAAGTTATGCTTGTTTTGGCTTCCTATGCTAGTTGATTCTTGCTCACATAAATTGTTTGATCACAAAATCCCTATGCATAGGAAGTGGGTTAGACTTAAATATGCTTGTCATGTGATTCATGATGCTCTCTTGCATGTTTCAACTATTATTCCTATACGAGCATCATTGAAATCATCATACCTAGCTGAAAGGCATTAAACAAAAGCACTTGTTGGGAGACAACCCAACACTTTTACTTTATGTTTTTGTGATTTCACATGATTAATCTATTGTAGTAATCGTATTTTTTGTCTTTTGTTTCAATAAAGTGCCACGTAAAGCCTTTGGGATAGTGTGGATACTTGCTTCTTTGATTCTGTGCAAAAACAGAAAGTTTTGCGTCCAGTATATGAATTATCTGATTTTACTGGGAGTCAAAAAATTCTGATTTTACAAAACTCAACTATATGATTTTACAAAACATTTATATTTAAATTCTGTGATATGTCCTAATGTTTCAGAATTTTTAGAGTCAGCGATGCTTGGTGATCATTCATATCTTTACAAATTGTTTGCATGCATAGTTTGCTTGTTTTAGTGTTCCCATAGCTTATATTCGGTGATATAAATTTTGGGAATGATGTAATACAGTAGGTATTATGTGAGAACAATTATGAATCTTGTCTTGAGAGTACCTAAGTGAATGATCTATCTTTATTACACTAACCTTTCCCACAAAGTTCTGCTAAGTTTTGTGTGATTGAAGTTTTCAAGTTTTGGGTTAGACACTGATGTCATGAGAATAAGGAGTAAAAAGAACCTAATATTGGGGATTCCAACGCACCCCCAAGGTAATATCCAAGGAATACTTAAGCGCCTAAGCTTGGGGATGCCCCGGAAGGCATCCCCTCTTTCGTCTTCAACATTATCGGTATATCTTACTTGGAGCTCTATTTTTATTCGTCACATAATATGAGTTTAGCTGGGATCATCATTTTATTTTGTTGTTCTTTTCTAGGTGTAATTTTTAATCTTGTTTTTCAATAAAAGTTCCAAGAACTGCCTTAGTATGCTTGCATTGCATGTTTTGATATGTGCTGGGTAAAAACAGAAACTTCAGCTGTAGTGTTCGAATTTTCATATTTTACTGGAATGCGGAAAGTTCGTGAAACTTTTACACAATGTTTTCATATAATTTATGTAGCATGTCCTAAAGTTTCATAAATGTTTGAGTTACATATGTAGACTGGGTTAAAGATTCCTACGGACTGTTTTGTTTAGACATATTGTTGCCATAGTTTCGTTATCTACTTAGCCTATAGTTTCCATAACCTATATTGGTAGATATAAATTGGGGAAATGATAGTATACAGTACCTAATGTTTGAAAATTATTGTGAAACTTTTCTTGGCAGTACATGAAGTGTATATTTGTTCTTATGTGTACTAACCTATCTCACGGGTTCTTTTTGAGTTTTGTGTGGATGAAGTTTTTGAGAATAGGTGAATCGGGGATATGAGAAGATTGAACAAGATACAAAAGCTCAATCTTGGGGATGACCAAGTCACCCCAAGTAATATTTCAAGAACTCTCAAGCATCTAAGCTTGGGCATGCTACACATCCCACCGCTCTTCGTCAACTATTGATTAGCCTATGTTGAGCCTAAATTTTTATTCGTTCACATGATATGTGCTATTCTTGGAGTGCTATTTTTGTTTTACTTGTTGTTTAAATAAAATACTCAGATATGAAAATCTTTATTGAGATAGAGAGAAAGTCCTCACATAGTGACTGAATTATTTGACTACTCATTGATCTTCACTTATATGTTTTGGAGTAGTTTTGTCATTTACTCTAGTGCTTCACTTATATCCTATGAGTAAATGGTTGAATGAATTGAATATCATAAATCTAAAATTATATATGTTTTATATGATTATCCCATGGGGAGTAAAGACTTCACATATAAGAAGTATAGGTGGTAAAATTTATTGAAAGTTAGCAAACACCGCATTGGTCACTTGAACAATTCATGAAAGAATACTCAAGGAAGAGAGATTTCACATATAAATATACTATCGTGGACATCTTCTATGATTGTGAATACCCATTAATTATTTTCAAACTTGAGAAAATTAGTTGAAGTTGCACAAGGAAGGCAACATAATGAGTTATGCTTGGGTATATTTGTATAGAAGTTATATTGTTATGGATCCTCCAACATGTGGTCCTTCCTTCCACCTCATACCACCAAAACTTCCGCACCAAATAGAACTACTACGTGTGCATCCAAACACCCTTAATCCAGTTTTTCCATGAGAGTCCACTATACATACCTATGGATTGAATAAGGTCCTTCAAGTAAGTTGTAATCGGTGCAAAAAGCAATAAAAATTGCTCCTAAATATGTATGATCTTTTATTGTAAGGGAAAATAAGCGTTGGACAAACTTGTGATGGTAAAGAAATAAAAGCGATATTCCTTTGCATTAAGAGTTTGCACATCCAAAAACAAAAAGCACATGACAACCTCTGCTTCCCTCTACGAAGGTCCTATCTTTTACATTCTAGTACTTACCTTTATGCAATAGTCATGGTGATCTTCACCACTTCCTATATTTCGCATTTTTCTCTTGGCAAGCATCATGTGGTGGGGAAAGATCCGAGCATATATGGTCAGACAAATATATTTGATCATGAATTATTATTGTTGACAGTTATCTATATCATAAATAAGTTGGGAGGCGAAACATTAAGCCCCTATCTTTCTTTGTGTTTGACGGATGCCATTTGCTCTAAAAATATGCTTTGATAATTATCAATCATGGAAGACTACATGTGTGGTGGGGAACGAACACCTCTGGGATCGGAGGGACCCCTTTATTGTTTGGCGGGGGAGAAGGCTCGCACAAAGAGCAGATCTGATGAACAACACGCGGTGATTTTTATCCAGGTTCGGGCCGCAAAGGTGCATAAAACCCTACTCCTGCTTGGTTGTATTGGGTGACTGTTTTTAGGGTTCCAGCTATAGGAGCACTCTGAATAGCTGCTACCCGTATGAGCTGGAAGGTCGAAAAGTCGAAAAGGGGAAAAGTCCTCTACCGTAATGCCTTGGGCCTCCTTTTATATGATCAAGGGGATCCCAATAGTGGCATACAGTGCATACACGAGGTGTACAGAGCTATAGTGCTATCATACCTAACACTAACGGAGTAGGACAGGCGCATTTAATGCACTGTCGGGCACTCTGATTGTCTACGGGACGGGACAGCAGCCCGTCCCATCGGCACCACTTAGCCCCACCATCGCCGGCGCCGCGATGCGTGCCCAGGCGGGGCGACACCTGGCCTGTGCGCTGGCGGGGCCTTGTCGGGGATTCACCTTGCCGGGTCTTCGCCTTGCCGGGTCTTGTCGGGGCTTTGCCTTGCCTAGGGGTTTGATGGCCATCCCGGCAAGGTCTTGCCGTGGGTCTTGGTTCTCCTGTACTTGTATCTAGGAGCTCCTTGCCGGGCCTCGTCTTCAGGGTGGCTACTACTGCCCATGCATGAGTAAGGGGCACTAGAGAGACCAAAACTCTAGTGCATCGACAGGAGCCCCCGAGCCTGGGCCACACATGGTGCGAGGCGTTGTTTGGCCAGGCCCAAACAGTGCACGGGCACGCCTGGCAGGGTCTTGTAGTTGTGATCATTGCGCTTACTACGCCTCCCCATGATGCCCATTGAATACGGGACGTGAGACGGTGCGGCAGTCAAATTTTCAATTACTGCGTCAGGTCGCTTCCGGCACGTGCGCTGCATGCATAGCGGGAAGCCAGCAATGGGTGCCCGTGACTTAAAGTCCCTAGGAAAAGGCATTAACTGCAGCGCCATGGATTGGAGCAACGGGGTGGTTGTTGTTCGCCTCGTGATCGAGGGTGCCGCTATTGGAGGAGGTGGGCGGCGAACCTTGGAGCAGGGGAGAGCCAGCCCCCGCGCTTCTCCCTATTAATTGAGGGGTAGTGAGGGCGGTGCTTATGGGAGAAAGTCAAATAAATGTGTTCTTAGGAAAAGGCGACATCTGATGTAAATTTCACCCTATTTTGAATAACTGTGTATTATCTTCCTTGTTAAACGGTTTATTGGCATGGAACTTTCCCTACGCCTTTTAGGAAGAATCTTGCCGGCGTGTGTAGCCCTACCGCGAGCGCTTTGAGGAACGGGTCCTTAGCAGCCTGCTGGCGGTTCCATTGTTGGCAAGATACCCTGGCGTTCTTGGCACGACCGCTTAAGCTGTTGATCTTGCTCGGAACAGAATAAGGGCGCGAGCACAACCTCTTGGGTCGTTGAGCAGACTCGAAACGAAGCAAGAGTGCGGGTGTAGCCACTTAAGCCATTGAACGTACCCGAAACAGAGTGAGGGCGTAGCCAATCACAGCAAGGTTCCCGTGCGTGCAGGTTTTCCATACACAAGTCAAAATCGTCCAAGGAAAATAATTTCAAAGCAGGAATTCACTTGGAGTTTTGCAACTTATCTTTTCATTGTCATACTCCTTCTTGCAAGATTTTTTTAATGTCGCCTATAGGTATCCACACCAACATTCCCCCCTCGGCAAAGCTGCACGCGAGGTAACCTTCTGTCCTTCAAGAAAAATAAAGAAGAGAAAATATGGATGTGGAACCTTGGTGGTCTGTTAGCTCTTGCCGAGGGTAAGCGTAATGCAATATCTCAGACAAACATGCACATAAGTAAACATGAGAATCAACAAGATTTGTGGAACACTTATCTTTATTCAACTACACATAGGGTCTGCGCCAGGCTTTGTACCAAGGATTACATGCTTTAGTGGCAAGACTTGTACAAAAGGTGGTTGCCGGGAGACCCGACAACTGCGCCTTATGGGTAGAACTGATGAAGATATTCGATATTCCAGGAGTTGCTCACTGGGATCCCATCTTCGGTCTCCAGGCGTACTACGCCAGGCCTGGTGACTCGCACTACCTAATAAGGGCCTTCCCACTTTGGCATCAACTTGTTTGAATTCTTGGCTGACTGAACTCGCTGAAGAACAAGGTTGCCTTCCTCAAGACTTCGGGCATTAACTTTGCGGCTATGATAGCGGCACAAAGCTTGCTGGTAGCATGCAGCTCTCACGGCAGACTGAAGACAGTCTTCCTCAGGGAGCGTCGCGTCATCTTGCCGCAACTGCTCTTGCTCGCGCTCATCATAAGAGAGCACTCGAGGTGACCCATATATGAGTTCCATGGGGAGAACTACTTCCGCCCCATATATGAGGGAGAAGGGTGTCTGGCCGGTAGCTCAATTTGGTGTCGTTTTGATTGACCAAAGAACCACCAGCAACTCATCAATCCAGTGCCTTCCGCACTTGTGCAGCTTGTCGAAAGTTCTTGTCTTGAGGCCTTGCAGCACTTTAGCATTAGCCCTTTTCGCTTGGCCGTTGCTCCTTGGGTGGGCAACAGAAGGAAAACAGATTTTGCTGCCAAGGTCTTGGACATACTGCTTGAAGGTGTGGCTTGTGAACTGTGTGCCATTGTTAGTGATGATCCTGTTGGGAACACCAAAGTGGCACACTAGTCCTTTGAAGAACTTGATGGCTGACTGTGTTGTCACCTTTCTCACTGCTTCCACTTCTGGCCACTTTGTGAACTTGTCGATTGCAACATACAAGTACTCAAAGCCCCCGACAGTGTAGGGAAAGGGGCCCAAGATGTCAAGACCCCAGACCAAAAATGGCCAGGAGAGAGGGATTAGCTGAAGGGCTTGAGCTGGTTGATGGAATTTCTTTGAATGAAACTGGCATGCTTCACACTCGGTTACTAGCGCAGTTGCATCCTAGAGGGCAGTGGGCTAAACGAAACCTTGCCGGAATGCCTTATCGGCAAGTGCTCTTGATCCTATGTGGGCGCCACATATGCCTCCATGTATCTTTGCCAATAGCTCTAGTACATCCTCTCGAGAAAAGCACATGAGTTTCACACCATTCGGTCTCTTTCTGTACACGACGTTCCCCACGAACTGGTACATATTAGATCGGTGGGCTACTTTCTCTGCTTCCTCTTGTTCCTCGGGGAGTTCACCTGTCTGAAGGAAATGGACGATGTGTTGTGTCCATGCTGGAGCTTAGGGCTCGACAACAAGGACTAAAGGCATATCCTCTGTTGGGGAAGCATTCGTCTCAACATCAAGGGCCCGAGGTCCTGCCGGAGTCTGCTGCCTCCCGGCAAGCCTGAGGCTCTGCTGGAGCACGGCGCCACCAGCAAGCCTAACGTCGTCCCCGGCAACTTCCTCGCCGGTGACTTCTGGGAGCTCTGCCAGAAAATACTTGCTGGAACTCAACTTCCTTCTTTTCCCCTGTCCAGTTGATGTTGTCACAGATGGTTGAGTCAGTCGGAGCACGAAAGTTCCTGGTTCCATAGGCAACTTAAGGGCAGGACACATTGACAGGCCATCAGCAACGTTGTTCTCTGCATGCAGAACGTGCTCCATTTGCAGACTGTCAAAACTTTCTTCCAACTTACTCACTTCCTCTACATAAGCTTCCATCAATGGACTCTAATAATCCTTATTCACTTGCCTAGCGACAAGCTGAGAATCACCCCTGACAATAAGTTTCTTGATCCCAAGGTCTGTGGCGATCCTGAGACTAGCAAGCAGCCCTTCGTACTCAGCAGTATTGTTCGTTGATCTCTCCCGAGGAAAGTGCATCTGAATCACATATTTGAGGTGCTCTCCGGTGGGAGCAACAAGCAGCACTCCGGCACCGGCGCCTTGCAGTGAGAAAGCTCCATCGAAATACATGATCCACTCTTGATTTGTTTCCTTGCCAGGGAGAGTTGACTCTGGAACTTTTTCATTTGGTGTTGGGGTCCATTCTGCAATGAACTCCACCAAGGCTCTACTCTGGATGGTCGAAGTACTTTCAAACTTGAGACCAAATCTTGACAGTTCCAAAGCCCACTCCACAATCCTGTTGGTAGCTTCTGGGTTCTGCAAAATCCGCTGCAATGGGAAGCGAGTGACGACGGTGATCTCATGTGCTTGGAAGTAATGGTGCAGCTTCCACGAAGCCATAAGGAGGCCGAAGAGCAACTTTGGCACACCAGAGTATTTTGACCTAGCCCCCTGCAAAAGGGAGCTGAAAAATAGACTGGGCATTGCACCCTTCTTCTTCTGAATTGTCTCATTCAACTGCGCAGATCCTTCCTTGCCGGCACCAGACCCTGTCAGGGAATGTCTTGGCTTGTCGCCTAGCGGTCCTGCTGCTGTCGCTGCTTCTTCATCAGCTTCTCTTTCAGCCACTAGTGCAGCACTCACCACTTGATTTGTTGTCGCTAGATATAGCAGCAACGGCTCTTGTGGTTTTGGCGTGACAAGGACTGGCGGAGAGGAGAGGTACTTCTTCAAATCTTGTGGCGCTGCCTCCGCTTCTGGAGTCCATCTCATCGGACCATCCTTCTTCAAGATTTTGAAAAAGGGCAGGGTGCGCTCAGCAGATTTTGAGATGAACCTACTCAGAGCAGCAACACAGCCGGCAAGACGACACACGTCCTTGACATGTCTTGGTGCTTCAATTTGCTCAATCGCTTTGATCTTGTCGAGATTTGCTTCAATTCCACATTGAGATACAAAGAACCCGAGAAGTTTGCCGTATGGGACGCCGAACACGCACTTCTCAAGGTTGAGCTTCATGTTGATCTTACATAGATTTGCAAATGTTTCTTCTAGGTCTGATATGAGTGTAGCCTTGTCCCTGGTTTTGACCACTATGTCATCCATATAAGCCTCCATATTTCTATGTAGCTAGGGCTCAAAACCAATCTAGACTGCTCTGGCAAATGTAGAACCAACACTCTTCAACCCGAAAGGCATAAGAAAAAAGCAATATGTACCACATGGGGTGATAAATGCGGTCTTCTCCTCGTCTTCTTTGGCCATGAAAATCTCATGATAGCCTGAATAGGTGTCAAGGAAAGATAATAAGTCACAGTCGGCAGTGGAGTCCACAATCTGGTCGATGCGCGGCAAGGGAAAAGGATCTTTGGGGCAGGCTTTATTGATGTCTGTGAAGTCAATGCATAGCCTCCATTTCCCATTCGCCTTGCACACTACAACTGGATTAGCGAACCATGTTGGATGAAGTACTCGTGTGAACAAGCCAGCCGCGTCTAATTTCTTGATCTCTTTGGCAATGAACTGTTGCCGCTCCAAAGCCTGCTTCTGGACCTTCTGCTTGACGGGTCGCGTGTGTGGACAGACAGCAAGGTGGTGCTCAATCACCTTCCTAGGAACATCAGGGATATCAGATGGTTGCCATGCAAACACATCGACATTCGCCCGCAGGAAGGCGATGAGCGTGCTTTCCTGTTTGTCATCAAGGGTGGAACTTATGGTGAATGTTCCTCCCGTGCCATCCTCCTTGGAGGGCACCTTCTTAGTCTCTGGTGGAGCTGCCTTGGACTTCTTGCTCTTGCCAGTGGAGCTCTCTCGCACATCGTCAATGGGAGCACAGCACCCCAAGGAGGCACGCTTGTTGGAATGTGTGCGAGAGGCCTTGTCAATCTTCTTCCCCCCAGGAGCTTCGGCAGCAGGAGCAAGTGCCTTGGCGGCAGGTGCTGCAACTGCCTCCCGGTAGAGTTGGTTGGCATAGATAAGCGTGCCTTCCTTGTTAGAGTTGATCGCGATGACGCTCATTGTCCCGGGCATGTTCAACACATTGTAATCGAAGTGGGTGGCCGCCATGAACTTGGCCAGCGCCGGGCGACCAAGGATACCGTTGTACGGCAATGAGATCTTGGCGACGTCAAAAACGATCTTCTCTGTCCTGAAATTTATGTCACTGCCAAACGTCACAAGCAGCATGATCTTGCCCTTCGGCTGAGTCCTCCCTGAATTGACCCCTTGGAAAGCGCATGTTGGCTCGAGATCTTCATTAGGAATTTGCAGCCTCTGGATGACATCAGGCAAGATCAGATTTAGGCTGGCCCCACTATCAACTAGCATCTTCGTCACCTTGAGGTTGCGAATTGTTGGCGAAACCAACAATGGCAGGCACCCGACCGCAGTTGTGCGGTCAGGGTGATCCTCGGCGTCGAAAATGATAGGAGTGTTGGACCACTTCAAAGTCCTCTAGGCACCGATAATCGGCTTCACCGTGTTAACCTCTCGTGCCCATTATTTAAGTTGGTGGTGAGAGGAATGTGACGAGGCACCTCACTCGATGCACATCATCTCTGTAGCCTTCTGGAACTCATGCTCATTGGACACGTCATCCTCTTTGACGTTATCATCATCACCCTCTTGCTTGTCGCGGCTACGAGCAAGTCGGTCTTTTTGTTGTTTGGGCTTGCCTCAGCAACCTCCTCGGCCAACGCGCTTCTTGTCGGACCCCTCTGCACCATCCTGGCCTTTCTCCTTGTCTCACCTCTCGTGCTCAGCTTTTTGCTTCTTGGCAAGCTGCTCAACTTGTTGGCAGTCCTGGAGATCGTGTCCCTTGGTGCGATGGATCTTGCAATACTGCTTGACGGAGCGTTCCGGCTTGTCGACAGCCGCCATCATCTGGAAGGAGACGCACCCGACAACATACTTGCCGAGGTCATCAACCTCACCCATCTTGGCGGTACCGGGGTTGCTGGATCCCTCGACAGCAAGCACGGCCTTGCCCTTGCACTTCTTGTTACGCCGCTGACCCTTCTTTGCCGGGGTGGTGGTGTCTTCATCCTCAGAGTTGACCCCTGCGCCAGCATCCTCGCCAGGGAGCCTCCTTCCTTCTTCAGCCCTAGCACATTTATCTGCCAAAGCATAAAGCTCGGCAATATCCCTGACCTTGTTCATCACGAGCTCTTCCCACATCCTGCGGTTGCGCATGTTCTGATGGAACATGCTGATAACAGCGGCAGGATGAACGTCTGGTATGTTGTGGTGCACGCGGCTAAACCTTTGGATGTACTTGCGCAAAGTCTTGCCCTCCTTCTAGGGGATGATGTGCAAATCGCTCTCTTGACCAGGAGCTTGGTGGCCTCCGGTAAAGGCGCCAACAAACTCGTGGTACAGGTTTGCCAAGGAGGCGATGGATCCTTCTGGCAGGTGCATCAACCACGACCTGATATTGGGTTTAAGCACCAACGGGAAGTAGTTGGCGAGTATCTTGTCGTTGCGAGACCCGGCATCCTTCACCGCAATGGTGTAGATGCTCAAGAACTCTGACGGGTGAGTCTTGTCATCATACTTCTCGAGGACCTTTGGCTTGAACATGCGGGAATTGGGCCACTGGATTTGCCACGGCTCACGGGTAAATGATGGACAACCCACCTCGCAAGGTAGGCTGGCAGGATACCCTGGTGCGGCCTTGTCTACAGTGGGCCCCATGCGCTTATCATATTGATGGCACGCTTCCGGACGTCGCTCGATTGTAGTTCGAGCGTCTTCCTTGCTTCGTTCCCGAAGAACTTGACGCTGGTCGTGGCGAGTCCGTGGATCAGACGACACCATCGTAAGCGTCGGTCCGTTGAGTCGGCGACCGGCATTGTTGCTGTGGAGGAGAGTGCGCCGTGATTGCACTGCCTCCGGCCTTCTCACCACTGGCGCGAGCTGGCTCGATGGACCAAAATTTGTCAGCAAGGCTGAGGAGGCTCTGAATGGTGGCTCTCTGTTCGTCGAGCTTCTCCGCAGCCGGAGGGAAGTTCAGGAGTAGTTGTGCCCGTGCCATTGCTTCTTCCGGCATGGTCGGCAGCGAACGGCATGAAGAACGCGAGGTGCTCTAACTCCTAACAGTGTTATAAGGAGCTCCTCCGCAGTCCCGCGATGGCACGCCACTCCCACTAGCATGCTGACGAGCATGTTGGTCCTGCGCACCTTGGGAGTGATGCCCAGGAGATTTTCTGTGGGGACGTTGGGAACCGTGGGCACCATGGCGGTGCTCTTTGCGCGCATTCTAGGAAGGTCACGGCATAGGCGCCAACATGGGCATCCTGGAAAGTACCCTTGCGTCCCCAGAGTTCACCGTACCACCCGCAGGCGGCACAACTCCGTCCTGAGACACAACGGCGTGGGGGTTCTCTCTGCCGCCATGAGCGTCTCCGCGGTGGGCATCGCCGCTTGCTTGGCCTTGATCACCGAAGCGTCGCGGAAGTTCAGAACCTCCGCCTCCTCCTCCTCCCGCGTCTACACTGCCACCTATCTGTGTTGCTACAGGGACAACGGATGTGGATGGGCCAACAGTCGTCAGGCCCTTCTTCTTGGGGCCATGGCGATGATGATTACGAAGGAACTGGCGCGCTGATCACCAGCTCAGGTTCACGTGACCTGCTTCCCCCTACCTGGCGCGCCAAAGATATCGTGCGGAATGAACACCTATGGGATCGGAGGGACCCCTTTACGGTTCAGCAGGGGAGAAGGCTCACACAAAGAGCATATCTGATGAACAATGCACGGGGATTTTTACCCAGGTTCAGGCCGCAAAGGTGCGTAAAACCCTACTACTGCTTGGTTGTATTGGATGAGTGTTTTTAGGGTTCTAGCTACAAGAGCGCTCTGAACAGCTGCTACCCGTATGAGCTGGAAGGTCGAAAAGTCGAAAAGGGGAAAATTCCTCTACCGTAACGCCCTGGGCCTCCTTTTATAAGATCAAGGTGATCCCAACACTGGCATACAGTGCGTACACAGGGTGTATAGAGCTACAGTGCTATCATACCTAACACTGACGGAGTAGGACATGCACATTTGATGAACCGCCAGGCATCTCTGACTGTCTATGAGACGGGACAGGAGCCCGTCCCATCGGCACCGCTTACCCCTCCATTGCGGGCGCCGCGACACGTGCCTAGGCGGGGCGGCACCTGGCCTGTGTGCTGGCGGGGCCTTGTCGGGTCTTCGCCTTGCCAGGTCTTGCCGGGGCTTTGCCTTGCCTGAGGGTTTGATGGTCATCCCGACAAGGTCTTGCTGGGGGTCTTGGCTCTCATGTACTTGTATCTAGCAGCTCCTTGTCGGGCCTCATCACCAGGGTGGCTACTACTGCCAGTGCACAAATAAGGGGCACTGGAGATCCCAAAACTCTAGTGCACCGACAATATGATAGTTGAGTATGTGGAATTTCCTAAATCAAAGCACTTACATAAAACCTTCCTGAAAACAAGATGAATTGCAATTGTTTGGTTATTGAAAGCATAGTTTGTTAGTTTTCAAGAAACTTTATGGTCTATACTTTAACATGTGAATAGCTTGTTACTTGATCATGAGAAGTTTTATGGGATGAGATACTGTTTATGATATATAATGATGGTAGAAAAAAAATTGGATCTATCATTGATCAAACTTGTGCCCTTGCTAGCATTTGCACTTAATAAATTATTTATTTTATCACTTACCAACTCGAGGAGAAGCAGGAATTAAGCTTGGGGATGCTTTGCAAGGTCTCCAATGTATCTGTAATTTATGAAGTATGCATGCCATGTTTATAATAATTCTATATGATTTTGGTATGATTTTATTAGAACTAACCCGGACTGACGTTGTTTTCAGCAGAACTACCGTGGTGTTGTTTTTGTGCAGAAATAAAAGTTCTCGGAATGGGACGAAAATTTACGGAGAATATTTTTGGAAAATATAAAAATACTGGAGTGAAAAGATACCGGAGAAGAGTCCCGAGCGAGTCACAAGCCACCAGGGCGTGGCACCCCCTAGTCTCGCCTAGGTGGCTTGTGACCTCCTCAGGAACCTTCTCGACGTTGGACCAACGCCAAATACTCCTATAAATACCCAAATCTATGAAAAGAAACCTAGATCGGGAGATCCGCCGCTGCAAGCCTCTAGTTCCACAAAAAACCAATCGGGAGCCGATTGCAACACCCTGTTGAAGGGGCAAACCATCACCGGAGGCCATCTTCATCTTCCCGGCGGTCTCCATGATGAGGAGGGAGTAGTTCACCCTCGGGGCTGAGGGTATGTTCCAGTAGCTATGTGTTTGATCTCTCTCTCTTTCTCTCTCTCGTGTTCTTGAGATGGCACGATCTTGATATAGCGCGAGCTTTATTGATATACATGAATCATATGGAGTTTTCCCCTCTCTATCTTCTTGTGATGAATTGAGTTTTCCCTTTGAAGTTTTCTTATCGGATTGAGTCTTTAAGGATTTGAGAACACTTGATGTATGTCTTGCAATGGGATATCCGTGGTGACAATGGGAATGTTCTGTTGACCCACTTGATGTATGTTTTGGTGATCAACTTGCGGGTTTCGTGACCTTGGGAATCTATGCATAGGGGTTGGCACATGTTTTTGTCTTGAATATCCGGTAGAAACTTTGGGGCACTCTTTGAAGTTCTTTGTGTTGGATTGAACATGATGAATCTGAAATTGTGTGATGCATGTCGTATAATCAAGCCCATGGGTACTTGTGGTGACATTGGAGTATCTAGGTGACATTAGGGTATTGGTTGATGTGTGTCTTAAGGTGTTATTTTACTACGAACTCTAGGGCTGTTCGCGACACTCATGGGGATAGCTCACAAGATTGATCGGAAAAGATAACTTTGAGGTGGTTTCGTACCCTGCAATAATTTATTCGTTTGTTCTCCACTATTTGTGACTTTGGAGTGAACTCTTTATCGCACGAGAGGTATTTACATATGATTCAACTATGTTAGTATTGTTGAGAGAACTTGCACTAGTGAAAGTATGAACCCTAGGCCTTGTTTCCAAATATTGCAATACCGTTTTTGCTCACTTTTGTTACTTTCTACCTTGTTGTTTTTATAATTTTAGATTACAAAAACCTATATCTACCATCCATATAATAGTTGTATCACCATCTCTTCTCCGAACTAGTGCACCTATACAATTTACCATTGTATTGGGTGTGTTGGGGACACAAGAGACTCTTTGTCATTTGGTTGCAGTGTTGTTTGAGAGAGACCATCTTCATCCTACACCTCCCACAGATTGATAAACCATAGGTCGTCCACTTGAGGGGAAATTTATATCGTCCTACAGAACTCTGCGCTTGGAGGCCCAACACGAGTCTACACGAAGAAGTGTGCGTAGTAGACATCAGAAGTCAACCACAACTCCTCTACAGGATTCGACAGCTAGACTATACCAAGAAGTATCGGCATTCAAGCATGATGAAACCCTTGGACATCAGGAAGAGTTAATAGCCCCTTGTTTTAATTGTCACCTATTAGTTCCTGACTAGGAAGGAACCGAGAAGTGACAACACCCCTTGCTCCACCACTTTGATGGTGCATGATGAACATGACATTCCTACTGTCTCTAGATACCTGGAATGAAGTGGAACGACTGTCATGACCTCGTTACTAGCCCTTTTTTTGTTCCAAACAAGGGCATAAATTCACACTGGATCGTGGTGAAACACCTGACAAAGGTAGTTCACCCCGCTTGACAAGCCTCAAACCTTGGGGATTGGATGACTGGTCTATACTTTTAGGTAGCCACCTCATCTAGGAACCCTCGAAAAGCTTCCCACAAATGGCTATGGGGATCCAAGTAGACCAACCACTCTAAGACCTGCCAGAAACATGCGTCCATGAAGACAAAGGAAAATGACTGAAGATGAATGAAGAACGAAGCTGGGTAACTTACTCAAGTAGAAGATCTCGACGAGAAACCTATAATGACACGCTTCAGCACTCTCAAGGATGAAGACCACCTGCGATTGAAGATCTCATAATCTTGGGAAGATAGGGACTTCTCCGTCACAGGAAGCTACACCATAACCTTGAACCGTCTATTTTGGCACGAGACATCTAGATGTCACTAACAAACGTGAGAACTGTTGGGCCACTAGGACAGGGGTACCAACCCGTCTGCCTGAGGTCCATGGTGTGACGCGAGGCCTGGGCCTAGTATAGCCTGCTCATAGGACACCGCAAAGCGGGACCTTATGGGGATCCCAACTCATGAAGGAGAGGCAAGATGCGCATACTCCGCCAACTTCCAGACCCTCTCTCGGGGGCACCCCGGTGGGCCACGAGGAAGCCCGACGGGGTCGCAAAGACTATTGCGCTTGGATGACGGCATGCACCCCACCCATCCGTTTCCGAAGGTACAACACTAGGGCTACAACAGGCAGACATTCCTATTTTGTGCTAAAGGGGCGCGGCCAGCCCGCCATTTCCCAAAGCAACCCCAAAGGCTTCCAGTTAGGTGGAAGGCGGCTAAGCGTGGCGGCTCGGCAGGAAGGAGGTCATCCCTGAGCCCACCAGAGCGTCATGACGGGAAGATTTTTGCAAGCAAAGACTACTTTCGTCTGGATAGGTCATAGTCATGTCCCCATTCAAACAGGTCGATTGTGGTGACCCTTCCCGCCGGGTGTCTTTGGGGGAAGAGGGTTGAGGCCATATAAGTAGGAGGAGGGGGCATCAGGACCGGACACATTGTATTCTTCTCTCTCGAACCAAGCAATTCAGACAAGGAGGAGTAGGGATTTACACCACAAGGTGGACCAAACCTAGGTAGATCATGGTGTCCATTGTTCTTCCCCCCAAGCTCGAGCACGCCAGAGCAAAGCGGTAGGCTAGCGAGAGTGAGCGTAGTTGGAAAGTCAGCACACCCCAAAGATTGAACCTCTATTGGGTCCCTAGAGCCCCGATTCTAACATTTGGCACGTCGGGTAAGGGTGCGCTATCGTCCATTGACTCCATTTAAGCCCTACTGACCCCATGGCCGAAGCTCACAGTGTGCGCGTCGAGCCCCGAGCGGCCCGCGTCGTGCAGACTACGCCCGCAGGTCACGATGGCCGCCGCCACTCTGTCGATGTAGAGGCTGCCTCCACTAGCAACACCGCGGCACGCGAGCAATAGGACTCCTCCATGCACCCATCCATGCAAAGGGACGGTCACACTGCTACGGCATCCTCCTCCCACGCTCACCTGGAGCATGTGAATGTGTAGGCCGCGCTGCTCATAGCATGCGAGGTGCTTTGCAACCGCCCGATAGGTGCCGGGTACGACGCATGGCTAGGCCACTTCACCAAACTCATCACCATCTCCGGGGAAGCCTCGGCACCCTCTCGTTCAGTCTGCCCCCGCTATATCGGGATGGGGATGTGGTGCACGGGATGCCGCCGCCGCCTCCCCTGCACGACGAGCCTGTCGAGGCTCGACACGACTCATGCCCACGCGACCCACCCTGCGAAGCACCTCTACCAGCCCCGGACGAGGCTAGCTACCAGATCATCCGTCACGCGCCGCCTGATGCACAGGCGATCCTTGAACAGCACCGCCAGCACCAGGACAGGATTATCCAGCACGTCGCGGCCGCGGGATGCCAGAACCGAGCCACCCTCATGAATAGTGTTCCCACCACCATCGTGGGTTGCCGAGCGTTCACACGCGAACTGTGAAGGGTGGTTTGGCCCGCCAAGTTCAAGACCGATCTGCCCCCGCGCTATGATAGAGTTCCTCCAACTCTACGCAGTGGACATCGAGGTGGCGAACGGCTTGTACAAGGTCATGGCGAACTGGTTCCCCATAGACCTCAAGGATGGCCCTCACTCCTGGCTCATGAACTTGCCCGAGGAGTCGATCTCTTCTTGGAGCAAGCTTTGCAAGCTATTCGTCGCCGACTTCATGGGCACACATGAACGCACACTCTCTGTCCACGACCTGCGATGCATGAAGTAGTGCTCGAGATACACCTTGTGCGAGTATGTCCAGTGCTTCAGCAAGGTGCACAATAAGATCCCAAAGGCCTCGGATGAAGCCATCGTCATGGTATTCACCAACGAAGTCAAGGACGTTCGGATGTGTGAGAAGCTCGCCATAAATGATGGCCTAAGGATGACTTTGGAACTGTTCAACATCACCAACAAATGCAACTAGGCCGAGGAGGGTCACCTTTTCATCCATGATGACCCCTACGCCATGCCGGATGACGGCAAGGCGAAAGCCAAGGAAGTCATGTGCAAAGCCCGGTCGTTCTCGCGGCAGAGCCCGAGAAGAAGCATGGCCGCAACCCCGATCCACCCGAGAAGGACTATCACCCATTCTGCATTTATCATGACATGCAAACACATAACACCAAAGATTGCCAGGAGCTTAAGTACCTCCATGACGAGCACGTCGGACGGCACTCGGAATGCAGCAATCGTGGCGCTAGCCATGGGGGCGGCTGCAGTGAGGCTAGGTGGGAAGGTCGCTGCTACAATCCGTGCCAAGGCTGGCGTGAGCAACCTTGTGAGGACAGCTGGCGCGGCCAGCCTCGCAAGGATGCTTGGCATGAGCAACCTCGCGAGGCGAGCCCTCAAGATAACGCCGCTCTTCCGCCACTGCCTCCGCCGCCCAGAAGGAACTACAACACCCAATGGATGGGGGATCCGGGAGCTATCAGGAGCCTCGTGCAGTAGCTTGTATCCTTGGTGGAGCCCACACCCCGACGTCCAACCATTTGTTCACAGTTCTCTCGCCAGGTGAACGCTGCCCTCCTGAAGCCTAAAGCCACGTGACCTATCAAGTTGTCGCAGTACGTCATCTGCTTCGACGCTAGTGATGGCCTCAAGACCACGGCAACCGCTAGTGCGCTCCCCGTGCTGTTCTCCCCCACCATCAACAACGTCATGGTCACCAAGACCCTCATCAACGGAGGTGTGGCCTCGACATGCTCTCCATGGAGATCTTGGAGACGCTTCAGGTGCCTTACCACCAGCTAATGCCCACGAGGCCGTTCTTTGGGGTGATGAATGGGGCAGGTCCGCCTCCCGGCCACCTTCGGCTCACGCGACAACTACCACATCAAGCTTATCTACTTCGACGTGGCAGACATTGGCCTCTTGTATAACGCAATCTTAGGGTACCCAGCGCTTTCCAAGTTCATGGCGGCGACTCACCACGATAGAAACGTCCTCAATATGTCGGGCTGCAGCGGCATGATTACCAACCCCTGTGACGAGAAGGATACGGTCTGCTCCCTCGAGCTTGCCTACAAAGCAGACACGGCTGAGCACTCCCATGACGAAGCTAACACTAGGCCTCGAGAGGACACACCCCTAAGGAAGAAACAGTTACTATCCACCCAAGGCCAGCCCGAGGCAAGGAATGCGGTACTCGATGAAAGCACCGTAAGCCCCATGGACATCGTAGGAGCGTGCCTCCCTCCAACATATGAAGGCACGCCCGACGCCTCCCATGGGTCGAGCTCGACGGCTTCCGTTTGGAAGGCATTCGACCTGACCCGAGTGACTAGGGAGGAGCTCGAGCACCACTTGGAGGCATGCTTCGGCGTGTGCCCCCGTGAGCAAGCGAAGCAGCGCCTGTCACCAGGGGCACAAGAGTTCATCGCTAGGGAAATCAGTAGGGTGAGGGAGGCACGGGCCATGCGTGGCATGACCCGCCTGGCACAGCCCACCAGGACGACGACAGCTCCTGGGGATGATGTCGAGGTGCGCATGTGCGTCGACGTCACGGGGCTCAACGACGCCAGTTCACGGGGCCCCTTTTGCAGTCTCTGGCGGGGCAAGGCGGAGGTGCCGCCTCCAGCCGCACTCGTATGCCCTTCGGCAAGGAGAATGCTAGTGTCACCTTCTAAGGCCTCATGCGGCTCGCGATGGCAATTCGTGAGGCATCGTATTCTGACGCCCCCAAGGCCTTGGGAACCATCCGGTCCCTGAGAGGTGGATCCCCGCCACAGGCTTCATCAAGCAGTTGGATGCTCCCACAACAGCGTAATCACGAGGTGACTTTTTTGTTGTTTAAGATTGAGGGCGCCCTTCGGACTGTATTATCCTCAAGCGGGCAAGGGTTCCCCCCTTTGGCTTCCACACCTTTTGGTTCTGTAGCAAATTTGGTTATCCTCTGATGAATTTTAGGCACGTGCTTAAGCCTTGCATCTGGTGCTTGGCCACCACCTGCACTTGTCGCGCCCTTGCGACCCTTCTTTCAGATGCCTCATGATGGGAAGGACATGACGTATGTGCTCGTGTTCATCCTTGTAGTGTTGCCAAATCCAAGCGATTGAGCTCTGTCTCGCGGGCTCGCCCCCATGCATGTCACCTCACGAGGTCCTCGGTGTCTTGCTTTTTCATGGAACTGCCGCAAGAAGATGACGAGTGTTTAGCCTGATATTGCATAACTGCCTGTAGGGTGTTTTGCCCCCCCCCCTGGGGGGCCTTCGTTTTGGGCGAATCTTCCCTTGGTCATTATATGAGGGAACTTGACATAGCGTCTGTGCTCGGATTCGTCCCTGAAGCATCGCTAAATCCGAAAGGCCGAGCTCTGTGTGGCGGGTAAGGCCCGTGCATGTCACTTCAATAGGCCCTCGGTGTCCAACCCCTTCATATGGTGGCCTTGGGACGACCATCCGACGAGCATCACCCCATGTTACAGGACTGTGTAAGCGCGTAGCCGCGCGGACAAGACTAGGTGCAAACCGCTTGAAAATGCAGGAAGGAATTCCTGACCCTAGTGCCTAGAATGTCCGAGCCCTCCTTATAGCTACTCGAGAACTTCTCACATAATAATGAGGTTGGGGTTGTACATGCCCGCCCCCTCTGGAGCGTCGCCCCTCGGCCTCAGGAGGACCCCCGCTCACACCCAAGTGAAAACCCCATGCTCCGCGCTGGCGAAGGAACTGTCGAACCGTGACTATGCCCAAGCCCAATGGAAGCCCCACGCTCCGTGTTGGGTGACACAACTAGGAGAAAGCCTATAGATAGACTTTTACCAGTAGCGCTGGATGGAGGAAACACGCTATTTCTAAGTAGTAGTAGCGCGGTGATCCAACCCGCGCTACAAATATAGAAGTAGCAGTAGCGCGTGCCTCCAAACTAGCGCTATTGCTAAGTGGTCATATCGCCACCGCCAACAACCACTTATAGCAATAGCGGTCGCCTAAACCCGGTGCTACTACTAATACCATAACAGTAGCGATGGCCTCCATCCTGCGCTACTGCTAATCTCCTCTATCGTCTTCCCAGCGTTTGCTCACTGATCTCCCCTCCACACACACTCTATGTCACTCTCTCGCCATGACATTGCCCTCGTCTCCCTCGTTGCCGCACCACCATCGCCCCTGTTGCCGCACCACCGCTGCCCCCATTGCCGCACCACCTTCGTCGTCATCGCCCCCTTTGCCGCACCGAGGTCTCCTCCATTGTGGTAAGCCTCCTCCTCACCCCCACCCTCCTCTCGCCTCCATCCTCACCCTCCTCCCCTGGCCCTCACCCTGATCCCCCTCCATCATCTCCCTTCTCCCTCCTTCGGCCACCCCCTTCTCCTCCTCCGACCACGGACCCTCCCCTCCTACCTCCACTTCCCTCCCACCCTCCTCCCTGCACTTCTCTCCCTCCCCACACGGACCTCCCTCCTCTCTCCCTCCCTCCTCACTCCCACTCTCCCCCCTTGTCCCTCCTCCCTCCCTCCTCTTGGCCAGCGCCCCTTCTCACTCCTCCCTCTATTTTAAGAAGCTTTATTATAAATACAGATTGAATTTCAGAAGTTTCATTACAAATTGAGACAGAAATTTCAGAAGTTTTAAGATAAGAAGTTTCATTATAAATACCTCATGCATTATAATTTTTTAGTAAAAAATAGGTCTAGAAATTTTATTAAAAAGAGTCAGGTACTTTCGGTCTGTCGTTGCTCCTTGAGTGACTTCCATGTGTGTTCTTGATGGAGGAATACCGACTCTTGTCATGGGGGTCACTTCCTCTTCTTCTCTTCTTGCGATATATAACTCGGTATAATGCACAAGGAGAGAAGAAGAGGTGCGCCCATCACCGACGGTCGAACTATTAGTGTGAGAGAGTGTCCACCAACATACACCACCATATCATTTTGAGAGAGTGCGCAAAAACACACTATGAGATATAAGATTTTTTCAAGGAAAGCCTCGATAGACCGAAAGTTAACCGATATTGAATTAGGTATATTTGGACATTTGTGTATGTTATTGCACGGAACACCTCCTAGTGCCTATGTTTTGCCGGAATGATGATTCATTTTTGTTCCCGCACATTTCAGGCGCTCAATATGCCTTATTTTAGCAATGGTCATGCCTTATTTTTGAATCAGGAACACAGGAAATGTCTGACGATGATAGGATCCCTGAGTGTGAATTCTACGCCGAAGATCAGGGTATGTGCGACAAGCCTAACATGTGAGAAGGTAGGTTCTTCACCATGAAGCTCGACGAGACCTTCGTTGTTTCTACGGTACGCGACGATGACAAGTGTTTTTTCGTAATTAATCATGACTTACGTTTCTTTTCTTCAACATGATTTATGTTTTTTAAAATTCGACTAGTCCATCCCTGCCATGCAAGACGGTATGTCTTAGAGAGGCTCGGATTCGAAGACCATGAGAATATGGAGACGGGGATAGCTAACCTGAGAACTAAACATGGTCACACATTTATGGTGAAAGTAATGGATGCACTTAATATCTCACAATTTGGTTGCTCAAATTGGGAAGCTCTAGCCCAGGCATATGGATTTGAGGAGGATATGAAAATAACATTTGATCTTCGTCCTGAAGATCATATTGAAGTTAATATCGGCATTTGGTGGATGTCGATATACTTCCAGTTTTACCTCCATGTGAGTCTGTCAACCATATTTTTAAGTAATTCATTTCAAAATAGTTGGTGTTCATTCCTATTTAACTCGTTTTTCTTTAATTTTCAGCTTATTTCTCTTCGTCACCAAATATTCAAAAGATAGTAGATCAGACCTACTACAGTCATGGCTTCGAACTAACTTGGTTGGAGATAGATCATTTGATCTCACTTATTAATGATATTGATCTTTATAAGACCAATTATGAAGATATTGGCGAAAGTTTTTCTGAATACATGCCACTAGTGCACCCATTGAACAATCATAACATTGCAGAAGATAGCATGGTAAGATTCTTTTTTACTATTTTATCATTAATTAATCCATATTTTGCATACATAATTTTTTCATAGGAAAAACTAGATTGCCAACTATGTTATAATTATGTTCTTCAACAGAAATTCCCTTCGAAGATTGTGCCTCGACTGATGTTTGTAGAAGGTCATTTGAATGTCATTAGCTTACGACTGCGGTGGCCTATAATATTCCGCAATGCATACTCGGTTTCTAAAAGCGATGACAAACTGAAACTCAAAGGTTTTAGCAAATTGATGGAAGTCAGGAGACAACCACTTGGTGAAGGTGTGAAGGATTTTCTCAAGGCATGTATTCAAGATAGGTGGATGTCTATTCTTCACAATGGAGGGGTCGGAGCTTACCTGTTTTGTGCTATTTTACCTAGTAGAGAGTAGTAGGTTCTACCTAGCTAGGAGAGAAAAGTAGGTGCTAAATAAGAAAAGAGGACATTTTCTAGTTTATGATATTGGATAGTAATGGTTGACTGGTCATGAGTTGTTAAATAATTAAGATGATGATAACTGTTATGTGACTAAGGATGATGAGTTATTACAGATGACATATATGAGAGTTGATATGCTAAATGTTATTTCTAAGGATTATTTCCTGTAAGATTATTTGTACGTGTATGTTATGTTTAGGTTTGTATGTGCATGATATCTTAAAGACTATTGTAAATAACCTGTACAAATACAAAGGAAATGTGCAGCGAAAAAAAATTAGGAACCCTATTAGCAGGAGTGCATTTTTAGTAGTAGCGCTATAGCTATTAGCAGCAGTGCGCTTCACACATTTAGCGCACTATACCACGACACTCAAATCAACGTCAAACAATTTGTCGGCATAGGTCATCTAAGGCGACACATTTAGTGTCGGCAAAGACTTTTCCCGAAAGAAAGGAGTTGTCGCTTATAGTCCTGTCAGGAAAGGTCTTTCCCGACAAATAAATCTCTATCGACAGATAATATGACACCGTTGGTGAGACCTACACCGACAAACAATTTTACACCAACAGACAGTTATTTACCGACAGTTCATCTGACAGTGTGCTATGGCGACAGATGGTGCAACGCCCATTGATATGCCGAAAGTCCGTGTGAAGGTGTGCTACACCAACACATTATGCGTCATCCAATACTTATGCCGACAGACTTGCTGCCACGACCTACATTTCAGTATAATTGCAAATGTACCGTATCTTAACATGAAATTAATTCATAATAATCATCTCATGTTCAATGCCCAATACATATACAAACATTTGCACTCTTCTATCCATCACAAGATACCATTGATCAATGCATCCATTTCAGGTTCAATACCTAATCACAAGATACCATTGATCAATCCATTCAATCAACATATATAGAAGTTTTTTTAGTTTTCTTCACTCAAGTTACCTACAACTATTAAGGAAATACACAAGTCAACATTCGGGCCAGCCTGTTACAAAATATGATGGCCAAGTTCCTATGAGAACAAAAAATTATTGAAGAGACCAAGTCTTCAATCCCCAAGCTAACATCAACTTCCATACGAACAAAATGTGTCAACCATGTTATCAACAAAAGCGGTCACGGGAACATCTTAGATCAACTTGTAATCGCTACTTTCTTTCATTTGTCTCTGCAAAAGAACTCATGTTTGAGGAATCTTATAAAATGAGAATTTGTGAGTGTGCATGGTCCCAAAGATCTAAAAACTAGATGTGCACCAAACATGTTACAATGATAACCATATCAGAATGAATATTGATCAAAGTCCGACTAGCACTTTAATCAAAATATTTGAACGGAGGTTTGTTTCTTTGTTTTCAAAGTTGGCTTAAAATGCCAAGTTTGTAAGCTCATATTACCTCTCACACAAATTTATCATATCGACATAGCTAATCATTACTTATCAATTTTATATAAATTAGGTACATCAAGTTTGTGCCAGCATGCATTTTGCGGGTCAATTTGTGATATACTAATTTTGATAAATGTGCGAAATATAGTGCACAAAATAAGTAATTGTGCTTTCTTGCATTTGAAATTTCAAACCAAAATTATTATTTTTTATTATATCATGTTCAGATCAACAAGAAATAAACTACAAATAAAATACATCTACGACTTGTTTTGTTTCAACAAACCTATTCTCATAATGCAAAACTATGTGACCTCATTTGTTAATTAAATTATGAAAAGGTGTTTGTTTAGTGTCGTACATATATCCTACATGAAATATTTGTATGTGTTACTTGGAGGAAGCGGACACCCATCACTTCATGCCTCTGCTCATGGTCGTGGATTGGGTGGATTTCCATGTCAACCTGAAAGTGAAGGAGAGGCTTTCGTTAGAACTGCAAGTAAAAACAGGAATACCACTTCTAAATTCCAACAAAATCCATAATACATCTACACCTGTTTTTTTTTTTTTTGAACAGGATCTACACCTGATTTGTAATGTATGAAGCCATCCTCTCTATGCGTCGCACCTGCTACTCGTTCAGTACTGCTGCCTCTTGCGCTACAAACTTCACGAATCAAAGCAATTTAAAACTCTTATCTCCCAGAAATAGCACGATGCAGATGGCTCTATTCCAATCACATGAAGCCACAGATCCAAGTAAAAGACAACCTTTCAGTATCTGGACATGCAGGAGGAATCAGGAAGATCACTTCCAAGTTCCACTGAAATCAAGAGCACACCTACTCCTTATTTCTGATGGATGAAGCCATCGGCTCTATATGTGGCACCTGCTCCGCGTTCACTACTGCCAGCTCTTGGACTACAAATCCACGAAACAAAAGCAATGCTTTGAAATTCTGATCTCCAGGAAACAACAGTATGCAGATGATTCCATCCAATGATTTGGAGCCGCAAATCCAAGGAACAGGCAACCTTTCAATTCCTGATATACAGTCGGTCCAGTCTTAGTCGTTCCATGTGTGGTTGCATGTTGGATGGTGGTGTATGTACATAGTGATATGGCAAAGCAATGCCGGCAGTTGACCGAGAATTCTATCATTAATTGAGCTCCATGGACAAACATGTTATACCTTTTTCTTTTTGGGAAATGCATACATACTATACTGAAAAGGACATCATTCAGGAACATAAAAATTAGATGGCGTGTGATGTGATGAGACAAGGGAACGCACTATCAGTTATTCCCCATATGTCAACACTTATTATTGTATCATAGTACCCTTGATTTTTGGCCTACCCATACTGATCATAATAACTGAATATTGAAGTCCGCAGATCTTGTAAACATGCTTATCTATTCTCCTGTTCTTCAGCATAAGATATCTATGTTTTTCTTTGGCGGCACACTGGCATAGTGATAAGTTGATTAAATTGAACTGCAGTGTTTAGTCAATATCTAAATTCCATTGCAGAGAATAAACAATCGCCTGCCATATATGTTTGTACCATTCTTTAATGGTATCCATGTACAAATCAGCCAAGCACCACCCATGAAAGACATGACACATAAATTATAGGTTGGCCCTGTCATGGAAGTTCAAAATAAGCAAACAAGAAAGATAAGTCAAATTGTTGTAGGACAATATATCTGGCTACAACACAAAAAATGTATCACTTCAGTTTTAGACATTTATACTATGATTATTCTATTGCAACATGAGCTAAGGTTCAAGTGTAAATTTTTTAGAACTACAGGCTAATGATAAACCATATGTTTCATGCAAAACTAAGGATAATGATGGAATAATTAACATGACCATTTTCACAAATAGGGCAATGTAAGTCCAATCTGTTCCTATTAATATAGAGAGTGCGGCATGCAAACATGATAAGGAAAAGTAATATCCAATGTTGCTTAATGAATACTGTTCTGACCTCATGTAGGCACTGACCAATCTTCAGAAGCCTCTTTGATGGTGAGTAGGATAATCTCATGGTCATGATTTGGTGTCGGTAAACAACTAGATGCGTGGTTTGAACCACCAATAGTTCTTGAGGGAAGATCATCCTCATCGCTGGCAATGTTCGTGCTCCTTATGATGCGTGGAGTTTTCCCTCTGTACATAGATTCAATTGAAGACTGCAGAGATGATATCACTCAGTTCAACACTAAACCATAGAGATCTTATGGGAAATATCACACAATCATGAGGAATCACATAAAAGAATAACACATGATTATGCTTACCTACATGATGCAACAGTTGGATTTAGTGGAGGGCATGAAAAGGGGGAATAGGGGAGCCATCACCGGAGGTGGAAGAGGGACGGTTGGGTGTCACCTCAGGATACAGGGTGTTGTGCAGCTCCTTGGCTGCGAATGGCAGCACCACAGGGTGGAAGTCACCAGGGCGACACCTCAGCTGGACAGAAGCTTCGGGTGGCGCCGCCGACGGTGGAGGTGCTGTGGTGCGACCGAATCAACGGACGCGGCGTCGGTCGCCGGATGACCTGACGACAGGACGGCACCACGGGCTGGGGGTAATGGGGTTGCACCGCGGGTTGGACGGGAGCTTCGGGTGGCGTCGCCGGTGGTGGAGGGGCGGCGACGCGACCGAATCGATGGACGCGGTGGCGGTTGCTGGATGACCTGACGACGGGGCGGCACCACATGCTGTGGGTGGTGGGGCTGGACCACGGGCTAGAAGGGAGATTCAGGTGGCGCCACCGGCGGTGGAGGGACAGCGGCGCAACCGAATCGGCGGATGCGACGACGGTCACTGGATGACCTGTTGACGGGGCGGGACCTCGGGCTGCGGGTGGTCGGGCTGCACCGCAGGCTGGACGGGAGCTTCAGGTGGCACCGACGATGGTGGGGGGTGCAGCGGCATGACCGAAACAATGGAGACCAAAGGTGACGGCGGCTGGTGGGATATTTAGGTTTAGGTTTGTGTGTGACCTAACGAAATTACTTTACATACGACACATAACATACGATTTTTCATATGACTCTTAATCCAATGGCATGCTGCAGTTTAATCCTGCATATAAACGGTTTGATCTGAACTGCCGTATGTAAATCGTATACCTTGTGTCGTACGCATAGCAGGTCTCGTGATCTAAAGGGTCAGATAATGTGCTTGTGTTCGGAGGAGCACGACGACTTGGAAAATATCAGCGATTTGGGCCTCCCGCGCGCTTGTAGCCTCTCAATATTCGGTCATGGCGTGCGCAAGAAAAGTGGTGGGATGGATGTGAGAAATGCCGACATTTTTTTCGTCGAAGAGCATCGTCGACACATAATCTACCTGCAAAAGGTACATCTGCCGACACATTTTGTATCGAGAGTTGTTAGTTAACCGCCGACGGATCGAGGGTATGTGAATTAAACAATGTGGACAATTTGTGTGTCGACGTTGTTTCGGACATACAATGTGTCGCCAATGTAGACCTATGCCGACAGATGCATGTCGTTGTTGTGGTGTCGTGGTGTAGTGATAGGCGCTACTGCTACCTCTGTATAGAAGTAGCGCATGTTGAACCACGCTACTGCTAAATGTTAGTTGTAGCATCGTACCAGTAGCAAGGGGCCCCGTGCTCCTGCTAGGCTTATTTCCCTTGCTACCGCTAGCCTTTCCCCTAGTAGTCTGATCGAGTGGGGGCGCCACCCCACTAACTAACCAGTTATCCCCTAGGTCCTCGTGCGAGCGGGGGCATGGCACTGTGCCTGTTCTCGGGTTAGTCCCTATAGATCTGAAAACCCAAGGGACCGGGCTTTGGATCACGGGCTTACCCCCATGCACGTCACCCACTAAGGCCCTTGGTGCCTAGTTTCCTCGTGCAACGCCTAGGTGCAAACTGGCTAGCACTCTTTCCTCTCAAAGGCAGCTTGCACGTCAAGGGTGGTCTCTTGAGCATCGCACCTCAGGAGCCTACACTAGTTCCCGAAGCCCCTCACCTCCTGGCCTTGTCTAGGTATCATGACCTAAACGCCTAGTAGCGGTTGAGAAATGCGCGGGACTGGGCCCTGCTGATGCGGAGTACAAAGGCAAGCCATAGGAAAACCAAGCATGAAAGGAAGGCCCGCGGGCGGACGACAGTCATTACATGCTTATGATGTTCAACACATTAAAACCAATGTCTTACACTGCTACAAGGCAGATTCAGTCTTTTAGGGCATCGAAGGGGGTGACGTCGTTGACACCACCATCGTCGCAGCTGTTGTAGGTGGACTTCTGAATCAGCGTGTTCACAGGGCCCTCCACGACTGCCTCCATACGGTCGCGAGACTCTTCTAGGACGTGACCTATCACCTCAGCGAACTTGAAGTTCGGGCTGCGAAGAAGAAGGTGGTTGAAGACTCGAGTCACTACCATGGAGAACAGGTCTCGGAATTCCTCCTCCAGGAAGTCGTCCACCTTCTGCAGCATGTCCTCAATCTCCCCCACGAGAAAGCTTGGCATAGCTAGCCAGCGTCAGGGGAGACATGGGGAGCAGCGAATCCTCCCCATCACAAGGATTGGAAGGCCTTGCGGGTCCTGAGCTCAAGAGAAGAAAGGGCAGCACTGGCCGCCGCTACCTTCGTGTCGGCATCGGCCTTGATCTTCTCCTCCTTGACATCCAGCACGACAACGCATTTTGTGTGCGCTTCCTGGGCCTCGATGACCTCTCGTTGCACCACCTCCAAGCATTGGCGTTCCGCAGCTTGTTGGTTCAACACCCTTGTTAGCTAGGCATCTCGGTCAGTGAGTTGCGCTTCGCGGGTCCTGGGTCGTCCTCCTACAGCTGGAGCTGTTGTGCCCGCATGTCTCGCTTGTCTAGAGCGTCTTTAGGATGGTCTCTACCTCCTCATGGCGCCTGGTGGCCACCGCCTTCATGGGAAGGGCGCCCTCGCGGGCTACCTTTTCTTCGATCGCATCCTTCTCACTCTTGGTGAGGGCGGAGGAGAGCCGCTTTAGCAGGGTGGCGAGCTCCAGGCGCTCCCCAACAAGGCACGCTTCGACATCTTGGGAGGCTCTCACGAACCGGTCGAGCATGGCCTGGAATGAGTGTCGGTGCCCTAGCACAGGGCGCATTCTCGGCCGCAAGGTCCCAGTGTTCTCCGCATGGGGCGCCAGGGGCTCCATCTTTTCCTCAGCGCCCAACCCCTGTGGTGCATTAGGCTGGTCCACCGCATCAGCCCTAGAAGCAAGTCCAACCTGGGGTGGCCCCGGGAGGTTCCCCACGTCACTCTCGGCCATTTTTGGGGCCTCGACTCATAAGTCATGATCACCGAATGCACGTGTACAGTGATCCCAGAGATCAATGCTCATTAGAGACACAGAAGCTGAATAACTAGAGTCTTACATCCATTCATACCGTCTTACAAAAATAAACACCATCAAGGTCAAGTATTACATAGATAGGGCCATGAACGCCAAATAACAAACATAACGAGCAGCGGAAACCTTGATCGAAAGCATAGACCCAAGCCATCTGCCTTAGCCCTACACCCATTCTGACTAGGAAGCGTCCTCATTCGCATGTTCGTCACCAACGAAATCTTCAGCATATTGCTACTTCTTGAGCTTGCGTTGGTTTTTCCTTGAAGAGGAAAGGGTGATGCAGAAAAGTAGATAAGTATTTCCATCAGTTCTTGAGAACCAAGGTATCAATCCAGTAGGAGGAACAAGCAAGTCACCAATAGATGCACATACACAAACAATCAAACACTTGCACCCAACGCTATAAAGGGGTTGTCAATTCCTTCATTGTTACTTGCAAGGATTAGATCTGATAGAGATAGATGTAAAAGATTGCGGAAATTAAAAAGTAAATAAATTGCAGCAAGGTATTTTTGGTATATAGATCTGAAAATATAATATGGAAAATAGGCCCGGGGGCCATAGGTTTCACTAGAGGCTTCTCTCTTGAAGGAAAATAACACGGTGGGTGAACAAATTACTGTCGAGATTGATAGAAAAGCACATAGTTATGACGATATCTAAGGCAATGATTATCCATATAGGCATCACGTCCGTGTCAAGTAGACCGAAACGATTCTACATGTACTACTATTACTGCACACATCGACCGACTCCTGCCTACATCTAGAGTATTAAGTTCACGAAGAATAGAGTAACGCATTAAGTAATATGACATGATTTAGAGGGATAAACTCAAGCAATATGATGAAAACCCATATTATTACCATTGATGGCAACAATACAAGACGTGCCTCACTACCCCTACTTTGTCACTGGGTGAGGACACCGCTAGATTGAACCCAAAACTAAGCATTTCTCCCATTGCAAGAATTACCAATCTAGTTGGCCAAACCAAACCAATAACTCAAAGAGACTTGCAAAGATACGAAATCATGCATATAAGAATTCAGAGAAGAACCAAATAATATTCATATATAAGCTGATCATAAACCCACAATTCATTGGATCTCGACAAACACACCACAAAAGAGTATTACATCGGATAGATCCCCATGAAGATCATGGAGAACATGGTATTGAAGCACAAAGAGAGAGAAGAAGCCATGTAGCTACTAGCTATGGACCTGTATGTCTGTGGTGGAATACTCATGCATCATCGGAGGGGCAATGGAGTTGATGTAGATGCCCTCCATGATCGAATCCCCCTTCGGCAGATGATCGGAAAAGGCTCCAAGATTGGATCTCTCAGGAACAGAGGCTTCCGGCGGTGGAAAATTATTATTGTTGCTCTCTTTGGTAGTGGGGGACATTTGGGAATTTATAGGCCGAAGATTAGGGTTAGAGGACCTATTGGGGGGGCACAAGCCAGGGGCGCCCCCTAGCCGCGCCAGGGTGGCTTGTGACCTCCTGGCAGGTCTCCTTCCTTCCTCTCCAAGTCTCGTAGATGTCTTCTGTTCCAAGAAAAATCATCGCGAAGATTGTATTCCGTTTGGACTCCGTTTAATATTCCTTATCTGCAATACTCAAAAACAACAAAAAAACAGAAACTAGCACTGGGCTTTAGGTTAATAGGTTAGTCCCAAAAATAATATAAAATAGCATATTAATGCATATAAAACATCCAAAATAGATAATATAATAGCATGGAACAATAAAATCTTATAGGTACATTTGAGACGTATCAGCATCCCCAAGCTTAATTCTTGCTTGTCCTCGAGTAGGTAAATGATAAAAACAGAATTTTTGATGTGGCAATGCTACCTAACATATATATCCATGAAATATCATTTATTGTGGCATGAATGTTCAGATCCATAAGACTCAAAACAAAAGCTTAATGTTGACATAAAAACAATAATATTTCAAGCTTACTAATAAAGCAATTGTGTCTCTTGAAAATATAATGGCAAAAGAAAGTTATCCCTACAAAATCATATAGTATGGCTATGCTCCATCTTCCCCACACAAAGTATTTATATTATGCACAACCCCAATGACAGATCAAGCAATTGTTTCACACCTTTTATGCTCTCAAACTTTTTCAACTCTCACGCAATACATGAGCGTGAGCCATGGATATAGCACTATAGGTGGAATAGAATATGGTGGATGTTGTGAAGAAAAAGGAGAAGATAGTCTCACATCAACTAGGCGTATCAACAGGCTATGGATATGCCCATTAATAGATATTAATGTGAGTGAGTAGGGATTGCCATGCAACGGATGCACTAGAGCTATAAGTGTATGAACGCTCAAAAAGAAATTAGGTGGGTGTGCATCCAACTTGCTTGCTCATGAAGACCTAGGGCAATTTGAGGAGGCCCATCATTGGAATATACAAGCCAAGTTATATAATGAAAAATTCCCACTACTATATGAAAGTGACAAAATAGGATACTCTCTATCATGAAGATCATGGTGCTACTTTGAAGCACAAGTATGGAGAAAAGATAGTAGCATTGTCCCTTCTCTCTTTTCTCCCATTTTTTGTTTTGGTGGGCATCAATGGCCTCTTTTTTATTGGGGATTCACTGGCCTATTTTATTTTTCATAAAGTCCGCAGTCTCATCCCAACTTGTGAGGGAATCATAGCTTCCATCACCCTTTCCTCACATGGGACAATGCTCTAATAATGATGGTCATCACACTTTTATTTACTTACAACTCAAGAATTACAACTCGATATCTAGAACAAAATATGACTCTATATGAATGCCTCCAGTGGTGTACCGGGATGTGCAATGATCTAGCTTAGCAAATGACATCAAAACACGGACAAGCCATGAAAACATCATGCTAGCTATCTTACGATCATGCAAAGCAATATAAAAATGATGGTGTGTGTCGTAATAAACAGAACGGTGTTGCATGGCAATATATCTTGGAATGGCTATGGAAATGCCATAATACGTAGGTATGGTGGCTATTTTGAGGGAGGATATATGGTGGGTTTATTGCACCGGCGAAAGTTGTGCAGTACTAGAGAGGCTAGCAAAAGTGGACGGGTGAGAGTGTGTATAATACATGGACTCACATTAGTCATAAAGAACTCAAATACTTATTTCAAAAGTCTATTAGTCATCGAAGCAAAGTATTAGATGCATGCTCCTAGGGGAGAGGTTGGTAGGAGTAAACCATCGCGCGCTCCCGACCCTCACACAAAGGTTGACAAGCAATAAACAAATCATGATCCAACTTCCTTACATAACGGTTCACCATACGTGCATGCTATGGGAATCACAAATCTTTACACAAGTATTTTTACCAATTCACAATTACTTCCTAACTTGACTATAATATTACCATCTTTACATCTCAAAACTTTATGCAAGGAATAAAACTACTCATAATACTCAATGCACATTATATGAAAGTTTTTATTATATCCCTCTTGGATGCCTATTATATTAGGACTATATTCATAACCTAAACCAATTACCATGTTGTTTGAAGACTCACAAATAATATAAGTGAGGTACGAGAGTTCAATTCTTTCTATAAAACAAAACATCACTATGCTCTAAAAAGATATAAGTGAAGCACCAGAGCAAAATTGTCTAGCTCAAAAGATATGAGTGAAACACATAGAGTATTCTAATAAAGTCACGATTCATGCGTGTATCTCTCAAAAGATGTGTGTAGCAAGGATTATTGTGCCAAACTAAAAAGCAAAGACTCATATTATACAAGACGCTCCAAGCAAAACACATATCATGTGGTGAATAATAATATAGCCTCAAGTAAATTTACCGATGTATTGAAGACGAAAGAGGGGATACCTTCCGGGGCATCCCCAAGCTTAGGATTTTTGGCATCCTTGATTCCTTGGGGTGCCTCGGGCATCCCCAAGCTTAGGATTTTGCCACTCCTTATTCCAGAGTCCATCAAATCTTTACCCAAAACTTGAAAACTTCACAACACAAAACTTAACAAAAAAACTCGTGAGATCCGTTAGTATCAGAAAATAAATCACCACTTTAGCTACTGTTGTGAACTCATTATTTATTTATATTTACGTAATATCTAATGTATTCCAACTTATCCATGGTTCATACCCCCAGATACGACCCATAGATACATCAAAATAGGTAAACAACACAAAGAAAACAGAATGTGTCAAAAATAGAACCGTCTGTAGCAATCTGGAAACTTCATATACTTTACTCAAAATATTCTGAAATGTTTTTAAAACCTGGGAAATTTGTATATCAATCTTGTGTAAAAATTTCAGACTCATTCGACGCTCTAATAAATTTATAACATTCCCGGACTGGACTCAAAGTTCCTGTTTTTCAGCAAGATCAAATCAACAATCACCATAGACCATCGCAAAGGTCTTACTTGGATCAAACACTAATTAAAACACCAAATTTTTTTTACTAAAAAGGTAATAATGTGTGAAACACTCAAAAATAGCAGCAAAAAACAGAACATAAAAATAAAATTGGGTTGCCTCCCAACAAGTGCTATTGTTAAATGCCCCTAGCTAGGCATAACACAATAGATCTAGGTATTGACATCTTTGGTATGCAACCCCTCAATTTAATACTTATAAACCATAGGAGGTTCTTTTCTATTCTCAATGATAATGTTCCTAGGCAAGAAGTCAAAAGATTCACTTGTGGCAATTGGTTCCCTAACAATTTTGATAAGGTTGGGGTAAATACTTATCATCTTAAGATCTTCATCCTATTTTCTAGAGGATCCACCATTATTTTTAGTAACATAGGCAAACTTGGCAATCTTAGAAGGAGGAGAATTTGGAGTGGTTTGAACCAAAGCAAAAGTGTACCCCAAGTTGGTAATAATGTCCTCTAGCTTGCCAATTCTAGAGGAATCTTGATCCACTTTTTCATTAACTATGGGTTCCTTTTCCCTTAGATCTTTTAAAGTAACTCCTACCTTATATACATATTGACTAATTTGATTATGAATCTTTTTATACAAGTTTTCAATAAGCTCTACAGTAGAAACTTTATTTTCAATAATATCAAGCCTTCGCATCACATGTTCCAAAGTTAAGATTGTTCCGTTAACCATGATTGGGGGTGAACCTACCAAATTTAACATAGTGCTTTAAGAATCAAAGGTATGAATTTCAAAGAAATTTCCTCCCATAATGGTATCTATAACATATCTATTCCATGGAAAAATACCCACATAAAAATTGTGAAGGAGAACGGTAGTAGATGGCTTACGAGTAGATCTATTTTGAGCATTGCAAATTCTATACCAAGCATCTTTTAAAATTTCTCCGTTCCATTGCTTAAAATTAAGACTTTCATTCTCAGGAATACTAGCGATATTTGTAAGGCTAGCCATGAGTTCAAGCAATCTAACACACGAGCAAACAAAAAGCAAACGAAAAGGCGAACGAAAGAAGGGCGATTAAAAAGGAAAATCTTTTTGGTTTTTTCTGAAAAATCGTTTTAGAAGTGGGGGAGAGGAAAACGAGAGGAAAATGGAAAATAATATAAATGCAAGAGATGAGTTTGTGAAGGGTACTTGGTAGGCTTAATGTGTATCCTCCCCGGAAACGGCACCAGAAATGCTTCTTGCTACTTGTTGAGCTTGAATTGGTTTTCCCTTGAAGATGAAAGGGTGATGCAGCAAAGTAGATAAGTATTTCCCTTCGTCATTGATAACCAAGGTATCAATCCAGTAGTAGGAACAAGCAAGTCACCAATAGATGCACCTACACAAACAATCAAACACTTGCACCCAACACTCTAAAGTGGTTGTCAATCCCTTCACGGTTACTTGCAAGGATTAGATCTGATAGAGATAGATGTAAAAGATTGATGAAAGTAAAAAGTAAATAAATTGCATCAAGGTATTTTTGGTATTTTTTGGATATAGATATGAAAATAAAATATGAAACATAGACCCTGGGGCCATAGGTTTCACTAGAGGCTTCTCTCTTGAAGGAAAATAATAATGTGGGTGAACAAATTACTGTCGAGCAATTGATAGAAAAGCGCATAGTTATGAAGATATCTAAGGCAATGATTATGCATATAGGAATCACGTCCATGTCAAGTAGACCGAAACGATTCTGCATCTACTACTATTACTCCACACATCGACCGACTCCTGCCTACATCTAGAGTATTAAGTTCATGAAGAACATAGTAACGCATTAAGTAAGATGACATGATGTAGAGGGATAAACTCAAGCAATATGATGAAAACCCCATCCTTTTACCCTTGATGGCAACAATACAATACGTGCCTCGCTACCCTAATTTTTCACTGGGTGAGGACACCACAAGAATGAACCCAAAACTAAGCACTTCTCACATTGCAAGAATTACCAATCTAGTTGGCCAAATGAAACCAATAACTCGAAGAGACTTGCAAACATACGAAATCATGCATATAAGAATTCAGAGAAGAACCAAATAATATTCATAGATAAGCCGATCATAAACCCACAATTCGTCGGATCTCGACAAACACACCGCAAAAGAGTACTACATTGGATAGATCCCCACGAAGATCATGGAGAACATGGTATTGAAGCACAAAGAGAGAGAGAGGAAGACATCTAGCTACTAGATATGGACCCATAGGTGTGTGGTGGACTACTCATGCATCACCGGAGGGGCAATGGAGTTGATATAGATGCCCTCCATGATCGAATCCTCCTCCGGCAGATTACCGCAAAAGGCTCCAAGATTGGATCTCTCAGGAACGGAGGCTTCCGGCGGTAGAAAAGTATTATAATTGCTCTCTATGGTATTGGGGGATATTTGGGAATTTATAGGCCGAAAATTAGGGTTAGAGGACCTGTTGGGGGCCACAAGACAGGGGCGCCCCTTGTCACGCCCAAGATGCGGTCCAATCCTTATTTGGGCACGAGGGCCTCGACAGAGATAGAAGCGCATCTCGATGCGTTCGCAAGAATGGATATCATTACAAGTACATGTACAGAAGAGATGAGTATATGGAATTGGCTTACACTCGCCACAAGCTACATCAGAGTCACAGCAATACAATAACATCTCAAACATCATACAAAAGAGCAGGGTCCGGCTACGGACGAAATCAAATGATAAAATGACGTCCACCCTTGCTATCCCAGGCTGCCGCCTGGAACCCATCCAAGATTGATGAAGAAGAAGAAGAAGAACTCCAAGTCAAATCAAGCAACGCGCTCATGTCAAATCATCACATTACCTGTACTTGCAACTGTTGTTGTAGTAATCTGTGAGCCACAGGGACTCAACAATCTCATTCCCAAGGGTATCAAGACTATTAAAGCTTAATAGGTAAGGTATGGTTAAGTGGTGAGGCTGCAGCAAGCGTCTAAGCATATATTTGAGTGTCTAACTTACGAGCACAGAAAGTAAAGTATGGTGGTCTACGCATAACGGACGTGAACTAGTATTGATCACTAAATGATCCTGAACACCTACTTACGTCAATCATAACCCCACCATGTTCTCTTCTGGATGAGGACTCACAAGAAGAGACAGTCACGGTTACTCACACGGTTGGTGTATTTTATTAGAGTTTACTTCAAGTTTGCTATGACCGGGTGTTAAACAAATTATCCAAGTTTGCCACATAACCGCGGGCACGGCTTCTCGAAAAGATTTAACCCTGCAGGGGTGCTCCAACTCATCCATCACAAATTAACCACACTCGGCGGGAATAACCTCAACCACGGATCTCGTGATCTTCCTAGGTAATTCCAAAGGAAATCCAACACCTCGAGATAACCCGAAGAAAATCAGAATTCCTCACTCAAGACGTTCAAGAAAGGTAAAACAAATCTAGCAAGGCCGCCCGACGTGTCGACGAACCCGATAGGAGCCGCGTATCTCGTTCTCAGGACACGACCGGATGGGACTAGCTAAAGGGAAAACCAATCCTCAAGTTGCCTCGAGGCAGCCCCGCAGGCAGCCCATTTTTGGACCAACACTCATGAGGAGCACTGGCCCGGGGGTTGATTAAATTATCCACGGGGTCCGGAAAAATACCCCCTATGCAAGTTCATTAATTATTAGGCAAATGTAGTACCAATGTTGGGCCTTGCCAGACAAATTTTATTCTAACCCGAAAATCAAGGGGGTCCCCATAACAAACCCGAGCATGTTAGGAGCGCTCATATATGGAACATAACACCGGTTCACAAGTAACTAAGGGTGGCAAGAGTGGAACAAAACACCAAGCAAAAGGCCAAGCCTTCCACCCTTTACCAAGTGTATATATGCATTAAATTAAATAGCAGCAATATTGTGATATAACAAAAGAAGGTCCATGTTGGCACATGGAAGCAATTGCACCTGCAACTAGCAACGCTATAAGAAGGGATGAGCAAGCGGTAACATAGCCAAACAATGTTTGCTAGGATGTGAAGAGGTTAGAGGCTTATCATGGCAGTGTTGGGAGGCTTATCAAACAAGTGGTAGGTAATGAGACATAACGATAAAAAGACGAGACAACTAGCATGGCAATGATAGTAATGGTATCCAGGGAAATGTGTCATCTTGCCTGAGATCCCGCTCGGAAGAAGACCGAGTCCATGAAGAAGACGAACCAACGTAGTCGAACGAATCCTCACACTCCGAACGCTTTCGGAACTCTATCAAGAAGAAGCAATCCGAAGCAAACAATCAACACAAGATACACCACAACATATGCAAAACACGATGCACAACAAACATGATGCATGTCCGGTTAAATATGCAATGCAAGACAATTCACAACAACCAAATACTACACATTAAGTGAAGCTCAATATGCAATGAGTTGCATATTGACGAAACTCCACGTTCGAATTATGTAGTTCACTCTCGTTATGTACTCGACAATATTAAATGTTGTTAAACATGGCAAGAGGTGAAGCATAAGTAAACTATACTATCTAGGCATCTTAAATGAGGTCGGAAACAACTTATAGTATTTCCGAAATGACCCCATAGGTTAATTATGAATTTGTTCCAGATCTGATCTAAACATATTTTATATTGGTTAAACAGCAGAATAAAGCATACCAGGTTATTCTATACGGAATTCTAGTTGATTTACATATATAGAACATTTCCAACGGAGCTACGGTCCAAAAGATATGAGCAACACAAGATGCACATGCATGGGAACAACCACCACAACCATTTCAAATCATGAATGCAACAAGTTATTATGAAACTACATGGGATTCTAAGCAAGTTTCATATATGGAATGTCCAAAAAGGAGCTACGGTTCAACTACAATCATCAAAACAAGTTTTAGATGAAATCTGCCAAAAACAGCAACTTAGCATTTTGAACACATGAAAACAACAAGATACAATATTCTAAAATGCACAAACTAAGCATGGGGAAATAGCATACAACATCCACTTCATTTCATCTACACATATCAAATTCAAAACATGCATGGATCACTTAGTAGGAAGCTCACAAGAAGGCTACTTGAAAACAGTTTCAGACTTAGTGAAAATAGCAGTTTTAGACAGTGCAGTTATATCACGAAGGCATATTGACAGCAGTAAAACTATATGCTACAAATCATGAAATGGCATGAAACTTAACAGCATACTAAAGGACTATATCAATAACAAATAACTCCATTGCACCTACCACAAAAGAGTTCTAGATCACTAGCAAATCACATGGCAAGACAACAACAAAATATAACAGATTCAGAGTTAGAAATATTTTGGACCCTAAAAAATAACAGATTTCATAGCAAGTTGACAACAGCAAAAAAACACCTACACATGCATTTCTATGACAAACAAAATGACCATGGTCTAGGACACACATCAACGAGCAAGTTTCATGTTGAAAATTAATTCATATCATGCCCGGATTAAATCACATGCGGTCAACGGGGCGAGCGAGCGGAGGGGTTCGTCCCCGTCCTCCCGCATGCGCAGAAGCAGCGGCGGCGGCTGCCACGCGAGGGACGGCGAGGGCGGCAGGCTCCGGAGGCGGGGATGGCTGGGACGGCCCGGGGGCGACCGGATCCGGCCAGAGGGAGGTCCGGTGGCGGCCGGCGAGGGAGCTCCGCGGCAGCGGAGGTGCCATGGCGGCGGCGCTGCACCTGCGGGAAGAGAGGCCGCGGGGTGAGGGAAGCCAGGGAGAAGGAAGGAAGAGAGAGGAGAGGAGAGGAGCTGGGTGGCGCGGCGGATCCGGCCGGAACTCCGGCGAGGCCGGCCGGCCACGGGGCTGCTCGGGCACGGGCATGGGAAAACCTCCATGGAAGCTCGGGCAGGAGCTCCGGGAGAGCTCCGGACGCGATTTGGGCCCGGATGGGCTCGAACGGGACCAGATGGGCTCGGGCGGGCTGGAGGTTGGAGGAGGGAGAAGGAGAGGGCTGGCTAGGGTTTGGTGGCACGTGGAACGAGGTGGGGCTATATATAGGGATCGGGGCTGGGGGTTACGGCACTACGTTTCGAACTGCCGGGTGTCGGTCTGACTATCCGGAAGCGGAGAGGGTCGGGCTGTGGCGGCTGTGCAGAGGGGCAAAGAGGGGAATAGAGGGAAGCGGTGACCCGTGGGACTGAGTTTTATAAAACACCGACAACGTCCGATAAACTACCGATAACCTCACTTCTACGGATGACCGACGGGGCATCAAACGAACTCAGAACGCGACGAAAAACGACGGGCGGTCTACCTAAGCTATAACAAGACCGCACGACAAGTTTCAACTCGATCTGAGAATATTTTGCGCGCACTTAAAAACGGTTTTATTTAACGGTGTCGTGAGCACGTGCGTGTGTGGATGGACTCGAAACGGGCAACAGCAAAACGGAGAGAACCGACAACTACAAACGGATGCAAGTTTTTTCGAAAACGGGTGACGATGCAGTGCCGATGATGCAAATGATGCGATGATGAATGCGATAACCAGATGAACACATGCCGAAAACGGGAACAAAAGGGGAATCTTCTGGAATCTTCTGGAACGCCGGTCTCGAGCTGTCACAACTCTCCTCCACTACAAGAGGATCTCGTCCCGAGATCTAGAATGAAAAGGGGGAGAGAAGAGCAAAAGGTAAAACTTAGTTGCTTCTTTGACAAACGAGTGAAACCAATGATCATTGAAGGTTGGAAAGATGAGTAATGATAGGAGGAACAAGCAAGAATTCACAGAAAATTTTGGTAGCACTTCGGTTGGAAAAGAGGAATTTTTTTGATATGATGGAAACAAATTGAGGAGCACCAAAGTTCGGTTGGAAAAGATTCAAACTTCAGAGATGGAAGGAAGATGAAAAGATTTCACAACACTCCGGTGAATGAATAAGCAAGAAAGAACATAATCTTGACAAGCATGAAAATAGATTGAAGAGAGGAACACCACTTTGCCTCCGGAACAAAAGAATAGACGGTAGATCTTTGAAGAGAAGAGAACTGAGAAGAAATGACAACTTCTAGCACCAATGAATTTGAGAAGCATGGTTGAACAGAGTTGTTGAAACACCAACAACAAAAAGAACAGCTTGTTGTGGGCTTATAAACAACATCTCAAAAATAATGAGGTGACAACCTGCCACAACAGAAATAATTGATTGACTGAGAGCAACAAGATATGCAAGGCTTCTTTCACCAAGAAGAGAAGGAGAAAACTTGAATCATCTATAACACCCTAATAGCAACAATCCTTAGGAAATGCTTTAGGTGAAATCCAACCCAAGATAACTCCGAGAAAGACATGATGGTTTTACTTATCTTATTCTTGACAATCTTCCTTCGAGACTTCTCATAATCAAGAATTTAATAATACCATGTGAAAAGACAAGGAGAATGAATTGAATTTAGACATCCAAGATAAGGAACACTTGAGCACCTCCAACAAGAATATTGCAGAACACTTGAAAATGAAAGAAATATTGATGAACCACCATGAAGAACCTCCAGCAAGAACTCTGAAACGAAAGGATGATAGAAAGAATTGAAGGATGCAAAAAGAACAAGATTGAGGCCTTGCTATGAACTAGAAGAAGCTTCGGGACAGGATACTTGAGAAAAAAAACTAGGAACTCCGGAAAGAAAGATGACCACTTGGGATAAGGAATTTGATATCATGAACCACTCCAGAAGGAGAATTGAAATCACTTGAATGAAACAAGAATAAGAATTATGATATGACTATCCTTCATCAAGTTAAATTGATGACAAGCAACGGATTTCACACATCACTTATTCTTCTTGAAAAAGAATGAAGAGAGAGGTAGAGCACAAACTTGAAGATGACTTGCACGAGAACACCGGAAGAATTCGAATCAAAAGAGAATAAAGAAAATGAATGATATAACAAGAGAACGAAGACAGCATGATCCACCTAATAGAAAACTTGAACGAAGCACCAGAATAACTGAGATACGAATGAAGGGACAACAATAGAGAAGAATTTGAGAACGAAAGCTGAAAGCTGAGAACGACGGAATCTTCTTAAATAATGGCCTTTGGAGGATCAAGAAATGAAAAGAACTCTAAAAGCACCAGATAGATATGGAAGAAATACTCATGATCACCACAATTTGAGATGATGGCAACAAGCCTGAAACCATAAATCTTTGGAAGAATGAACAACGATTGAGAAACTCTCCTTCGGTCTTCAATGCAGAGAATGATGACGAGAAACAACACCACGAATTACTGAGACACTCCGGAAAAATGAATAAAGAAAAGGTTGAGCCAACCATGAAAATGATTAAGAAGCAATCCCAGAAGAGGAATATGACCGATGAAAATCATTCTTACATCAAATTTGAAGAGAACTTGAGGACATCTCCGGAAAAAATTAGAAGAGTCAGGTAGGATCCTGGGGAAAGACCTGTGGGTTATGGGCCCACTAAAAAGAAACCACTGTTGAAACAATTGATTAAAAGAGAGATTGCACCGGTACAAATAAGAACTTGATGATATGAGACCCTTGAAATAATTTAAGAGGACAAGAATGAAAATGAATGTCTTCTGAGATATCTTCAACACTTCGGATAGAAAAGAGAGATGACTAAGAAAGAGAGGCTTGATAAAGAATTCCAACATGGGAGAGCAATATAGAATGACAATGATATGATGAACACCAAGAGCTTGAATTGAATCCACCGGAAAAGAAAACAAGATGAATACTAACAAATGATAACTTGAGCACTGAGCATCTTCATAAAGAATCAGCGGAGAAGAATAACAACGAGAACAAGGAATATGAGGATAGATCCTGAAATAGAAACTCTTGAGAATCTCCACAAGAAATCACCGGAAACAACACAAACGAAATGATAGCTGAAGCATCACATGAATAGAAAAGACACTAGGAAGAGAATTAATCATTGAAGAAAAAGGGCGGGAGGGTGGGAAAAACAAAGAAAACTTTGAACAAATGAGACAACTCCGGGAAAGAATAAGAGGATTGATCTTGCAATATTGAAGAGGATAGAATATCCTGAAGAGAAGCACACCGGTTGAGAAGAATTGATATGAAAACTTGATTGGGCAAAAGAGCTAGCATTCCCACAGAAATATGAGAACACTACTAGCAAGATATGAAATCACCACTTGACATCGAAGCAACCCAATTACAATATTCAAAACAAAACAAAGGATGAGGCTTATGAAACAAGCCAGAACAAATACATACCCACTATGCACTTGTTGGAAAGATAATTCTAGGTAACTACTTGAATTCCCACCTAAGAACTTCCGAAAACTTTCTTGTTTATGCGATTCGGGTTGCGGAATCAGGAACCTGCCCTAGGCAATCAGCTGCAACTGCATCCGCAACCTTCCACACCATAATTCAAGAAATTTCGCAAACTCGTCTAATCTCGAATCCTCGAACTCACAACGATACTAAACCATGGTGGTACCCCGGACGCCTCCCCAGTACTGGGTGACTCCGACCTTATCTCACCACGATAAGTATTCGAGCATTTCCGAACATTCTCCGTCCTGAGATATCAAGAAAACTGAATGATAACGATGTGCCAACATTCCTCGGAGCTCAACTCCCCGGAAGAAATCAAGTCAGACAGGAGGCACCAAGACAGAACTCCGTCACATCGGCATCATATAGTTTCCAAAATACCCGCGTGATCCTAAATTTTTTTTGAGCGAGAAGAGGAGTAGAAACAAAATTCCTAAGTCGAATACCTCACTAGAGCATGGAAGAGGAGTAAAAGAATCCTACTCTCCGATATAACTAGACTCAAAACAGTTTTTCTCTAGACTCGACTCGGCCAAGTTTGATCAATCAAGGGGGCTCCTAGGTCGGTACAGGCTCTGATACCAACTTGTCACGCCCAAGATGCGGTCCTATCCTTATTTGGGCACGAGGGCCTCGACAGGGATAGAAGCGCATCTCGATGCGTTCGCAAGAATGGATATCATTACAAGTACATGTACAGAAGAGATGAGTATATGGAATTGGCTTACACTCGCCACAAGCTACATTAGAGTCACAGCAATAGAATAACATCTCAAACATCATACAAAAGAGCAGGGTCTGGCTACGGACGAAATCAAACGATAAAATGACATCCACCCTTGCTATCCCAAGTTGCCGCCTGGAACCCATCCAAGATTGATGAAGAAGAAGAAGAACTCCAAGTCAAATCAAGCAACGCGCTCACGTCAAATCATCACATTACCTGTACCTGCAACTGTTGTTGTAGTAATCTGTGAGCCACAGGGACTCAGCAATCTCATTCCCAAGGGTATCAAGACTATTGAAGCTTAATAGGTAAGGTATGGTTAAGTGGTGAGGCTGCAGCAAGCGTCTAAGCATATATTTGAGTGTCTAACTTACGAGCACAGAAAGTAAAGTATGGTGGTCTACGCATAACGGACGTGAACTAGTATTGATCACTAACTGATCCTGAACACCTACTTACGTCAATCATAACCCCACCGTGTTCTCTTCCGGATGAGGACTCACAAGAAGAGACAGTCACAGTTACTCACACGGTTGGTGTATTTTATTAGAGCTTACTTCAAGTTTGCTATGACCGGGTGTTAAACAAATTATCCAAGTTTGCCACATAACCGCGGGCACGGCTTCTCGAAAAGATTTAACCCTGCCGGGGTGCTCCAACTCATCCATCACAAATTAACCACACTCGGCAGGAATAACCTCAACCACGGATCTCGTGATCTTCCTAGGGAATTCCAAAGGAAATCCAACACCTCGAGATAACCCGAAGAAAATCAGAATTCCTCACTCAAGACGTTCGAGAAAGCTAAAACAAATCTAGCAAGGCGGCCCGACGTGTCGACGAACCCGATAGGAGCCGCGTATGTCGTTCTCAGGACACGACCGGATGGGACTAGCTACAGGGAAAACCAATCCTCAAGTTGCCTCGAAGCGGCCCCGCAGGCAGCCCATTTTTGGACCAACACTCATGAGGAGCACTGGCCCGGCGGTTGATTAAGTTATCCACGGGGTCCAGAAAAATATCCCCTATGCAGTTCATTAATTATTAGGCAAATGTAGTACCAATGTTGGGCCTTGCTAGACAAGTTTTATTCTAACCCGAAAATCAAGGGGGTCCCCATAACAACCCCAAGCATGTTAGGAGCGCTCATATATGGAACATAACACCGGTTCACAAGTAACTAAGGGTGGCAAGAGTGGAACAAAACACCAAGCAAAAGGCCAAGCCTTCCACCCTTTACCAAGTGTATATGTGCATTAAATTAAATAGCAGCAGTATTGTGATATAACAAAAGAAGGTCCATGTTGGCACATGGAAGCTAATTATGCCTTTTTGGAGCTAATTATGTCATTTTGGATGACTATTAATCCATTTTGAGCTTATTATGTCATTTTGGATCTAAATTAGTCATTTCAATGAGCTAACCAGGGTTCTTATGATGTTTAACTAACTAAGCTAATTATGTCATTTTGGAGGATAATTAGCTAACTATGTCTTTTTTGGGGAAAATAAGCTACGTAGAAGAAGAAAGACAAGAAGCAAGAAGAGAAGAAGAAGGAGAAGTAAAAGAAGAAGAAGGAGGAGAAGGATAAGGAGAAGGAGAAGGAGAAGGAAGAGGAGAAGAAGAAGAAAAGAACAAGGACAAGAAGAAGGAGAAGAAGGAGGAGAAGAAGGAGAAGGAGCTTCTCTCCTCCTTCTCCTTCTTCTTCCTCCTCCTCCTTCTTCTTCTTCTTCTTCTTCTTCCTTCTTTTCATTTTTCCTCTTTCTTCTCCTCTTGTCCTCTTGTTCGAGCTAAATTAGCTAATTATGCCTTTTTGGAGCTAATTATGTCATTTTGGATGATTATTAATCCATTTTGAGCTTATTATGTCATTTTGGATCTAAATTAGTTATTTCAATGAGCTAACCAGGGTTCTTATGATGTTTAACTAACTAAGCTAATTATGTCATTTTGGAGGATAATTAGCTAACTATGTATTTTTTGGGGAAAATAAGCTACGTAGAAGAAGAAAGACAAGAAGCAAGAAGAGAAGAAGAAGGAGAAGTAAAAGAAGAAGGAGAAGGAGAAGGAGAAGGAGAAGGAGAAGGAGAAGGAAGAGGAGAAGAAGAAGAAAACAAGAAGGACAAGAAGAAGGAGAAGAAGGAGGAGAAGAAGGAGAAGGAGCTTCTCTCCTCCTTCTTCTCCTTCTTCTTCCTCCTCCTTCTCCTTCTTCTTCTCTTCTTCTTCTCTTCTTTTCATTTTTCCTCTTTCTTCTCCTCTTGTCCTCTTGTTCGATCTAAATTAGCTAATTATGCCTTTTTGGAGCTAATTATGTCATTTTGGATGATTATTAATCCATTTTGAGCTTATTATGTCATTTTGGATCTAAATTAGTCATTTCAATGAGCTAACCAGGGTTCTTATGATGTTTAACTAACTAAGCTAATTATGTCATTTTGGAGGATAATTAGCTAACTATGTCTTTTTTGGGGAAAATAAGCTACGTAAAAGAAGAAAGACAATAAGCAAGAAGAGAAGAAGAAGGAGAAGTAAAAGAAGAAGGAGGAGGAGAAGGAGAAGGAGAAGGAGAAGGCGAAGGAAGAGGAGAAGAAGAAGAAAAGAAGAAGGAGAGAAGAACAAGGAGAAGGAGGAGGAGGAAGAAGAAGAAGGAGAAGAAGAAGGAGAAGGCTCGTCGACCTGAGGCTCGTCAACCTGACGCTCGTCCACCCTAGAAGTCCTGTGCTCAGGTGAATCAGCTTGGGGTGGCGGCAAGGAAGGTGTGGCAGCCACCGCCCTACCTCTCCCGCGGGCACGTGTACCTTTAGTACAACATAAATACCAACATGAGTAATAAAATGTATATAAATACCAACATGACTACAACATAAATACCAACATGAGTACAACATAAATACCAACATGAGTACAACATAAATACCAACATGAGTAATACCTTTAGTACCTCTCGCCTTCGCGGGGAGTCGACCTCTTCTCACGGGGGCCGCGAGAGTCGAAGAAGCAGCCACTCCATGCAGAGTAGAGAGCAACGCTCTTCGAAGAGGCGACTCAGGAATGGAAGTACCCATCCCACGACCCGCCGATGAAGAAGGAGCCGCGGAGTGCTTTCGACCCTTTCCCACCATCTTTCAACACCTGTCATGACAAAGAGTAAATGAAATTAGTACAACATAAATACCAACATGAGTAATAAAATGTATATAATTTAAGTGTATCATCATCATAAATACCAACATGACTAATAAAAATTGAATACCTAACATGAACTCAAAATTTATATATAGTAATAGTTGAATACCTGACATGAACTAATCGTGCTCATCTATATATGCTTCGGGGTCAATAAATGCATCATGATCATCACTACCATCAATAAATGCATCATCATCATCACTATCAGGAAGAACATGTGGAAGGCCACCATTATGTAATCAGTCAAGAAGTGACAGGTCATCCGTAGCAGTAACCTCTTCTTCTTCCTGCTCTTCCTGTTCGGGCTCAGGTGTTAAGACGGATTCACTGTCGCTGTCTACTTCAATGTTCTGGGGTGAAGTAGAGCGGTTCTTGAAACGTTTCTTGGACATACGTGTTTCTTGGAAGAATTCTCCTTCATATGTGTCTGGGTTAATGTGAGGTTTGTAATCCTCTTCATTGAGGGTAGGTGGTCTAAAATGTGGTGGCACTTCATAAACGACATCCCAACCTTTCAGATTTGGATTAGTTTGGCAGGCCCACGGTAGATAGAAAACTTGTGTCGCCTGTTGAGCCGTAATATAGACATCGGGAACATCTAAGTGGGTGTTTTGGTTGATTTCGACTAGTCCTATATGTTCATGAGTCCTTCTAGTCTCCCTCGGCTCAAACCAATGACATTTGAAGACTACGACGGTCGGTGGGTTTTCACCATAGAATAGAAGTTCATAAATTGCTTCAACTCTTCCATAATACTCGGTGCCTCCTTCGCCGATAACAAAGACACAACAATTTGTAGTCTTTAGGTCGGGCATAGATAGCTCTTTGCCAAAGGTACGAAAGTGATACCCGTTGATGTTGTATTTGTGAAATGAACGGACCTTATAGTCAAAACCATTAGCGACTTGTCTCAACTCGGCGTCCATAGACTCTGCATCATCCTACAAGTTTAATACGAAAGAATGGATGCATTAGCCGCAAATTAGACCAAGAAATCAAATGGACCATTAATGGTAATTAATTACCCTTTGTTTGAACCAAGAGATGAAACCGGGATAGTCGCCTCCATGCTTTGCGAGAAGCTCATACTCTTCGACGGAATCCTTTTCGATGACCGCTCCATCCGAGAATTCGGTAACGTATGGACTATATCAAATATCCAGGAATAAGAGTAGTTGAAAGGAATTAGAAGTTGCGGAACATAATTTACCGAGAACTTACTCGATGTACGGCCGCACTTCTGTTAGGTTGGTGAAGATATACAATGAAATGGTCCGCCATTCTTCGACATCCAACGATTTCCCTTTCGAAGCACCGGATGGTGCGAGCTTCCCTTTGAATAGGCTGAGGTTGGATCGACCTTTTTTTGGATTGTCATCATTGTACCGAGGCTTCGGGTTGTGCAAATGATGATTTTTGGCTTCGTAGTGTGCTGTCACGAAGTTTGCCGCCTCCTCGGTAATGAATGCCTTGGCCATCGATGCTTCAATTCTACGTTTATTTTTACACTTAGCTCGAAGCGTCTTCTGCATCCTTTCAGTTGAGAAGCACCATCGATTTTGAACGGGCCCCCCAATCTTGCCTCGGTCGGGAGATGCAAAATCAAATGCTGCATTGGATTAAAGAAGCCCGGTGGAAAGATCTTTTCTAATTTGCAGATCAACTTCGGCGCCAACTCTTCCATTTCATCTAGCACGCCAGGCGATAGTTCTTTCGCACAAAGAGAACGGAAGAAATAGCTCAGCTCTGCTAGTACTAGCCATTCATCCTCAGGGATAAAGCCACGCAACATCACCGACATTACCCTCTCAATCCATATGTGCCAATCATGACTCTTGAGACCAAATATTTTCAATTTCTCAAGACTCGCTCCCCTCGTTAGATTCGCAGCATACCCATCGGGGAACATCAACCGCGTTTTCACCCACAATAGCATTTCCCTCATAGCTGGCCTTTGAAGATTGAACCATGCCTTTGGCTTCGCTATGCTTTGCTTTCCTTTCCGTTGTCGCAAGTTTTGTAACGGTCTATCACATAGAGCCTCCAGGTCGATTCTAGCCTTAGGATTATCTTTTGACTTCCCCTCTATGCCGAACAATGTACCAAAAATGGCCTCCGCAATATTCTTTTCAGTGTGCATCATGTCGATGTTGTGTGGGCAAAGGAGGTCTTTAAAGTAAGGCAGATCCCACAAACATGACTTGTGAGTCCAGGCGTGTTCCGTATTATACCCTTTGAAATACCCTGGACGTTTAGGATCCAGCTCGAGAGCGTTTATCTGATCAAGGATCTGTTGGCCTGTCAAAGTAGCTGGTGCAGTGTTTTTGACAACTCTACCTTTGATGAAATTCTTCTTGTCTTTTCTGAACTTATGGTCAGGATCCAGGAATTGTCTATGCATGTCGAAGTAATAATACTTGCGACCAGCCTGCAGCCAACGGAACTGAAGAGCTGCCTTGCATGTGATGCACGGGAACCTTCCATGCACACACCAGCCAGAGAATAGTGCATACGCCGGATAATCATGCGTCGAGTACATGTACCGCACATGCATTTTGAAATTTGTTTTGGTAGCGGCGTCGTAGGTCTTGAACCCATTATCCCAGGCTTCTTGCAACTCATCCTTAAGCGGCTGCATGTACACATTCATATTCTTCCCCGGATAGATGGGCCCTGGAATTATCAACGTCAGGAAAATGTTCTTTCTTTTCATAATCTCTCCGGGTGGGAAATTGAGTGGAATGACAAATACAGGCCAACAACTGTATTGTGTTGCTGTCATACCATACACATTGAACCCATCCATGCTGATGGCAACTCTTGGATGCCTTGGATCTTCCGATTTATCCTTATGTAATGCATCGAAGTGCCTCCACGCAAAACCATCTGAAGTGTGTACCAGCATCTTGTTCCCATCCGCATCTAGTTCGGTTCTTTTGCCTAATTTGTGCCATGTCATCTGTCTGGCCATCTCTTCGACCATGAAAAGACGTTGAAGTCTTGGTACGATTGGCAGATACCGAAGAACACTAATGGGGATTTTGGTCTGATTCTTCTCACCCATACCATTGTCTACCACAATATACCTGGAAGAATTGCAAATGGGGCAATAGTTCAAGGCCGCATACTCAAGCCTAAATAAGGCACATCCATTCTCACAGGCATGTATCTTCTCATAGGGCGTCTTAAGTACACGGAGGACTTTCTCTGACTGGTACAGGTTTGCAGGCAGTACATGGCCTTCGGGTAGAAAGTGTCCAAATATCGTCATCATCGCATCGTAGCATTCTCTGCCTAGGTTGAATTGAGCCTTGAGAGCCATTACTTGCGCGATGGCATCCAGCTGACAAAGCTCAGTCTGCTCATGGAGAGGACGTTTTGAAGACTCGAACATTTCATATAAGGCCTTTGCAGATTCCTCCATCTCATCGTCTGAATCTCGAGCATCATCAAAGTCTTGCACCATGTCTTCGATCCCCGTACCATGCTCGTCGGTGCGACGACGAATCACCTCAGCTCTGGCACGTTGGTCAGACTCACCATGAAAAGTCCAAACCGTATAATTAGGCGTAAAACCCCACTTCTGCAGGTGTTTACCCATTTCAAACTCTGTCTGCTTTTTCCAGTTGTCGCAGTTGGGACAGGGGCACCATGTTTTTTGTTGGCCATTTGCAAATGCAGCTCTCACAAACCCCCTGGTTTTTGTTAACCATTCATTGGTCATGTCTTTCTGACTAGGGTGACCAGTGTACATCCAAGCATGATCACTCATGTTGCCTAGCTACCTATGGGCGCAGAAGAAATAAATTAATATATAATTCATCACCTATATTCATCCGCTAATCAAGTTTGTCAGTTTTATTACGTCCATGCAACCTACACGCTAATAGGTAAAGATAGGTCCTAATCCCACTTGAGTATGTGTAGATTGGGTTCGTTTTCCCATGCTCTGCTCCAGATGCGATGCAGAATTTTGGCAGCACCTCCCCGCTGTTCTCCTGATACACGTCTCGGCAATAAGCAAAGAGGATGTGTACCCGGAGAGCAACAGGGAGGCACTGACGAAATTCCGCATCGGATCCGGAGCACAACATACGGGAAAACGAACCCAATCTACACATACTCGGGCTATCCATGGATAACGTTGGACAGTTCGAAAGGATGGCGGTTATAAATATGCAAAGACATGCATATTTATAGATGTCGCCCTTTCGAACGGGAGACGCATACTGGTCACACATACTCATGATTGAAGAAACCTATAGCTAGCAAGTTTCATCGGCACGAAGACCGGAACAGAGCAAATTAAGGGGGTAGGAGGAGAAGTCATTTGTGCTCACGAACAAACGTAGGGGCGGAGCTTGTGGAGGTCGTCGAACAACTGCACATTGAAATTCACCCGATCAACACAAATATGATGTTTTTATAATTAACATAATCGGAAAATATGTGACCTAACTCATAATTTACAAAACTACGACCCCGTCGGCTTAGTGGCGTCGATGGTCAGTGGTGTCGGGTGTCGGTGGCGTTGATGGTCGGTGGTGTCGGGTGTCGGTGGCGTCAGGGGTCGGGGGTTAGTTGTGTCGGTGGTCGAGGGTCAGTGTCGTCGGGGGTCGAGGGTCACTGGCGTCAGGGGTCGGGGGTCAGGGGTTGGGGGTCAGTGGCGTCAGGGGTCGGGGTTAGGGGGTCGGAGGTCGAGGGTGAGTGGCGTCGGGGGTCGGGGATCGAGGGTCAGTGGCGTCAGGGGTCGACAGTCGGGTGTCAGTGGCGTCGGAGGTCGAGGGTCGAGTGTCGGGGGTTGGTGGCATCGGTAGTCGGCTGTCGGTGTCGTTCGGGGTCGAGGGTCACTAGCGTCGGGGGTCGGGGGTCTTTTCGGTCAACAAGATCCCGAAGAGGTGTCGGGGGCCGGGGGTTGGGGGTCAGTGGCGTCGGGGGTCGGGGGTAGGGGGTCGGGGGTCGAGGGTCGAGGGTCAGTGGCGTCGGGGGTCGGGGGTCGAGGGTTAGTGCCGTCGGGGGTCGAGGGTCAGTGGCATCGGGGGTCAGGGGTCAGTGCCGTCCAGGGTCGGGGGTCAGTGCCGTCGGGGGTCGGGGGTTAGTGGCGTCGGGGGTCGGCCACTACTTATTCTACCTTTTCTTCTTCTCCTTCATCTTCTTCTTCCTCCTTCTACTTATTCTTCCTAGCACTAAACCTAGCACTAAACTAATCTATCACTAAACCTAGCACTAACCTAATCTTATCTAACACTAAACCTAGCACTAAACTACATACATAATATAATCTAACAATTAAATAGCAAAAAGGAAGAAATCAAAACAAAAAAATAAATAAAAAACATACCGGAGGGCGCTGGGGTGCCGGGGCGGCAGGGTGCGAAGGAGGGCAGCGGCCGGAGGGAGCACGTGGGAGGGGGCGGCGACCGAGAGGGGGTGGGAGGAGGGAGGCGGCCGGGAGGGAGGTGGGAGGAGGGAGGCGGCCGGGAGGGAGGTGGCAGGAGGGCGGCGACCGGGAGGGCGGTGGGAGGGGGCGTCGGCCGGGAGGGGCGGCGTGGAGGCGAGCGGGAGGGGGAGGGGCGGCGCGGCGGCGAGCGGGAAGGGGAGGGGCGGCGCAGCGGCGAGCGGGAGAGGGAGGGGCTGCGCGGCGGCGTGTGGGAGGGGGAGGGGCGGCGCGACGGCGAGCGTGAGGGGGAGGAGCGGTGCGGTGGCGAGCTGGAAGGGGAGGGGCGGTGCGGCGACGAGCGGGAGGGGGAGGGGCGGCGCGGCGGCGAGCGGGAAGGGGCGGGAGAGAGTGAGGGAGGGAGAGGGTGAGAGAGAAGGGTGTAACGGCCGTTAGTAGGGCCGGGTCTTTGCCGTCTGCCCCCCGACGGCAAAGAGGGACACGACAGACGGCAAAGGCGTCCTGGACGACAAAGACACCCCCACTTGTACCTGGCAAGGGCCAAGGCCCGGTGGGGCCCACCTTAGCTCTTTGCCGTCTGCCCTGGCCTTCTTTGCCGTGAGTGGGCGGACGGCAAAGAACTGGCACATGGCAAAGACACTGTTTGCCATGTGCCAGTTCTTTGCCGTCTGCTTTGGGACAACAGACGACAAAGAGCATCTTTGCCATGTGTCAGCAGACGACAAAGGCCTGGCACATGGCAAATAACTGAATTCCAGTAGTGAATGTTGGGCCTTGCCAGACAAGTTTTATTCTAACCCGAAAATCAAGGGGGTCCCCATAACAACCCCGAGCATGTTAGGAGCGCTCATATATGGAACATAACACCGGTTCACAAGTAACTAAGGGTGGCAAGAGTGGAACAAAACACCAAGCAAAAGGCCAAGCCTTCCACCCTTTACCAAGTGTATATGTGCATTAAATTAAATAGCAGCAATATTGTGATATAACAAAAGAAGGTCCATGTTGCAACGCTATAAGAAGGGTTGAGCAAGCGGTAACATAGCCAAACAATGTTTGCTAGGATGTGAAGAGGTTAGAGGCTTATCATGGCAGTGTTGGGAGGCTTATCAAACAAGTGGTAGGTAGCGAGACATAACGATAAAAAGACGAGACAACTAGCATGGCAATGATAGTAATGGTATCCAGGGAAATGTGTCATCTTGCCTGAGATCCCGCTCGGAAGAAGACCCAGTCCATGAAGAAGACGAACCAACGTAGTCGAACGAATCCTCACACTCTGAACGCTTTCTCTATCGAGAAGAAGCAATCCGAAGCAAACAATCAACACAAGATACACCACAACATATGCAAAACACGATGCACAACAAACATTACGCATGTCCGGTTAAATATGCAATGCAAGACAATTCACAACACCCAAATACTACACATTAAGTGAAGCTCAATGCAATGAGTTGCATATTGACGAAACTTCACATTCGAATTATTTAGTTCACTCTCGTTATGTACTCGACAATATTATATGTTGTTAAACATGGTAAGAGGTGAAGCATAAGTAAACTATACTATCTAGACATCTTAAATGAGGTCGGAAACAACTTATAGTATTTCCGAAATGACCCCATAGGTTAATTATGAATTTGTTCCAGATCTGATTTAAACATATTTTATATTGGTTAAACAACAGAATAAAGCATACCATGTTATTGTATACGGAATTCTAGTCGATTTACATATATAGAACATTTCCAACGGAGCTACGGTCCAAAAGATATGAGCAACACAAGATGCACATGCCATGAATGCAAATGCATGGGAACAACCACCACAACCATTTCAAATCATGAATGCAACAAGTTATTATGAAACTACATGGGATTCTAAGCAAGTTTCATATATGGAATGTCCAAAACGGAGCTACGGTTCAACCACAATCATCAAAACAAGTTTTAGATGAAATCTGCCAAAAACAGCAACTTAGCATTTTGAACACATGAAAACAACAAGATACAATATTCTAAAATGCACAAACTAAGCATGGGGCAATATCATACAAAATCCACTTCATTTCATCTACACATATCAAATTCAAAACATGCATGGATCACTTAGTAGGAAGCTCACAAGAAGGCTACTTGAAAACAGTTTCAGACTTAGTGAAAATAGCAGTTTTAGACAGTGCAGTTATATCACGAAGGCATATTGACAGCAGTAAAACTATATGCTACAAATCATGAAATGGCATGAAACTTAACATCATACTAAAGTACTATATCAAAAACAAATAACTCCATTGCACCTACCACAAAAGAGTTCTAGATCACTAGCAAATCACATGGCAAGACAGCAACAAAATATAACAGATTCAGAGTTAGAAATATTTTGGACCCTAAAAAATAACAGATTTCATAGCAAGTTGACAACAGCAAAAAAACACCTACACATGCATTTCTATGACAAACAAAATGACCATGGGCTAGGACACACATCAACGAGCAAGTTTCATGTTGGAAATTAATTCATATCATGCCCGGATTAAATCACATGAAAATGACAAAACGACATCATGGCATAAATGACATGCACCCAACATGCTCAAATGGCAAAACTAAATGCACAGTTAATTCCTATGGATATTTCTACCCCGAAAACATATATAATATGATTAGGTTAATGTTGGAAATTAATCACAATTAAATATGCGGTATTAGGCCTAATCACGTTTTAGCAATAATTAATGCAGATAAAAATGCAAACATGATGACAACCATTTATCTCATGCATGAAAAATGTGGTGCGAATGGGATGAACATTTTTTAATTTAAGATTTTATTAATTTTGATGCACGGTATTTAATGATGATAATGCAATAATTATGACAAATATGCAAATGACATGTTAATATATTTTTGACATGGTGCAAATGGCATGTTAATAGTCTACGTATTTTTCTGAACATATTACATGTTGAAAATATTTTGGAACGGTGCACGGTAAAATATTTATTAGCGATTTTTAAATACACGTTAAATAACAAATAACAAGAAAAAAGCGGAGGGGGGGGGGCTTGCTCACCCTGGGCCTGGCCCATCCGGTGGGAGGCTGCACTGGGCCGGCTGGGGCGCTAGCGAGGCCCACCCGGCGCTGCGGTCAACGGGGCGAGCGAGCGGAGGGGTTCGTCCCCGTCCTCCCGCACGCATAGAAGCAGCGACGGCGGCTGCCACGCGAGGGACGGCGAGGGTGGCAGGCTCCGGAAGCGGGGATGGCCGGGACGGGCCGGGGGCGACCGGATCCGGCCGGAGGGAGGTCCGGGGGCGGCCGGCGAGGGAGCTTCGCGGTAGCGGAGGCGCCATGGCGGCAGCGCTGCACCTGCGAGAAGAGAGGCCGCAGGGTGAGGGAAGCAAGGGAGAAGGAAGGAAGAGAGAGGAGAGGAGAGGAGCTGGGCGGCGCGGCGGATCCGGCCGGAACTCCGGCGAGGCCGGTCGGCCGTGGGGCTGCTCGGGCACGGGCATGGGGAAACCTCCATGGAAGCTGGGGCAGGAGCTCCGGTAGAGTTCCGGACGCGATTCGGGCCCGGATGGGCTCGGACGGGCCCAGATGGGCTCGGGCGGGCTGGAGGCTGGAGGCGGGAGAAGGAGAGGGTTGGCTAGGGTTTGGTGGCATGCGGAACGAGGTGGGGCTATATATAGGGATCGGGGCTGGGGGTTACGGCACTGCATTTCGAACTGCCGGGTGTCGGTCCGACTGTCCGGAAGCGGAGAGGGTCGGGCTGCGGTGGTTGTGCAGAGGGGCAAAGAGGGGAAGAGAGGGAAGCGGTGACCCGTGGCACTGAGTTTTATAAAATACCGACAACGTCCGATAAACTACCGATAACCTCACTTCTATGGATGACTGACGGGGCATCAAACGAACTCAGAACGCGACGAAAAACGACGGGCGGTCTACCTAAGCTATAACAAGACCGCACGACAAGTTTCAACTCGATCCGAGAATATTTTGCGCGCGCTTAAAAACGGTTTTATTGAACGGTGCCGCGAGCATGTGCGTGTGTGGCTGGACTCGAAACGGGCAACGGGGAAACGGAGAGAACCGGCAACTACGAACGGATGCAAGTTTTTTCGAAAACGGGTGACGATGCAATGCCGATGATGCAAATGATGCAATGATGAATGCGACAACCAGATGAACACATGCCGAAAACGGAAACAAAAGGGGAATCTTGTGGAATCTTCTGGAACGCCGGTCTCGGGCTGTCACACCCCTGGTCATGCAAGGGTGGCTTGTGACCTCCTGGCAAGTCTCCTGCCTTCCTCTCCAAGTCTGATAGATGTGTTCTGGTCCAAGAAAAATCATCGCGAAGATTTAATTCCATTTGGACTCCGTTTAATATTCCTTATCTGCAATACTCAAAAAGAAGGAAAAAACAGAAACTGGCACTCGGCTCTAGGTTAATAGGTTAGCCCCAAGAATAATATAAAATAGCATATTAATGCATATAGAACATCCAAAACAGATAATATAATAGCATGGGACAATCAAAAATTATAGATACGTTGGAGATGTATCACATATACCTGCTCTTCCATGACTGGCCCATTAAATAACCAGTGGCAAGCCAATGAGTACTTTGAATGTACTCCCAAGCAACCCATGTTTTGGTACAAGGTATAACGATGCATGATACAGAACTAAGTACGTGAGTTAGCAAAAAGCTAATTTTGAGTGCAATGACATGATCAATCAACATGTAAAAGAATGCATCATCAATTTACAGATATCCATATGAACAAGTTACATGTATCGATGTAATCAAGGTGTGAGCATCTCATGCTCAATCAACAAGTCAGTCGCCTGACTTATCTCATGTATCTCCTTATCTCCAACACACACACACATCAGTTTTTGAAAACACCGGACGTATCCCAAGATCGGTCATCCAATTGTCCATGACCGTGGACTCGTCTATTCGAATAGTTTTACACTCTGTAGAGGTTGCACACTTTACTCACAAGACTCGGGGAACTTTCATGTCAAGCCACGATTCGCGGTATATTACATACGCGAGGGAAGCACCCGAAAAATACCTTTCCCCTGGCGATACTAAACAAAAAGTCCACTCGTTTGTGCCATCCCTCATGATGTAATCAGAAGTATCATCCACGAGGGCATGCAACGGTGTGCCCGATGTCTATGAAAACAGCCCATGGTCGTCCATTTCGGCACGACCCCATATAGAGACTGACCATGCCACTCCCGCCACTAGCTATGTGGGATCTCTGCTAGTACCCACCAAAGTAATCAACAAAGCCCCTCCCCATAAGGGGTATCGTGGTTGTACATGTAAGGTTGGAATAACGGTCACAACTTACACCAATCCGTCATCGAAACTACACACTCACTTGTTCCGGTACACCAGTTCCTTATAAAGCGGTTACCTAGCTCAATATCATCTCCCTCAGCCACTACTGGCACCCGACGGGTTTTTCAAAATTCTTTGAAAAAACTTTTGTTTCCATCACCATGCATATCCCCTTCCCTTTTTGTGTAGCATCTACATAGCAACCAAACTATTTCCCACCAACACAACTCTAAGTAGAGGGTAGAGTTGTGACATGCAAGTATCAAAGATCAATCATCGGAGGAAACCCATAATGGTGGTCACCATAGCATCATGATTAACATAATAAAATGGAGTGTTATATGATATGCAACAAAATGGTTTCTTAACATGGTCACATGGTTGCTTGCCTGGCTCAACAAAGTCCTCGGGGTCTTCAAAGTCTTCTGCTCGAACTCCCTCGTCAACAACGAAATCTATCGTCACCAATTTTAATGGGAAAAAATAGAGCACAACAAAAACAAAGAAAATAATCCACTTCTGAAAGGTCACATAACTTAGTAAAATATTATACTGAAACTAAAAATATTTCTTTTTGGTTTTGACATGTAGAAGTTTTGAAAACTACTTTAACACTGGTTTAAAATATTCAAAACTTGAATTAAAATAAAACCAGTACATAAGACATATTCACAATAATAATAAGTGGCATCATTAAACATTATAGAATATTACAACATTTTCGGTGGAACAATATTTGGATTTAGAGGAATGTTTTATCCTGTAGGATTTTTGGAAAAATAGAAGAAAAGGAATAAGAGAAAGGTTCCTGTGCGCCATGGACCAGATCTGTCGTAGCTGAGACAGCCCAGCCAACGAATCCGGCCAGAGCGATCCAGCGCACGCGCCTACTAGGGTTTAAATCTGACGGGCGGGGCCTAGCCGCTAGAGATAGAAAGAGGAGGCGAGGGAGAAGTGAGGATGATGGGCGGACCCCACACATCATCTTCAACCTCGAGACAGAGAGGGGAGGCGTGCTCACCGGTGAGGTTTGTGGCCACGGCAAGGGGAGCTAAGGGCAGTAATGGGGTCAGCGTCAAGCATGCCATTGCTGTGCAAATGGAAGGGGGGGCGGAGATGCTCTGGTTCACCGATGACGAGCACCCGTGGCGAAGGAGCTTTGGGAGGTGGTCGCCGGAGTCACCACAGGGTGCAATAGAGGCGGGGAAGCGGGGGAACGGTATCAAGGGCCGGTGTAGTTTCGGATCAAGGGAGAGAAGGAGCGGAGGGGCTTCCTACCTTGCAAACGTCAGTGACACGAGACGGCGGTGCTGCGCTCGATCTCGAGCAAGCAGGCACTTGGGCTTGCTAGGGAGGGTGCTGGCGCTCGATTATGAGAGGGAGAGTGGTTCCATAGGTGAGGAGAGGGCTCCGATTGGCCTCATTATAGGCCACCCGCGATCCACCGTATGCCCGTGCGCCAGCGAGGAAGAAGCGGTCGCCATAATGGGAGAGAGCTCACGGGGGCTTGCACGGGGTGTTTCTGAGGTTGGTCTAGGCCCAGGGGGAGCGCGACAGAGAGAGAGGGTGAGTGCGCACATGCGAGAACTATGGTTGGCCGAGAGGGTCGTCCATGGCGCGCGTGCGGGAAGCTGTTGCAGGAAGGGAGAGAAGGGGCCGACATGTTGCCCTGTCACAGACGCCGAGGGTACCTCGGGGTACACGATGGAGGGGCTCGAGGCTGTCGGGGCCATGCATTGGGCAGCGGCTACAGTGCGGCCAAGCATTCTAGCGTGCTCCAAAACGCCCGTTTGGCATGCCACTGGCGTTTTTCGCACGACCACTATTGGCTAGGGGTTCTAGGAGAGAGTAAAAGAGTTGGGGTAACCATTGGATGCTCTAGAGGCTCACTAGAATAAGAGGGGAGTGGAGATAAAGGGGAAAACTTGCTGTCCAGGAGGAAAAATGAGGGTTTTACCACCTCAATCAGTTACTTGAGGCCTTGGGGTTCTTACTGGTAGTGCAGGGGGACTAGGAGGAGGTGTGGTAAAAAGTTAGAGTGGAGGAGAATGATCTAGGGGGTCAAAACATGGTTTTACCATTTAACCAGAAGGTGTTTTATGAAGTTTTGGGCAAGCAAATGGAGTCTACTTGCCACTAATTTTACCAGGATCAAATAATAGGTAAAAACAAGGTTGACCACAAGGTTTGAGCTGGTTTGAAGAAAGTTGGCAATGGAGACTTTGTAAATCCTAGAAGTTAACAGAATAAGGTTTTTGTAGATCCAGGCATGCAAATCCATTCTCCTTGATGCACCACTTGGTGTAGCATTGTTATTTGGGGATTATAACATGTCCACAAAGTTTGGGGGTCAATCGGAGACAGTTGGCAATGCAAAGTTGCTCAAATTTGGATATGGACAGGAATGATTTTGGGATATTTTCGTGAACCAAAACAATTGGGATTGGGATAAAAATTTGCAAGATCATCACATTAGTCATATGTGACTTGCTAGAATTTTCCTGGATTTATTTCAGAATATTTCCTATAGAAACATTTGAAATGCTTTATTTAGGCAAAAAGTGTTTTGGAGGGTTTTCCCCATTATTTTGAACATGACCATGTGTTCAAACTCATACATATGGAAAATAGATGTCAGTGAGTTTCTCTAATTTTTCTCGAATATTTAAAAAGCATTTAAATAAATTTTCCCTATGAAAGACCATTTCTGGCCTTAAGAAAAAGCCTTTAATGAAAATGGTAAAGTAATATTTCAAATTAATATTTTGTGGTTTTGGGAAGCCTTATATATAGTACGCTCCAATTGAAGTCCTTGGGACAAAACAATCCACCCAATTTGAGGAATTGTAGTACAAACCTCAATTCATGGGTTTTTCAAAAACCTAATTTGAAAAAAAATCAATTTTGGCCAAAATAATATTTGATAAAAATAGTTTTGGGTACTATACACATGGCATGATCATTGGGTAGGAGGTTTGGATCAAGAATATGAATTTTGAGTGAAGAATAATCTTGGAGTGCCAAAACACAATCAACCAAACAAGCAAACATCAAACAGTTCAAACAAGTAGTTGCACTCAAAAAGTTTTAAAATGGGTCCAAATTTTATAAAATCATAGCATAGTGGTTTAACTCAGGGTTTGACACCGTGATAGTGCAAACATGCGGTGATGGCTGCCGCCCCGGCTCTGGCTCCATGGGATTGGGGGTTTTGGATACGGTAGCAGGTGCCGAAGGCTGGCCTCCTGCCGCTTCGGCAATCAGGCCCCCAGCTGTGCACAAGAGAGGCTGGGCGTGACTGCGACTCCTGTGCACCCGGGCATGGCATCAGCTTGGCGCAGGGCGCCCCTTGCCCCCAAAGATTGTGTCCCATCGTCAACGCCGCCTCTGGGGTGCGCGTCACTCTTGCCCCGATGGCGATCTCCTTCTTCTTCTTCCCGTCGCCGCCGTTGGGGCCGACATAGACGGAGAACCAGCATGAGCGAAGAATTCACGGACCCAAAGGTAGGCGCAAGCTCGAGCAATTACTTGTCCCCGGCGACCCACTTCCTCTTCTTCTCGGCGGCCGGAGGCACACCCCACCGCGTCCAGGCGCCCCCCTGGCGTCACCTGAGGAGCGCTCGGCGTGAACCTCGATGGACCCAACGAGGTCCCCTCTTCTCTCGAGGGCATGTGCCCCCCTGAAAGACTGCCGGAGGCTTTAGGAGCGTCGGCAATCTTACCGATGAGGATCCCGGTGTCCGGCGCATGAGAGCCGGAGGTGTGGGCCTCCATCGCCATGGCTGGTTCAGAAGGCCGAGGGAGCGTCGCCCGAGGAGGCTCGACAAGATTGCCATTGCTTTCCTCGAAGTCACGCAGGGACTAGAGGTAGCCAAATGGCGGCCCCTGGCCGATGTCCTCCTCCTCCTCCTATTCCCCATAAGTCGTTGCCGAATCCTTGCTACCGCTATCTTCCGCGGAGGATGACACATCGACGGGGGAGCTCCCCCGTGATCCTTCGTTGCCGCTCTCCAAGAGTCCCCACTCGTTGAAGGCAGGCATGAGGGCGACCAGATTTTCCAGTCGTCCTGGACATAAAATGGGCCTGATCCCTCAGGAGGGTCGTCAAGAATGGAGCCGAGCAGGGAAATCCTGGCCCCTTCAAACTCAGCATGCGACAGGCTGATAGGGTGCAGCCTCGTCGGGTCTCTCGCCCCCTCGTATTCCCATATGGGCCACTAGTGCGCCTAGAGTGGCACACTGCGATGCCCTAGGGATTCCTTGACTATTACCATACCAGACAGTTGCGTGTTCCCATGCGAGGCAATCCTCTCTAGGACGGGCCCTGTCTCTGGTCGGAGAGCGTAACATGGCATCACCCGGCATGCTGCACCGGAGGGGAAGTTGGGATCCTCAGGAGCGGGTGGACTTGGAGAGCGTCCAGATACACCGAGCGCTGCCGGCATCCCTCCACCTTCTTCCTGGCCTTCAGGCGAGTGCTGGCACCTTTGATGTCAACAAAGGAGATGCATGCTGAAAGCTGGTCCTGGGTGAACTGCAAGCTAAAGAAATGGCGGAAGAGCACCATCGAGGGCTTCACGCCCAAGAAGGCTTTGTTGTAAAAAGTGAAGATGGACAGGAGGAGGATGGAGTTGGGTTGGAGGTGCAAAGCATGTATCTGATAGCGTATCAAGACGACATAGAAGAAATCGGAGAACAGAGGGACCAGCCCGGCGTCCATGCTATGGGGGAAGAAGGCGTAGGCACACGCCCCAGGTTGCCTTGCACAATCGTAGCAAGGAGCTCATGGATACCTTCCCCTCATTTTGGTCGCCCGCTATCAACGGACACACTAGGTCCAAGTCCCTTTCCTTGGCAATGGAGGAGCATAGAAGAGCTGCCCGATCTTCTGGGGGCTCATGGCCGAAGCCTTGGCCTCCGCTTTATTCCCTCCTAGGGCCATCCAGGCGACGATGCGGCAAGAAAGGGGGGAAGAAGGGCACCCGGCTTGGGGATGGATCTGGTGGAGTTTGGGCAGAGGAAGGAGACGTAGTTGACGAAGGCAGGCTTTAGGCCGGCCTAGGCAGTTGCCAAGGCATTGCGTGAAGGTGGGGGTGCCCCACGCCCCAGCGTACGCCACGCGTCGCGATTGGCGCGCAGGAGATTGAAGCCTGCACCACTCCGCCCTCTAGCTAGAGAAGTCAAGCGCGCTACAAGCTCAATGACTACTTTCATGCCACTGGGACAAAGGGAACCCAGGCCCATTTGCCTCAGGCCGATGGTGCGGCGTGAGCCATGGGCCCGATACAGCCTGCTTGGAGGATACCGCCAAGAGGGCCCTCCTTAGGCCCCACCTCATGAAGGAGGGGCTAGAGGTGCATTCCCCACCAGCTTCCGGACTCGAGGGCACCCCGGTGGGCCACGAGGAATCCCGACATGGTCGTGAAGCGTGCTGCACTTGGAAGACAACATGCACCCCTCCCACTGTTGTCCGAAGGTACAACACGGAGGCTACAGCAGGGGACTTTCCTCTTTGGTGATAAGGGGGCACGGCCAGCCTGTCGTTTCCCAAAGCAACCCCCAAAAGTTTTCGGTTTTGTGCTAGGCCACTAAGGCTAGGGGCTCCACAGGACGGAGGTCATCCGCAAGCCCACCAGCGCTCCACGACAGGAAGCTTTTTGCAGGTGAAGACTAGTTTCGTTAGGATAGGCCACAGTCTTGTCCCCCTTCAAACTGGCCGATTGTGGCGACCCTTCTCGCTGTGTGTTTTTGGGGGAAGAGGGCCGAGGCCATATAAGTAAGAGAAGGGGCTCAGGACCAGACACATTGTATTCTCCTCTCTCAAACCAAGAAATTGAGACAAACAGGAGCAGGTTTTACACCGCAAGGTGGCCCGAACCTGGGTAGATCGTGGTGTCCATTTTTCTCCCCCCCAACCTCAAGCACGTCGGAGCATCATGGTAGGCTAGTGAGAGTGAGCGTAGTTGAAGATCCGGCGCACCCTAGAGTTCGAACCTCTTTTGGATCCTCGGAGCCCTGATTCTGACAAGCAGTCCCAGGACCAGCACGCAGACACACTAGTTTTCCCCGTATTCTGACTTTTGAATACACATGCAAGCCAGACGTTGCTCAAACCCCGTTCATGAAGCCATGGACCCTTAGTTAAGACTAACTTATCTCTAGGTCCACGTTCATCGCTCAAATGAAGTCAAATGATGTGCATGAAGCCATATCATCAAGCACTTAAAGATCTAGAAGGACAACCACACAAAAGCAGAAGCAACATGGAACGTGAAGACTACCTCTCCTCTGAATTCCCGTACCTTTTTAATGCCTAGACTAGGAATCTCGGGACGAGATTCTTGTAAGGAAGGTAGTTTTGTCACACCTTGTGTATCGCCTCATGATACAAAGTTAACATAGCTCAAAACTTAGGGCCAACAAAAACTCCTGTGTGCCTATGATGCTTGACTTGATTGCTGATTGCTGATTGCTTGCTTGTGTTTTAGTACATAGGATTCTTCCTACTCTCAAAACTCATCTACTTGATCCAAACTCTCTGCCCAATGACCATGCCATGCGTATAGGACTAAAACTATTTTGATCAAGTGCTATTTCGGCCAAAAAGCATATATTCAATTTCACTTTTCAAAACCCCCTGAATTGATGTTTGTACTACAAGTCCTCAAAATAAGGTGGATGTTTTTCCCCAAAGACCTTTTTCGAACCTATTATATATATAACTTCCCAAAATCACAAAATATTGTTCTAAAAGATTATTTTGCTATTTTATTTAATGGATTTGTCTTAAGGCTAGAGATGGTCTTTTATAGGGACAAATTATTTTTACGCTTTCAAAATATTTGAGAAAAATTAGGGAAACTCAATGGACATATATTTTTCCATATATATGAGTTTAAACACATGGTCATGTTAATTGTTTTGACAAAACCCTTCAAAACCCTTTTTGCCTATTTCAAGTATTTGAAATATTGCTATAAGAAATATTCTCAAATAAATCTAGGAAAATTCTAGAAACTCATAAATGATGTATGTGATGATCTTGAAAAGTTTCATATTAATCCCAATACTTTTGGTTCATCAAAATTCCCCAAAATCCTCTTTGTCCAGAACCAAATTTGAGAAATTTTGTACTATCAAGTATTCCCATTTGATCTCAACCTTTGTACACATGCTCTAATTCCCGAATGATGACACCAAACCAAGTGGTGCATCAAGGAAATTCGCTTAACATGACTAGATCTATAGAAACATGTGTATTATAGTTTTTAGGGTTTACCAAGTTTGTATTATCAACTTTCTTCAAATGAGCTGAAAATTTGTGATCAGTACCATCTGGACTTACCATTTAATTCCTCTACCAGGCCCAAACACAGCACAAACACCTTCTGCCATAAACTAGTGGACCAACTAAGTTGACCCAGAAAGATTCTCCTTGCCTCCAACTTTTTACCACAATATGTTCTAACCCTACTTTACATCCAGTAACTTTTTCATGGCCACTTCTCAATTATTGGGGCGTAACTCCCTCATTTCCCTCTCTTTTTACCATGGGAAGACATCTCTTTTCCCTCTCCCATTATTTTGCATCCAAATGCCCCCAAACTTTTAGACAACCTTATTTGCATACTTATGCATCAATTGAAACCCAAAGATGGCATGCTCATGGGGTAAGTATGAGAAAATCATCTAAGCCTAAGATTTGCTAGCAAAGGTAGCCTTGAACTACAAGTGCTAGCTACACTTATCTCCTACGGCTAGATTTTGGTGTACTTGTAGTCCTTCCATTCCTAATCCACCCAGACAACCTTCTACCTCATATACCCTTCAGTAAGAACCACTGAGATAACTCCCAACTTTGCCCTTGCAAGCTTGCCTGCATTAGAAACGAACCCCACCCAAGACCATATGGAACCAAACCACACTAGACACCTTTACCATGCGTGCCTCACACGCTAGACATGTTTGGACGATGAAAAAGTCATCATGGGAAGGACATGGCCTTGTGACCACGTTGTTGGCATGCAAAAGCAGTGCTTTGCCAATCATCTTGTCCTGTAGCTCGCAACCAGCTCCGGCAGGACATCCCAGCGTGCTAGGGGATCCCTCTCGTCCTCACATCAATCTTCCTGACATGCGAAAGCTTCCAAATCGGCTCAGATGCGCTTGCTCGTCGCACCGGAGGGCCCCCGGTGGCCATCCGATCCCCACTTCGTCGCCCCCCTGCATGAGGTTTCCCTCGAGCACTCCAGTGTCCCTAGGCCACCTCATTCTCCCTTCAGACTTCCCACGGACCAAACCCTCCTTCTCCTTCTCCCACGGACCCCATGTCCCCACCTCGACCCCCGCTCGAACCCAAGCTTCCCCATGCCTCTCATAACCCTAAATCGTATCAAACTAGCCCATGTGTCGCCATGGGCCTGTTGGTAATATGCCCTAGAGGCAATAATAAAATGATTATTATTATATTTCCTTATTCATGATAATTTTTTATTATCCATGCTATAATTGTATTGACTGGAAACACATTGCATGTGTGGATGCATAGACAACACTTTGTCCCTAGTATCCCTCTAGTATACTAGCTCGTTGCTCAAAGATGGTCAAGGTTTCCTAGCCATTGACATGAGATGTCATTTCATAACGGGATCACATCATTGGGAGAATGATGTGATGGACAAGACCCAAACTACAAGCATAGCATATGATCGTGTCAGTTTATGGCTATAGTTTTCTACATGTCAAGTATCTGTTCCTATGACCACGAGATCATGCAACTCACTGACACCGGAGGAGTACCTTGTGTGTATCAAACATCGCAACATAACTGGGTGACTATAAAGGTACTCTACAGGTATCTCCGAGGGTGTCTGTTGAGTGGGCATAGATCAAGACTGGGATTTGTTACTTCGTGTGATGGAGAGGTATCTTAGGGCCAACTCGGTAATACAACATCACAACAAGCCTTGCAAGCAATGTGACTAAAGTGTTAGCCACGGGATCTTGTATTACGGAACGAGTAAAGAGACTTGCCAGTAATGAGATTGAACTAGGTCTAGAGATACCGACGATCGAATCCCGGGCAAGTAAAAAACCGAAGAACAAAGGGAATAACGTACGGGATTAACTGAATCCTTGACATAATGTAACACCCCGTTACGCCTAGAGGGATCTAGACTGGCCCCACAAGCCAACACTAGTCTTTCCTGCGCACTTTGTCCTCACTCGTGCGCACCCAGGAGCAACTTCCCAGTTGGTCACCCATCCTAGAATCGCTCCAAGCCAGAGAAAGCTAAGTTTAAAGATGATGGAAATAATTTTGTGGACTGGGCCCGTAATCTGAGGATTATCCTCACGGCTTCCCAGAAGGCTTATGTCCTTGATGCACCGCTTGGTGATCCACCCGCTCTAGTTGAGTCTGTAGACGTTGCGAACGCCTGGCAGACACATTCAGATGGTTACTCAATGGTTCAATGTGCAATGTTGTATGGCTTAGAACCGGGACTTCAAAAACGTTTTCAACGTCATGGAGCATATGATATGTTCCAGGAGTTGAAGTTTATCTTTCAGAAGAATGCCTGAATCGAGAGGTATGAGACCTACGATAAGTTCTATGCTTGCAAAATGGAAGAGAATAGGTCTGTTAGTGAACACATACTCAGAATGTTTGGGTATTCCACCCGTCTAGATGAATTGGGGATGCCCCTTCCGGCAGAGGCGATCATTGATAGAGTTCTTCAATCATTGCCACCTGGCTACAAGAGCTTCGTGTTGAACTATAACATGCACGGGATGAACAAGTCAGTCGCCGAGCTGTTTGCGATGTTAAATGTTGCTGTGTCTGAGATTCAGAAGGAGCATCAAGTGTTGATGGTCAATAAAACCACTAGTTTCAAGAAGAATGGCAAGGGAAAGAAGGGTACCTCTAAGAAGAGTGGCAAAGCAGTTGCCCCTCCCGTGAAGAAACCCAAGGTTGGACCCAAGCCAACCTGAGTGCTTTCATTGCAAGGGAACTGGTCATTGTAAGCGGAACTTCCCCAAGTATCTGGCCGACAAGAAGGCGGCCAAGACAAAACAAGGTATATATGATATACATGTTATTGATGTGTACCTTACCAACTCTCGTTGTAGTGCCTAGGTATTTGATACCGGTTTGGTTGCTCACATTTGCAACTCAAAATAGGAACTACGGAATTTATGAAGGCTGGCAAAGGACGAAGTGACGATGCGCATGGGAAATGGTTCCAAGGTTGATGTGATCGCCGTCGGCATGCTCGCTCTTCGATTACCATCGGGATTAGTGATGAACCCGAATAATTGTTATTTAGTGCTTGCGTTAAGCATGACCATTATATCTGGATCTTGTTTATTGCTAGATGGTTACTCATTTAAATCAAACAATAATGGTTGTTCTATTTATATGAGTAATATCTTTTATGGTCATGTACCCAATGTGAGGGGTTTATTCATATTGAATCTCGATAGTGATGATACACATGTTCATAACATTGATGCCAAAAGATGTAGAGTTGATAATGATAGTACCACTTTCTTGTGGCGCTGCCATTTAGGTCATATTGGTGTAAAACGCGTGAAGAAGCTCCATGCTGATGGACTTTTAGCGTCACTTGATTTTGAATCACTTGACACATCTGAACCATGCCTCATGGGCAAGATGACTAAAACGCCATTTTCTGGAACAATGGAACGGGCAAGTGACTTGTTGGAAATCATACATACTAATGTGTGCGGTCCAATGAGCATTGAGGCACGCGGTGGATATTGTTGTTTTCTCACCTTCACTAATGACTTAAGTAGATATGGGTATATTTACTTAATGAAACACAAGCGTGAGACGTTTGAAAAGTTCAAGAAATTTCAGAGTGAAGTTGAGAATCATCCTAACAAGAAGATTAAATTCCTACGATCTGATCGAGGAGGAGAATATCTTAGTTCTGAGTTTGGTAGTCACTTAAGACAGTGAGGAATTGTTTCACAATTGACACTACCTGGAACACCACAACGTAACGGTGTGTCGAAACATCATAATCGATACTTATTAGATATGGTGCATTCTATGATGTCTCTTGCTGATTTGCCACTATATTTTTGGGGTTATGCATAAGATATAGTTGCATTCACTTTAAATACGGCACCATCAAAATCCCGAGACGACGCCATATGAACTGTGGTTTGGCAAGAAGCCAAAGTTGTCGCTTCTTAAAGTTTTGGGATGTGATGCTTATGTAAAAAAGCTTTAGCCTGAAAAGCTGGAACCCAAAGCGGAGAAATGCATCTTCATAGGATACCCAAAATAGACAGTTGGGTATACCTTCTATCTCAGATCGAAGGCTAAAACTGGAACATTTCTTGAGAAAGAGTTTGTCTCGAAAGAATTGAGTGGGAGTAAGATAGAACTTGATGAGGTTGTTGAACCTTTGATTCAACCAGAGAGTAGCGCATCGCAGAAAGAGTTCTCTGTGGAGCCTATGGCAGTTGAAGAGGAAGCTAATGATGGTGATCATGAAGCTTCGAATAAAGTTACTATTGAACCTCATTGGTCGACAAGGGCACGTACTACTCCTGAGTGGTTTGGCAACCCTATCTTGGTGGTCATGTTGTTAGACAACGATGAACCTACGAGCTATGGAGAAGCGATGATGGGCCCGCATTCCGAGAAATGGTTAGAGGCCATGAAATCTGACATGGGATCCATGTATGAAAACAAAGTATGGACTTTGGAAGTATAACCTGAAGAGCGAAAGGCCATTGAGAACAAATGGATCTTTAAGAGGAAAACAGACGTGGACGGTAATGTCGCTATCTATAAAGCTCGACTTGTGGAAAAGGGTTTTTCTCAAGTTCAAGGGGTTGACTACGATGAGACTTTCTCACCCGTATAGATGCTTAAGTCCGTTAGAATCAAGTTAGCAATAGCTGCATATTTAGACTATGAAATTTGGCAGATGGATGTCAAAAAGTGTGAATTAACGGTTTCCTTAAGGAAGATTTGTATATGATAACTACTAGAAGGTTTTGTCGAGCCAGAGAATGCTAACAAAGTTTGCAATGTCCAGCGATCCACTTATGGACTCGTGCAAGAATCTCGGAGTTGGAATCTGCGCTTTGATGAGGTGATCAAAGCTTTCGGGTTTATACAAGTTTATAGAGAAACTTGTATTTACAAGAAAGCGAGTGGGAGCTCTATAACGTTTCTAATATTATATGTGGATGATATATTGCTGATTGGAAACAATATAGAAATGTTGGAAAGCGTGAAGGAATATTTGAACAAGAGTTTTTCAATGAAGGACCTTGGAGAAGATGCTTTCATATTAGGCATTAAGATCTATAGAGATAGATCGAGACGCTTAATAGGACTTCCACAGAGCACATACCTTGATAAAGTTTTGAAGAAGTTCAAAATGGATCAGTCCAAGAAGGGGTTCTTGCGTGTGTTACAAGGTGTGAAGTTTAGTAAGACTCAATGCCTAGTGACTGCAGAAGATAGAGAGAAGATGAGTGTCATCCCCTATGCTTCGGCCATAGGCTCAATCTTGTATGCAATGTTGTGCACCAGACTAGATGTCAGCCTTGCGATATGTATGGCCGAAAGGTTTCAAAGTGTTCCAGGAATGAAGCACTGGAAGAGGGTCAAGAATATCCTTTAGTACCTGAAAAGGACTAAGGAAATGTTTCTCATTTATGGAGGTTATCAAGAGCTTGCCATACAGGGTTATGTCAATACAAGCTTTGACACTGATCCGGATGACTCCAAATCGCGAACCGGATACATATTTATTCTCAATGGGGGAGCGGTAAGCTGGTGAAGTGCCAAGCAGAGCATGGTAGCCGATTCTACATGTGAAGCGGAGTACATCACACCCTTGGAGGCGACGAAGGAAGGTGTCTGGATGAAGGAGTTCATGACAGATCTGGGAGTAGTGCCCAGTGCACTGAATCCAGTGGATCTTTTCTGTGATAACACTGGTGCCATTTCCCTGGCCAAGGAACCAAGGTTTCACAAGAGGACCAGACACATAAAGGGACGCTTCAATTCCATCCGCGAGTACATCAAGGAGGAGGACATAAATATTTGCAAAGTGCACACGAATCTGAATGTTGCAGAACCTTTGACTAAACCTCTTCCAAAGGCTAAACATGATCAACACTAGAACTATATGGGTGTTCGATTCATTAAAATGTAAATCACGTAGTGATGTGAGCTAGATTATTGACTCTAGTGCAAGTGGGAGACTGTTGGAAATATGCCGTAGAGGCAATAATAAATGGTTATTATTATATTTCCTTGTTCATGATAATTTTTTATTATCCATGCTATAATTGTATTAACTGGAAACACATTGCATGTGTGGATACATAGACAACACTTTGTCCCTAGTATGCCTCTAGTAGACTAGCTCATTGATCAAAGATGATCAAGGTTTCCTAGACATTGACATGAGATGTCATTTGATAATGGGATCACATCATTAGGAGAATGATGTGATGGACAAGATCCAAACAATAAACATATCATATGACCGTGTCATTTTATTGCTATAGTTTTCTGCATGTCAAGTATTTGTTCTTATGACCATGAGATCAATGAACTCACTGACACCGGAGGAGTACCTTGTGTGTATCAAATGTCACAACGTAACTAGGTGACTATAAAGGTACTCTACAGCTATCTCTGAGGGTGTCTGTTGAGTGGGCATGGATGAAAACTTGGTTTTGGTACTCCATGTGATAGAGAGGTATCTCAGGGCCCACTCGGTAATACAACATCACAACAAGCCTTGCAAGCAACGTGACTAAAGTGTTAACCACGAGATCTTGTATTATAGAATGAGTAAAGGGACTTTCCAGTAACGAGATTGAACTAGGTATAGAGATACCGACGATCGAATCTTGGGCAAGTAACATACCGAAGAACAAAGGGAACATCGTACGTGATTAACTGAATCCTTAACATAGAGGTTCAACCGATAAAGATCTTCGTAGAATATGTAGGAAACAATATGGGCATCCAGGTCTTGCTATTTGTTATTGACCGTAGAGGTGTCTTGGTCATGTCTACATATTTCTCAAACCCGCAGGGTCTGCACACTTAAGGTTCGGTGACGTTTCAGTAGTATAGATTTATGTATGGTGGTAACCGAAGGTTGTTCAGAGTCCCGGATGAGATCCCAGACATGATGAGGAGCTTCAAAATGGTCCGGAGGTAAAGATTGATATATAGGAAGTCCTGTTTTTGTCAGCAGAAAAGTTTCGGGCTCATTGGTAGTGTACCGAGAGTGCCGCGAGGGTACCGGCGGACCATCGGGAGGGGTGTCTCTACCCAAGGGAATCATGGGCTGTGAGAGGAGGCAGACCAGCCCATGGTAGGCTTGCCTAAGCCTCCCCTAAGGTCCCATGCGTCTGGGGTGAAGGGAGGAGGCAAAAGCCCAAAGGTGGAAAGATTTCCAAGTGGGGGAGGAGTCCTACTAGGAGTAGGATTGGAGTCCAACTCCCTCTCCTCCCCACTTCGTCTGAACCAAGGGAAGCCCTAGGGAGCAGCCTCCACTCCCCCTCCTCCTATATATACTAGAGGTTTAGAGGTGAGGGCTAACCCTAATTGCCACGTGCTCCCTCTAGTTCATCTAGATCAGTTTTCTCCCCCAGTCTAGTTCAGTGGTGCCTAGGCGAAGCCCTACCAGAATAGTTCCACCACCATCACCGCCATATCGTCGCGCTGCCAGAGATCTATCTACCTCTCTGCTCCCTCCTGTTGGATCAAGAAGGTGGAGAACGTCATCGAGCCGTTCGTGTGCTGAACGCAGAGGTGCCGTCCGTTCGGCGCTAGATCGGGATGGATCGTGATTGGATCGGGGATGCTCGGCGATTTGGACCATGTTTCTTAAGGCTTCCCGCTTAGCGATGTAAAAGGGTATGTAGATCCACTCTCCCCCTCATAGATGCTCATCACCATGGATAGATCTTGCGTGTGCATAGGAATTTTTTTGTTTCCCATGCAATGTTCCCCAACAGGGCCTCCTCGAGAGCATCAATTTCCCTCACTATGGCCGGAGCGCCAAATCCATGGCTGCCATCATCGAAGTCCGTCGCGGATGATGGTGCTATCGATCTGGCGCTCCCCGGCAAAGGAGAAGACCCGTAGGGGGTGTGAATCTTCGCCCGAAGCTTGTCGGCGGGCAAAGCCTCGCCGGAGGTGGCCCGAGCCACCGACACTTCATCGACACCCGTTCGGCATCGCCTCCGCTGCTCTTCTCTATTTGGGTGGGAGGTGGGGGACGAGCCCGACAGGCGGGGCCCACCTGTAAGCCACACCCACCTAGGGCCGGTGGTTAAGTGGAGGCGGCTTTGGGCCATGGACGTTTTCATGCATGGGAGGCGTACTCTAGCTAGTACGTCTTCGACACAGTTTGTTCGCGGGTGTGCGGGAGCAGTTGGGCCGGCCAGTCCAGTCACTGCTATGCTACCCTCAGTGTGCGGTTGGCCCACTATGTATAATCCTTTTCCATTTTCTATTTCTGTAGAAACTTTTAAAATCCATATTATATTCATTTGAAATCCAAATCTATTGATTTAAATTTGATGATTTAAATTTATAGAGACTCCAAAAATATTGCTAGCAATGGTTAACATTTCTTCTATGTTATATTCTACTAGACCAAATAAATGGCTCGTTTTCCCGTCATTTCATCTTAGGAAAATCATAGGAAATTCATCCCATTTCCAAATCCAGGGAAACCATTTTCTGAATTCTTCTAAATTCATTTCCTATTTAATGGGTGGATTCACTCATTTTTATAAAAAAAAATCTATAGATTTCTTACAGAATAATTGATCCCTTAATTTCCACCTTATTGGCCTATTCAAAAATCTTTGTTGATCCAAATCCAGTAGGGCAACTTTAGGTATTTTTCCTATGACCAGGGACATCCAAGAAAAATAAAATTCCTATTTTTGCACTCTTATATTTCTCTGCTTGTTGTGTTTCTTATTGTGGTTGTTTCCGGTGGTAGTTGACAAAGGAGAAGAAGTGCTCGGAGTTGGACGAGACGTGTCTGAAGACTTCGAAGACTTTGCTGAGGTAGGCAAGCAACGCTTTGACCATGTTTAAGAAACACTTTTAGCATGTCATATATCACTTTATTTGTTAAATCGAATCATAAATGAAATGATTGGTTACCTTGGTTACCTGCCTCATTGATATATGCATCATGCATGACCCTACCTTCCTATGAGGGTCGTGCGGGTGGGAAGTAGTTAGGATGCTAACTAGGTTCTATGCAAGTGGGATGGGAAATGCATGGTGTCGGAAAGGAAATGATTTCAAAGAATTTTTGAATACCCCGTTGGGTGCCACCAATGCCTGAGGGAGATGATGAGCTAGGTAACCACTTGACAAGTAAGTGGTGTACCGAGGCAAGTTGCATGTGTGTTTTCGAAAAAGGATTAGATTTAAGGTATGTTGATCGTCCCAACAAACATGTGCGACCACACTAAACCTTTTATACGAAGGGGCCTTGTTAATTAATTTGGTCAAGGCTAAAAGAGGGCCCGCATTACTAGTGGCGGGAGTGATGTGGTCACTCTCGATAAGGGGTCGTGCCTGATAGGGCAACCATGGGCTGGTTTTATAGACACCGGGAACACTGTTGTGTCCCTTCATGGATGGTACTTTGTTGAGCAAGGCTCTTGTTTGTTCATCATGAAGACGTGGGACAACTAGTGAACTCTTTGTTTAGTATCGCCAAGGGAAAGGCATTGTTCGGGTGCTTACCTTGGGTATGCATTATACCACGAGTCGTGGATGGCACGGAAGATCCCCGAGTCTTGTGGGTAAAGCGTGCAACCTCTGCAAAGTGTAAAACTATTCGAACAGCCATGTCCATGGTCATGGCCAGTTGGCGGTCCTTCTTAAGCTACGTCTAGATGTTTTCACAAAACTTGGTGTGTGTGTGTGTGTGTTAGAGAGATACTTGAGCTTAGTCGGATGACTTGACACGATGACTTAACATTTGATGTTCAACCCTGCTTATGTTGATATTTGTCACTTGTTCATATGGATATCTGCAACCTGTTGATGCATTCTTTTACAAGTTGACTGAACATGTCATTGCACTCAAAATTAGCTTTCTAAAACTTACCTACTTATTGCTATATCATGCATTGTAATTGCTGTAGGGGAACGTCGCATGGGAAACAAAATTTTTCCTACACACACGCAGATCTATCCATGGTGATGAGCATCTACGAGAGGGAGAGTGGATCTACATACCCTTGTAGATCGCTAAGCGGGAAGCGTTAAGAAACGCGGTTGGTGTAGTCGAACATCTTCGCGATCCAAATCGCTCAGCGTCCTGCGATCTCATCACGATCCGTCCCGTGATCCAATCACGATCCGTCCCGGGAACTCATCATGATCCATCCCGCGAACTCATCATGATCCGTCCCACGATCTCATCACGATCCGTCTCGCGATCTTCATCACGATCCTTCCGATCTAGCGCCGAACGGACGGCACCTCCGCGTTCAACACACATAAGGCTCGATGAAGATCTCCGCCTTCTTGATCCAGCAAGAGGGAGCGGAGAGGTAGAAGAGTTCTCCGGCAGCGTGACAACGCTCCGGCGATGGTGGTGGAGCTATTCCGGCAGGGCTTCGCCTAAGCACTACAGAAATCGGATCTAGAGGAGAAACTATGCACTAGAGGAACGGGTAACACGTGGCTGAAAATCTTGTGCCAAAACCGCAAAACCCTCTAGTATATATAGGAGGAGAGGAGGAGGAGGCTTGCCTCCCAAGGAGGCAGCCCTTGGGTCGGCCGAACCAGGAGGGAGGAGTCCTCCTCCTCCAGTCCTAGTAGGATTAGGACTCCTTCCTAATTTAGCCCTTTTTGCCTTTTCCCACCTTTGTCCTTTTGGGATTTTCTTCCTAGACGGATGGGCCTTGTGTGGGACTTCCACCAGCCCACTAAGGGCTGGTATTCATCCTCCCACAGCCCATGTAGCCTCTTAGGTTGAAATACCCCTCCCGATGGTATCCCGGTACACTACTCGCACTCCCGGTACACTATCGATGAGCCCGAAACTTTTCCGGCGACCAAAATAGGACTTCCTATATATCAATCTTTACCTCCGGGCCATTTTGGAGCTCCTCGTGACGTCCGGGATCTCATCCGGGACTCCGAACAACATTCGGTCACCATCATGCATAACTCTATACTACCGAAACGTCACCGAACCTTAAGTGTGCAGACCCTACGGGTTCGAGAACTATGTAGACATGACGAAGACACCTCTACGGTCAATAACCAATAGCGGGACCTGGATGCCCATATTGGTTCCTACATATTCTATGAAGATCTTTATCGTTCAAACCTCTATGTCAAGGATTCCGTTAATCCCGTATGATGTTCCCTTTGTTCTTCGGTATGTTACTTGCTCGAGATTCGATCGTCCGTATCTCCATACCTAGTTCAACCTCGTTACCGGCAAGTCTCTTTACTCGTTCCGTAATACAAGATCCCGTGACTAACACTTGGTCACATTGCTTGCAAGGCTTATTGTGATGTTGTATTACCGAGTGGGCCCTGAGATACCTCTCCGTCACACGGAGTAACAAATTCCAGTCTTGATCCATGCCAACTCAACAGACACCCTCGAAGATACCTGTAGAGCACCTTTATAGTCACCCATTTACGTTGCGACGTTTGATACACACAAGGCACTCCTTCGGTATCCATGAGTTGCATGATCTCATGGTCATAGGAACATATACTTGACATGCAGAAAACAGTAGCAATAAACTGACACGATCATATGCTACGTTTGTAGTTTGGGTCTTGTCCATCATACCATTCTCCTAATGATGTGATCTCGTTTATCAAATGACATCTCATGTCCATGGCTAGGAAACCTTAACCATCTTTGATCAACACATGCATCCACACATGGTTGGAACGAGCTAGTCTATTAGAGGCATACTAGGGACATGGTTTTGTCTATGTATCCACACATGCAGCTAAGTCTCTGATCAATAAAATTATAGCATGGATAATAAATGATTATCATCAACAAGGAAATATGATAATAACTAATTTATTATTACCTTTAGGGCATATTTCCAACAATTTCCTCATTCCAAAACATGGGTTGCTTGCCAGTACATGCAAAGCACTCATTGGCTTGCCACTGGTAATTTTGTTGTCCAGTCATGAAAGCACATGATATAATGAAGAGTACCTTGGTGACATACATGCGAGCTTGGATGCTTCCCAGTCAGAATGCTTGTAGGGTTAAGCTAGATAGTATGGGTCCACGCTATGGTTGAAGATTTCTGCTGCAAATATATGAACTTGGCCATAAAGGCCATATTCGAGTAAAATGGTTCGTAATGGATGTAAGACTCTTGTTAGTCAGTCTTTGTGTGTTCACTGAGCATTGATTTATGGGATCACTGTTCACGTATATTCGGTGACCACGACTTATGAGTCGGGGTCCCCACACTGATGTCTGTGAGAATAGCCATAGTCGTCCATCCAGGCACGACCCCGTATTGAGAGAGTGACTCGACTCTCTTGCCGCTAGTAATGCGGGCTCTCTGCTAGCATCGACCAAAGTAACAACAAGGCCTCGTCCCATAAGGGGTAGTGTGGTAGCAAATGGAAGGTTGGGACAGTCAACAGATCTTAAATATCCCCGTTTTCAAAAACACACACACAACTTACCTTGGTACAACACTTCTTTATCAGGTGGTTACCTAGCTCAACTTCTCCCTTAGGCATTAGTGTCACCCGATGGTTTTTTCAAAAGTTCTTTGGTAAAACTCTTTTCTTCCAACACAATGCATATCCACGTCCCACTTGCATAGCAACTACATAGCATCCTCACTATTCCCAACCTGCATAACTCTCAATGGAGAATAGAGTCATGCACAACGCAAGTATCAAGGAGAAATGCATCAGACACAAACCCAGCAAGGCGGTCACATTATCCTCATGCTTTTCATGCAACAAATGAAATGGTAAAATGCCATCCATAAAAGAATTTCTTCAACACGGTCACTGCTAAAATGCCATCCATAATGAAATGCTAAAATGGCATCCATAAATTTTGAGCTCATTTGGAGTAAGTGGCAAATGCAAAAGTTTAAAACCTTATAAATGGGCGGAAACATATTTGGATATATCAACCTAAGATAAACTATTATTCTTGATGCACTACTTGGTGTGGATACACTACTAGAGGATTGGAACATCTCCACAAAGTTTGAGCACAAATGGAGACACTTGGAATTGCAAAGTTGTTAAAATTTGAATCTGGACAAACAGAGTTTTGGGTCACTTTTGTGAATCAAAACTATTTGGACTAAGATGAAACATGGCAAGACCATCATATGATGCATATGTGACTTTTTGGAATTTACTGGATTTATTTGACAATATTTCTTATAGAAATAATTCAAATATTTGAAACATCCAAAAAGGGTTTTGGAGGGTACTGTCCAATATTTTGAACATGATCATGTGCGAAAACTCTTATATATGGTAAATATATGTCCACCGAGTTTCCCTAAATTTTCTCAAATAGTTGTGAAACATTAAAGTAATTTCCCCTATAAAAGACTACTTTTGCAAAAAAGGCATTTAAAAATACAAAATAACTTTTAGAATAATATGTCACACATTGTGTTGTATCACTATGCGATGCTATGGATTTATAAAATTTGCACCCATTTAAAACTTTTGAGTGCAAGTGCTTGTTTGAATTGTTTGATGTTTGCTTGTTTGGTTGATTGTGTTTTGGCACTCAGAGATCATCTCCCCTCTAGAACTCTCTTACTTGATACAAACTTCTTGCCCGATGATCATGCCATGTGTATAGTACCCAAAAATATTTTTATAAAATATTATTTTGTCCAAAAACGATTTATTCAAATTAGGTTTTAAAAACACATTAATTGAGGTTTGTTCTACAAGTGTTCAAATTGGGTGGATTTTTTTGCCCCAAAGGTTTTATTTGGAACCTAATATATATAAGACTTCCCAAAACCACCAAATACTAATTTTAACGATTCTTTTACTATTTTATTTAAAGGCTCTTTCTTAAGAACAGAAATGGTCTTTCATAGGGAAAATTATTTAAATGCTTTAAAACATTTGAGAAAATTTAGGGAAAGTCAATGGACATATATTTTCCATATATGTGAGTTTCAACACCTGGTCATGTTCAAAATATTGGACAAATCCCACCAAAACCATTTCTCCTTAAATCAAGTATTTGAAAAAATTTAGAAGAAATATTCTCAAATAAATCTAGGAAAATTCTAGCAAGTCACGCGTGCCATATGTGATGATCTTGCCAAGTTTCATTCCAATCCTAATTGTTTTGATTCACCAAAATATCCCAAAACCATTCCTGTCTAGATCCAAATTTGAGCAACTCTACAATGTCAACTATCTCCTATTGACCTCAAACTTTGTGGACATGCTGTAATACCCAAATAATGCCATCACACCGAGTGGTGCATTAAGAAGAATGGATTTGCATGCCTAGATCTGTAGAAATCAGTTTCTGCTCATTTCGAGAAGAGCTATCACTATGAGTGAGAGCGGAACTATGCAGTACATGAGGCGGCAGTTATGAGTTATCTCTCGCGCTAGCATGAACCTCAAGTAACTAGCTTCTACTTCTTTTATACTTTTGAAGCCTTTATGTCTGGCGCCCGAGACCCGCTCCACTTGCACCTGACACTCGGGCCACTCGTCGTACACTCCCGGAACCTTCCCTTTGTACATGACACAACACTGCGTCTTCGCCATCAAGAATGTAGGTACCTGTTGGAGATGCATCTTCATGAAGAGAATGTACAATCATATGAAACAAAATATACTTGAGTAACATGAAAAAGAAAGGGTTAGCAACTAGATGCAACATATAGTAAACATAATTAATCAATGCAGGTTCATCATACCCAAACTAATTAACTAGTGTACGCAGGTCATCACAAAGTTTCATGCCACATAAAGTACCAGTTCAACCGATACACCATCATCATCGACATCGTCAATCATTACTAGAAGTTCCATCCATCCATATCATCAAGGACATCTCGTAGCTTCTTGAACGATGTGAGGTCCTGACGTTGCATGCTTATGCGAGTTCGGACGTCGGCTCGCGATATAGGGCCGTGCTGGAACATCCCCTTCTCTTAAGTGACTTCTTTCATGATGATCGTCGCAATGTCCCTCTAGATGCGAAAGAAGTCATCTCTATGTTTATAATCCGCTTCTCCCTGAGATTCTATCCACTTGAAGATATGACCATCGTTTTTTGTTGTCATGCGAAGCTTTTGATTATCCCTTCTGAACTCCATCATGAGACGGAGGAGGTAGAATCCATCATTCCTACTTGGTTTCGTGACATGGATGCAACAGAACTTAGTTTTATGTGAGAAACCCTTCTTGCGGTTCCTTTGTTTCCTGATCTCCAGGTCGCCACCCCTCAAGGTGAAGCCTTCGAGAGCATCATCTAGGATATTCAGTATGTGGGTATACTCTTCTTCTCGTAGTTTGCTAGGGTCGAAATACATGGCATGGGAGACTCATGGGTAAAGAACGATAAGGATGGCGCCCCCGTTGGCGCGGCGAAAAGAACACCTCAAATTATTCTCCATATGAGCGAGAAGGAATGACTAAAATGTAGGAAAGGGTTGTATGCCAATGACTTACTTTGGATGATAAGGCATGGGGACAATTTCCTAGTCCTTATACTGTACCATGAATTTTTTGAGGTACTCCCTAGATGTTTTACGCTCAAAGTCGCCGAGACTCAAGAAGGACTCGTGCATGTAGTATGGATCTGCCACACAGATTTGCGAGACTTGTTCTCTCTTCATGACGAAGCTCATATGTAGCGCAAAAATGTGGACAATTGTAAAATTGAGTTGCCTTGTCAGAAACATCTCGAAGATATGCTCAAATTGCAGGAAGAATGCCTCCGCAGGCCGTGTGTCGGCGTAGCACTTCCCCTCATGCACACGAGTCGCGTATGTCGGATATCCTGGATCCTTTGATGGTAGTAGGCTTTTCTCAGTCGACAACACATGTTCGTGCAGTCTTCTGAGATCCCCTGATATTGCCTCCAGCGGTTTCGGTGGTAGCATCGGCTCGCTTATGACATGGAACATGGCTGCACCTCTGACAGGTACACACTCTTCAAAATCTGTCGTCTGGTTGCTATGTATTCTGGCTTGTTTGTAGGCATTCTTCGCCAGTCTCCTCCTCTCCTTTTTCTTGGGCTGACCTTCCAGACCCTTCCTTAACCTCTCCTAGTGTTGTTGGGCTAAGAACTGTATGACCCTCGGTTAGTTGAGGCTATGTTGAGCCGGCATCTTGAGAAGTGTCCTGTGAGGATTGCATGAAGAGAGACTTCTTGCAATCAACCCTATTAGGACGTTCCTGCCCGGGCAAATCATCCATCTCATTAGCATGCTGATAGCACGAGTCGTAATATGGCTGACTTATCAATTCTAAGTCATATTCATAGGCGTCTGTATTGAGGAACTGAGGAGGGCCCTTGTCCATCTCATCATCCATTCTTTGTTCTACGGGGGCGATTACATCAGCCACTATTGGGCCCCCTCCCTCGTGTTGTCTGCCGCTCTCACCAAGCACTACAGGTGCTTGTAATTGCATAGGCAGGGTGGTGGTGTTCATACCTGTTTGCTGATGTGTGGTTGTTGGTGTGCTCTTGGCCGACTCCAAACGAAGAAGATTCTTCGGCCATAGCAACACCTAAACCTTGCAGTTTCCAAGCCACGATGGGGTCTTGTCGTGCTCTCCCCTAGCCATACTGGAGGAGGCAAATCCTCATGCCCTAATTTCACTCTCGACATGTGTCGTGTTCTGGGAACGGGGGTACCTAGACCTGCCAGTCTGCGGCCCACTTCGATGGCCTAGTATGGACCAGTGCAACCTCATTTAACTAGTCCCTCGGGGGAGCCCCTCCCTCGCGAGGGGAACAATGCCAAGATCCCCGGAGGGAAGTGGCCTCCCCAGGTCGTCTCCCGAGGAGAGGAGATCTCTATGCAGCACTCGGCCTTGGGAGGTCAAGGATGATGCAAGACGGGCTAGGCGGGCACCAGCGCGGGCAGAGGAGACAGTTTCCTCTTTGGTTCAAAGGAGGCAAAGAGGTACGCAATCTCCCAAAGCACCCCAAAGCTTTCCATTCCATCGGAACAAGACCAACACCACGAGCCTGGTAGGACGGATGTCATCGCCGAGCCCACCTCCACATCTCCACCGGCTACTTTGTAGGCAATGACCACCTTTCGCCAGGATAAGGGTGTACTCCTTGTACCTTCGAATTTGGCAATTGTGGGATCCCTTCCTGCCATTGCGATAAGGGAAGAGGACTCATGCCACTATAAATAGAGGCTAGTCAGCTTTGTAGTTGCAACGGCCACAGAGACAGATTGGATACCACTCAAGCGCCCTCCTGAGGTTGCAGACCACTGTAATAGTTCATCCACAAACCTCCTCGTGAGGCAATCCACCAAGAGGCAGGGTAGGGTTTTACGTTTCACAACGGCCTGAACCTGGATAAATCCTCGTGTGCTAGTCCTCTTCCCGTGACTGAGTGAGTTCACCGGGATAGATTGTCATGCGATGAGCTTGAGGCCAGAGTTGGTGGGGACCGTCGCACACGCCCCTGAATTCGAACCTCTTTGGGTTTTGTGGATCCCAAACTGCAAGATTTGGCACCCCAAGTAGGGGCCTGTCGGAGTCTTCCACAAGCTTTGCTCCGTCGTTTCGATGACCAACACTCGGCAAGCTCCCTTCGGCCCCGGCGGATCCGCCTTCACCAACCTTGCCGCTGCTACCCATGGCACGCACCCTGGAAGCTCGGTGTTGGGTGGCCATAACCAGGCCACCAGTGTTGCCTGCACCGCCGTTGCCGCTCATACCGACCAAGCGCGCGCGGATGTGCGGCGCCCATGGGACCAACATCGACTTGTACCTACGTGAGCGACCTCAATGCGTATGACGCGCTACTAATGGCGAGTGAGTTGCTTTGCCATCGCCCGACGCATAGGGGCTTCGACGCCTGGGCCGACTACATCGCTGAGTTGGTCACCATCGCAAGAACGGCCTAGGTTCCCCACCACTCTTCTTGACCCCCAACGTAGGGTGCTGGGGGCTCTCTCGCCGAACCGCTCACCTCATCGATAGACGACCTGCCGCATGCCGTGATCCTCCTCCTCCAGATCCCGGTGACTAGCTTCAGGGCACCGACCAGCCCTGCCGGTGGAGCCTTCGTAGAAGGTGACGGGATGCTCCGCACACTCCTCAATGCGCGCACTCACACTATCACGGATCATCAACAACTTGGGTCATCCTGGCGCGAGCGCGCCAACTGGCATAGGGACCAGGCAACACATGCTCACGGGCAGGCAGGTAACCAAAACGGAGGCGCGATGGACGACTAGTGAGGGAACCCGCGTCAAGGCATGTGCGACCAACCTTGCGGCGACGACAGAGGTAAGTAGTTTCGGGCGGAGGCTCGACGCAGAAGGGTTAATGGGCCGCGCGTCCAGAGTGGCATCACCCTGCCACCTAGGCAGGCTGCCCAGGGGGCGCGCGCCAACACCTTAGGAGGAATCCAAGGCCATTTCACAAAGGCCTATGTGCCGAGCATTGTCATACCTGTAGATGTAGCCATAGATCACGCACCCCTCGCGGGTGTCGGCATCCTCCCGGAGTAGGGAAATGTCTCGGGCGTCCTCTCCAAGGCGGGCCTGGGGGCTTCCACTGAGGAGGCACCAGGCCATGGTGGTGCAGGCGAGGGGGCGTCTCGGGATGCGCCGGGGCGTGGCCCAGCCACCGCCCTTGCGAGCAAGGATCACATAGTCGAGCCCTCTCGGTCGCATGTGCAGTCGCCTAGAGGGATCAGCGGGATACTAGCAGCATGGGCGACACGCAGTAACGGGGGCGGGGGCGCAGCCCTTAGGAGGCAGGGCCTCGCAAGGTCCTCGGGTCATGGACTGGCGGGCGCCTTGACGCCTCACGAGGCGGCTTCACCGACACAACACCCCTATGGCTGCACTGGGTGCATTGTGATCATGTTTGGGCCGCGGGAGCACAATCCCGTGGCTACACGCAGAACAATGCATGGGATAGCTCTTGACAGAGTTGGGAGTACCTAGGCCATGCACGTGGGGGCTTGCCTAGCTATCTTTGTCTGTGACACTCTCACGTAATAATGAGTGGGTTGTATACGCTCGGAGCCCCCCGATGACGTGGAGCGATAACTACCCACACCCAAGTGGAAGCCCCATGCTCTGCGCTGGCGGAAAATACTGTCCTCCAATGATTATGCCCACGCAACATGGATGCCCTACGATCCGTGCCGGGGGAAGACAAAGACGAAGACTAGCCTAGGTGCCAGACGTAGGTGTTGCTTGTTCCTTTTTGAATTCGAATTGCCACTTTTTCAAATGAAATTCGAAGGTTTTGCAACTCTATTCGAAAAAGGGGTGGGAATTTTCTCTCTTTGCCCTTCTCTTTCTGGTTTTGAGATCTCATTTTCTTAATCAACACCTGTCAGTCTCCCCCTCACGCGTCCCGCGGGCGGGGGCAGCACGGGCACGGTGTGGGCACCTTGGCGCATGGAAGGTGTCTCTGGGAAGGCCCGCAAGGGCCCATTGCCTCGGAAGCATCCATCTTTTAGCTGTCGACCCTCGTTCGGGAGGTTCAACGATGGACCGGCGTGACATCATGAGGCCTCGGGAGGCTGAGGCATGTCTCGAGGCAGGAACAGGCAGGAAAGGAATGGGCAGAGCTTGAGCGTCAAGGGGTACTGCTGAGCAACGCGCCTTAGGAGCCTCACTGGTCATGTGGTCCCTCGCCCCTTTGTCTCATCCTGGTGATCCAGACTCCCAAACGGAGGTCTAGGTATGCACGGACTGGGCCCCGCCGATGTAGAGCACCACTTTTGTGTCAAGGGGGACTCTTGAGCAACATGCATCAGGAGCCTCACTGATCACGTAGCTCCTCACCCCTTGGTGTCATCCTGGTGATCCGTACGCCCCAACGACGGTCGAGGTATGTGCAGGATTGGGCCCCACAGACGTAGAGTGCCGAAAGGCTACCAAACTATTTCCGCCTGCATGGAAGAACCTTAACTTGGCAGGATATGCGAGTTCCTTAGACACCGTAGCTGCACCTCACGATGCACGGGCTCGCCACGGCTCGCCAAGATAAGTACCCCGACAAAAAAGAGCAGAAACCTCACGATCCGATAATAACCTGAATGCTAATGAGAGAATGCAGGTGCTATGGTTTACTACGTGCCCCTTGAGGTAATCTACATTTCCTCCGACTCAGAGGTCTTACCGTGAGAGAAAATTCGGCAGGTTGTTCGAAAAGTTCCATTTGCACATCCTTTGCTTACTTAGATCCTGAATTTCCTTTGAAAAAGCAATTACTCGACTTTCGACGTTAGACCCAGAGCACCGGCTCTAGAGATCTTATGGTCGGCTTACCAAATTCTCTGGCTCCCCGAAAACGACATGTCGAGGTACTCTTTCAACCAATCCCAACATATGTATGAGACTTGTGCCATGTTAGCTTACTCTATTTTTGCTGATTTTTAATTTTTTCAGGAGTCTCCCCCTTCGTTTGGTGACTCAACTGCATCCAAGCTTCCTCCTCTGAATATCAATCCAGAGTACGTATTTTTATTTTTCATCATGCATATTATCATCATTGTCCTTGTGCTTTAAAATGATTCTTGTTGTTTTCAGGGCTCAAGCCAAACGCAGGAAAGTACGCGGGTCTAGCATCACTCCTACTGTCTAAGACCCAGAGAATGCGAAACCAGACTCCCCTGTAGCTCATACTGAGCCGTCTGATGCCGGGAAGGATGCACCTGAAAACAGTCGTAAGCCCTCGAGTCGCCGGATCACAACATGGAAACTCCTAAGAGTCCTCGGGTGGCTGATCCTAAGCCGCCCATCCCTTCAACAGTCGCCGAAGACATGGCTCATCCAGAAGTTGTCATTACTAGGACGGGTCATCAATCACCTGCTTCTCATATATTAACAAAACACACCAGCAAGTCTAAAACCTTCTCACCAGAGAAGCTTGATTTTGAAGTCCCTGTGTTAGAGAAAATGATTGCGGATGAGTTGCATGCTCGTTATCTAAACTGCCTTGCTACCAGCCGCAATATGGAATCCAAGCTTGTCAGGTTAATGAAGAAAAAATATGAGGTAAACTTCTTCTCTTGCTTTTCCTTATACCCTTTCATAGCCCCCAAGAGTGGTTTAGTATTGCAAATAGTAGACCGGGTCTTCCAAATTATGTCATACTACAAATAACTTAGCATGTATCCCCCAAGTAACGGGTTAATACATATAATAAACCGGTACTTACTTGAAAATTGGATCCAAGTGTAGCCCCCAAGTCCGGGTCATGATGATAATGATGAGCCGAAACTTCAATGGTGGAAAAACTCGACGGGTGTAGCCCCAAAGTGTTGACTTAACTTGTAGAAAGATGAGCCGGAACTTCACTACTTCAAAGAGCCATATGTAGCCCCCAAGTGTCGGCTTAACTTGTAAAAATATGAGCGAGAACTTCACAACTTCAAAGCACCATATGTAGCCCCCAAGTGCCGGCTTAACTTGTAAATAGATGAGCCATAACTTGGTTGTAGACTTTGAGAGAAAACACATACATTAGCCCCCAAGTGTCAAGTATATTGCTTGTAATCTTCTTAGGACTTGTATGATAATAGATTCACCACCTCGATTCATTACTGTTTCCTCTTGGCGACTTATACTTGACTTGTATGATGGGGGAAGCTTTGGACACAACCGAGTCTGATCTGGTCAGCTTAAGGGATAATCTCGTGTCCTAACAATCTGCCCGGGCTACAGTGGAAGAAAAACTGCGGGTTGCCGTTGAAAATTTTGAGAAGGTCCAAGCTGATTTTGCTACCTTCAAAAAGACTTCTAAGTCTGAACAAGCCGCCTTGAAAAACATGCAATCGATGCTGATGAGCAACTGAATCTTGTATCAGAAGAACTGACCACCTCAAGCGAAATATATCCAAGATGATTGCTGCTATCTTTGGTAAGAACTTAAAACTCAGAAAATTTTCTTGTTCTGTTTGCAACAACTTTTCAAGCTAATTACAATGCTTGACTTTCCTTGCAGATCAGAGAAGCTGCACCTTAAAAACCTGATGACTGAAAAAATTCATCCCCAAATTCATGAAGGGGGTAATAGAGGTTTTGTTGACTCTCCCCAAGCAGATTGAGGAGCTAAGGCGATCAACCGCTAGGAAGGGGGCGATGGCTGCCCTAAGCCAGTCTTTGGCCTTTGCTCCTGACCTGACCCCCAATGATATGATGGATGGCTTCCCGTCCAAGAAAGATGACGGGTCTGACTTCAATGAAGCTGACTATGCCAACTGCATGAAGGCCTCCCGAGTGCTTGCATCAACCCTTGTCAATGAGACCGACTTGACCTCCTACCAGGCGGCTTATAGTGTAGATAAGAAACAGATATGCTACCCAACTTGTGAAGCAAAGGACTTAATTCCTGCATGCCGTAAGACACTCTTCGCTCCTGAAGTTGACCTGTATCCCCTCTTTGATGAGGCTCAATTTGAAGCTTTATTAAACTGCAACTGGGATGTGGACAACCATCATATCGAACAAGTCAAATACACGGCACAGGATGATCCGCCGGTGTCGTGGAGAACAAACACCTATGGGATCACGGGGATCCCTTTCGGTTCGACGGGGAGCAGGATTGCGTGAAGAGCCGGTCTAATGAAAAGCACGCGGGGATCTTTACCCAGGTTCAGGCCGCACGAATGCTTAAAACCCTACTCCTGCTTGGTGGTGTTGAGAGTGTTCTTAGGGTTCTTGCTACAGGGATGCTGTGAGCTACTACCACACGTGTGCGCTAGAGGTCCCCTGCAAGTACAAAAGCCCAAGGGTTCAAAAGGTCCCAAAGTCAAAAGTCCAAAATTCCTCTACCGTATTGCCCTGGGCCTTCTTTTATACTCTAAGGGGATCCCAACAGTGGCATATAGTGTGTACACGAGGTGTACAGAGCTACAGTGCTATCATACCTAACATTGACAGAGTAGGACATGCACATTTAATGCACCATCAGGCATCTCTGTCGGTTAGCGGGATGGGACTGGAGCCCATCCCATCGGTGCCACTTAGCCCTCTCCAACATCGACGCCGCGACACACGTCCAGGTGGATTGACACCTGTCCTATGCGCTGGCGGGGTCTTGCCAGAGCTTCTCCTTGCTGGGGCCTTGCCTTGCCGGGGCCGGGCTCCCTCTCTGGTGGGTCAATAGCCCTCCCAGCAAGGCCTTGCCGGTGATCTTGATTTTCCTATGTTGGTATCTGGCAAGTCCCTGCCAGGCCTGGTCACTAGGGTGGCTACTACTGCCCGTACACGAGTAAGGGGTACTGGAGAGCCCAAAACTCTAGTGCACTGACAGCCAACAAGTTGAAACCCGTTGCTCTTGACTGAAGATAACTAGACCTGCTGAATGCCGAGGTTGGAAGTGTACAAAAACTTTAAGTCCACTTATATTTTGGGATCCTAGAGAACTTTGTAATAGGCGTAGAAAAACTCTTGATTGCCTTTTCCTGCACTTGTGATCTTTTCTGCTTGAAAGGTCCGCTGATGATTCATCAAACTCAACTGTTGATATAGGAGTGCGTTAGTTGTTTTTACTCACCGAGCGGCTTATACTCCATGGGCCAAGCCGGAAATTTCCCAAGAATTAGAAATTTATAATGAGAGCACCTACAAGAATGAATAATTGTACGCCTCATCCCATAAGCAGGCTTTAAAGGCACGACAGGATAATACAACTCTTGTCCCTTTTTTATAAAAATATTTTTGTTTCCAAAGAAATGAGGCAGAAAGCCTGAGAACTTGTAAACCGGGCCTCATGTGACATAAATCTGTCATTTAAACCTTAGCAAGTTCAGGGTCTTTAAAAGATTGACATTGCTAAGAGTACGAACATGCCACATAGCGGAGGGGATACAGTAGACAAGATGAGTTTGTCCTCGCTCACTGTAAGCCGAATCTCTTGTGACAAAAGCCGCCATTTAAACCTTGACAAGTTTAGTGTCTTTGTGCGAGAATAACTTTAGAAAAAGTTCAGGGCCTCTTATTCAAGATTAAATGTCAAGAGTTCGGCGGGTCACATGGTGGAGTAGCAAGTTGCAAGTAGGCAGCTATAAGTCGGAGATGGCAGAAAGCCGGGTCAAGAGGAGGTAATAAGCTTAACCCGTACGACCGAAAGCCCCCCCCCCCCAAATGACCAATTAAAGGATCAACTCCTTTTCTATTTTAAACCTGGGAAAGAGGGTTTAAAAGCCCTCCTTATAGCACCAGATTAAGGATCGACCCCTCATGGCATCAAAAGCCTGGCCAAGGGGGTTTAAAAGCCCCCAGATGATGTGATGAAGGATTAACTCCTTGCATAACACTCAGTGTGGAGAACACAGCAGAGGCCCCTAATTACGGGGATGCCCACTTTGTTATATCATAGAAGATGGTTTGTACAATGACATATGTATGTACATTGATGAGAGCTGGCTGGCGGCTTAAGTGTAATATGGCCGAAGGTGAGCAATATTCCATGGCCTCTTGGTATCTTCACTAGAATTCCAAGACTTGTCACTCTACCGTATGTATATGAGATAATAAGATCCGTTGTTGAGATTCCTGCTAATCACAAATGGTCCTTCCCAAGGAGGTGATAACTTGTGCATATCTGTCTGGTCTTGAATTAAACGGAGTACTAAGTCGCCTTCTTGAAACATCCGGATCATGACCCTGCGGCTATGATAGGGACACAGGTCTTGCTGATAAACTGCCGAACAAGCGGATGCAAGATCCTGTTCTTCATCTAAGGCATCCAGAGCATCCTGACGCGCCACCTCTTTGTCAGTTTCCACATAAGCCGTCACTGTGGGCGAGTCATGATGTATATCACCGGGGAGAACCGCCTCTGCGCCATAAACCATGAAGAAAGGCGTAAAGCCGGTAGAACTGTTGGGGGTCGTTCTTATGCTCCAAAGAATAGACGACAACTCTTCCACTCAACAACCCAATGTGTGCTCCAAAGGAACCATAAGCCGGGGCTTAATACCTCTCCAAGTTTCCTGGTTAGCACGCTTAGCTTGACCATTAGACTGGGGGTGAGCATCTGAAGACACATTAAGGCGTATATTCTCCTCATCACAGAAGTCCTTCATAGCCCCCTTGGATAGACTCATACCATTATCAATGATGATACTATGTGGATAACCAAAACGAAAAATCATCTTTTTGACGAACTGAACCGCTGTTGCAGCATCACATTTACTGATCGGCTCAGCCTCGATCCACTTAGTAAACTTGTGAACCGTCACCAAGAGGTGACTCTTCTTATCTTTCGACCTCTTGAATGGTCCTACCATATCTAACCCCCAGACCGCAAATGGCCAGTTGATTGGAATCATCCGCAGTTCTTGAGCCGGTACATGACCACGACGTCGAAATTTCTGACACCCGTCACACTTACTGACCAAGTCCTCTGCATCTTTACGAGCTGCTAACCAGTAAAAGCTATGACGAAAAGCCTTCGCCACCAATGATTTTGACCCGGTGTGATGACCACAATCGCCAGCATGGATTTCTTGTAAGATTTCATGGCCCTTATCAGGAGAGATGCAACGCTAAAAAACACCAGTCACACTATGCTGATGCAACTCGCCGGTCCTTGATAATCATAGATTTAGACCGCCTTGAGATCTAACACGCCAGGGTCTCATCTTGGGGTAACGCGTTGCGGGTCAAGTATGCCAGGTAAGGCAGTGTCCAATCAGGGATCGCATGGAGAGCCGCCACCAATTCCCCCTTCGGGTCAGGTATAGCCAAGTCCTCCACCAACGGCAATTTGACTGACGGGTGATGCAATATGTCCAAGAACACATTAGGTGGCACCGGCTTACGCTGAGAACCCAACCTGGATAACGCATCAGTCGCCTTGTTCTTGCGCCAATCAATATGATCCACCTGATAACCCTTGAAGTGGCCAGCAACAATATCAACTGCCTGGCGGTAAGCCGCCATACGAGGATCTTTCGAGTCCCATGTGCCAGAGACTTGCTGAGCCACTAGGTCTGAGTCGCTGAGACATCTGACCTGACACAAGTTCATCTCCTTCGCCACCCTAAGCCCATGAAGCAAAGCCTCATATTCTGTTGCATTGTTAGTACAAGGGAACATTAGCCTCAAAACATAACCGAACTTGTCACCTCTTGGGGAAGTTAGAACAACTCCATCCCCCGAGCCTTCCAATTGCCTGGATCCATCAAAGTGAATCGTCCAATATGTGTTGTATGGCTTCTCCTCAGGCGACTGACTCTCTATCCAATCATTTATGAAGTCCACCAAGTCTTGAGACTTGACAGCCGAACAAGGCGCATATTTCAGATTGAGGGGACCAAGCTCCAGTGCCGGCTTAGCAATCCTATGAGTGGCCTCTCTATTTTGGATAATATCTCCCAAGGGGATAGATCTAACCATCATGATCTAATGCCCAAGGAGGTAATGCTTGATCTTGCAATTTGCCATGAACACCCCATAGATCAGCTACTGCCAATGCGGATACCTTTGCTTGGATTCTATCAAAACCATCGCTGACATAGTAAACCGGCCTCTGGATGGGATACTCTTTTCCTGCTACCTTACGCTCTACAACAATTGCGGCGCTGACTGCCCTATTGTTAGCCGCCTCGTACGAGAGAAAAGGCTCCTTGTCAACTGGAGCAGCCAAGACCGACGGCTCAGCCAACTCCTTCTTGAGCGCCTCAAGCACCTCATCTGCAGCCTTGCTCCAGACGAAGTCATCTATCTTTTTCATCATCTGGTATAGAGGAATGGCTTTCTTGCCCAGGTGGTTATGAACCGGCTTAGTGCAGCAATACCGCTCGCCACGCACTGAACATCATTTACGCATGCCGGCTTAGACAAGGAAGTAATAGCCTTTATTTTGTTTGGGTTAGCTTCAATGCCACGCTCTGAGACTAAGAACCCCAAGAGCTTGCTTGTAGGTACACCGAAGACATACTTTGCAGGGTTAAGCATCATCTTGTAGACCCGCAAATTGTCAAAGGTTTCTTTTAGATCATCTGGCAAAGTCTCCTTCTTTCTTGACTTGACCACAATATCATCTATGTAAGCGTGAACGTTGCACCCAATCTAACCATGAAGACAGTTCTGCACACAACGCTGGTAAGTCGCCTGGGCATTCTTAAGCCCAAAAGGCATAGACACATAGCAGAAAGCACCAAAAGGCATAATAAAAGCCGTCTTCTATTGGTGTTTAACTGCCATCTTGATCTGGTGATATCCTGAATAAGCATCCATAAAACATAGACTCTCACAACCCATCGTCGCGTCAATGATTTGATCAATACGGGGGAGAACAAACAGGTCCACTGGGCAGGCTTTGTTAAGGTCCGTGTAATCCGCGCACATATGCCATGTCATGTTCTTCTTAAGCACCAGCACCGGGTTAGCGAGCCACTCCGGGTGAAATACTTGAACGATGAACCCTGTTGCCAAGAGCTGGGCCACCTCTTCGCCAATGGACTTTCGCCTCTCCTCATTGAATCGGCATAGAAACTGCTTAATTGGCTTAAACTTAGGATCCACATTAAGGTGGTGCTCAGTGAGTTCTCTCGGTACACCCAGCATGTCAGAAGGTTTCCATGCAAAAATGTCCCGATTCTCACGGATGAACTTGATGAGCACGCTTTCCTATTTGGGATACATATTCGCCCCGATAGTGAAATGCTGCAAAGAGTCGCCAGGTGCGAAGTCTACCAACTTAGTATCATCTGCCGCAAACTTAAGCGGCAGCTCATACTCTGTGTTAGGCTTTTTCAACGGGGTCATATCCGCCGGGTCGAGATTCTCCTTATAAAACTTGAGCTCTGCCTCCGCACAGCTAGATTCTGCATATGTTGCGTCCCCTTCTTCACACTCAGTAGCTGTCTTCCGGTCTCCATGCACCGTGACCGTCCCGTTTAACCCGGGTATCTTGAGCTACAAATAAACATAGCAAGGCCTAGCCATGAACTTGGCATAAGCCGGTCATCCAAACAGAGCGTGATATGGGCTCTTAATATTGACCACTTCAAACCAGTGGGACTCCACCCTGTAATTGCATTCATCGCCAAAAGAAACCTCCAATGAAATATTGCCCACCAGATAAGCCGACTTCCCAGGCACCACGCCATGAAAAACTGCTGAAGAAGGCTTAAGATCTTTGTCAAGCAAATTCATCCAGCGAAAAGTGTCATAATACGAAATGTTCATGCTGCCGCCTTCATCCATAAGAACCTTGGTGAACACATATCCTCCCACTTGGGGGGCGACCACCAGAGCCAAATGCCCCTGGTTATCCACATGCGGCGGGTGATCCTCCCTTGTCCAGGTTATGTCATACTCACACCAATTCAAATATTGCGGGAGAGCCGACATAGCTATGTTAACTGCCCGCTTGCGTAACTTCCGGTCCAATTTGTCAAGACAGGTTGTGAAGACGTGGTACTGGCCGGAGTTAAGCTGCTTGGGATTACTCTAAAACCCAGACTAGTTATTTTGCTACTAACCTCCACCACCGGATTGCTGATTATTCCCTCCATGGTTTCCTTGGCGCTGATGGCCTGAGCCTGAGCCGCCCGGACCGAAACCAGACCCGGAAGGACCTGACACGTCGGATGGCCCGCCACCACCGCCGCCTGGATACTGGTTACTGCCATAGTTTTGATATTCTCGAATGGTCCAACAATCCTTCCAAGCATGAGTCGACGCCTGATCCGGACGGCTGTGCTTTGGGCAGGGTCATTCAACATTGGCTCCAAATTAGGAGTCTCGCGCTTAAATGGCAGCTTGCCATTGCCCTTGCCATGGTTATTCCCAATGTTGGAGTTGGCCACTAACTCTGACCCGCCGTCCTGGTTTTTCTGCTTCCTGCCATTGCCATTATTATTGTTTCCTCCCCCGTTCTGTGACTGACCCTTGCCATTATTATTCTTCCTGCCCTTGGTCGACTTCTCATCATCGGAATCTGGGTCCTTCATGTTGTCAAAGTCCGCATACTTGGTGAGAGCCGTCATGAGTTCCCCCATGTCTTGACATGCATGCTTGAGCCGGTGAAGCTTTTGCTTCAAAGGTGTGAAGTGGCAATTTTTCTCCAGGATTAGAACTGCTTGAGACGCTGTGATATTATCAGAAGAGTGGATGATGGTCGAGACCCGCCGGACCCAATGATGAGCTGATTCATCTTCACGCTGAACACAATGATCCAAATCCACAATCATCATGGGTTGCTTGCACGTTCCCTGGAAATTTTTGATGAACCCCGCCTTTAACTCGGCCCAGGTGTTAATGGTGTTGGGTGGAAAACCTTTCAACCACCAATGAGCCGTCCCCTCTAGCATCATGATGAAATATTTGGCACACACTACGTCACTAACATCCAACATCTCCATGGCCAATTCATAACTTTCAATCCACGCCTCTGGAGGTAGGTCAGCAGTATAATTGGGCACCTTCCAAGGACCCTTGAAGTCTTTTGGCGGGCGCTTGTTCCGCAAAGCCGACACTAAGCATGGCACTCCCACACCCCTAGAAGTTAGGTCGATTCCTACTGAGTTTGAGGGCGTGACTTTCGGGTTCTTGATAAGCCGTCGTAGCTGCCAGAGCCGCCGCCTCTCGCTGGGACCTTGCCCGATCCACCAACGCCTGAGCATCATGAACCGGCGGATCATCCCTGGCGGCTCTCGATGTTGATCACTACTGGAAACCGCCGACGACTCATAACGTGTCACACCCAAGATGCGGTCCTATCCTTATTTTTGGCACGAGGGCCTCGACAGGGATAGAAGCGCATCTCGATGCGTTTGCAAGAATGGATATCATTACAAGTACATGTATAGAAGAGATGAGTATATGGAATTGGCTTACACTCGCCACAAGCTACATCAGAGTCACATCAATACAATACATACTCAAACATCATACAGAAGAGTAGGGTCCGACTATGGACAAAATCAAACGATAAAATGACATCCACCCTTGCTATCCCAGGCTGCCGCCTAGAACCCATCCTAGATTGATGATGAAGAAGAAGAACTCCAAATCAAATCAAGCAACGCGTTCACATCAAATCATCGCATTACCTGTACCTGCAACTGTTGTTGTAGTAATCTGTGAGCCACAGGGACTCAACAATCTCATTTCCTAGGGTATCAAGACTATTAAAGCTTAACATGTGAGGTATGGTTAAGTGGTGAGGCTGCAGCAAGCGACTAAGCATTTATTTGAGTGGCTAACTTACGAGTACAGAAAGTAAAGTATGGTGGTCTATGCATATCAAACGTGAGCTAGTAATGATCACTAATTGATCCTCAACACCTACTTATGTCAATCATAACCCCACCGTGTTCTCCTTTGGATAAGAACTCACGAGAAGAGACAGTCACGGTTATGCACATAGTTGGTGTATTTTGTTAGAGTTTACTTCAAGTTTGCTATGACCGGGTGTTAAACAAAGTATCCAAGTTTGCCACATAACCGAGGGCACGACTTCTCGAAAAGATTTAACCCTGCAGGGGTGCTCCAACTCATCCATCATATATTAACCACTGGTAGTGGGAATAACCTCAACCACGGATCTCGGGATCATCCTAGGCAATTCCAAAGGAAATCCGACACCTCAAGATAGACCGAAGAAAATCAGAGTTCCTCACTCGAGACGTTCGAGAAAGGTAAAACAAATCCAGCAAGGCCACCCGACGTGTTGACGAACCCGATAGGAGCCGCGTATCTCGTTCTCAGGACACGACAGATGGGACTAGCTACAGGGAAAACGAATCCTCAAGTTGCCTCGAGGCGGCCCCACAGGCAGCCTAGTTGGACCAACACTCATGATGAGCACTGGTCCGGGTTGTTAATTAATTATCCACGGGGTCCGAAAAATCCCCTATGCAAATCACATGGTAAGACAGCAACAAAATATAACACATTCCAGACTTAGAAATATTTTGGACCCTCAAAATGGCAGATTTATTATAGCAAGTTGACAACAAGAAAACAACACCTAAACATGCATTTCTATGACAAACAAATTGTCCATGGGCTAGGACACATATCAAAAAGCATTTTTCATGTTGAAAATTAATTCATATCATGCACGGATTAAATCACACGAAAATGATAAAAGGGCATCCTGACATAAATGACATGCACACAACATGCTCAAATGGCAAAAGTAAATGCACATATAAATACTATGGATTTTTCTACCCCGAAAACATATATAATATACATAGGTTCATGTGGAAAATTAATCACAATTAATTATGCAAATATTAGGCCTAATCATCTTATAGCAATTCATTAATACAAATTAAATGCAAACATGATGCCAACATTTTTTTCATGCATGAAAATGCGATGCCGATGATATGAACATTTTGAATATGTGGTTGGATTAATTCCGATGCACGGTATAATAATTATGACGATGCAATTAATTGGCAATTTTGCGAAATCACAGAAAATTTCATGTTAAATAATTTAAACATGGATGATATTGACATATAAATGATCTACATGTTTTTCTACACATTTTACATATTGAAAAGATTTTAATACGACTTACGGTTAAATAGATATTCTCGTTATAAATTACAATGGGCCAAAATGAAAAAACGCAAAGGGGGGGGGTTGCTACTCACCATGGGCCAACAGGGGCTGGCTGGGGTGAACCGGACCGGCTGGCGCTGCACCGGCCCATGCGGGGTGAGCGCGGGGAGGTCAACGGGGCTCGTCCCTGTCCTCCCGCACGCGCAGCCGGCCGCGTCCATGGCAGCGGTCACGACGGGGCACACTTGCGGCGGGGAGCAAGGAGGACCCCGGGAACGGGGCAGGACCGCCTGGATCTGGCGAAGGCCGGCCGGATCTGGGTGGAGGCGGGCTCCTCCGGCAAGGTCAAGGCGGCTGGCGGCGACCTGCACAGGAGAAGGCTCGGGGGTGAGGAGAGGAGAAGGAAAAGGGAGAAGAAGGAGGGAGAAGGAGAGAGGGAAAGGGAGGAGAAGGCGGCCGGCGGTCGGCTAGAGGAAGCCGCGGGGACAGGGCTGGCATGGAGCTCGGGCAGGAGCTCAGGACTTTGCGCCATGGGAGAGCTCGAGGAGCTCGGGAACGGCGGGATCCGGGCCCGGATGGGCTCGAACGGGCCTAGATGGGCTCGGGCGGGCTGGCTGGAGGAGGGAGAAGGAGAGCTAGGGTTGGCACGCGAAACGAGGTGGAGCTAGGGGCTATAAATAGGAAATGGGGGGCTAGGGTTATCTGATGCTATCCGTTTCTGGACTGTCAGGTGTCGACTGGGCGTACCGAAAGCGGAGAGGGGGTTACGGATAGGCTGTGCAGAGGGCTAAGGGGAAATGAGAGGGAAGTGCGACCCGTGACACGAAGTTGAAAACACCGAGAAACGTCTGACGATAACCGATAACCTCACTGTTGCGACTGTCCTACGGGGTATCTAACGCACTCAAAATGTGACGAAATTCGACCGGCGTTCCACCTACAACATAAAAAGACCGCACGCCAAGTTTCAACTCAATCCGAGAAGATTTTTGCGCGCGCTTAAAAACGGTTTTATTTTCACGGTGCCGCGGGCGCGTGCGTGTGTGGTTGGTCTCAAAACGGGCAACGGCACGAGCCGAGAGAACTGGCAAGTACGAACGGATGCAAGTTTACAAAAATGGGTGACGATGCTATGCAGATGATGCGAATGATGCGATGATGAATGCGACAACCAGACGAACACATGACGAGAACGGAAATAAAAGGGAATCTTCTGGAATCTTTTGGAACGTCGGTCCCGGGCTGTCACAACTCTTCTCCACTACACGAGGATCTTGTCCCGAGATCTTGAATGAAAAGGGGAAGAGAAGAGCAAAAGGTAAAACTTAGCTGCTTTTCTGACAAATGAGTGAAACCAATGGAACATGAAGGATGCAAAGAGATGAAGAATGACATGACGAACAACAAGAATTCACAGGAAATTTCGGCAACACTTCGGTAGGAAAGAGAGGAAAAATTGATATGATGGAAACAAATTGAAAGAAAGGCATCAAACTTTGGTTGGAATAGAATCAAACTTTCATAAGATGGAAGGAAGATGAAAAGATTTCACAACACTCCGGTTGAATGAATAAGCAAGAAAGAACATGATCTTGACAAGGCAAGATAATAGATTGAAGACAGCAACATCACAAGGCCTCCGGAACAAAAGAATAGAAGCTAGATCTTTGAAGAGAAAAGAACTGAGAAGAGAATATATCTTCCAGCACAAATGGATTGAAAAACATAGGTTGAATGGAGTTGATGAAGAATTAGCAATTAAGAATTAGCTTGTTATGGGCTTATGGAAAACAACTTAAAATTATGAGGTGACAACCTGCCACAACAGAAACAATTGATTGCTTGATAACACCAAGATATGCAAAGCTTCTTTCATCAAGAAGATGAGGAGAAAACTTGAATCATTTATGACACCATGATAGCAACAATCCTTATTAAATGCTTTAGGTGAAATCCAACCCAAGAGAACTCCGAGAAATGAATGATGCGTTTACTTATCTTATTCTTGATAATTTTCCTGTGAGACTCCTCATAATCAAGAATTTAATAACACCATCTCAAAAGACAATGGAGAAGGAATTGAACTCAAAATCCAAGAGAAGAACACTTGAGCACCTCCAACAAGAATCTAGAAGAACACTTGAAAATGAAAGAAATCTTGATGAACCACCATGGAGAATCTCTGGAAGAACTCTGAAATGAAAGGATTAAACAAAGAATTGAAGGATACAGAAAGAAGATTGAGGCCTTCCAATGAATTTGATTAAGCTTCGTAACAAGATAGTTGAGAAAAGACTAGGAACTTCGGAAAAGAAAGATGACCACTTGGGATAAGGAATTTGATATCATGAACAACTCTGGAAGAGAGATTGAGATCACTTGAATGAATAAGAATAAGAATTATGATATGCCTATCCTTCATCAAGTTAAATTGATGACAAACAATGGATTTCACACATCACTTATTCTTCTTGAAAAGAATGGAGAGAGAGATAGCTCACAACTTGAAGAAGTCTTGCATGAGAACACCATAAAGAATTCACAAATGAATGAGGTTGAAACAAACGAATGAAATAACATGAGAATGAAGAGGGCATGATCCACCTAATAGAAAACTTCACAAGGCACTGGAAATAATTAGAAACTAAAGTGGACACATGAGAATGAAGAGATCAAGATTTTCCTAATAGAAACTAAAAAAGGCACCGGAATAATTGAGATACGAACGAAGGGACAACATTTAAGAAGAATTTGAGAACGAAAGCTGAAAGATGAGAACAAAGAAATCTTATGAAATGATGGCCTTCGGAGGATCAAGAAACAAGAAGAACACTGAATGCTCCGGATATATATGGGAGAGATAACTCATGATCAAAACAATTTGACATGAGAGCAACAGCTGAAACCACACTCTTGAAAAGAACGGACAAAGATTTATGAGAAACTCTCCTTCGGTCTTCAAGCTAAGAATGATGACGAGAAACAACACCATGAATTACTGAGAAACTCCAGAATAATGACTAAAGAAAGGTTGAGCCAACAATGAAAATGATTTAGAAGCGATCTTCAGAAGGCATATGACTGATGAGATTCATCCTTACATCATATTTGAAAAGAACTTGAGGACATCTCCGGAAAGATTAGAAGAGTCAGGTATGATCCTAGGGAAAACACCTGTGGGTTATGGGCCCACTCAAAAGAAACCATCGTTGAAACAATTGATTAGAAAGAGATATTGCACTGGTAGAAATTGAGAACTTGATGATATGAGACCCTTGAAATAATTTGAAAGGATAAGAACGAAAATGAATGTCTTCTAAGATATCTTCAACACTCCGAATAGAATAGAGAGGGATGAATAAACAAGAGAAGCTTGAATAAGAATTCCAACATGGGAGAGCAAAAGATAATGAAAATGATACGATGAACACCAAGAACTTGAATTGAATCCACCGGAAAAGAAAAGAAAGATGAATACAACCAAATGATAACTTGAGCACTGAGCATCTTCATAAGAATCACCGGAGCAGAATAACAACGAGAACAAGGAATATGAGGATATATCTTGAATGAAACTCTTGAGAATATTCACAAAGAATCACCGGAAACAAGATAGAAGAAAAGATAGCGGGAGCATCACATGAATAGAAAAGACACTTGGATGAGAATTTAATCATTGAAGAAAAAGGGCGGGAGGGTGGGAAAGACAAAGAAAAATTGGAACAGATGAGACAACTCCGGGAAAGAATAAGAGGATTGATCTTGGAAAATTGGAGAGGATAGAATTATCTTGAAGAGAAGCACACCGGTAGGAAAAGAATTGATATGATAACTTGATTGGGCAAAAGAATTAGCATTCCCTCATAAATAAGAGAACACTACTTTGCAAGATATGAAATCACAACTGACATCGAAGAAACTCGAATTACCATATTCAAAACAAACAAAGGATGAGGCTTATGAAACAAGCCAGAACAAATACATAACCACTATGCACTTGTTGGAAAGATAATCCTAGGTAACTACTTGAATTCCCACCTAAGAACTTCCGAAGCTTTCTTGTTTATGCGATTCGGGTTGCGGAATCAGGAACCTGCCCTAGGCAATCAGCTGCAACTGCATCCGCAACCTTCCACACCATAATTCAAGAAACTCCGCAAACTCATCTAATCTTGAATCCTCGAACTCACAACGATACTAAACCATGGTGGTACCCCGGACGCCTCCCTAGTTGACGGGGATATACCCCATGGTATGACCCGGCCTGGCGACTCATAGGAGACCCGGCCGAAGACATGGCATCTTATTAATGACCCGGCCAGGCAACTCACAGGAGACCCGTTAAAAACATGACATCTTATTTATGACCCGGCAAGCGGGTCACAGGATGACCAAGCTCAAGACCCGGCGGGTGAGCCGGCGCGAGGCGGCTCACAAGAGAAAGCCCACAGGAGAAGGCCCACAAGAGAGAAGGATTCCCTTAAAGGAAATAAGACTCGGAGTAGGATTCGTGAGAGACTAGTCCTAATCCTACTCCTAGTAGGACTCTATTTGTAAACCTACCCTCTCCACTTATATAAGGAGGGGTAGAGCACCCCTAGAGGGACAAGTTCTCAAGAGACACAAGTCTACAAGTTTAGACAACACAAGAGATTAGAGGCACAAGAGATTAGAGGTAGCAACTAGCACCCTTGTAACCGAGAGATCTTCATCATCATCAATACCAGACAAGCAGGACGTAGGCTTTTACCTCCATCGGAGGGGCCGAACCTGGGTAAAATTCCGTGTCTTCTCAATTACGATCAACCCCTTCAAGCCGCCACGTAGTTGCCTCTCGCCCCGAACCTAAGGCCGTTGACCTAGACATCTGCCGTGACAAATCCCATCGACAGTTGGCACCCATCATGGGGCCACACACTGTGGTTTGTGTTTTTTGAAGGGATATCTTTAGGGATCAAGAAATTCATGATTAGTCAGATGAAGAAGAGCCTGGATCAATCAAACAGGATCACCCGACATGATACAACTTTAGGCGAAACTGAAAAATTCATTGTTCGATTGCGCCTCCTCCGAGCAGCAACCACAACCTCAGCTGCCGCCTCAAAGCTGCTGGCCATTGTCAAGCCGCCATCCCCATCGCTTTTGCTCCTGCTCCACCCTCAACGGCTGCTGCGTTGCTCAGCCGCCGGCCACCCCTACGACTCCGTCTCTGCTCCGCCCTGTGCGCCATCTTCGAGCCGCCGCCGCGCCTCTGCTTGTGCCGTGGATCAGTGCTTCCAAGACGCCCTGGCCGAGATACCACCGCATCCTCGCCTTGAACCATCGCGCCCTGAGCCGACTCGCGGCCACGGCCTCTCTTCACCAGCTATGAAGTGGCTGGCTCCGCCCCTCCCCATTCCACCTTGCCTTGCTCTAGTATGCTGATTATTTGTGGGGAAAGAGAAAAAGGCCCAGCTAAAAAAAGAGGAGGAGGAAGGCCACATGGGTACTGAGACTACAGGTGTTATCTATCCTATTTGTTTTATCAGTACACTTTAAATTTTGTTGAGAACAACTACTTTGTCCTGTGATATTTTTTGTATGCAGGACAATTACTCAGTACAAAAGCAGCGTCATATTCTGAGTACGGAGCTGCCGCCCGTATTGGTGCAGGCTACATCAACATGCCACCAATGACCCGCGCGTCCATGCCGGTTTATAAACGCCACTGACGACTCTCCGTCCGTGCCGGCTTACAACTCCACCGGCGACTCTTCGTCCACGCTAGTTTACAGAGCCACCGGCGACGATCCATCTAAGTCGCTTTACAACACCATTTTATGGCCGTCTCTCGCGGCCGCGCCGGTCTACAATGCAGTGAACGTCTCTCGCAACAGCACCAGCTTACATTGCCGTGGCCGTCTCTTGTCACCTGCGCCGGCTTGCAGATGAAGATTCTCAAGACGCCTCTTCGAGTCAACTTGAGGCTCGGGCGCTACAAACATGGCAAGACACATTTGGTCATTTTCAATGAGAAGCTCGGGTCCTTGCAAGATGAAATTTTCTGGCTCAGAAATTTGAGTTGAAGTGGTTTGTTCGCCATCAAAACGGCTGATCTATCATCCGGCTTTATGCCCTATCAAGCGCTGTTGCAGGGAGGCTTCTTGCCTTTGGGTATAGCTTACATCTCCCCTGCACAGTCTGCTTTTACGCTGTTGCAAGGAGGCTTCTTGCCTTCGGGTATAGCTTACATCTCCCTTGCACAACCGGAATTATGCCCAATTAAGCACTATTGCAAAGAGGCTTCTTGCCTTCGGGTATAGCTTACATCTCCTTTGCACAGCCAGCTGTTATTAAACTGTTGCAAGGAGGCTTCTTGCCTTCGGGTATAGCTTACATCTCCCTTGCACAGTTGGCTTTATGCCTAGTTTGGTTACATTAAGCGCTGTTGTTGATGGAGACTTCTTACCTTTGGTATAGCTTACATGACCCTAAGACAATAGCATGTACATCAAATTCCAGTTGCTTATCAACTGCGGCCATCGAAGGGGGCTTCTTACCGATGGGTATCGCTTATCTCACCCTAATGGCCGGCTTTATGCCACTTCCGGTTACTTATTAACCACGGTTGTCGAAGGGGGATTCTTACCGACGGGTTCGCTTATCTCACCCTAACAACCGACGTTTTACGCCAAAACTCAGGTTCTTATCAACTGTAGCTATTGAAGGAGGCTTCTTGCCTTCGGGTATAGCTTACATCTCCCTTCAAACAGCCGGCTTTATGCTGTTTCAGGCTAATCATTAGCCGCGGTTGTCGATGGAGGCTTCTTGCCTTAGGGAATATCTTACATCTCCCATCGACAGCCGGCGTCCGCGCATACAATATTCAAACATTAACATGAGGCTTCTTACCTTTAGCTTACATTGCCCTGCAAACAGCCGGCTTTACGCCGCTTCTGGCTCATTATTAGCCGCGGTTGTCGATGGAGGCTTCTTACCTTTAGGTACAGCTTACATTACCCTACGACAACCGGTTCTCGACAAAGTTCATCTTACAAGAGCCGGAGTCATACTACTCCGGTTGACAAGTTTCAAAGTTCTCGGCCGGCTCTAAATTACTGGAGAAGGCGTTACATCTTCAAAGACAAGCGCCGGCTCTAAAAGTTCAAGATGTATTTATACAAAGGGGGGATCAATCAATAAAGAGCCGGTAAAACAAAAGCACGGAGAGACGGAAATATATACATCCGGAGCTGCATTCAAGAAAGGCAGAATTATCCTTAAAGCTATTACAAAGGTGCTCTCAAATGGGAGCTAAAAGGTGGAGCCGTGGATTATCAAGGGGGCTTCCCACCTCCAGATAACATGCCGGCTTATCAAGCTGGGTCAGAGCAATATTATGAGAAAAGGAGCAATGTTATGAAAGGTATAAACATCTCCGGGTTGAGCTTCTTCAAGCCGCCCTTACAACAATGTAGAATATATCCTGTCTTGTTTATTTTTTGCAGGTACTATCTCTTAAAATATGAGCCACCGTTAAGTGTTTTGCAAGAGAAAATGGATCTTTTAATAGCCAATATGGCTGGATCTTCATGGTTTATCATAACCAGTAATAAATGAGTGGGGTTTTTCAAACCAGGTCGGAGAAATTATTATTTTGCAAATAGCTGCCCTGTCACATATAATGTCGTATCATCTAATTGGTCGGTTCTCGGATTTCTTTAATTATGCTCTGTAGTAATCTACAACACTCATGGATTTCTCAAACTTATTTTTGCCGGGTTGCACCGCAACCACGAGCAGGAATTTCATGTCAAAGACAAAGGAATTATTCCAGGATATTCATTCCGGGTTATATTACGACCACGGTCAAAGATTCATTCAACAAATTATGATGAGACGTATTATTCTCACATAGTTCCAAGTCGCCGCAGGCAGACGACCCGACACTTGGGGGCTACGTTATCCAAGTCCAAGTTTATATCAATTATGCAAGTCCCATGTCATTGCAAGCATGCACCACGACACTTGGGGGCTAATGCAAGCCAGTTTTCAAACCATTACATTGTCAGCAAGACCATCTTATCTCAAGGAGATGAGCCGGCCCTTCTATATTTTTCTAAAGTCCCAGCCCAGTAATTCTTACTGACCCGGCACTTGGGGGCTATAGTATTCAGCTATTCCAATAGATTAAGAGATTCAAATTGAAGACCCGGCGCATCACATTCTGATGAGCCGGCCCTTGGGGGCTACACCCACCGAAGCATTATAAGATATAAGGCAATTATAAGTCCCAGGTTGCTACAGGCAGAACAACCCGGCACTTGAGGGCTACACAGTCCAAAATGTTATTTGCAAAGCACCAAGTTATCATGGATAATCTCGGAGCTTGGGGGCTACAGGTAATATGGACATATCAAAAACTTTGAGGAGAATTTTCAAGATATTAAATATAGAGTTCAGTTGTTAGACCTGGCGTCACCAACACTTATGACCCGGTGTTATCAAAAGATCATAACCCGCCAGAGTTTATCTAAGCCGCCCTGCATCACAACAATGGAAGTCCGGTTCTACATCAGATGGATTTTCATCCCAATATTTATCAAGTCAAGAGGATTCTAGTTATTTAACCCGGAGTCACCAACGATAATGACCCGACATCATCAATGATTATGACCCGGCGGAGATGACCCGCCAAGAGTATTGGAAGCTGACTCAATGACATATGGGTGTTCTATTTTCAATATTTTTCAACAGACATTGACAAGCAAGATGATTATCAAGACGACTCATTCATATGGAGAAAAGACCCGAATTTCTGAGAAGCCATTTTATAAGCTGGCCAAAGGAGCAAGCCGGCCACTTAACATATTTGTTACTCTTATTTCAGGAGCTTACCATGAATAAATTCAAGCTAACCTAGGGGCTAATGACGGGGATATACCCCATGGTATGACCCGGCCTGGCAACTCATAGGAGACCCAGCCGAAGACATGACATCTTATTAATGACCCGGCCAGGCAACTCATAGGAGACCCGTTAAAAACATGACATCTTATTTATGACCCGGCAAGCGGGTCACAGGATGACCAAGCCCAAGACCCGGTGGGTGAGCCGGCGCCAGGGACTCACAAGAGAAGTCCCACAGGAGAAGGCCCACAAGAGAGAAGGATTCCCTTAAAGGAAATAAGACCCGAAGTAGGATTCGTGAGAGACTAGTCCTAATCCTCCTAGTAGGACTCTATTTGTAAACCTACCCTCTCCACTTATATAAGGAGGGGTAGAGCACCCCTAGAGGGACAAGTTCTCAAGAGACACAAGCCTACAAGTTTAGACAACACAAGAGATTAGAGGTAGCAATTAGCACCCTTGCAACCGAGAGATCTTCATCATCATCAATACCAGACAAGCAGGATGTAGGCTTTTACCTCCATCGGAGGGGCCGAACCTGGGTAAAATTCCGTGTTTTCTCGATTCTGATCAACCCCTTCACACCGCCACGTAGTTGCGTCTCGCCCCGAACCTAAGTCTGTTGATCCGGACATCTGCCCTGACAAATCCACGACACCAGTACTGGGTGACTCCGACCTTATCTCACCACGATAAGTATTGAAGCAATTTCGAACATCCTCCGTCCTAAGATACTAAGAAAACTGAATGATAACGATGTGCCAAGAATCCCTCGGAGCTCAACTCCCCGGAAGAAATCAAGTCAGACAGGAGGCACCAAGACAGAACTCCGTCACATCGGCATCATATAGTTTTCCAAAATACCCACGTGATCCTAATTTTTTTTGAGCGAGAAGAGGAGTAGAATCAAAATTCCGAGTAAAAAGAATCCTACTCTCCGATATAACTAGACTCAAAATAGTTTTTCACTAGACACGACTCGACCAAGTTCGATCAATCAAGGGGGCTCCTAGGTCGGTACAGGCTTTGATACCAACTTGTCATGCCCAAGATGCGGTCCTATCCTTATTTTTGGCACGAGGGCCTCGACAGGGATAGAAGCGCATCTTGATCCGTTCACAAGAATGGATATCATTACAAGTACATGTACAGAAGAGATGAGTATATGGAATTGGTTTACACTAGCCACAAGCTACATCAGAGTCACATCAATACAATACATACTCAAACATCATACAGAAGAGCAGGGTCTGACTATGGACAAAATCAAACGATAAAATGACATCCACCCTTCCTATCCCAGGCTGCCGCCTGGAACTGACCCTAGATTGATGAAAAGAAGAAGAAGAACTCCAAATCAAAACAAGCAACGCGCTCACGTCAAATCATCGCATTACCGGTACCTGCAACTTTTGTTGTAGTAATCTGTGAGCCACAGGGGCTCAGCAATCTCACTTCCAAGGGTATCAAGACTATTAAAGCCTAACATGTGAGGTATGGTTAAGTGGTGAGGCTGCAGCAAGCGACTAAGCATTTATTTGAGTGGCTAACTTACGAGTACATAAATTAAAGTATGGTGGTCTACGCATATCGAACGTGAACTAGTAATGATCACTAATTGATCCTGAACACTACTTACGTCAATCATAACCCCACTGTGTTCTCTTTCGGATAAGAACTCACGAGAAGAGACAGTCACGGTTACGCACATAGTTGGTGTATTTTATTAGAGTTTACTTCAAGTTTGCTATCACCGGGTGTTAAACAAAGTATCCAAGTTTGCCACATAACTGCAGGCACGGCTTCTCGAAAAGATTTAACCCTGCAGGGGTGCTCCAACTCATCCATCATAAATTAACCACTCGCAGTGGGAATAACCTCAACCACGGATTTCGGGATCATCCTAGGCAATTCCAAAGGAAATCCGACACCTCGAGATAGCCCGAAGAAAATCAGAGTTCCTCACTCGAGACATTCGAGAAAGGTAAAACAAATCCAGCAAGGCCACCCGACGTGTCGACAAACCCGATAGGAGCCGCGTATCTCGTTCTCAGGACACGACAGATGGGACTAGCTACAGGGAAAACCAATCCTCAAGTTGCCTCGAGGCGGCCCCGTAGGCAGCCTAGTTTGGACCAACACCCATGAGGAGCACTGGTCCGGGTTGTTAATTAATTATCCACGGGTCCGGAAAATCCCCTATGCAAGTTCATTAATTATTAGGCAAATGTAGTACTAATGTTGGGCCTTGCTAGACAAGTTTTATTCTCAACCAAAAATCAAGGGGGTCCCTATAACAACCCCGAGCATGTTAGGAGCGCTCGTTTATGGAACATAACACCGGTGCACAAGTAACTAGGGGCGGCAAGAGTGGAACAAAACACTAAGCATAAGGCCAAGCCTTCCACCCTTTACCAAGTGTATATGTGCATTCAATTAAGTAGCAGCAATATTGTGATATAACAAGAGAAGGTCCATGCTGACACATGGAAGCAATTGCACCTGCAACTAGAAACGCTATAAGAAGGGCTGAGCAAGCGGTAACATAGCCAAATGAAGGTTTGCTGGGATTTGGAGGGGTTAGAGGCTTTTCATGGCAATGTTGGGAGGCTTGTCAAACAGGTGGTAGGTAGCGAGACATAATGATAAAAGACGAGACAACTAGCATGGCAATGATAGTAATGGTATCCATGGAAATGATTCATCTTGCCTGAGATCCCGCTCGGAAGAAGAACGAGTCCATGAAGAAGACGAACCAACGTAGTCGAACGAATCCTCACACTCCGAGCGCTTTCGGAACTCTATCGAGAAGAAGCAATCCAAAACAAACAATCAACACAAGATACACCACAACATATGCAAAACACGATGCACAAACAATTATGATGCATGTCCGGTTTAATATGCAATGCATGACAATTCACAACAATCAAATACTACACATTAAGTGAAGCTCAATATGCAACGAGTTGCATATTGACGAAACTCCATGTTTGAATTATTTAGTTCACTCTTGTCAGGTACAGGACAATATTAAATGTTGTTAAACCTGCAAGAGGTGAAGCATAAGTAAACTAACTAACTAGGCATCTTAAATGAGGCCGGAAACAACTTGTAGCATTTCCGAAACGACCCCATATGTTAGTTTCGAAATTGGTCCAGATCTGAACTAATCATATTTTATATGTGTTAAACAGCAGAATAAAGCATACCTTGCAGTTCTACACATCGTTCTAGTCGATATACATATAAAGAACATCTCAAACGGAGCTACGGTCTAAAAGATATGAGCAACACAAGATGCACATGTCATGAATGCAAATCCATGGGAAATGCAATCACAAACATCTCAAATCATGAATGAAGCAAGTTATTATGAAACTACATGAGATTTTAAGCAAGTTTCATATATGTAATGTCCAAAACGGAGCTACGGTTCACCCACAAGCAACAAAACAAGTTTTAGTTGCAATCGGCCAAAAACAGCAACTTAGCATTTTGGACACATGAAAACACCAGGTTATAATATCCCAAAATGCACAAACTAAGCATGGGGCAATATTATACAACATCCACTTCATTTCATCTTCACAAATCATATTCAAAACATGCATGGATCACTCGGTAGGAAGCTCACAAGAAGGCTAGTTGATAATAGTTTCAGACTTAGTGAAAATAGCAGTTTTAGACAGTGCAGTTTTTATCATGAAGGCATATTGACAGCAGTGAAACTATATGCTGTAGATCATATTATGGCATGAAACTTAACAGCATACTAAAGGACAATATCAACAACAAATAACTCCATTACACGTACCACTAAAGAGTTTTAGATCACTAGCAAATCACATGGCAAGACAGCAACAAAATATAACAGATTCCAGACTTGGAAATATTTTGGACCCTCAGAATGGCAGATTTATTAGAGCAAGTTGACAACAAGAAAACAAGACCTAAACATGCATTTCTATGACAAACAAAATGTCCATGGGCTAGGACACATATCAAAGAGCATTTTTCATGTTGAAAATTAATTCATATCATGCATGGATTAAATCACACAAAAATGATAAAAGGGCATCCCGACATAAATGACATGCACACAACATGCTCAAATGGCAAAACTAAATGCACATATAAATACTATGGATTTTTCTACCCCGAAAACATATATAATATGCATAGGTTCATGTGGAAAATTAATCACAATTAATTATGAAATATTAGGCCTAATCATCTTATAGAAATTCATTAATGCAAATTAAATGCAAACATGATGCCAACATTTTTTTCATGCATGAAAATGCGATGCCGAAGATATGAACATTTTGAATATGTGGTTGGATTAATTCCGATGCACGGTATAATAATTATGACGATGCAATTAATTGGCAATTTTGCGAAATCACAGAAAATGTCATGTTAAATAATTTAAACATGGATGATATTGACATATAAATGATCTACATGTTTTTCTACACATTTTACATATTTAAAATATTTTAATACGACTTACGGTTAAATAGATATTATCGTTATAAATTGCAATGGGCCAAAATAAAAAAAACGCAAAGGGGGGGGGGGCTGCTGCTCACCATGGGCCAATAGGGGCCGACTGGGGCGAACCGGACCGGCTGGCGCTGCACCAGCCCACGTGGGGCGAGCGCAGGGAGGTCAACGGGGCTTGTCCCCATCCTCCCGCACGCGCAGCCGGCCGCGTCCATGGCAGCGGCCACAACGAGGCACATCGGCGGCGGGGAGCAAGGAGGACGCCGAGAATGGGGCAGGACCACCTGGATCCGGCGAAGGCCGACCGGATCTGGGTGGAGGCGGGCTCCTCCGGTGAGGCCAAGGCGGCCGGTGGCGACCTGCACAGGAGAAGGCTCGGGGGTGAGGAGAGGAGAAGGAAAAGGAAGAAGGAGGGAGAAGGAGAGAGGGAAAGGGAGGAGACGGCGGCCGGCGGCCGGCTGGAGGAAGCCGCGGGGACGGGGCTGGCATGGAGCTCGGGCAGGAGCTCGGGACTCTACGCCATGGGAGAGCTCAGGGAGCTCGAGAACGGCGGGATCCGGGCCCGGATGGGCTCGAACAGGCCCAGATGGGCTCGGGCGGGCTGGCTAGAGGAGGGAGAAGGAGAGCTAGGGTTGGCATGCGAAACGAGGTGGAGCTAGGGGCTATAAATAGGAAATGGGGGGCTAGGGTTATCTGACGCTGTCCGTTTCCGGACTGTCGGGTGTCGACTCGGCGGACCGGAAGCAGAGAGGGGGTTACGGATAGGCTGTGCAGAGGGGCTAAGGGTAGATGAGAGGGAAGTGCGACCCGTGACAGGTAGTTGAAAACACCGAGAAACGGCCGATGATAACCAATAACATCACTGCCGCGACTGTCCGACGGGGTATCTAACGCACTCAGAACGCGACAAAATTCGACGGGCGGTCTACCTACAACATAACAAGACCACACGCCAAGTTTCAACTCAATCCGAGAAGATTTTTGCGCGCGCTTAAAAACAGTTTTATTTTCACGGTGCCGCGGGCGTGCGTGTGTGGTTGGTCTCAAAACGGGCAACGGCACGAATGGAGAGAACCGGCAACTATGAATGGATGCAAGTTTACGAAAACGGGTGACAATGCTATGCAAATGATGCGAATGATGCGATGATGAATGCGACAACCAGACGAACACATCACGAGAATGGAAATAAAAGGGAATCTTCTGGAACGTCGGTCCTGGGTTGTCACATAACGTCGGATGTAGCTACGGCTCGGGATGGGGGTTGAATGCACACGGCTCCGACTGTAGGTATAATTCTCCTGGTGGACCACCGCCATCTGCAGGTACCCAATGGCGTTCCGCACTTCCTATGAAGAAGGTGCCTCGTTGGGAATTGGGATTATACCAAGCCTGGTCGCCACTGCCACCATGTTCTCCACCGGGTTAGAATAATGACCAGACAGCGTCGGAAAGGACTGGGGCGTGACTTGGTTATGGTGGGGTGGGTCTGGCTGCTGACGCTGAACCGCCGCCCGGCCTCCAGGTAGTTCCGCCGTTCGGGTTATGGTCAGAGGCATGTTCCATCCCTTCCCTGGCATGTTATACAGATTTCTGGCTTCATATTGATCCGGTAAACGCGACTGATGCCTCATCCGATGAACTACCGTTGCAGACTGCTGCTCTAGCTCCAAACAAGAAGCATCTGCCCTAAGGTGCTTCGAATCAGCATCCATCTAAGCCTTCATCGCATTGATCTCCTGTTGGACTCCGGCCATCTGGTTTTTCAACCTTATGATCTCCACGTTATGGGCTGCTTGGTTTTCAATAGTGACCTCGGTCTCCAAAAGGGTGGCAAGCTCGTTCATCAGATCCAAAAGAACCTAAGCCGGCGGCCTGTCGGCTCCAGACCCGGCCGCACCAGCGGCCGTGCTATTGTGTGGTGACGAAACCGCCATGAAGACAACAACATGGTTCAGTGGCTCATACTCTTCCGTCTCATGGTATTCCGACTTGCGGTAATGCTCAATGTAACGCCAAAGTCCGCCATTGTGAAGCTGATAGATTGATTCTGTCTCTCCGCTTGAGGATCCATATTCTGAGCAGATGAGCATTCCTTCCCGTGACATGGAGTCTTCAAGCTCCCTGCCTTGGGTAAAGTCGACGAAGACATGCTTCTTGCCCGGGTTAACACGGGCAGGTTGCACGCGTCGGGCCGGCTGGACGAGATCTGTGCAGATGTCTGGCCAGGGTTCAGTTCCTCCGATCTTGCCGATGAAAACGTGAATTCCACCAAAGGGGACCCGATACCCGTACTCGATTGAGTTGTCCTTGGGGCCCTAGCCGGCGTCATCGATGTCGAGCTTGCCGCGGCGACTCTTGGTCATCCTGCCAATGGTGTACCCCTCTATCCCTGGAAGAGATCCCTTCGAGAACCTTAGACCACCGAGCGCTAGCCCCACGATGGGCGCCAATTGTCGTGGATTTGTCACGGTAAATGTCTGGGTCAACGGACTTAGGTTCGAGGCCATCGCGAAGGCGGTAAACTCGAAGGGGTTGATCAGAACCGAGAGACAAGGGTTTACCCAGGTTTGGCCCCTCGGAAAGAGGTAAAAGCCTATGTCCTGCTTTGTGTTGTATTGATTGTGTATCGATTACAAGCGAGCGGGTTCGCTAGACCTAGCTCCCGATCAGTTGTTTCGTGGCCTAAGCCGCCCATGTGAGCCGCCCTTATATACACGGGTCAGGCCCCTGGGCTTACAAGAGTCAGGGTCAGGTTAAACTTAACATCCGACCTCACCTCTAACTAAACATGCCTTATCTCACAAGTCTCTCCTGGCGGCTTAAGTCCACCGGGTTACATCCGGCCTTCCGGCTCTCGGCCCTCCAGCCAACCGGTTATGCTTTCCTCCTAGAGTTATCATAAGCCGCCTACTGCATGACCCTGCTTACCAGGGCAAGTCTCATCCCGGGTGTATATCCCCAACACGCCCCCTCTCTCTATCCCAGGAGACCCAGGTTCGATCCCTTGGGCGCCCCATATTTCCCCCCTTTTATTCCAAAGTGTACCACCCCTAACAGTGGGCCCTATGGCCCACATGTCATCCCCCATAGGGGCCCCTGGTGTCTATGCTAGGTGGGACCCCCTATTATTTATGTATTTATTTATTTTCTGGCATGTTTTTTCTTTTGTCTTTGTTTTTTTTTCATTTTGGGAAATGTCCAGATCTGTACATGGCCATATTTGGCAGCGGCCAAAAAGGGAAACTTTTGACTTATAAGTTCATGTGATCTTTGGTGCTATTTGTTATTTAGGATTATGTGCATTTTATCTACATAAACATATGAGTGTGATATATGATTTTGGCGTAGAATTTCCCAAGCAATCCGATGGCGGTGTTAGTTGTTCACTTTTGAGGAAGTTTGCAGAAGTGCTATTTTGTGGTGATGTCGCATTTTATGATTTTTGTAGTATCTAATCCATGCATGCTATGGTAGATGTGCCAACATGAAAGTGGTACTATTTTGTGAGCACTAGGCCCTGGTATCTTCCTTTGTGATGATAAGCTTGTATTTTAGTGGGTATCGTGCTGCAAAGTAGCTAAGAAAAAAAGTTGCTATTGTCACATGCTAAATATTTCTAAGTGTTGAGAATCTTTAATTTTTCTTCCCATGTTGTGTGGATGATTCCCATGGATATAGTGCTCCTTTGGAGTTGGTTCAATGCCATGAAATGTTGTTCTTGTCACCCTTTGTCATTTGGCGCGTTTACTTTTCCAAATGGATAATTCACCTTTTAGTTATATCCTATCAAAGATGCTATGTTGAAATAAACTGCTGCTATTCTCTTAATGAAAATTTTCCAAGTCTGAGAATATGTAGTTACTTTCATGCCATGTTTAGAGGATGCTACCAAGTGATATGTGATGTTTTAGCTCATGCTCAGTGCTAGTGTTTTGTAGTAGAGGTTGTCCTCTGTCAACCTGCTAAGTTTCATGCCATGAAATGAACTCTAGCATAATTGGTTGCTGCTGTCAAGTTGCTATCACGTTAACTCAGAATCTGTTAAACTGGAATTTTCACTAAGTCCCTATAAACTGTTTTAACATGCCATCTTGTCAGCTTCATTCCCATTGATCCATGCTTCCTTTTAAGTTTATGTAGATAGATGATTTGTTAAGCATGCTATATACTTCCTGTATATGCTTGGTTGTGGTCTTAAAACTTGCTGTAGCTCTAGACATATGTGTTACTAGATGACATGTGGTTGTTTGTGAGCAGATTATGTGTTTGAGTGTTTTGTGATTGGTGGGAGCTACACTCCATTGTATTGCATGAATTTTGGGTCTATTGTTATTGGTTTTTCATTTCCTATCCAGTGGCATCCTTGGAATACCAAGGGATAGCCTTGGGCCTTCTCCATCCTTGCCATTGACCCCGTTAACGTTCGTAACTTTCCATGAGCGTACCGTGAGCTACGTTACTCCATTTGCAACGTTCTACATATGCATTTGCATCGATTTTGCACGATGCATCCAAATTTACCATGTTCATGCATTTTGATACAACTGAACATGTGGCTATGACCGCAATACATAAAAAACCTAATAATTGCATGTGGAACATGACTAGCTTAGGTTGCCATGTCAAATGCACTAACTTGGACATGCATCATCTTGTTTGCGCATTGCATATTGGTTTGTTTGTTCATTGGTATTATTTCTCATTGGGTAGACCCAAGTGTCGAGCCTTAGTACGAGGAACCTAGAGAGACCGTCTACGAGGACCCAACTCTGTATCCCGCTGAAGACCCATCAGGCAAGATGACCGTACCCGGATCCCGACTCTATTTTTGCTTTGCTAGATGTCTCTCTTATCGTTATGCTTTCATTACCTAGCACTTGCATGAGCAGCCTCCTACATTGACATGAAAGCCTCTAACCCCTCCACTACCTAACAAACCTTGTTTGGCTAAGTTAGCGCTACTCAGCCCCTCTTATAGCATTCTTAGTTGCAGGGGCGGGTTGTTTCCTTGTGATAAGATGGATATCTGGAGATATCACAATATTAATGCTATTTAATTTAATGCACCTATATATCTTGGTAAGGTGGAAGGCTTGGCCTTTTGCTCATTGTTTTTTTCATTTTGCTGCCATAGTTACTTGTTACCGGTGTTATGTTCCATTTTGCGCTCCTAGCATGCTCGGGGTTGTTATTGGGACCCCCTTGACTATTTGTTTTAGATTAAAGCTTGTGTGGCAAGATCCAACGCTGGTACTATTTTCTTAATAACCTAATTCAAAATGCATAGGGCTTAGCTACCCCATGGATAATTAATCAACAACCCAGGCCAGTGCTCCTCATAAGTGTTAGTCCAACCCAGAGCACTGTGTGGGGCCAATCCGGGGCAACTTGGGAGACTTCTATCAGGCCTTCGTACACGTATATTATCCTTCGTGTCCTGAGAACGAGATACGCTGCTCTTATCAGGTTCGTCGACATGTCGGGCGGTCTTGCTGGACTTGTTTTACCTTTCTCGAATGTCTTGCGTGAGGAATTCTGATTTTTCCTCGGGCTATCTCCAGGTTGCGGTTTTCCAGTGGAATTTCCTAGGAAGATCACGGGATTCGTGGTCAAGGTTATTCCAGCAGCGTGTGGTTCATTTGTGATGGATGAGTTGGAGCACCCCTGCAGGGTAAAATCTTTCGGAAAGTTGTGCCCATGGTTACATGGCAACTTGGAAATTTGTTTAACACCCGGTTAAACTAACTTGAAGTAAACTCAAATAAAATACACCAACCATGTGTATAACCGTGATTGTCTCTGCTCGTGAACGTGAACTAAGGGAGAACACAGTGGGGTTATTATTGACATAAGTAGGTGTTCAGGATCACTTAGTTACCATGCTAGTTCTCGACCATTATACATAGGCAACCACACTTAATTACTTCTGGTCATCGTAAGTTAGCCACTCAAATAAATGCTTAGGTGCTTGCTGCAACCTCACCACTTAGCCTTCCTCACCCAAAAGCTTACATAGTTTCGGTATCCCGGTTACAAGATTGCTGAGTCCTTGTGGCTCACATATTACAACACTATAGGTACAGGTAACGATGATGTCTATCCTATTGAGGCGTTGCAGCTCCAGTGGGAGTTTGATGAAGGACGTGGCCAGATGTATGTTACGTACCCCGATGAGTAGAGAGGCAACATGGTCGTGTTCCCTGGGATAGCAAGGCAGACTCATTGCATCTTTTGTCATTTGAGTTCGTCCGTAGCCAGACCCTGCTTTTATGGATAAATGCATGAATGCTTTGAGTGACATTGTAATTTAGCATGTGGCGAGTGTAATCCAATCTATTATACTCTTCTCTTCATTAAATATATGCAATGATGTTGTACTTGCGAAACGCTTAGATGCGCTTCTATCCCCTTCAAGGACCTCGAGCCTTATTGGGATAGAACCGCATCTTGGTCGTTACACAAGGGCTTGATGAACGAGATTCGAGTAAGAGCTTGGCTTGTGTGTGTATTTCCATGGTCGGAACACATGAAAAGGTATCGAGTCTAGGTGATGCCCCTTGTCTTTCCCATGTTGGTTAGCGACATCATGATGTGGTGATCTTTAGTTGGTTGTGGTCTTCATTCATGAGAGTGTTAAATCTTGTCCATGTAGGCTCCTTGTCCAGATCTTCCACTTGAGTAAGTTGTCCAGGTATGTTCTTTGATCATCCTTGGTCACATACTCAATATATCTTCAGGTGCTTGGTTCACTTGCCTCTTCATATCCACTTGTGGGGAAGATTTGGGTTGAGTCTTTGTCACACCCAATGTTTGTATCACTTTTCTATGCTTGGTTTCACAAAATTTGGAACCAATTAAAACATTTGAGTGCATGCTTATTGGAATTGTTGATTGTTTGCTTCTTTGGTTGATTGTGTTTGGCACTCCCTGACCACGCCAAGGTGCCAGAAGACCCTTCGGTGAGGCCCCAGATCGTTTCGCTGTTCCCCTCCGCTAGCCCCGCCTGTCGCTGAAGCCGAGAGGAGCTCGCCGCCGGTCATGGCATAGCCATGGCCACAGCGGCCACAGTTCGCACCTGACCGCAGGCTCGTGCTCGTGGTGCGTCCAAGGGCCCGTAGACGCCACTAGCTCCTCCTGTCATGCCCTTTAGTGCCGTAGCCGGTCCTGCCAGAGCCGCCGCCGTCGCTGAGCTCATCGTCGGCGCCGATCCCGACCACCCCAACCTCTGGCTTGGGGATAGATCGACGCGCGCTCGAGCGCAGGCCCTCCTAGTGCCCTCCGCCGTCCTTTTGGTCGCCGGAGGAGGAGATCCGCCCCCTCCGCCGTCCTTGACATCGCCGGCGGCTCAACGTCGGCGAGTCAACCGGCGCTGACCACGGGGTTTGACCCTAGGTAAACTAGCAAGTGGGGCACGCCCCCTTTCTAATTAGAATTAGTTTAAAAAATTAATTAAACTAACTTAATTAAATTAATGGCCCACTGACCAGTGGGCCCTAACCTAATCTAATTAGTAATTAGCTAATTATTTGACCAGGTTAGTGACTGGGTCACTTACCAGTGGGTCCCACTAGTCAGGGTTGACCTGGCCTGGTCAGCTGACCGGCTGACGCCATGATGACATCAGGCTGATGTAACAAAGGAGTTTTTGTTTTAATATAATTCTAGAAAATGTTTAAAACTTCAAAAGTTCATATAAATTAATCTCTAACTCAGATGAAAATAATTTATATATGAAAATTTATCTGAAAAATCCAATGAATCTAATGGTGCTATTATCATGCATGTTAGAGCAACCTATGTAGATGAACATTGACATTTAGTAAAAGGTTAATATATGGAATACGAAATGGAGGTTGTTTTTGAACCTATATTCAAACTCATTTCAAATTAACTTGGACAATAGTTGCATTAGCCCATCCTTACATGCTACCATGTCATGATCATGCATCATATTATTGCACTTGCGTGTATTGATTGTTATTTATCTGCATTGCGGTAGGCCCTGCTTCTGAGGATAGCCCCGAGTATTCCAACGAAGTAGAGAACCTTTCCGCTACCCAGCAAGGCAAGCAACCCCCTTTGATCATTCCGATAACATCCCACTCACTCGCTCCTGCTCTTGTTTATTGCATTAGGACAAACGTTCACTTGTCTGTCATACACGATAGATGAACCTATTCTTTTGCATGACCTGTCATTGTCACAGTAAATAGTTAAACCTTGCAACCTACCATACCTGGTAGATGCTTGTGCCATGATGTGTTTAACTTACTTTGCCTGTTATGCTTGCTATGCTTAGAGTTGTGTCAGGTCCGATTCATGTGGGTGGTGAACTGGAATGAAATAATGATGTTCTGATGTGATAAGCTTAAGATGAAACCGAGTTGGTAAAGGTTGTGATGAGAGGCTATGTAGGAGTACATAGCGGGTTGTCTCATTGGGACCATTCGTAGGAACTGAGTTCCGTGTTTGTGATCCAAGACTAGTTACTACCACACATTGGGTTCCGGTAACTCGACCCCTCTCAACTTTTAGTCGCTTAGTCCTTAGTCCAAGAGTTGCAAGTTGTTTCTGGTGTTTATAGCATGCTAGAGGTCGTGCATAGCGCTGAACCTAGGGGTGTGTTACGACGCGGTAGGCAGTGGCACGGTCTACCAAGGGTCACCCGAATGGTGGGCTTGGGAACCCTGTGCACATCGTTTGGGTTCATCGCATCCTCGGATATAGACTACTTGGAAAACTTATGCTATTCATATATAATCAAATGGATACTCATAAAAATATCAAGACAAGTGTGAGTACCGTGGATGGCACTCTCCCAGGAGAGGGAAGTGAATCCATGGTGGTGTATTGTCATGGAGTTATGTAGCGACTCGACCTGAAAGGTCGAATCTCCGGTGTTTCCGTACCATCCCAAGATCATGCTGGTACACACACGGTACATCAATGTATATATCAAAGCGAAATCACACAGCTTTATTAATCGACATCTCATATCAAGTCCTTTATTACAATTAGGATTACAATAAAGTGGCTGAAGGCCAACTCATGAGAATAACTAATCTTGCGGAAGCTTCAAAGGTAGTTGAGTCCATGTGACTCCAAGGGCATCTCACCGAGCGTAGAGTGTATCCTCACTCTTGGTCGGAAAAGTACTCTGCAACATGATATGTTGCAGCCATGTAGGTCAGCATATTGAATATGCCGCCAATGTCACAAAATAGGAGGTGTAAAGTAATCATCTATTCTATATGCATTTTTGGCAGGTGGGGTAGTAAGTTTTGCATAAAGCCAAAATTTTCCTACAACAAGAGGGGGCAAAAATATTATTACTACAATGTTGGTTGATTAATGAGATGGTTCCACCAACCAATTCTCATACCCAAGTTGTCATTAATACCCACATCAATAATTATTTGTGTTGAGATTCCTGATAGTTTCAGTTCCTTTGGCTCAAACTGTCCATGACCGTGGACACGGCTAATCGATTAGGTTTGGGTACTCTGCAGAGTTTTGCACACGTTCCCCAAAAGATTTGATCGCCTCCGTTGGATTTCTTGCACTTCAGGGTGTTTGAGAAACGGATGACCAAAGCATGGTCTTCTAAAGGGTTTCCCTAAGACTCTGTCGGTGCCCATCCTTTCCTACCATTCTTCTACATCTCGTAGCACCGCCTGTCCAGGGTCACCATGATATCCAACCAAGCCAGAGCCCATAATGGCTTGTGGCTGTGCAGGTAAGCCTTGGGTCTTGAAGCATCCATCCATCTCTTTGTGCCTGGGTGGACCTTTCCGCATGAATACTGGCACTTCTACAGAAACATCTAGGCTAAGCATTGGTTTCTCCAGGGCGCGGTTCAACCATCATCCACCCAGAGGTATGTTGAAAACTCGTAGTCTTGAAGTCTTGATCATCTTGCAGGTCTTCAAATTATTATCTCACAACTCTCATGAATCACACAACCAACCCCGTCTACTAATAGCATAGCAAAATTAAATCAATGTTTCCCGGGGCCAATGTGTCAAAGGGTTGAGGGGTGCCTACCACATGATACTACATCAAGTAACCAAGTTTCCAAATTACCTAATTTGCATGCAATTGGAGAGATGGTAGAACTAATGCAATAAAACATGGGTAAAACATGATCAAAGTGACTTGCCTTGCTGACGATCCTCGTACTCAAGTGACTCTAGATAACAAGCTTCGCACTCCGGATGATTTAACGAATCAAACAAAACACACAATAAGCATACAACTAAAATACAACTCAAACAATCAGCAAGATTAAACTAAAACAATTCAATAGTAACAATCAAGAGAAAAAATTCAAACCAAATATTTGACTCACAAGTTTTTAGTGTCAAAGCTACTACTAATATAAAATGAGACCAACCACTATTTTTAATAACAAAATGATAGTTAACAGAAAAGGAATAATAAAATTTATATTAGTAAACAGAATTTAAATCCACTAAAACTTTTGTGAAAAGAAAACTACTAAAAATATAACTTTTATAACACACCACTTAATGAAGATAACTAGAGTTTCCTATAACATTAGAGTATGAAACAAAATTATTATTATTATTTTTATTATTTTATAAACAGAACATTACTTAATAGAAAATAATTACTAATATTCTTTATTAGAAAACAGAATTAAATCTCCTAAATGTTTGTGAAAAGTAAAACTAAATTGATTTATAAAACTATAACTAATGGAAAAGAATAAAGATTTCCTATAACAATAATGTATAAAACTAAACAATTATTCTTATTAATAGCAAGTTATCGCACCTAGTGTTGAAACAACAGAACCTAATGAACACTCAAAACAAAAGTTAAACTAACTCAAATTCAAACTAAACTAAAATCAAACTAACTAAACTCTATTAAGAACTAAACAGATTCTATTTTTGTTAAAAACCCTAACCAAATTCATCCTAAAAATTCTCAAACTATGTAGGATGATAGGTCTAACCAATATAAACCAGTGGCAAAAAGATTCATACAAAAATATATTTTTAAACTCTAGTTATACATATTTTAGTAATTTAAGCAAATTTGGTTAGATTCAAATTTTATAGTTCAAATTTGAAATCTAAGACAATAGGATGAAACTACATGAAATTTGTGACCTAATGCAAAAAGAATCAATTAAAAAAACTAATTAGTTTAAAAGTTACAACTAAAATAAAAATAGAAAATATTTTGTTTTCTAAAACAAAATAGAAAAGAACAAAATTCCTATATTTTCTGAAACTACATTCTGTTTTTGAATAATTCCAAAGATTTTAAAATAAGTGAAACTAGTAAATGGAAAAGTGAAAGTGGCCTTTGATAAATCCAAAAGAAGAACTTCAACAATTCACTTCATTCAAACAATGTGATGATGATGCATAGCTATATTTCATAACATTCCAAAATGAAATTTTGGGATGTTACAAACCTGCCCACCTTAAGATGAATCTCGCCCTCGAGATTCAGGTTGGCTAGAAAATAGGTGCGGGTGGTCTCTATGAAGACCTTCTTCGCGTTCCCATGTGGCTTCTTCCTCGGTGTGGTGACTCCACAGAACCTTACAAAACTTGATGGTATTGCTACGGGTAACTCTGTTGGTAGTCTTGAGAATTCTAACAGGCTTCTCCTCATAGGTTAGGTCACTGTCAAGTTGTATGGCCTCTAGGGGCACTGTGTCTCTCAAAAGAATATCAGCCATCTCAGCATGGCATTTCTTCAGCTGAGAAACATGGAAAACATCATGAACTCCGGACAATCCTTCCGGCAATTTCAACTTGTATGCAACTTCGCCTCTATGTTCAAGAATTTTGTAGGGGCCTATGAATCTGGGTGCTAACTTTCCTTTAACACCAAACCTCTTGATGTCTCGAAGTGGGGACACACGAAGGTATGCTCGGTCTCCCACTTCATACGTCACCTCCTTGCGTTTGCTATCGGCATAGCTCTTCTGCCTAGATTGGGCTCTCTTGAGTCGGTCTCGAATCAGTTTAACCTTTTCTTCAGAATCTCGGATAAGATCGGGACCAAAAAGTTTTCGGTCTCCAACACCATCCCACATCAATGGTGTTCTGCACCTCCTTCTATATAAAGCTTCAAAAGGGGCCATCTTCTGACTCGTCTGATAACTGTTGTTGTACAAGAACTCTGCGTAAGGTAAGTTGTCATCCCAACTAGACCCATAGTCTAGCGCACAAGCTCTCAACATGTCCTCCAAGATCTAGTTGACTCTCTCGGTCTGTCCATCGGTCTGCGGATGAAAAGCTATACTGAATTCCAGTCTTGTACCCAAAGTTTCATGTAACTGATGCCAAAACATCGAGGTAAATTGTGTTCCCCTATCTGACACGATACTCCTTGGAACTCCATGCAGACATATGATCCTGGTCATATATATCTTGGCTAACTTAGCACTAGTATAGGTGGTCTTCACCGGGATGAAATGAGCCACCTTGGTCAAGCGATCGACCACTACCCAGATGGAATCATAACCTGAACGGGTCCTGGGTAATCCTGTGATGAAGTCCATACCAAGCTTATCCCATTTCCACTCAGGTATCGACAAAGGTTGGAGTAACCCTATTGGTTTCTGATGTTCCGCCTTTACTCGCTAACAAACATCACATACCGCAACATGTTCGGCAATATCCTTCTTCATACCTGTCCACTAGTAACTTTCCATCAAAAACAAGGTACATCTTGGTGTTGCTTGGGTGTATCGAGTAGGGTGAATTGTGGGCTTCTTGAAGTATCAACTTCCTGAGCTTTGGGTCATTGGGCACATAGATTCGGTTCTCAAACCATAGAGTACCTTGTTCATCTTCAGGAAAGTCTTTAGCTTTTCCATCCTTCATCCTCTGCTTTATCTCAGCTATCCCCTTGTCCGATTTCTGGGCTTCACGAATTCTTTCGGTCAAGGTGGACTAGATCTCTAGTGTGGCAACATATCCTTTTGGAACTATCTCTAGCCGGAGCTCTCTGAGATCATCGGTTAACTCCTGGGGTAATCCTCCTTCTATGAGTGTGTTCACATAACTCTTCTGACTCAAAGCATCTGCTACAACATTTGCCTTTCCTAGATGGTAATGTAGTATCATGTCATAGTCCTTGATTAACTCTAGCCGTCTCCTCTGTCTGAGGTTCAACTCCTTCTGTGTGAAGATATAATTCAGGCTTTTATGATCGGTGTAAACATCACAAGTATTTCCGATAAGGAAATGTCTCCAGGTCTTGAGTGCTTGCACTACGGCTGCAAGTTCCAAATCATGGGTGTCATAGTTCAACTCATGAGGTTGTAGCTGTCTGGATGCATAGGCTACAACTTTTCCCTCCTGCACGAGTACTCCTCCAAGTCCTTGACGTGATGAGTCACAATAAACCAGGAAGTCCTTCCGAACATTTGGCAAAATCAACACTGGGGCTGTGACCAAACGCTTCTTCAACTCCTAGAAACCGGCCTCACATTCCTTAGTCCAAATATACTTAGACTCTTTCTTCAACAATTCCGTCATGGGTTTGGCAATCTTTGAGAAATTCTCAATGAATCTCTGGTAATATCCGGCAAGTCCGAGAAAACTGCGGATCTCCTTAACTGAGGTGGGTGACTTCCACTCAGTGACTACTTCAACCTTAGCAGGGTCCACTGCTATTCCATCTCCAGAAACAACATGTCCAAGGAATCCGACTTCCCTCAGCCAGAATTCACATTTACTGAACTTGGCATATAACTGATGCTCTCTAAGCTTCTCCAGAACTAGATGCAAGTGTTCCTTGTGTTCTTCCTCGCTCTTGGAGAATATCAAAATGTCATCAATGAACACCACGACAAACTTGTCCAGATATTCCATAAACACTTTGTTCATCATATTCATGAAGTAGGCAGGAGCATTAGTCAAACCAAAATACATGACTGTATACTCATATAAGCCATACCTTGTGGTGAAGGCTGTTTTGGGTATATCCTGTTCATGAATTTTCAATTGGTGATACCCTGATCGAAGATCAATCTTGGAGAATACTTTGGCTCCTACTAGCTGATCAAGCAAGTCATTAATCATCGGCAGAGGGTACTTGTTCTTGATAGTCACCTCGTTTAATGCACGATAATAAACTACCATCCTCAATGTTTTATCCTTCTTCTCTACCAAAAGAACTGGGGCTCCCCAAGGTCAAGAACTTGGGCGAATATATCCCTTATCCAATAACTCCTTAATCTGCTTCTTGATTTCTTCTAAATCATTTGCGTGCATCCGATAGGGTCTTTGGGAAATTGGGGTTGTTCCTGGTAGTAACTCTATCAGAAATTCAATCTCTCGATCTGGTGGCATGCCTGGTAATTCCTTCGGGAATACATCTGGAAAGTCTTGTACCACCGGCACTTCCTCCTGAACCACTCCTGTGAGGGAATTTAACCGAGCACTCATCCGTGTGCGTCGGGATACATACTTAATCCTCTTGTTCTCTGGGGTGGTGAGCAAAATAGACTTGCTGGGGCAATCAAGGTTTCCTGCATACTTGGTCATCCAATCCATGCCTAGGATTACATCCAATCCCTGGGATTCTAAGATGATGAGGTCGGTGGGAAAAACATGATTTCCTATATGGAGTTTCAATGCGTGGCATCCTATCCCTGCCATCATCATACCTCCTGGGGAATTGACCTTAATGGGTTGACTAATGGTTCTGGTGGGTAAACCATACTTTTCCACAACTATCCTTTATATGAATGAATGAGTTGCACCAGAATCAAAAACTACCATAACTGGATGTGAATGTAATAAAAACTTACCAACCACAGTCTCGGGCTGATCATAGACTTCTTCCACATCAATGTGGTTCACCTGAGCACGGGGAAAAGGGTTTGGCTTCTTAGCTGCGGAGTTGCTGTTGTTGTTGCCGTTTCCATTCCCCTACTTGTTTTGAGGGCATTCGGTGGTATAGTGCCCTGTCTTCTAGCACTTGAAGCAGGTGATATGGTTCAGATCCTTCTGAGCTGGAGCGGGACGGTGCTGGTTGCCATTCCCACTTCCATTGCCATTCTTGAAGTTGCCATTGTTGGGACGATTATTCCCATTTCCTCCATGGTTGTTGCCTCCATGGTTGTGGACGTGATGAGTGTGTCCTCCATACTTACCGGTCCCTGATCCGGTATTCCCTGAGTACGGGGAGTAGCGGGGCTTCTGTTGAGCTCTAGAGTTAGACTTCCCCTGTCCATACTTCCTCTTGCGGTTTTCAATTTGCTGTTGCTTCCCTTCCAAGATGAAGGCCTTATCTACCAGCTCTTGGTAGTTGTTAAGTAGCCACCATCAACTGCATGCTCAACTCATCGTTGAGTACTTCCAGGAACTTCTCTTGTTTGGCTACATCATCGGCTACATCTCCGGGTGCATAACGAGCCAATATACTGAATTCATCCACATACTGGGCCACAAAGCGGTTCCCCTAGCGTAAGTTGCGAAACTCATGCTTCTTCAGACTCATGGCTCTAGCTGAGACATGAGCAGTGCGGAAAAGCTAGCTTGAACTGCTCCCAAGTCACACCAGCAATGGGGTACGTGGTGGTGTAGTTCTCCCACCATGAAGCTGTAGGCCCCTCAAGTTGATGGGCGGCAAAGCACACCTTTTTAGCCTTAGTACATCTAGCGGTGGTTAGTTCCCTCTCCATCTTGCAGAGCCAATCATCTGCCACAATGGGCTCAGTGCTGCTAGAGAAAGGTTGTGGATTCAGCCTCAGAAAACGGGTGAGGTTGTCGCCCTGAGGTGGAGGGTGGTTGTTGTGGTTGTTGGTCTGGTTCTGGATCAATAGCTGCATTAGGGCATTCTGCTGCTGGAGAAGTTGTGTGAGTTCCGGCGGGAAGGTGAAGTCGGGCTCACGTCGCGAAGGTATCTTGCTGTTTTCAGAGGGGTGAGAATTAGAATAGAACAAGGGACTAAAAGAAAGTTTCACTACCCATATGCAATGCAACAAACATATCACATCAAACACTCATTCATTTATTCAACTCAAGGTTCAAACATCGAGATACAAGTCTCAAATCAAACTAAGCATCGACCTACGCTTTAACGACGAAAATAAAGATACATGGGGGACATGTCTAAAGTTCTCCTCAAAAGTACATGGTCGTGGGTCCTCCGGTGACGCTCTCCTCATAGTCATCATCGTTGCTGATCAAAGGAGCCACATCTCCTTCTGGGTGAAGATTTTCCTCCATGTCCAGCTGTTCCTCCAGAGTTGCTATGCGAGTGTTTAGCTTCTCGATCCTCTCTAAGAAATCCTTCACTTCATGCTCATGCTCGTACTTGGCTTTCCATAGGTCAGCTTCGAGGTCAATCTCATGGTTCATCAGCCTCTTGATCGTCTTCGTGTCTGCACGTACCCGAAGCTCTAGAGTCCTGATGTGAGTTTCAAAGTCTGGATATAGGAAATGGTGGAGTCTCCAGTGGGAATGTTTATGATATTTCCATTGGCATCCCTGTGACAAACCATGCGAAGGCTTAGCGAAATGGGGCCACCCCTGTATTCCTCCTGAATACGTCCAAGGGCACGGTGAATCACCATGTCCCTCCCAAGAATCCACCTTGGTGCCGCAAACTTGAAGTCGATGGGTTCTTTACGATTCCCAAAGGTCTTTCCGGGGATGTGCAGCTCGATCCTGTAGCGACCGTCTTTTGGAAAAGACATGATAGGAGTTCTCGTGATGCTTGGCAAAGCGATCCTTATGTCCCTGATGATCTTCACCAGTTCCTTGCCAAAGGGCATCATCGCGTCAGGCTGAAAAAACTCCATGATCAAAACTGGGGTGAAGGTGGCCATCTATAAATTTTGAAATAAATCAGATGGAAGTCAGAAATGAGCAGATGAGAATATAAGAATTTGGAAGACAATAGAAAAAAATCTTAAGGCTTTTCCAATCCTAGAGGTTACGTCCTACGGTCAGCGTGTGCTCTGATACCATTTCTGTAGCGTCCCGACATGAAAGGTCGAATCTTCCGTGTTTTCGTACCATCCCAAGATCATGCTGGTACACACACGGTACATCGCTGTATATATCAAAGGGAAATAACACAGCTTTATTAATCGACATCTCATATCGAGTCCTTTATTACAATAAGGATTACAATAAAGTGGCTGAAGGCCAACTCATGAGAATAACTAATCTCGCGGTAGCTTCAAAGGTAGTCGAGTCCATCTACCTCCAAGGGCATCTCACCGAGCGTAGAGTGTATCCTCACTCCTGGTTGTAAAAGTACTCTGCAACATGATACGTTGCAGCCATGTAGGTCAGCGTATTGAATATGCCGGCAATGTCACAAAAGAGGAGGTGTAAAGTAATCACCTATTCTATATGCATTTTTGGCAGGTGGGGTAGTAAGTTTTGCATAAAGCCAAAATTTTCCTACAACAAGAGGGGGCAAAAATATTATTACTACAATGCTGGTTGATTAATGAGATGGTTCCACCAACCAATTCTCATACCCAAGTTGTCATTAATACCCACATCAATAATTATTTGTGTTGAGAATTCCAGATAGTTTCAGTTCCTTTGTCTCAAACTGTCCATGACCGTGGACACGGCTAATCGATTAGGTTTGGGTACTCTGCAGAGTTTTGCACATGTTCCCCACAAGATTTGATAGCCTCCGTTGGATTTCTCGCACTTCAGGGTGTTTGAGAAACGGATGACCAAAACATGGTCTTCTAAAGGGTTTCCCTGAGACTCTGTCGGTGCCCATCCTTTCCTACCGTTCTTCTACATCTCATAGCACCGCCTGTCCAGGGTCACCATGATATCCAACCAAGCCAGAGCCCATAATGGCTTGTGGCTGTGCAGGTAAGCCTTGGGTCTTGAAGCATCCATCCATCTCTTTGTGCCTGGGTGGACCTTCCGCATGAATACTGGCACTTCTACAGCAACATCTAGGCTAACCGCTGGTTTCTCCACGGCGTGGTTCAACCATCATACGCCCAGAGGTATGTTGAAAACTCAGAGTCTTGAAGTCTTGATCATCTTGCAGGTCTTCAAATTATTATCTCACAACTCTCATGAATCACACAACCAACCCCGTCTAGTAATATCATAGCAAAATTAAATCAACGTTTCCTTGGGCCAATGTGTCAAAGGGTTGAGGGGTGCCTACCACATGATACTACATCAAGTAACCAAGTTTCCAAATTACCTACTTTGCATGAAATTGGGGAGATGGTATAACTAATGCAATAAGACATGGGTAAAACATGATCAAGGTGACTTGCCTTGCTGACGATCCTCGTACTCAAGTAACTCTAGATAACAAGCTTTGCACTCCGGATGATCTACCGAATCAAACAAAACACACAATAAGCATACAACTAAAATACAACTCACACAATCAGCAAGATTAAACTAAAACAATTCAATAGTAACAATCAAGAGAAAAAATTCAAACCAAATATTTGACTCACAAGTTTTTAGTGTCAAAGCTACTATTAATATAAAATAAGACCAACCACTATTTTTAATAACAAAACAATAGTTAACCGAAAAGAAATAATAAAATTTATATTAGTAAATAGAATTTAAATCCACTAAAACTTTTGTGAAAAGAAAAACTACTAAAAATATAATTTTTATAAAACACCACTTAATGAAGATAACTAGAGTTTCCTATAACATTAGAGTATGAAACAAAATTATTATTATTATTGTTATTATTTTATAAACAGAACATTACTTAACAGAAAAGAATTACTAATATTATTTATTAGAAAACAGAATTAAATCTCCTAAATGTTTGTGAAAAGTAAAACTAAATTGATTTATAAAACAATACCTAATGGAAAAGAATAAAGATTTCCTATAACAATAAGGTATAAAACTAAACAATTAATTTTACTAATAGCAAGTTATTGCACCTAGTGTTGAAACAATAGAACCTAATGAAAACTAAAATCAAAAGTTAAACTAACTCAGATACAAACTAAACTAAAATCAAACTAACTAAACTCTATTAAGAACTAAACAGATTCTGTTTTTGTTAAAAACCCTAACCCAATTCATCCTAAAAATTATCAAACTATGTAGGATGATAGGTCTAACTAATACAAACCAGTGGCAAAAAGATGCATACAAAAATATATTTTTAAACTCTAGTTATACAAATTATAGTAATTTAAGCAAATTTGGTTAGATTCAAATTTTAAAGTTCAAATTTGAAATCTAAGACTACGTGATGAAACTACATGAAATTTGTGACCTAACGCAAAAATAATCAATTAAAAACACTAATTAGTTTAAAAGTTACAACTAAAACAAAAAAAGAAAACATTCTGTTTTCTAAAACAAAATAGAAAAGAACAAAATTCCTAATGAACGGACAGGGCTTCGTGGCGGCTTCCTATTGGTTGCTAATGCGTGCGCGTGGGTGTTTGCGGGCGGGCAACCAAAACTTAGAAGAAAACGTTTCGGATTTATAATCCTTCTAATCTGGCGCGTTGGATCTAGATCTGACGGTTGCGGGTGGAGGTGGCGGCTTACAGGGGAGGGGTCGAGGTTTCCGGCGAGGTTTCCGGCGGCCGGACGTCGGAGATGCTCAGGGATGGTGCTGCGGTGGTCGAGGGCAGCATCCGAAGGCTTCAAACGGCGGCGGTAAGTCTCCGACGTACTTTGGTGGCGTCAAAGCGGAGTGGGGTTGAGTGTTGCAACGACCAGGAGGTCTGGGGGGTTCGGGTGGAGTCAGAACTCTGGCAAGGTGTGGGGGCGATGTTCTGGCGAGGGGAGTGGGGTTTCGGGGGTGGAATGGAGCGCGGCGAGGGCAGGGCTTCTTATAGGCCACGGGAAGGGTCGGAAGAGGGAGAGAGGAGAGAGATCCGCGACGGAGGGATCTCCGGCGAGGTGGTCTAGCGCGAGGAGGAAGGCAAGCGCGCTGATGACACTGTCGGACGGTGGGTTCCATTCGTCAGTGAGATAGAGGGCGAGGTTTGCGCGTCGGTGTCCGATCCAGAGTGAATTCAAAACTTAAAGGCTGTGGGTCGGCCGGTTTTCTAATTAAAACATTTAAATACGTTTCCTTTTCTATTTTTCCAGAGTGTTTAAAACCCTTTAATGCATTCAAATCATTTCCAGACATAGGGAGTATATATATCAAAATGATCAGGGGAATAAATTCTATTTAATGAACATTTTTCCTCTGTCAAAATGAATACTTTAAGAAAATTATTTTTCAGAAAATGCCTAATTGATTTTAAATTCTTTTGAGATAAACTTTCAAATAAACCCCTGGTTTTATTGTTCAAATAATTCACCAAGATGCCCCTGGTGTGGAGTGTCATGTTACTCCTCCTTTTTTTGAATAATTCCAGAGATTTTCAAATAAGTGAAACAAGTAAATGGAAAAGTGAAAGTGGCCTTTCAGAAATCCAAAAGAAGAACTTCAACAATTCACTTCATTCAAACAATGTGATGATGATGCATAGCTATATTTCATAACATTCCAAAATGAAATTTTGGGATGTTACAAGTTAGTGGACTCGTGTGCCATATCTAAAATTTAAACAAAGAGTTAAAATTGTGTAGTGTAGGTTAGCCATGAGTCAAAGCTGGCATTGCTGCATAAACTCCACCACTCCCCTTGTTGATACATGAGCATGAAAAGACTAGGTCTATTTTAAAGACTTGTTGAGTATGTTTGTACTCACGTTTTCTTAATAAATGTTGCAAATGAGACCCAGGACCCATCAGGTGGGTTCTTTCTAGATGTCGACGATGCCGAATATCTGGTGCCCCAGCTACGACCCTATGCCCTGTGGTGGGCTGTAGATAGTCAGGCCATGTGCCCTTTTACCCTTTCATGTGTCTGTACTCAAACAGCTTATGCTTCCGCTTGGTTTGTATGAACTTTTTTGTATGACTTGAGTGTCGGGTCATGTGACCCCTATCTGTAAGAACATGTTATGCAAGGCTCGTCTAAGCCCCTTAAATAAAAGTTGTTGTATGGTTATGTTGTGATGCCATGGTTGTATCTATGCATATCGGGCATGTCGTGCATACGTGTGACGTGCAACGGTATGTATGGGATCCGACACCTAGTCGTGTGCCTTTAGTAGTACTCTTTACGGGAAACTGCCTCTTTGTGCTTCCATCGGGCCTTGGTACCTTGCTACTGCTCCGGACACGTTGACTGACCAGCATGTATCCTTCTTTGCTGTTGTGTCTGTCCCTTTGGGTAAATGTCTCGCAGTTTAATGGAGTCCCTGTAGCCTACTACGACTCGTCATGTGCGGTGATGGCATTTATGTCTCATGACGTATTTGGTTTTCATACATGGATCCTATCTCGGATCTCATGGCCTCTAACCATTTGTTGGAATCCGGGCCCATCATCGCTTCTCCATAGTTCGTAGGTTCATCGTTGTCCAACAATATGACCTCTAAGACAAGGTTGCCGTACCACTCAGGAGCAGTACACGTCCTTATTGATCTACGAGGTTCGATAGTAACTTGATCCGAAGCTTCATGATCATCATCATTAACTTCCTCTTAACTAACGTAGGCTTCACAAAAACATCTTCCTGCGCTGCGCTACTCTCTTGTTGAAACAAAGGTTCAACAACCTCATCAAGTTTTATCTTCCTCCCACTCAATTCTTTCGAGAGAAACTCTTTCTCGAGAAAGGACCCAATTTTAGCAACAAACACTTTATGCTTGGATCTGAGATAGAAGGTTTACCCAACTGTTCTTAGGGTATTCTGTGAAGATGCATTTGTCCGCTTTGGGTTCAAGCTCATTAGGTGAAAACCTTTTTCACATAAGTGTTGCAGCCCCAAACATTAAGAAATGACAGCTTAGGTTTCTATCAAACCATATGGTGTCATCTCAACGGATTTAGATGGTGCCCTATTTAAAGTGAATGTAGTTGTCTCTAATGCCTAACCCCAAAATTATAGTAGCAAAACGATAAGAGACATCATCGCACGCACAATATCCAATAGAGCACGACTATGACGTTCGGACACACCATCACACTATGGTGTTCTAGGTGGCGTGAGTTGTGAAACAACTTTCACATTGTCCTAAGTTGTATGCCAAACTCGTAACTCAGATATTCACCTCCATGATCATATCGCAGACATTTTTATTTTCTTGTCATGATGATCTGTAAAATTCAATCCGAATTTGCGTGAACCTCTCAAACGATTCAAACTTATGTTTCATTAAGTAATTATACACTATATCTACTCAGATCATCAGTGAAGGTAAGAAAATAATGATATCCACCGCACACTACAAGACTCATTGGATTGCATACATCAACATGTATCATTTCCAATAAATCACTTGCCTGCTCCATCCATCCGGAAAACGGGGTCCTTAGTCATCTCACCCGAGTCATGGTTCGGATGTCTCAACCGATTCGAAATCGAATGAGTCCAAAGATCCATCAACATGGAGTTTCTTCATGCGCTTTATACCAATATGACATTTAGCGGCAGTGCCACAAGTATGTGGTACTATCATTATTAACTTTGTATCTTTTGGCATCAATGTTATGAACATGTGTATTACTGCGATCAAGATTCAACAAACTATTCTCACTGGATGCACGACCATTGAAGGTATTATTCATGTAAACAGAATAACCATTATTCTCTAACTTAAATGAATAACGTTCTGCAATAAACATGATCTAATCACGTTCAAGTTCAACGCAAAACACCAAATAACATTTATTTTGGTTCATCACTAATCCCGAAGATAGAGAGAGCATGCAACGTTGATCACATCAACCTTGGAAACATTTCCAACACACATCGTCACCTCAACCTTAGCTAGTTCTCCGTTTATTTTGTATCTTTTATTTCGAGTTACTAACATTTAGCAACCGAACCGGTATCCAATACCTAGGTGCTACTAGGAGTACTCGCAAGGTACACATCAATAACATGTATATCAAATATACTTCTGTCAATGTTGCCAACCTTCTTATCTACCAAGTATCTAGGGTTGTTCCGCTTCAGCGTCCGCTCTCCTCATAATCAAAGCACTTAGTCTCGGGTTTGGGTTCAACTTTGGGTTGCTTCACTGGAGCAGCAACTGACTTGCCATCCATGAAGTTTCCCTCCTTGCCCTTGCCCTTCTCAGAACTACTGGTTTTACTAACCATCAACAGTGGACGCTCCTTCTTGATTTCTACCTTCGCAGTGTCAAACATCGCGAACAATTGAGGGATCATTATTTCTATCCCTGGCATTTTATAGTTGATCACCAAGTTCTAGTAGCTTAGTGACAGTGACTTGGAGAACTATATCAATCACTATCTTATTTGGAAGATCAACTCCCACTCGATTCAAGCGATTTTAGCACCCAAACAATCTGAGCACATGCTTAACGATTGAGCTATTCTCCTTCATCTTGCAGGCAAAGAATCTTGTTGGAGATCTCATATGTCACAACATGGGCACGAGCCTGAGATCCCAATTTCAGCTCTTAGAACATCTCATATGTTCCATGACGTTCAAAACGTTTTGGAGCCTCAATTCTAAGCCGTAATGCATGACGCACTAAACTATCAAGTAGTCATCGGAATGTGCCTGTCAGATGTTCACAACATCTACAGACGATGCTAGAGGGGGTGGCGCATCGAGCGGTGCATTAAGGACATAAGCCTTTTGTGCAGCAATGAGGACAATCCTCAGATCATGGACCCAGTCCGCAATATTGCTACCATCATATTTCAACTCTATTTCTCTAGGAACATATAGAAATTCAAGGGAGCTACAACGTGAAGTAGTAATCTACAACATAATTTTGCAAAGACACTACTGACTATGTTCATGATAATGAGTTCAATTAATCATATTACTTAAGAACTCCCACTCAAATTGATATCCCTCCGGTCATTCTAGTGCTACATGATCCATATTCACTAACTCAAGTCCGATCATCACGTGAGTTGAGGTGGTTTCAATGGTGAACATCATCATGTTGATCATATCTACTATATGACTCATGTTCGACCTTTCAGTCTCTTGTGTTCCGAGGCCATGTCTGTACATGCTAGGCTCGTCAAGTTTAACCCGAGTGTTCTGCATGTGCAACACTGGCTTGCACCCGTTGTATGTGAATGTAGAGTCTATCACACCCGATCATCACGTGGTGTTTCGACACGACGAACTTTCGCAACAGTGGACACTCGGGGAGAACACAATTTATCTTGAAATTAAGTGAGGGATCACCTTATAATGCTACCATCGTCCTAAGCAAAACAAGGTGCATAAAAGGATTAACATCATATGCAAATCATAAGTGACATGATATGGCCATGAACTTGTGCTTTTGATCTCTATCATGAAAGCACCGGTATGATCTCCATCGTCACCGGCACGACACCATGATCTCCATCATCTTGATCTCCATCAATGTGTCGCCATCGGGGTTGTCATGCCCATCATGCTTCTACTACTATTGCTACCATTTGGTGATAAAGTAAAGCATTACATAGCGCTTAATGATTGACACGCAGGTCATACAATAATTAAAACAACCCGATGGCTCCTGCCGGTTGCCGTACTCATCGACATACAAGTCGTGATATTCTATACAAAACATGATCATCTCACACATCACATATATCTCATCATGTAATTGGCCATATCACATCACAACATACCCTAGAAAAACAAGTTAGACGTCCTCTAATTGTTGTTGCATGTTTTACGTGGCTGCTACGGGTATCTAACAAGAACAATTCTCACCTACGCAAAAACCACAATGGTGATACATAAGTTGCTTTTCAACCTTCTCAAGGACCGCCTTTGTCGAATTCGATCCAACTAAAGTAGGAGAGACAAACACCCGCCAGCCATCTTTGTGCAACGAGGTTACACGTTAGTCGATGGAACCGTCTCTCGTAAGCGTACAAGTAAGGTTGGTTCGGGCCGCTTCATCCCACAATACCGCTGAACCAAAACACGACCAAGGGAGGAAGCAATCTAAGCATCAACGCCCACAAACTCTTTGTGTTCTACTCGAGATCTCATCTACACATAGACCTAGCTCATGATGCCACTGTTGGGGAACGTTGCATGGGAAACAAAAAAATTTGTACGCACACGCAAGGTCTATCCATGGTGATGAGCATCTACGAGAGGGAGAGTGGATCTACATACCCTTGTAGATCGCTAAGTGGGAAGAGTTAAGAAACGCGGTTGGTGTAGTTGAACGTCTTCGCGATCCAAATCACCGAGCATCCCGTGATCTCATCACGATCCGTCCTGCGATCCAATCATGATCCGTCCCTTGATCTTGATCACGGTCCTTCCGATCTAGTGCTGAACGGACGACACCTCCGCGTTCAGCACATGTACAGCTCGATGACGATCTCCGCCTTCTTGATCCAGCAAGAGGGAGCGGAGAGGTAGAAGAGTTCTCCGGCAGCGTGACGGTGCTGCGGCGATGGTGGTGGAGCTATTCCGACAGGGCTTCGCCTAAGCAGTGCAGAAAACCGATCTGGAGGAGAAACTATGCACTAGAGGAGAGGGTAGCACATGGCAGAAAGTCTAGTGCAAAAACCGTAAAACCTCTAGTAAATATAAGAGGAAGATAGGAGGAGGCTTGGCTCAAGGGCCAAGCCCTCTAGGCTTCGGCCGAAGTGGGAGGAGAGGAGGAATCCTCCTCCAATCCTAGTAGGACTAGGACTCCTTATTTTGGTCTTTTTGCATTTTTCCACCTTTTTCTCTTTGGTCTTTTCTTCCCAGCTGCAAGGGCCTTCTGTGGGACTTCCACCAGCCCACTAAGGCCTGGTATTCACTCTCCCATAGCCCATGTATCCTCTTTGGTCGAAATACCCCTCCCGATGGTCTCCCGATACACTACCGACACTCCCGGTACACTACCGATGAGCCCGAAACTTTTTCGGCGACCACAATAGTGTTGGAAATATGCCCTAGAGGCAATAATAAATTAGTTATTATCATATTTCCTTGTTCATGATAATCGTTTATTATCCATGCTATAACTGTATTGATCGGAGACTTAAATGCATGTGTGGATACATAGACAAAACCATGTCCCTAGTATGCCTCTAATGGACTAGCTCGTTGATCAAAGGATGGTTAAGGTTTCCTAGCCATGGACATGAGATGTCATTTGATAACGGGATCACATCATTAGGAGAATGATGTGATGGATAAGACCCAAACTACAAACATAGCATATGATCGTGTCAGTTTATTGCTACTGTTTTCTGCATGTCAAGTATATGTTCCTATGACCATGAGATCATGCAACTCACGGATATCGGAGGAGTGCCTTGTGTGTATCAAACGTCGCAACGTAACTGGGTGACTATAAAGGTGCTCTACAGGTATCTCCGATGGTGTTTGTTGAGTTGGCATGGATCGAGACTGGGATTTGTTACTCCGTGTGACGGAGAGGTATCTCAGGGCCCACTCGGTAATACAACATCACAACAAGCCTTGCAAGCAATGTGGCTAAGTGTTAGTCACGGGATCTTGTATTACGGAACGAGTAAAGAGACTTGCCAGTAACGAGGTTGAACTAGGTATGGAGATACCGACGATCGAATCTCGGGCAAGTAACATACCGAAGAACAAAGGGGACGTTATACGGGATTAACTGAATCCTTGACATAGAGGTTCGACCGATAAAGATCTTCGTAGAATATGTAGGAACCAATGTGGACGTCCAGGTCCCGCCATTGGTTATTGACCGTAGAGGTGTCTCGGTCATGTCTACATAGTTCTCGAACCCGCAGGGTCTGCACACTTAAGGTTCGGTGACGTTTCGGTAGTGTAGAGTTATGTATGGTGGTGACCGAAGGTTGTTCGGAGTCCCGGATGAGATCCCGGACGTCACGAGGAGCTCCGGAATGGTCCGGAGGTAAAGATTCATATATAGGAAGTCCCAGTTTGGTTTCCGGAAAAGTTTCGGGCTCATCGGTAGTGTACCGGGAGTATCGGTATTGTACCGGGAGTGCCGGTAGTGTACCGGAGGACCTCCGGGAGGGGTACTTCGACCCCAAGAGGTCCATGGGCTGTGGGAGAATAATAACCAGCCCTTATTGGGCTGGGAAAACAGCCACAAAGGCCCATGGCGCAGGAGAGAAAGTCCTAAAGCAAAAAGTGGAAAATCAGCCAATAGGAGGCAATCCTACTCCAACTAGGATTGGAGGTGAAGTAGGATTTCTTCCCACCTCCTATTTCGGCCGACCCAAAGGCCTTGGCTGCCTCTCCTCTCCTCTCCTCCTATATATACTAGTGGATTGGGTGGTTTTTGGACAGAATTTCCGGCCACGTGCTACCCGTTTCACCGGTGCACAGTTTCTCCTCTAGATCGGATTTCTGCAGCGCTTAGGCGAAGCCCTGCCGGAATTGCTCCACCACCACCATCACCGGAGCGCCGTCACGCTGCCGGTGAACTCTCTCTCCTCTCCACCTCCTCTTGCTGGATCAAGATGGTGGATATCGTCATCAAGCTGCACGTGTGCTGAACGCGGAGGTGCCGTCCGTTCGGCGCTAGATCGGAAGGACCGTGATCGAGATCGCGAGACGGTTCGTGATGTGATCACGGAACGGATCGTGATGAGTTCGCGGGACAGATCGTGATCAAGATCGTGAGACGGATCGTGATGAGTTCACGGGACGGATCATGATGTGTTCGCGGGACGGTTCGTGATTGGATCGCGGGACGCTCGGCGATTTGGATCGCGAAGAAGTTCGACTACACCAACCGCGTTTCTTAACGCTTCCCGCTTAGCGATCTGCAAGGGTACGTAGATCCACTCTCCCTCTCGTAGATGCTCATCACCATGGATAGGTTTGCGTGTGCGTAGGAAAATTTTGTTTCCCATGCGACGTTCCCCAACAGTGGCATCATGAGCTAGGTTGATGGTTCGATGAGATCTCGAGTAGAACACAAAAGGTTTGTGGGCGTTGATGCTTAGATTGCTTCCTCCCTTGGTCGGATTTTGGTTCAGCGGTATTGTGAGATGAAGCGGCCCGGACCAACATTACTCGTACGCTTACGAGAGACCGGTTCCCGCGATGCAACTTGTTGCTTAGCTGGCTTGCGGGTGACAGTTTCTCTTACTCTAGTTGGATCGGATCCGACAAAGGCGGTCCTTGAGAAGGTTGAAAAGCAAACTAGTGTATCACCGTTGTGGTTTTGCGTAGGTGAGAATTGTTCTTGCTAGATACCCGTAGCAGCCACGTAAAACATGCAACAACAATTAGAGGACGTCTAACTTGTTTTTGCAGGGTATGTTGTGATATGATATGGCCAATTACATGATGAGATATATGTGATGTATGAGATGATCATGTGATGTATAGATTATCACGACTTGCATGTCGGTGATTACGGCAACCGGCAGGAGCCATAGGGTTGTCTTTAATTATTGTATGACCTGCGTGTCAATCATTAAAGCGCTATGTAATGCTTTACTTTATCG